>CM054063.1:199537735-200158597 GCA_028641055.1 Alopecurus myosuroides | reverse complement strand
CATTCGCTTGCGGATTGGGTACCTCCTCCTTCTTGCCGAGGCGAACCCGCTTCTCGGATTCCGCTGGCAGCAGTCCTTCCCGCTGCATCTCCTTGACGCTTTTTATAGTGGTGTTGGGCGACCTCCAGTCGCCCGAGCGCGGCACAGGGTGCACTGAGGCTTCCCCGGATGCGGAAATAGTAGCGCCGCGTTTCTTTCCACCGGCCATGGCTGACAGCACGAGCTTGAGGAGAGGAAGAAGATGGGCGCGAGGAAGAAGATGGATTGGAGACGAAGGCTGGGAAAGTTTTACCGCAGCGCAAACACCCGTCCTTATACACGGAGCGAATCAATCCTGGCCACTCGATGCACCACGTGTCGCTCATCGCTACCACCACGTGTGAAGATGAAACGGAGGGGCGGTGAATGCTGTTTCCTGCCACGATCTCAACAGAAGATCGTGCGCATTTACTGCGCGGTTTGCGTGAAAACCGGGAACGACGTCTCGTTTCTCGGTCAAAAAGCTGACCAGGTGGGCCAGCCCTATCTGCTCGCACTCTGTCACGTCCCATCGGGAGGAGAAAAGTGTGCCATGACGTCATAGCGCGCATCATCAAGACAAAAAAAGTTTCGAATGGAAAGTTCGAACACGAAAATAACTTCGTATGAACAAAATTCCTTCGAATAGAGACAATTCTTTCATAAGCAAAGAAACAAAATCTCTTTAAACAAGAGAAAGATACCCTACACACGAAAACTCTTTCGTATGGGTGCAGCATCCCAAACATGAAAACTCTTTCATATGGGCGCAAAAATTCCTAACACGAAAATTCTTTCGTATGGATCTACTAACTCAAACAATTATTCGAGTAGGCGGAACCTACCTTTTTTTTCACACATGATATTCACACATCATAAAAACCTGGATTGTTCAGCCGACTAGGCACATCCGGATGCCATATTCTTCGAATATGAAGGTAAGACCCGAAAGATCTCTCTTGAGGGCCTGGAATCGCACTCAAAAGATGCGTCCTCCGGTATGATTCCGTGTCAACAACACGAAGAAAAATTCTAGCGGACGCGCCGGGTACCCCTATAGGTTAAGTTCGACTCGATAAGACCACAATGGCCCAGTCGCAACAATCACCTTACCGGGTTCGAGTCGGAGGTCTCGAATCTGTGTAGGCCAGAAATGTTTTTGCCCTAGTCGCAATTAATTGGCCCTGATCTCTCGGGAGAGCCAAGCTGTTGCGCCGCATCCTTCTGCGACAAAAAGCCATAAAAGCAGGCACTTGCTTTGCTCGATACTCGAGTATGAAAGCTTATAATACAGGGTACACGCCCTCTAAACAGGAAAACAACCAAGCTGGTTAACCGCAGGAAAGAAAGGCCAAGATTCGACCGTCTACTCGACTGGAAAAACCCCACTCGAGCAAACGCTCGGGGGCTACTGACGAAGGCATGGATCCTGGACCCTGCGAGTAAGGACACCCCATCTCGGGCCCAAGGTTAAGGCCCAAGAAGAGGAGCCCTTGGAATATTCTAGAAGGCCTACGTGAAGCCCACCCGCACTAACTTGCGGGTTAAGTTTGGAAACTTGTAACCGACCTAGGGTTAGAATTTGAGTCCTCTCCGGGCAAGGTTTGAGACCTGGCCACCTATTTAAGGCCAGGAGAATCACCGGTAGGGGCCAAAGCAACACCTCACCATCGAAACCTTGAACTCGAGTCCTTACTCTCGATTCGAGTACCACCATTGTAACCGATCTTTTCATCAATACAGATCGACAAGAGGCAGGAGTAAGGGTTTTACCTCTACGAGGGCCCCGAACCTGGGTAAATCTTGCCCCCTGTCTAGCCGACGATTCCACTAGCGCTCATGGGTTCTCCTAATCGAAACCCGATAGGATCACCTAAGGGATTTGTAGAGTCAGAGATTCGACACCTATCTTGCTAGGCAGCCTAGAAACAGGAGTAAAGCCATGCGCTTTATTGTACTCATTTTGATCCAGGTTAAGCTCAATCCTAACCTTCTCCCGCTCCTAGGCCTCTGCGAGTAGCGCTTGACGCTGCTGCTCGAGTTGCGCCTTCAATGCCATGAGCGCCGTGTTGGTGGGAGGCGGCATGCCCAGCTGCTCGGTGGCGCCAACGCGAGCAGCCGATATAGCCGTTGACATGGAAAGAGCCACGTAGCCCGGAATGTTCCGGGGCTTCTTGTAGGGCTTTTGACCCCTTACAGCAGCCGGCTCCTCAATGACCTCGTCCGCAGTGGCCGCGCCTCCACACTGTCCGCAGAGCAGCCAGCTGGCTTCCCGCGGGCAGCGAGTACAGCAGGAGGATCATCCGCGACGAGCACCTCCTCCGGGAACTCGCGGATGACGGTGGTGGCGACGTACACCAGATGCGCGCCGAAGGAAAGGACTGAGCCTCCTGCAGGCACCGGCATGCCGCCCAAATCGTCGGTGTTGTCGGTGACGAAGTCGAAGGAGCCGAATATGTGGACAAGGCCATAGACCACACGCTCCCCCGATGCAGAAATCGGTCCCGTCCGAATATGAACCCCAGTCAGCGCTGCTGCTGACCCCACGGTGGGCGCCAACTGTCGTAGAGTGGTGAAGACAGATGCCATGGGATGGCTAAAGTATTTGGGCCGATGGACGCTGTAGGTATTCGGGGAGGGATCGCACGTCGAGTAGACGCGCTCAGAAACACTGCAAACACCTCGATCTACCCAGGTTCGGGGCCCTCGTGTGGAGGTAACACCCCTACTCCTGCCTATCTCTCTGTATATGGTATATCCGAGTAGCCACATTACAAATCAGGCTCTCAGCCGAGTAGCCACTCTCTCGCTCTCTCTACCTATAGCTCTTGCTCGTGCAATAAATGCTCTCTAGGGAAATGTCCCTCGCGCAGGAGGGGGCTGGGCCCCTTATATACTGGTGCCCAGCGAGTAAACAACGATTAAAAGTACATGATTAGACAACGCCACTGTGACAGTAGCAGCACGCTTCCGTGTTCCCGCCGACGCCGTTGCGAGAAGTCGCCGCGCCGTCCGGCTGACAGGACTTGTCCACCCTGTCAGTGACAAGACGTGACAGGCGCCCACCTTCACTGTACCCACGCCGTAGCGCAGATAATCATGCGTCTTGTAAGTTGAACCGCACGCCTGTACGGCTGCGGGATACGCGGGATCCCGTCAGAACAGCTCCATTGACTTTGTGCCCGAGTGGGATTGATGCCCATCTACTCGGACCACTGATCTCTACTCGGACGATTCCAATCTTTCTCCTTATCTCCTCTTGGCCTTTAATACTTATTACCGAGTAGCATCTACTGGGTACCAGATATCCGGGTAGCCGCCTACCCGGTAAACAGTACTCTGATCTCTGTTTTATCACCTGTCTTACCCCTACTTAGGGGTAGCCCCCCGACACTCGGTGCCGGGGAGAACAAACCCAGTTGAAGAGGTAGCCATTTACTAGCACTTGCATAGTGGATAGTTAGGACCAGTTATCTGATGTTTTGCATACTGTCTTGGACAGTCCGTGGTTGTTCACGACGGATGTACTGGATCTTGTGGATTGTGTACACCTCTGCAGAGTAAAACTATTTAGAATAGCCGCATCCTCGGATATGGACAGTTGAATGGCGATGTAGCTAGCATTGTGTCAATGTTTTCAAAAAGCTTGAAAAGTGTTTTGGAGATTGTACCTAGGAGGTACGTGGCAAGGGAAAGATTGTACTTTTGAGGTACGGGAAAAAATGATGGTTTTGAGGACGTGATCTTCCAAGAAGTTTTGCAAAGAGAAACTTTCTTTTATTTTGAATGCTTTATCAAAACCTTGTGGATGTGCAGTATCTACAAGAGATATTAAATATCTTTTGAAGTATCTTCTTCAACAAGGAAAAACAAAAACTTGTGCAACTATGATGAGTCTTAAATTCATCATGGCTAGTTGAACCCTAATTACAGCCTTCCTACCACCTTTATATATGCGTACTTGCATGTTTTGTTTTCATTTGGGGTGTCTTGCAAGTACAATCCAATGTACTCATATTGGTTTCATCCCTGGCTATTGTCGTAGCCAGACTTTGAGCAGAAATCCGGAGAAACTAAAGAAGATGGTGTTGTTGACGACTGTGCGAACTAGGAGTGCCTCCAAGTTAGTAGCATGTAGGTAGTTAACGCATGACTTGGGTTTACCACAAGTGTGTTTTTGAAGACTTCCGATGTTTAGTGTGTTTTCCTGTCCTGCGTGGCAGTTATTTTCAACTGAGTCATGTGACGAGTTGTGTAAGCCGTGTATTTGTGTAGTGGATGTTGTAATCTGCAATGCCAACTCGGGTATGTTGTTCACGACTAACTGATCATGGGATCGTGAATGTATGCATACTGGAGGTCTCGGACTGCTAGTCTGGGGTCCCCACACCACTAGTCCAGGGTGTGAAAGTACAATCAACAAGTGAGATAAAGATTCTCTATTTACGTCTAAAACAGGAGCACAAAACATGAGTAATTTTGAAGGTTTTAAAGGTAACACATGAGCGATTTACTTTGGAGTGGCAGTTAAATACCACATGTAGGTAGGTATGGTGGACACATTTGGAAAACTTTGGTTTTTGGGTGTTGGATGCACGAGTAGAGCTCATACTCAGTACAGTTGTAGGCTAGCAAAAGACTAGGAGCGACAAATCAAGAGTGCAATAAATGCCATAA
The DNA here is from genome assembly GCA_028641055.1 of Alopecurus myosuroides. Classification (NCBI taxonomy): domain Eukaryota; kingdom Viridiplantae; phylum Streptophyta; class Magnoliopsida; order Poales; family Poaceae; genus Alopecurus; species Alopecurus myosuroides. The sequence goes on along the minus strand of CM054063.1, from coordinate 200,153,902 downwards.
TCATGCATAGCGAGAAAAACATCATTAATCAAAACATAAGTGGTACTAAAAGTTCAAAAACTAAATGATCAGAGAGTCTATAAGTGAATGGTTTGTAGTCATAAACATGGTGCGAGAATGCGCCAAGTCAACCAAATAAAACATTCAGAGGAGAACACCACAAATTTATGCTTCAAAATGACAAGAACAACTCATGATTCTTTCAAATACACATTAAACACTCTCAGCTATTTGGGACAAATCATGCTACAAAAATAACCACTAGGCTTTAGAATTAAAATAATATCTTGCATGACATGAAAAAGTCTAGCCACAGTCTATACAAACTTCTAATTGCACTGTTATAAGCACGAAAACCATACTACTGCTTTCCAACACCAAGCATTTCATAATAAACAAAAACTATCCAAGAGATACAGAAATGAAACAAGAGAGTACTAACACAACTCTACTAAAACTAACATCTCTGAATAAGAGATGCAAGAAAAATAGGAGCTAAACAGAAAATTTGCAGCAGCTGGAAGAAAAACTAAGAATACGAGCATAACGAGTATTCAAACTAAAAAGTGGAGCGTGTATCTCTCACACACAAACAATGCTAGGTTCCAACTATATTATTGCTGCAAGGAAAACAAAAGAAAACAAACATACTCTCCAAGTAAACTTCATATGATGTGACCGAATAAAAATATAGTTTCACTAGAAGTGACCTGATAAATTGTTGAGGAAGAAGGGGATGCCTTGGGAATCCCCAAGATTAGATGCTTGATTCTTTTTAGGATTTTCTGGGATGAACCACGGGGGAATCCCCAAGATTTGGCTTTGCACTCTTCTTGATCACATTATATCACCCTCTTTTCTTGACCCTTGAAAACTTCCTTCACACCACACACAAAGTAGTTCACATTAGAGGGTTAGTGCAACAATAAAAAATCCATGGGTTACGCATGGGCACAATTTCTATTGATACTTTAAAACATTAGCTACAGCGACTTATGTTTCGTGAAGCAAAGAAATTCACTCGACATACTGAAAGAGCAAATGCAAGAAAAATGGCAGAATCTGCCAAAACCACAACAGTCTGTAAAGACGAATTTCTTCGGGGTAGTTACATTGCTCAGATCGAAAACTTAAAGAACAAAGAAGTTTCGGAATTAGATGAGGAATAAGCACAACAATTTTCAGGTAATTTTGTCCTTTGTAGATTTTATACGATTTTTTACGGTGGACAGCAGAAATCTGTTTCCTGCGCAGAAATCCAAGACCAACTCCAACTCTCGCTAGAAACTTTACTTGGCACAAATAAAACATGAAAATAAAGATACAGTGAGTTTCTACAGAATTAGAAAACACCTTGACTCAAAGAAAACAGGAAAAAAACAAAGCAAAAATAAAACCATGGGTATCTCCCAAGAAGTGCTTTTCTTTAGAGCCTTTTAGCTAGGCATGATAATTTGAGAAGACGTTCACATGAGAAATATGAATTGAAGCAAAAGAGAGCATCAAGAAGCAAATGTAAAACAAATTTAAGTCTAACCCACTTCCTATAAAAAAGAATCTTGTAGAAAAACAAGTCATGAAAGCACAAGGCAACAAGCATAGGAAAGCAAAACAAGTGCAACTTCAAAAATTTCAACATAAAGAAGGGAAACTTGATATTGTTGAGACGCATAAAATTATGTTTCCCCTCTCATAATAACTTTCAGTAGAATCATTAATAAAATTAACAATATAACTATAACATAAAACATTCTTATCATGAGCCACATGCATAAAAGAATTAATGCTCTCCACATAAGCATAGTCATTCTCATTAATAGTAGTGGAAGCAAATTCAACAAAGTAGCTATAATTATCATTCTCATCACCATAATCATAAAATATAGGAGGCATATTGCAATCATAATTAATTTTATCCTCAATAGTAGGTGGACTAAAAATATCATAATCATTATAATCATCATAAAGAACTCCAACATGATAGACAAGTTGTATATTAGGGAGATGGTTTTGGGTAATCCGTCCATAACTATGACAAGTTTCATAAGGATAATTGTAATCATAGCCTATGTTATAAAATATTTTATAATAGTTATCAAAGACTAGAGGCATAGTATCATAATAAGCAATAGAATAGTTATCTTCCAAAGTTCATTCATTTGTAAACATATCATCATTTTTACTAGAAGGAGATGTATCAAGCATATAATCATCAGTAGCAAAAGGATTTTCAAACACATCATCCACAAGCTCAGAGCTTTCTATATCTTCATTGGAAGGAACATGATGGTAATAATAGTACAACAATCATCATCATTTTCAGAATTGGTACCAAAGAGATTTTCAATATCAGAAGTAGTGTGTTTCTCCCAATCATGATCACTTTCATAAATAACAGGGATAGGAAAATCATTGAGTTCACACTCATCAAAAACTATAATAGGAGCAACATGCTTAGGGGGATATACCGTTAACTCTTTCCTTTTACTCCCCCTCTTCTTATTCTTCTTCCTCTTTATAGGAGGGAGAGGCTTGAAAGGAAGCTTCTCCACATACCCTGGTTTATTGCCAGAAACAATAGAAAAAACCTTGGAGGATTCCTCCTCTTCATTAATAAGATGAAAACAAATATTAGCCATGTCATATTTTGGTAAAGTCTCCTATTTTATAATATTTTGTATGTAGGTATTTGCATGGCAATTATTAACACAATAAAGATGACAACCATGCAAGACACTATTCATATCAAGAGCACTCATATCTACCAAAGAAGTTTTTCTTGATAACTCTTCACACCCCAAAAATAATGTAAGTTCATCATGTTGATTAGGAGTGATCATGTCATCATAATACAAACTTGTAGTACTCATAGGATTGGAATGGTCATTATTACAACCTGAGCATTGAAAATTGAAATGACCCATTTTACAGCAAAGTTCACAAATAAAAGGATAGAGGGCACAAACTTTTTTACCAAGATCATCTAAAGCCCTGTTACACTTTCTAGTTTTTTCATTCCTATAATGGATGCAATATTCTTCTTTGATTTGATTCTTTTCACAAGGTCTAAGTGCTCCACAGAAATTAACATGCTTATAAGAAATAGTACTTTCAGAAGTTTGAGCATGTTCATTGCAATCATTAATAACAATTTCATTTTTCATGCAAGTATCTTTAAAAGGTTCATGATATATGTCCCCATTTTCTTTAGGAACATTAATATAAGAAGCAAAGGATCTATACCAACCAACAATCATTTGAGGATCAAGACCATATTTAGCACTAAGCTCTTGAAAATCAGTAGTTTCAGCGAAAGATTTAATGCAATCATACTCATAGTTTATACTTGATTCTTTACCTTTGTCGTTATTTTAACCTTCATTATTGGTTTGAATTGTTTCAAGAAGATCCCATTTAGCTTCAACCTTCTTACTTGAGAAAGAACCCTCTAAACAGGCATCTAGATAATCCCTGTAATGTCCTGAAAGCCTTTCATAAAAATTAGTAACAATTATTTCCTTAGGAAGCTCATCGTTAGGACATTTGAGTATTAATGTTTTCATTATTCCCTAGGATTTGGAAATTCTTTCTCCATCACGAGGCCAAAAATTATAAATGTAATTCATATCTAAATACAGTTCATGAGAAGAATAAAATTTAGAGTAAAACAGAGATTCAAGATCCTTCCACTCCAAATGATGACGGTCATCTAGTAGCTCATACCACTCCCTTGCTTTGTCCTTAAGTGACAAAGAGAATAGCCTCCTCTTAAATTGGTCCATTGAAATACCTGCACACTTGAACAACCCACATAATTCATGTATAAAGAGTAAATGATCACTGGGATGGACAGTTCCATCTCCAAAATAGCAGTTGTTCGTGACACGTTCAACAATTTTCATAGGTATTTTAAAAGGAAACTTTCAGCAGGAGGATTTAAAATATCACAAGCATCATTAGATTTATCACATACGGGAGATAAAGTATGATCAGAGCAAATTTTCTCCTCTAAAGCTAGGGCACTAAAAATATTATAAAAATTAGCTTCCCCAAGAGACTTTTCCATAGCACTAGAAATAATGGTATCCAAGGAATTAATGCTAATAACATTGCTACTAGCATGAAAATAAATCTCTCTCATTTTTTTTTTCATTAAGCCTAACTAGTGAAAATAATAAAAAAAGATATAAATGCAGAATCTAAAGGAAATAACTTCGAGCACTCATAGAGGATGTGAGTGCCTTTTACCTTACCTCCCCGACAACGGCGCCAGAAAAGAGCTTGATGTCTACGCAAACTTCTATTCTTGTGGACTATGTTGGGCCTCCAAGTGCAGAGGTTTGTAGAATAGCAACAAGTTTTCCTTAAGTGGATTACCCAAGGTTTATCGAACTCAGGGAGGAAGAGGTCAAAGGTATCCCTCCCAAGTAACCCTGCAATTACGATACAAGAAGTCTCTTGTGTCCCCAACACACCTAATACAATTGTCAGTTGTATAGGTGCACTAGTTTGGCGAAGAGAGAGTGAAATACAAGTAATATGGATGTTTATAAGTGATAATAGCAATCTGAAATAAAAATGGCAGCAAGCAAACATGTAGCAGAATGGATTATAAACGGTGTTTCAATGCTTAAAAACAAGGCCTAGGGATCCTACTTTCACTAGTGGACACTCTCAACAATGATAACATAATTGAATGCATAAATATCATCTCTTCACTATGCTACTCCGAACCACTCTCCGGTCGGATAACGAACACCAATCCATGCGTAGGGCTGTAACAACACTCCGCAAGTCTGTATTCCCTCTCTAGGGCACCTCACGCTGTCACTATGAGCGCCCCAAATTAGTACTAAACAAACGCCACAATTTCATAGGGTCATCCAACACAAGATATAAATATCATGCTAAACCACACAATGCACACACTGTCGCCATTACACCATGATCAAAGTGTCTACGGAGATCTCATAACAAAACCACTTGAGTAGCATAACAGATGAAGAGTAACATCTACTTATTCACTAGATTACAGAGCTCATGATCACATAAAGATCACACTATGGGAGAGAGAGATGAAACACATAGCTACCGGTAGAGCCCTCAGCCCCGGGGAAGAACTACTCCCTCCTCATCATGGGAGACAACAACAGCGATGAAGATGGCGGTGGAGTCGATGGAGATGGCTCCAGGGGCACTTCCCCATCCCGGCGGAGCTACGGAACTTTTCGTGGAAAAAGGATGATATCTTTAGGGTTTATGCATCGGGAGGAATATATAGGCGAAAGGGCGATGGCGGTGGGCGCCCGAGGGGCCCACACCAGCCCTTGGCGCCCATGCATGGTGTGGGGGGCTCCGGGGCCCCCTCGGGTTTCCTCTGGAATTCCTTGACCCTCCGGGGATTCTAAGGCTTCTCGCTTTTGAATCGTCGAATTCCGAGAATATTTCCAGAACAACTTGTCAATAGGTTAGTCCCGGGAAATCGATAAAAATGACATAAAGTGTAAGGAAAACATGTAGCATAAGGCATGAAAACAACATGGAACATCCGAAATTAAGGATACGTTTATGACGTATCAACTCCCTCTTCTGCTGACGATTCACACACTCATTAACCAACACACCTTCCTCATTGGGATGAAGAGAAAACTTGCGAACACGCTTGGAAGGACCATGACCCGAACTCGAAGAGCCATCTGTGAACAAGAATCATAGGAGAATAGCACAAACATAAGTGCACACAAGTAAATGGATAGAATGCAAAAACACAATAGAGATGATACACATATGTAAAGACTACTTAATCCTAGATGAATCAGAACTAAGAACAATTTTCAGCTAATTTTGGGGGCAAAAATTCCGACCTTGGGGGCGGATATTCCGACCACCCGGAAATTCTGGCCCGTAGGGGGCAGAATTTCCAGCCCATCAAAATTTGCAGAACTGATTCACAACTAGGTCTAAAAGTATATCGGCACAAGTGGATCAAAATTAATGTATCTACATTGCAGGAGGTTACAATAGGATCATCTACTCAAAGATCAAAAGAAAATAACTCCACAAAAAAGTAGGGTGACATGCACCCAAGATATAAAGGAGGTGGAGTTACCCTCATCCATCTGAGGAACCGTTTGAAGGAGAAGATTCCCATAGTGATGGAGATGAAGATCCGGAGGAGCCTTGGAAATTCCATTGGTTGAATCATCTCTAGCGAGGTGGAGGTGGCGGCTGGGAACAATTTTTGGAGGAGGGGAGGGGTCAGGGTGAATGAGGAATTCGTCTAGGAACTCCTCACCCTGATCACCTTATAAAGGAGATAACTTCTTAGGGCGTAATATCCGGCCTAGGGGGCGGATATTCTCACCCCCCCCCCTACTTCACACTCAACACTTGCAATATGTAATCGAATAAATGCCAAGATTGGACGTGTTTTCCATAAAGACCAAAACCAAAAAGATAAGCAATCAAATCCAAATAAAGCATCATCAAGAACCAACTCTTCACAAATAAGAGGTTGGTGTCCTAAGATACCAGGTATATCATTGCAAAGATGTATCTTGGGTGCATGGCCGATTGTCAACATTTTAGCTCACAATTCATGAATTGAAAACAGAGATATAAATGATTTTTTACTTTGGGCATAATGGGGGGAGTCCAATGAGTTAGGACAATACTCCCCCTATGTCCATGCCTACACCTAAACCCAAACACATAGTCAACTATATATGTGTATGCAAGATACTCAAGTCAAGCTCCTTGAATCTACGATATTTAGCTCATTCCTCAAGAACATGAATCTTGAATCATCAAGGGGCTTTGTGAATATATTGGCAAGTTGATCCTTAGTGGGTGAACGGATAGTATGGGCACCTAGATTGGGGGAGGGTGAATAGGTGCTACGACCAATTTTAATTTTTCTTCAAATTAAGGCTTTACACAAAGGTAAATTCTCTACATAATGCAACTAAGGTGAATTTACCTATATGACAAGAACAACGATAAATACAATACAAGCACAAGTAAAGGAGAGGAACGAGATAACCGATAACGAAAGCACACGGAGGCACGATGTATTCCCGAGTTCCTCCTTTTTAAGGGAGTATGTCTCGTTGGAGGGGTGTGAGTTTCGCCACGAAGGCCTACTCAACGCCACAAAGGCCTCACCCTATTCTCCGATGAACCCCGCCACAAAGGCCTAGTCCACCTTCCACTTTTGATCCCCTTTGAGACGGGAATCGAGTCCTTTACAAACAAGTTTGGGGAACACACCCACAACCAAATTGGGGGCTCCCAACAATCACAAGAATCAAAAAGAGTAGCAAGATGTCTAGGTTCTCCACACAAGGAAACCCTAGAATAGTTCCTATCAAGCAAATGAGGGGGGAATGGAAAACCGGTTGGTGAAGACGTAGATCGGGGCCTTCTCCTTCAGTCCTCCGAAGATCAACACTTTTGGTGGGAGGGACTCGGAGATCTAACAAGGTGGGTGAGCTCTAGCAATGGTGAGATCTATTTTGGACGAGCTAACCCTACGAAGAAGAAGGGGAGGGGGTATTTATACCCCTCACCCAATTTCTAGCCGTTTCAGCCATTCCTACGAAATTCACACCGGAGACTCCGGTCTGAAAATATTCCGGACAGCCTCAGACCGGAGACTTTGAACAGCTGAACCGGAGACTCTGGCAAGTCTCCGGACAGAGTCCAGAGGATGACACCAACTCCAGAAGGCATAGAAAAACTGCCAGGCCAGAGACTCCAGACAATCTCCGGAGAGTCTCCGCACTAGCTTATGTGCCTGACACCACATGGGCTTGGTGATGAAGAGCTTCTAGGCCGGAGACTGCAGAGAGTCTCCGGAGTGGCTTCTGTCGCTGGCACCATTTTTTGACTTAGCCATCTCGCAGGAAGATCTTCACACCGGAGACTACAGTCTGGGAGACCGGAGACTCCGGCCTGGAATAAATTCCAGTAGCTTTAAATCATGAAGATCTCTTTGACCTTTTTGGTTATCACACCACCATTTGTAATTTAGTCAAATGGCCCTGAAAACATCAACACACATAAATATATACGTGTGTTGTTAACAAACACCCAAAACAAGATTTCAGCGCATTTGCGCTTTAAATCTCCCCCTTTTTGGTGTTTGGTGACAACATACATATTTGCAATGATAAACATGCTGGCTTTGGTTTGTAAAAAATAGACGGGCTTCTAAACAACAAAGTCGAGAGCTCCCCCTATATTTTACAAACTAAGCCGACAATCACAACAATAGTGAACAATAATATGCATGCATAGGTAAGGTAAGTAAAGCAACAATAATAGCACAAACATAAGATAGCTTCACAAACAAAGTCTCGGCACACACAAATTTAAGGTCCACTAGAAAATAAACTCGAAATCAACTAAGACAAGAGGAAGATAAGCCATAAAATAAAATCAAGCCCAAAGACTTGCGTTCCAAGGAAAATCAAAGTAACCCTTGCAAATCCCGAGAAGTCTATAGCTACTTCTCCCCCTTTGGCACCGAGACACCAAAAAGATAAAAGATCAACTACACGAACCCAAGGATCAACCATCCTCCTCATAGTCCTCATCGTCATCACCCTGCTGCTCAGTGTCTTCATCCTCATCATCCTCATCACCCTCTTCATCAAATTCTTGATACTCCTCCTCTTCTTCTTCTTCTTCAGTTTGCTCCTCTTCCTCAATCATAGGAGCCTTGCCACGGTTGTTGGAAGAAGAAGGAGTCAAAGTGACCTCTTCAAAGTCACCCCACGAAAACGAGGAGGTGTTCCAGTCTTGATAGGACAAAGTCATGGACTCGGGAGGGGGCTCAAGTGGAGGGGTAGTCACAATACCCGCATTATCCTGAAGACGGGTAATAATCTTCTTCATCTCCCTCCTTTCCTTGTAGGCCTCGTGATTCTCCTTGTGAATAGATATGGCCATGCACAGAATGTTGTGCTGGAACCACGTGAGCTTCTTCATCTCATCCTAAACCTCATCCTGCCCTGACGGCGAGAGGGAGGGTCGGCATTTTTCCTCCTAGCCCTTGGAGCCTCAGTCTCAACATCACCAATAGTAGTGTCCTCATCTGAAGGCAAGTGAGAAGTAAGCACCCAAAGAGTACCAATGGCATGCTCTGTCTCACACACAAGTCCTGGGCATTAATCAAGAATGAGCATCATAACATATGGAGCCTATACTGGGACTTTCTTGATCTCGATCATGGCAGACTAAATCTCCTCCTTAATGAAGTTCATGACGTCAATCTCAAATCCCTGATAGTCCGGTCCCGCACGGTGGCACTTAAAAGCATGATAGAGCAAGTTAACCATCCCACCATGAATAGCATCAACATTACCGTCCTTGGGAGCAATGTTGTTACGGAAGAGGCAGAGAAGAATGTTGTAGACTCGCTTCAAGTCCTTAGCGGTGCATGTACTCGAGAGCTTGTCATACATAGGAGCCATCCTCTTCTTGTCATAAGCAACACCGGTAACATGCATCCTTTTTCCCAAATTGTCACCATGGAGAGGGTAACCAAGAAGCTCGAAGAGCCTAAGGATGGATGACTCGCACTAGACGCGGCCTGTCATCCAAGTCAAAGTGATGTCAGGATCATCTCTAAAAGTGACGGTGGCATAGAATTGTTGAACAACCTTGACGTTGTAGTTCTCCTGAATGCCCACAAGATGCTCCAGACCAAGCTTCTTAGTTATCTAGACGGCTTCTTCAAAGTACTCCATGTTGCCCAGAGCCTCTAAGTCAAGAACCTTCTGCGGACAGACTGGATGCTGCAGAGTGTTGTAAGTTTCCCTCTGAATAAGATCAGACTCTCTCCTCCAATAGTGAGGACTCTCAGTAGTGCGAGTCATAGTGAAGAAGGGCTGGGCTCTCATCACCCTATAGTATTTCTTGCTCATCTTCTTCACGGTAGTGATCTTATCAAACCTTACCTTCTTTGACAATTCACGCTTTTGGTTCTCACGGATGGTTGCTTCACGGTTACGTGCATCTTCAACAGCTCTACGCTGAGTCACATCTCTAGTCTTGGGGTTAGTGATAAGATAATTGCAAGAAAGAGCCCGGTACTTCCTTGTTTTGACATGAGGGTTGGAGGAGGATGCCTTAGTCCTTTTCCCTAAAAAAACAACCAAATAGCAACAACAAATAGCAGTAGATGAGCATGCATGTCCACAAGGCAAACGAAGAAATCTGCAAAAGATTCTGGGCACAAATCTTTGTTTCTACACCGGAATCTCCGGACACACCGGAGTCTCCGGTATTACGATAGATCTACCAATGCACACTCAAAAATATGTGATCCAACAATCTAGTGAAGGTTTCTAGAGTTCATATACCACCTATAGAGTGTCTACAATAAGGGGCAAGGGCTAATATCTCCAAAACAAACATCTAGAGCAAACCCTAGATGCAAAAGAGGAAAAATGTTGTGGGGGGGGGGGGGGAAGAGATACCCTTGCCATCCCTGTCGTCCATGGAGGGGCTCCTGGAGGGGAACCTCGAGGAGGAGCGGAGGGGGCCCAGCGGAGGCGGATTTCGGCGGCAGGGATGCGGCCGGATGGGCTCCAGGCGACGGAGGCGGCGCAGGAGGAGGTTGGGGGTCGGGGGGTGGATGGAGGGAAATGAGGAAACCCTTTCATCCCGATCCACTTTATTTTCTGCGAAAACCGCCAGACCGGAGTCTCCGGTCTAAGCACCGGAGTTTCCGGTGTACCGGAATCTCCATGCTTAGGTCGGAGACTTTGGTCAGACCGGAGTCTCCAGTGTTTCACACCGGAGTCTCCGGACCCAAAGCTCCAAAAAATCCCAGAAATTTGTGGGGACATGCATGTGGCTATAAAACTTGGTTTTTAAGAAAGTTTTGGGTTGGGTCAAGAAAAAACAAATAGGGGTGGTAATTTACACTCAAAGTTTGCAAGATCCAAACAACTAAACACCAAAATTTGAGTGTGTTCCCCATAAAACCAACTAAACTCAAAGAGAGAAAAGGAAGTCAAATAAAATCCAAATAAGAACCAACTCTTCAAGAGAAGAGGTTGGTGGCCTAAACCACCATGTAAGAGATCATGGTAAGACACCTCAAAGATATATCTTGGATGCATTGCCACTTCTCGACATTGAATCTCACAATTCAACATTAGAAATAGAGAGATAACAATGATTTGTTTTTTGCTTTGGGCATAATGGGGGGAGGGAGAACCCAATGTGTTAGGATAACACTTCCCCTATGTCCATGCCTACACCTAAACCCAAACACATATCAACTATAGGGGTGTGTGCAAGATCCTCAAGTCAAACTCCTTGAATCGATGATATTTAGCTCATTCCTCAAAAACATGAATCTTGCATCATCAAGTGGCTTCGTGAAGATGTCTGCGAGATTATCCTTGGTAGGACATATGATAGCTACATATCACCTCTTGCCACATGATCCCGGAAGAAATGATGACGAATATCAATATGCTTCGTCCTTATGTGTTGCACGGGGTTGTAGGCGATCTTGATAGCACTTTCAATCCCACATGAGTGGCACCTTATCCAAATGAACATCATACTCTTTGAGCGTTTGCCTCATCCATAGCAATTGGGTGCAAGCACTAGCGGCCGCCACATACTCGGCTTCGGCAGTGGAGAGAGATATACATTTTTTCTTCTTGGAAGACCAAATCACCAAAGACCTACCAAGAAATTGGCAAGAGCCATAAGCATTCTTCCTATCATCTTGATCACCAACCCAATCCGAGTTAGTGTACCCCTTGAGAGAAAATTGTGCCCCCTTTGGGTATCACAAACCAAACCTTGAGGTATGAACCAAATACCGAAAGATCCTATGGACCGCCACCAAGTGACTTTCCTTAGGAGCCGCTTGATACCCTACACACACACCTACACTCAAAACGATATCGGGCCTAGATGCACAAAGGTAAAGCAAAGAACCAATCATAGATCAATACAACTTTTGGTCCACATCTTTACCATCCAGATTGCTCTTGAGGTGGCATTTGACTTGCATAGGAGATGGCTTGTCTTTTGCACCTTGGAAATAAAACCTTTTGAGCATGTATTGGGTATACTTGGTTTGAGAGATGAAAGTCCCACGAGCCAATTGCTTGATTTCAAAGCCAAGAAAGAATCTCAACTCTCTCATCATAGACATCTCAAACCTGTCAGTCATAAGCTTCAAGAACTCATTATAAAAGCTTGGTTAGTTGAGCCAAAGATAATAGCATCCACATAGAGTTGGCATTTAAAAGCAATCCCTTTACCCTCTTTGTGAAAAGGGTGGGGTCGATCTTCCCAACTTCAAACCCACGGTCTTCCAACAACTCTCTAAGGTTCTCATACCATGCACGTGGTGCTTGTTTAAGTCCATAGGGTGCCTTATCGATCTTGTAGACATGGTTAGGGAAGTTGGGGGTTCTTGAACCCCGGAGGTGGCTTAACATATACCTCCTCTTTCAATGGAGCATTTAGAAAAGCACTTTTGACATCCATTTGTTGCAATTTGAAATTATACGAACATGCATATGCAAGAAGGATACAGATGGACTCAAGGCGATCCATAGGAGCATATGTTTCATCAAAGTCAATGCCTTCCACTTGAGTGTATCCTTGAGCCACAAATCTTTCTTTCTTCCTTATGACAATACCACGCTCATCTTGCTTGTTCTTGAATATCCACTTAGTGCCAATAACATTGTGGCAATTATTTGGCTTCTCAACTAGCTTCCAAACTTTGTTGCGCTCAAAGTTATTGAGCTCATCATGCATAGCTTCCAACCAATCCGAGTCCTCAAGAGCTTCAAATACTTTCCTTGGTTCCACCATGGATATGTGAGCTTGATGCTCACAAAAATGTGCCAATTGCCTTCTAGTGAATTTTCTTGTTTGAACATGATTCAACACCTTGTCATTGGATGCATCAATACGCTTCAAGGATCTTCTAATATTCTTGCACGACGGGCTTCGATCTCCTCATTATTGCGAGGAGGGATCACTTGATCATTTGGGTCCCCGTCTTGACCGATTTGATGGCCTTGATCATCATCATTATAATCAACACTTGCTTCAACTTGTGGAGAGGAGGACGAAGAAGGTTGATCTTGGCCTTTACCTTGACTAGCTTGAATGATAGGAGTGGTTGAATCTTGCACAGTAACTTGGTCAACACGAGGAGGGTCTTGAGCTTGTTCTTCGTTAGGTGCATCACTTGGCTCCTTGGCGTGTTCTTCTATTCTAGAGGAGGGCTTGATATGCCATAAACGTAGCCTTAATTTATGATGTTCCATTTTGTTTTCATGTTATTTCCTACATGTTTGCTATACACTTTATGTCATTTTTATCGATTTCTAGGACTAACCTATTGAAAAGATGCCACAGAGCCAGTTCCATGTTTTCTGCTGTTTTTAGTTTCAGAAAAGTTGTTCTGGAAATATTCTCGGAATTGGAAAATTCAAAGTCCATAGGTCCTAGAATTCCCGAAGGTTCCACGGAGTCCCAAAGAGACCCGGAGGGGGGCCACAGGGGGCCCACTGTCACACCCCAGTTTTGGGTCACTTGTAACACATGAGGGAAGCCATTTTTGTGAGCCAACAAAAACTTTTTTAATGCCCTTGTGTAATACAACATTATGTAATGAACCATGGTTATCTATGCAATGCAAGCAAGCCCTTGATTACAAATCATTATTATTTTTCCTGATGTTTTTTATTGTTTCCGAGTTATTTTCTACATGAGGATTTCAATACTTTTCATCCAAATTCTTGTACCAAGGTTGTTTTACACTTAATAATATTATTTGGTTTTGTTTGAACCAAGAAAACAATTTGGCAAAGGAATGATTGGATGTTTCCTTTTAATTTTTCTATGGAAAACTAGTTTTAAAAAATTAGCCAAGTAGCTGTTTTTCACTCATGTTATCTATATGTTAGGGAATCATATTTTATGTTTTCTTGGCATGAATGTGTTCTCCAATATATGGAATGCAAATGGGTGATCTTGGTTTGAAAAATGGATTTGAGAAAACAATCATTTGCTTGATGGTTTTGTGTTGAGAAAATAAGGCAGAAATATGTTTTCTAAAAAACAGAGAAAAATAGGAACTAGCTGTTTTCCCACCTTGTTTTCAGTGCTTATTTGATTTTCAATTTTTTTTTCTTTTGATGTTTCTGGAAGTCCAAATCTTGATTAACACAACCACACTTTGATAATAAATTTTGGATTGGGTTTGGCTCATGAAAACAGAATCAACTTATGCCTAATCTAGTCTGTCCCCAACACTTGGCAAAAATCGACTAAGTTATTTAACTGAAAACTGAAAAATTCATAGAAACAGAAATTGCACCAAACTTCATTTTATCATAACTTTTGTTTGGAAATGTTTTTAGCTGTGCCACTTGGACCTTCTAGAAGCCTAGTCATCCCTTATCTTTTTCCATGCCTTGGATGCTAGTTGTGTTGACCAGAGAGGAGAGGAGGGGAGAGAGAACAGAGAAGAAAACGAAGGGGAGTGGCATGGGGTGGTCTGACAGGGTGCCAGTGTGCGCGTGCATTGTGGCCACACTCGTGCCATTTTCCACGCTCTCACCCGTTGCTAGCCTTGACCGCCCCTTTTCTACCTCCTAGACACGCCCAAGGGGCAAGGGTCACGGCGCCGGGAGCACGCCCCCGAGCCCATTGCTGCCGCCCCGAGCGCGCCCTCGTGCGCACGCCAGTGGTACCGTGGGTATAAAGCCACGGGCACTCCCTCTCCTCGCCAGTGCACGCCCCACACACCCCTCTCCCACCCAGACCGCAAGCACGCACGCCCTGGGCTCGCTGTGAGCCCAGAGCGCCGGTAGACGCCGCCGGCCACCGAGGAGTGCAAAGGTTGGAGGCGCACGCCATGGGCACTCCCGCCCCTCTCTTTTGCCTCCATCGCACTCTCCACCCTCTCTAGACAAACCCTAACGCGTTACCGTTCCCCCTCGTTTGCAGATACGCCGGAGAGCACGTCGGAGCCGCCGCGGACCCGCAGCATCGCGCCGTCGATTGGGACTGCCCCAAGCCACAACCCCACCTCCCCTGCACCGCCTCGAGCCCATGACAGCACCCCGACCCCACGCCACCATCCTACTCGCGCCCAAGGTGAGCCAATCGCTGTTTTTGCCGCCGGCCGAGCGTTCCGATCGCGAGCAAAGAGAGAAGAGAGAGAGGGAGGAAGGAGAAGGTCGTGCGCCGTTGATCGTGAGATCAACGGCCATGTTTAAATCTCAAAACATTTCGCGTGCCGCGCGCGCTCGCGGAAGTGAGCAGGACCGCAATGCCTTAGCAGGCCGCGTGTAACACCTGGGGTGTTACCCTAATAGAGAGTTGTTTGTTTTCTTTTTTTGCTTGCATCATATGCATCACATTGCATTGCACCATGTTTGCATCACAACTGAAAATTCAAATCAATTTAAACTTTCACCCCTTGCTCAAACTTTCCAATTTCAAACTTGCAAACTAAACCACTCATTTGTTTTTCAATAGTTTGAAATTGTTTTAATCAAATTGCCTGTTAATAAAATTTCCCCCTTTTGTTAAAAACCCTAATGGCAATTCAAAAATTCAAGCAACTCAATCCTACTTATCATATTTTTTCCATGTGGGTTTAAAGATTAAAATTTGGCAAACAAATTAAATTCAATAATGTTGGTATGATTGCTTGAGCTTATTAAATAGAACTTGATTATTTCCAAAATTCCCAAATCAAACATTATTTGAAATTCCACTAACCACTTAGAAATCAAACTAATGTTTCCAATTTTGAACTCATTAACTAACCTTTGCTTTTGATTATTGTTTGCAACTTAATAAAACTATTTATCAATTAAATACCCCAAACCCTATTTGGAAAATTCTAAACCAAAATAAAATTTCAAACTTGTGAAACAATGTAAACATTTGCTTAAATTTATATTCTGAAAATTAATACAAACAATGCATAAAAGAAAGAAACCCTAATCCCCCCCCCCAAATTCTATTCCCTTTCCCTCTTGCTTCCTTTACAAAAAAAAAGGAGAGAGTTAAAGAAAAAATCAACAAAATAGAAGGAGGCAGCCAGCCCATTACTTCCTCTCAGCCCACCCATTTCCTTTTCTTCTCCCCAAGCCCACTTTTTTTTTCTCTTCTAGCCCAACCCCTCATCTCTGTTGTCGTCTTCTTCCACGGTACGAACAGCCACAGAACCATCCGATCCTCCTCCCCCTCCTCGATGAGCTGCCGTACCAGGCCTCTCCCCCCATATAGCTCCCCTCATCCCTCTGCCCTTCCCCTCTGTAACCCTAGACCCATCCGCCCCGCCGCCATCTTCCATCGCCACCACCCCTCTCCCTCTGTTCTGAAACTCGGCAGTCTGCAACCTCACAGAACACCATCGCCTCCCCTTAGCTCCGACCGCCATGATCACCTCGAGGAGCATCCGCGGCCGGGAATGGAACCGCGGCGGTCCCCGGCGTCTCCCCGTCCCCTCGCCGCTTGCTGGGACCCCCGGTGTGGTCCGCGCCGTCGCCGGAGAGTAGCCGCGCTGCTACTGCCGTCGGCCGTCTTCATCGACAACCGCCCGAGGTGATCGCTTCAGTCCTCTCCCCTTCCCCCTCCTGTCCACACCCACACGCCCTAGGCCCAAGCACCGCACGCGCCAGCACCCCACTTGCACCTCGCCGCCCTGCAGGTAGTCGTCGCCGGCTGGTTCCGTCACTGGGACGAACGAGATTGCAGCGGGCAGCGTAGGATTCAGTTTCGTCAGTGTTTCCTGACGGAGACTTACCTCAAAA
The DNA here is from genome assembly GCA_028641055.1 of Alopecurus myosuroides. Taxonomy (NCBI): domain Eukaryota; kingdom Viridiplantae; phylum Streptophyta; class Magnoliopsida; order Poales; family Poaceae; genus Alopecurus; species Alopecurus myosuroides. The sequence goes on along the minus strand of CM054063.1, from coordinate 200,137,076 downwards.
CCAAACGCTCCCGTACCCTGTCACGAAACAAACGCTAGCGCATTGGTACTGCTCCACGGCGCGCGAGCCACAGCACCCGGGATCGAAACCCCTTGGCCGCAGCGGAAGCCACCTTTTTTGTGAAATAATTCGCGCGCAGCCAGGCCCCACCCGTCATACTCCCTGATGCCCCGTCAGCTGCACACCCACGCGCAGTCAGCGCCACCCTGGCGTGGCCCCACTGGTCAGCCAGTGTGGGTAGCCCAGCCGCTGTGCAAAGGGTTTAATCCCCTATTTTCTTTTTCCAGAAATGATTAATAACCCTCAAAATTCAACTGGCTATAATTTCTAATTCATAAATCCAAATACTACAAAATTTATATGTATCCCACTCCAAATTTCCTGTACTTTTCAAATATGCCATTTGTTTTCTGTTTTGAATTTTCAAAATGCAATTCAAATTTGAATTCAAATAATTCAATTGTAATTTGCAACAATTCATAAATAATTCATACTAATTCCAAATAAGGCAAATAAAATATGTTTTCTATACCATTTTGAATAACCTTTTCAAATATAAATTTTGTTTCATGGTTTGAATAATTTAAATTGCCTAAATAATTTAATACTTGTTTAATTCATTTAAATTTGATAAAATCATAACTTGCTCAAAATAAAATAATTTTGAACATGCAAAATATGTTTTCAAACCATCAAAGTGTGAACTTTTCAAATGTGAGTTTGAAATTATGTTTTGAACAAATAAAACTTCAATTAAATTCAAACTTGTTTTAAATCCATTTAAAACTTGTTTAATATTGTTTAATTCATAATTAAATTATCCTAATTCCAATTTCAATATTTGAAACATGTAATCCAACTAAAATTTGATGTTCTCTTCAAATACAAATTTTGTTAATTGTTTTGAACACTTTAACTTGATGAAAACAACAATTGCTTGTGTGACATGTTTAAGTAACCAAACTTTCCACACTTAACCAATAATTTCCAAACTTGTTAAACCTTATTTCAATTGGTTCTATTGTTGTTATTTTGTTGTTTTCCTCATCCATGCATCATGCTAATCCACTTTCACCTATTGGTTAGTTGGAAAACAATTGTTTCAACCATAATTCATGGGCTTTTCATATGCAACTCAAATTGCATATGGGTCCATTTAAATCTGATTATCATGTCAACTAGTTTATTTCTATACATCCATTAAATTGTCATGCATCCATATCTTGATCATGCTGGATCTTTTGCATTAGTAGTAATTGTTGCATCCGGTGTTTGTTCGAGGTTCATTGCTTCTTCCCGGATAGGACGTTGAGATGATGTGAGCAACGACAAGTTCTGCTACCTTGCGGGATCTCAGGCAAGTATACTCACTTGCTGCCAAATGGCTGCCTTTCATCACTTGTTACCGATACTTTCCGTTGTTCTTTTCTGCTAGCCTTAGGAGTAGTTGTTTCTGTTACGAACCTATCACATGAATCCTTTAACCCTGATATTGCCTCACCTCCACACCTATAACCATTGCTTGTGCCTGTGTCTTACTAGCATGCTTAGGTTGTTTTGCTCGAGTCTGTTACCCGTTACTTTCTGTTATTACTTCTTTATGTTCTGGGGGCTCGATGTTTAATCAATCAATCATGCTAATGTTATTGTTAAATAATAATTTGATGATAAGGCACCGCCAGGAGGCCCTTTGTGGTTTTGAGGCCTGCTAGTGTCGACCCTAATAGGAAAAGGGTCTTGTCTACTGATCCATGATGAGCGCACTACCCGCATGTGGGAAGCGAGTATGGGCGCCCCCCTCAATTTGATTCGATTCGCATCTCGTCCAAATCGCCTCATTTAGTTCGGGTTTTCCATTTGCTGCATGCATGATCTTGCGAGCCCTTGGATCCCGGGTGGAACTTTTGTAGTCGGCATATAGGAGGACACGTTCTTAGAGTGCTATGAGGGTCCATTTTCTTCTGGGCTCGATTAGCCGTGCGCCAAGGTGCTTTGGGCTTGATGCGAAGAAGAGTTGAGTTGTGTAGAGTACCTCGCTTGGTGGGTTAGCTCCCCATCTGGCGGGTTATTCTTACGTGTACGGCCAAATTGGTGCAACCCTGCAGGGATAATCTTCTCGAGAAGCCGTGTTTTCCGCGGTTATGGATTACTTGGTGAAAGTACTGGCTAACAAGTACTCAGGACAACTTAAACCTAATGATTAACAATCTTTCACCCCATGATTAACAACTTGACTAGTAATAGGCTTATTGACACAATAATCTGAACCATCATTAATCCAACTGTGTGAGTTATCCTCGGATTGCTTCTTCGGATAAGGGGCGAGATCCAGGATGGGTTTGTTTGGATTTACTTTCAGTTGGTTACAATACTCGATCTTATCTTCTTTCTGTTAGCCGGAAGTTGTAGTATCTCTCTGTAGATGGTTAGAGCAGCCCTTTGCCGCTTATTTGCAATAACCCCTTCCTTTCCGTTGATCCCAAAGTATTTGTATCTTGTGATGACTGGCTACGCCGGTATCTTGTGAGTATGGTTTATCCACTTGCCAGTACTTAACCGTACTGACCCACGAATCCTTTTTCGTGGCTGCATATTCAATATTGCAGTCAACAGGTTTGAAGTCTGACGACGTTAGCTTGGGAATCCCTCCGGCTTGGCCTGGGCAGGGATTGGACGCTCTCGGTTATCTTCAGGACTCTTAGTCCAATTTGGATCTTGTCCGTAGCCGGACGATATGTTGTTTCTTCCGCTGTTATTTGGATCTTTGTATTGTATCAGTTGTATCCCTGGCTCGTCTAAGTCATCTTGTATCCATCTGTTTCTGTTGTAATTGTGGAATATTCGTGAACTATTGTAATGTTATCACAAGTGGCAACCTGGAATCGGTTATTATGTGGATTTTGGCGGGAATGCTGAAATCTGCATAGTGCCCGATCTCGGGGCGTCACAAATGGTATCAGAGCCCAGGTTCCGATTCCCGATATTGTTTCGATACGAATGGTTATCGAAGCAACGGGTCCGCAAAGCCTGTAGGATAACCTCGCTAACGGTCGTTGTTCCTAGAATGTCAAAAACTATTTCTGCTAAACTATTTTGGAAAAACATCTCAATAGGATTCTTGTTTTCTCCTTATCCATATTCTATTTCGCCTCCCATCTTATTTGTTTTGGAGTCTACTCTCGTACTCAATCTTTCAAAGTTCTAGGATCCTACGTGGGTGGACGTTTTCCGAGCCCTTAACCTAATAGGTTCGATCATCGGAAGATTCCTGGTGGAAGAACATCGTCGTCACTCCGAGCAAGAATCCCTTGTTAGTGGTGTCGAGGAGATCAACCGGAAGCACGAAGAATCGATAGTCGAACTTCTTTCCCCTCCCGGGTTAGCAGGTGGATTGCGAGGGCGCAATCCCTTGTTAGTGGTGTCGTCTGTAACACCTGGGGTGTTACCCTAATAGAGAGTTGTTTGTTTTCTTTTTTTGCTTGCATCATATGCATCACATTGCATTGCACCATGTTTGCATCACAACTGAAAATTCAAATCAATTTAAACTTTCACCCCTTGCTCAAACTTTCCAATTTCAAACTTGCAAACTAAACCACTCATTTGTTTTTCAATAGTTTGAAATTGTTTTAATCAAATTGCATGTTAATAAAATTTCCCCCTTTTGTTAAAAACCCTAATGGCAATTCAAAAATTCAAGCAACTCAATCCTACTTATCATATTTTTTCCATGTGGGTTTAAAGATTAAAATTTGGCAAACAAATTAAATTCAATAATGTTGGTATGATTGCTTGAGCTTATTAAATAGAACTTGATTATTTCCAAAATTACCAAATCAAACATTATTTGAAATTCCACTAACCACTTAGAAATCAAACTAATGTTTCCAATTTTGAACTCATTAACTAACCTTTGCTTTTGATTATTGTTTGCAACTTAATAAAACTATTTATCAATTAAATACCCCAAACCCTATTTGGAAAATTCTAAACCAAAATAAAATTTCAAACTTGTGAAACAATGTAAACATTTGCTTAAATTTCTATTCTGAAAATTAATACAAACAATGCATAAAAGAAAGAAACCCTAATCCCCCCCCCCCCAAATTCTATTCCCTTTCCCTCTTGCTTCCTTTACAAAAAAAAGGAGAGAGTTAAAAAAAAATCAACAAAATAGAAGGAGGCAGCCAGCCCATTACTTCCTCTCAGCCCACCCATTTCCTTTTCTTCTCCCCAAGCCCACTTCTTTTTTCTATTCTAGCCCAACCCCTCATCTCTGTTGTCGTCTTCTTCCACGGTACGAACAGCCACAGAACCATCTGATCCTCCTCCCCCTCCTCGATGAGCTGCCGTACCAGGCCTCTCCCCCCCCCCATATAGCTCCCCTCATCCCTCTGCCCTCCCCCTCTGTAACCCTAGACCCATCCGCCCCGCCGCCATCTTCCATCGCCACCACCCCTCTCCCTCTGTTCTGAAACTCGGCAGTCTGCAACCTCACAGAACACCATCGCCTCCCCTTAGCTCCGACCGCCATGATCACCTCGAGGAGCATCCGCGGCCGGGAATGGAACCGCGGCGGTCCCCGGCGTCTCCCCGTCCCCTCGCCGCTTGCTGGGACCCCCGGTGTGGTCCGCGCCGTCGCCGGAGAGTAGCCGCGCTGCTACTGCCGTCGGCCGTCTTCCTCGACAACCGCCCGAGGTGATTGCTTCAGTCCTCTCCCCTTCCCCCTCCTGTCCGCACCCACACACCCTAGGCCCAAGCACCGCACGCACCAGCACCCCACTTGCACCTCGCCGCCCTGCAGGTAGTCGTCGCCGGCTGGTTCCGTCACTGGGACGAACGAGATTGCAGCGGGCAGCGTAGGATTCAGTTTCGTCAGTGTTTGCTGACGGAGACTTACCTCAAAACCAAACGCTCCCGTACCCTGTCACGAAACAAACGCTAGCGCATTGGTACTGCTCCACGGCGCGCGAGCCACAGCACCCGGGTTCGAAACCCCTTGGCCGCAGCGGAAGCCACCTTTTTTGTGAAATAATTCGCGCGCAGCCAGGCCCCACCCGTCATACTCCCTGATGCCCCGTCAGCTGCACACCCACGCGCAGTCAGCGCCACCCTGGCGTGGCTCCACTGGTCAGCCAGTGTGGGTAGCCCAGCCGCTGTGCAAAGGGTTTAATCCCCTATTTTCTTTTTCCAGAAATGATTAATAACCCTCAAAATTCAACTGGCTATAATTTCTAATTCATAAATCCAAATACTACAAAATTTATATGTATCCCACTCCAAATTTCCTGTACTTTTCAAATATGCCATTTGTTTTCTGTTTTGAATTTTCAAAATGCAATTCAAATTTGAATTCAAATAATTCAATTGTAATTTGCAACAATTCATAAATAATTCATACTAATTCCAAATAAGGCAAATAAAATATGTTTTCTATACCATTTTGAATAACCTATTCAAATATAAATTTTGTTTCATGGTTTGAATAATTTAAATTGCCTAAATAATTTAATACTTGTTTAATTCATTTAAATTTGATAAAATCATAACTTGCTCAAAATAAAATAATTTTGAACATGCAAAATATGTTTTCAAACCATCAAAGTGTGAACTTTTCAAATGTGAGTTTGAAATTATGTTTTGAACAAATAAAACTTCAATTAAATTCAAACTTGTTTTAAATCCATTTAAAACTTGTTTAATATTGTTTAATTCATAATTAAATTATCCTAATTCCAATTTCAATATTTGAAACATGTAATCCAACTAAAATTTGATGTTATCTTCAAATACAAATTTTGTTAATTGTTTTGAACACTTTAACTTGATGAAAACAACAATTGCTTGTGTGACATGTTTAAGTAACCAAACTTTCCACACTTAACCAATAATTTCCAAACTTGTTAAACCTTATTTCAATTGGTTCTATTGTTGTTATTTTGTTGTTTTCCTCATCCATGCATCATGCTAATCCACTTTCACCTATTGGTTAGTTGGAAAACAATTGTTTCAACCATAATTCATGGGCTTTTCATATGCAACTCAAATTGCATATGGGTCCATTTAAATCTGATTATCATGTCAACTAGTTTATTTCTATGCATCCATTAAATTGTCATGCATCCATATCTTGATCATGCTGGATCTTTTGCCGTAGTAGTAATTGTTGCATCCGGTGTTTGTTCGAGGTTCATTGCTTCTTCCCGGATAGGACGTTGAGATGATGTGAGCAACGACATGTTCTGCTACCTTGCGGGATCTCAGGCAAGTATACTCACTTGCTGCCAAATGGCTGCCTTTCATCACTTGTTACCGATACTTTCCGTTGTTCTTTTCTGCTAGCCTTAGGAGTAGTTATTTCTGTTACGAACCTATCACATGAATCCTTTAACCCTGATATTGCCTCACCTCCACACCTATAACCATTGCTTGTGCCCGTGTCTTACTAGCATGCTTAGGTTGTTTTGCTCGAGTCTGTTACCCGTTACTTTCTGTTATTACTTCTTTATGTTCTGGGGGCTCGATGTTTAATCAATCAATCATGCTAATGTTATTGTTAAATAATAATTTGATGATAAGGCACCGGCAGGAGGCCCTTTGTGGTTTTGAGGCCTGCTAGTGTCGACCCTAATAGGAAAAGGGTCTTGTCTACTGATCCATGATGAGCGCACTACCCGCATGTGGGAAGCGAGTATGGGCGCCCCCCTCAATTTGATTTGATTCGCATCTCGTCCAAATCGCCTCATTTAGTTCGGGTTTTCCATTTGCTGCATGCATGATCTTGCGAGCCCTTGGATCCCGGGTGGAACTTTCGTAGTCGGCATATAGGAGGACACGTTCTTAGAGTGCTATGAGGGTCCATTTTCTTCTGGGCTCGATTAGCCGTGCGCCAAGGTGCTTTGGGCTTGATGCGAAGAAGAGTTGAGTTGTGTAGAGTACCTCGCTTGGTGGGTTAGCTCCCCATCTGGCGGGTTATTCTTACGTGTACGGCCAAATTGGTGCAACCCTGCAGGGATAATCTTCTCGAGAAGCCGTGTTTTCCGCGGTTATGGATTACTTGGTGAAAGTACTGGCTAACAAGTACTCAGGACAACTTAAACCTAATGATTAACAATCTTTCACCCCATGATTAACAACTTGACTAGTAATAGGCTTATTGACACAATAATCTGAACCATCATTAATCCAACTGTGTGAGTTATCCTCGGATTGCTTCTTCGGATAAGGGGCGAGATCCAGGATGGGTTTGTTTGGATTTACTTTCAGTTGGTTACAATACTCGATCTTATCTTCTTTCTGTTAGCCGGAAGTTGTAGTATCTCTCTGTAGATGGTTAGAGCATCCCTTTGCCGCTTATTTGCAATAACCCCTTCCTTTCCGTTGATCCCAAAGTATTTGTATCTTGTGATGACTGGCTATGCCGGTATCTTGTGAGTATGGTTTATCCACTTGCCAGTACTTAACCGTACTGACCCACGAATCCTTTTTCGTGGCTGCATATTCAATATTGCAGTCAACAGGTTTGAGGTCTGACGACGTTAGCTTGGGAATCCCTCCGGCTTGGCCTGGGCAGGGATTGGACGCTCTCGGTTATCTTCAGGACTCTTAGTCCAATTTGGATCTTGTCCGTAGCCGGACGATATGTTGTTTCTTCCGCTGTTATTTGGATCTTTGTATTGTATCAGTTGTATCCCTGGCTCGTCTAAGTCATCTTGTATCCATCTGTTTCTGTTGTAATTGTGGAATATTCGTGAACTATTGTAATGTTATCACAAGTGGCAACCTGGAATCGGTTATTATGTGGATTTTGGCGGGAATGCTGAAATCTGCATAGTGCCCGATCTCGGGGCGTCACACCGCGCGCACGGAAGAAACCACATCCCGCACTAATTTTCTTTTCCGTTTAAAAATTCAACAGAAACAAGCAATTTACTTTAGCCGTGTTAAAAATAGCTAAACTCAAAATTAATATCAACAAAAATTCACAGTGGTAGATCTACTAATTCCTGAACACATGCAACTTGTAGATCTACATTTGAATCATTATTTTGCAAATGATAAATCCTGTGCTACACACTGCCTGTTAGGATAAAAATAGAATAACTTTTTGTGTGTTTGTTCATTTTGTGCAAACTAAAATTCTCTGAGTATCCCTTGACTAGATCTAGCTGTAGGGCTTGACCTCACATCAAGGTGAGATACCATTTGGAAATGTCATCCACTTTGGTAAATGTCCAGTAGCCTATTCTAGGATTTTTATGAGTTGTTTAGAAATACTTTTTGGTGTGAATCCAACTAGATCTGTTAGTGTATGCATATATCTATGTTATCCTAGCTTGGTGTGATTTTTAGAGCTCGAGATTTATTTTGGCAACAGATCTAAGGTTTTGCACTTTTTTGTTAGAAATAATATGTGTAGAATTATTTTTTAGAATATTTGCTTGCTAGTGTTACTTTGTTTTCTAGTATGTTTAGATTTTGTGCTTAGCGTTAGAAGGTTGTTTACTCACAGATCTAGCATGTTAGAAAGTGTGTGCATGTTGGGAAAATTTATGGGGCTAGTGTATGCTTAGTATTGTTCTCTAGTTTTATTTTATTAAATCTTGTGATGCAAAGTATAGCTAGTTTATTTACCTAAGTTTTTCGAGGTATTTTGATAGGGATGAGTACCATTTTCGTACTGATTAGAAGTTGTTTTCACCTCTGTTAGGTTGCACTTTATTTCTTAGAGATGCATGTGTATTAGTGAGTGCTTATTTACTCATAGTGTTATTTTTTTTACACTAGAACCAATAGTTATAGTTTTGCTTGGTGAATATTTTGTTTTCCACAAGTTGGACCAGAGGCTTAGGACCTCTTTAATGTCATGGAAAACCTAGTGGAACACCCATTGGTTCCATTTCATTTTGGTGAAAAATGCCATCTCTCAACCATAGGTAGTAGTAGTAGTGAATCTTGTTTTTTGGGTGTATGCTTGTGGATTGTTGCTTGGTAAACTTGTGTGTTATTTTTGTTGTGCATTGCTTGCTGTATGGTTTGGTTTAGTACCATTGCTTTCTTAGTTTGGTTCTGATTGAGTGTCCTTATTTTATTTTTGCGACGATAGAAAACGAGGAAGAGGTAGTTGGTGTCGGAGGCTATTACTACCATTCCTGTTGTTACCACAAGCAAGACCCTCAACTCCACCAAGGAAAGCCATCCTTAAAGCTTTCTATTATACTACTTATCATTATCTATCATGCATGTTCTACTTCTGAAGTTTTACAAAAAACTTGATTACCAAAACCATTCTTGAGTGGATATTATTACTATAAATATTATAGAGGTATATTATCACATTGCCATTAGTCAACTTGGTGTACCAAGCCTATTAGCCACCATAAGGTATATAAGTACCGCAAAAGATAATAACTTTGAGTCCCTAAGTGGACATTTTAAAATTGTGCTTTTGAAAACAAATGACTTATGAAAAGTCCACGGTGAAAAGGCGGGACCTTGATTCATCGGGGGAGTGAAAGAGTGTGTTTTCAAAATTGTTAACAAAAGACACATAACCTAGTCTTCGCTAGACAACCAAGAAGTACTGTCACTCTACTCCAACATCGGTACGGGGCCTATCTAGATACTTGTTCTCGTTAGTGTGTGTTTTATCCCAATATGCTATAGAGAGGATGATTCTCTCAACCGAAGTGTCGCCAGGAGAGAGTACCGGGACATACAAAGTGAGGGATTAAGTTACCCCCGGAAGCGACAGTTGGGTCTCCTTCCGTGGTGGGGTGGGACCTGGTGTCGGGGAGATTACACCCAACTGAAGGGATAAGCATATACTAGCTTGATCAGAGTGGACAGTTAGGATCATTCTTCTGATGCTTGCATATCGCTGTGTCGATCCATGGGTAGTTCATGGCAGATGAGTGGATCTTGTGGAATGTGCACACCTCTACAGAGTAAAACTATTCTGAATAGCCGATCCCTCAGATATGGGCAGTTGAAAGGCCATGTAATCTTGAGTTCATTGTGTAATTTTTCAAAAGGGTGTTTTGAAAGCAAAGGACTTGTACCTGAGAGGTACCGATGAAGAAGCTTGAGTTCTTTTCCAAGAAGTTTTGCAAAGAAAACTTTCTTTTGTAAAACAAGTTTTATTAAACCTCTTGTACATGCGATATCTACAAGAGAAAGAAAATTATAATATTTTCTTTTGAAGTATATTCTTCAACAAAGATATAGATACGTCAAAGAAACCATGATGTTATCTTACATACACCATGGGTAGTGAGCCCTATTTATAGCCTACCTATCCACCATATAAGCATACTTGCATTTGTAAGTTCATAAAGGATGACTTGCAGAGTACATTCAAATGTACTCATATTGGTTTCGCCCCTGGCTATTTACTTGGCCATACTTTGAGGAGATGCCACCCGAGGAGGTGTATGAGGAGGAGTACTTTTCCGACGACTATGCGAATTAGGCCCGGCTCCCGGTCAGCAGCCTGTTGGTGAAGGCGTGACATGGGCTATCTACGTTATGTTATGTTTCCGTTGTGTGTTGTAAGACCTGGTCATGTGAACATTGCTTGTAAGACTCTATTATATTCGTGTAATGGATAATGTATCTGTGTACCAACTATGTATGTTGTTCACGACTGAATTCCTGGGATCGTGAATGTATGCATATGAGGGGTTCTGTACCATCCGGTTTGGGGCCTCTACAAAGCTGGTATCAGAGCAATCCTGACCTTAGGAGCCCTTAGTTAGCATGTACGTTAACTACTACTTGGAAAATATATAATATACTTAAGTGACTAAGTTTCAAAATATTCTTATATCTATCTTCCCTATTTTACCAAACTCTACTTACATTAAGTTATATCATGTTCCAATCTAAAATTTTGCACACTTGGGGCTAACTTAAGCTTACTTAAAATTTTGTGTAGATGGAAGTGGTGTTCACCGAGGCTTGCCGGTTGGGCCTGACGAGAGACGTGGCCTTCCTTTTCGAGCAGAGGCTTGTAGCGATGACGGAGCTCATCGATCGTCCGATTCTCGAGCTGCGGGGAGGGATGATCTTCGGTTCTCCTATTAAGGGAGACTGGTTCGTGGAGTGTACCATATGTCCTCCCCTGACCACTCCTTCAGCAGAGACGTTCGTCTTCACCGTCGTTGAGCGCTCTTGGCAGGAGGGCGCTGTTAGGGTGATCCAGGAGGCTATTGCACGCCCGGCTCATCTGAGAGACTACCAGTACCTGGGTACTCTCTTTGAGTTTATCGGGAGGAGAGATGATACTGGCACACCTGTTGCTGTGCCACAGGATCTCGATGGTATGGGTCCTCACCTGGAGGACATGGAGATCTTACTGCACCGCACTCAGCGTCGACTAGATGACATGAGCATTCTGCATCAGACCATAGTTGCGGAGTGTCGTCTTCTAGTTACCTACCTGGGTAAGGTGACGACTGACCTTAACACAGCGACCGCCCGGACCCAAGCCTTGGAGGGGCAGCTGTGGACCACTCGTCTGGCCCATACCCGTCTCACTACCAAGGTGGAGGCACTTCAGGATGCCAATGCGATTCTGTGTGAGCGACTGAAGACCGCGAGAGAGGACCTAGCTACTCAGGACTCCACACTCGAGGAGCTGGAGGAGGAGAACACCGAGCTCCGCAGGGAGAACGAGGATCTCCTAGTCGACGATGACATTCTATCATATGATGATGGAATGGATATGAGTGAGCAGAGCAGGCAGGAGGACGACGACTTAGCTGAGGAGGAGGATCCCGAGGAGACCCTTTTGACGGAGACATAGCGCAGGACTAGTCGTAGTACCTCTTAGCTTTTGGAATTGTGCCAGTGAGATGTACGCCGACCGTATGAGGCGAATCCCCGTATGTAGCTCTGAGGAGTGTAGTTGTGTTAGTTGTCTGTTGTTTGTGTTGTGCTATGTATGACTCTATGCTATGAATGTGATGCTTGTTTGAGTGATATCTATGCTTGAAAATTTGTCTCGACCCATAAATCTTTACCTAAGTTTTATCACTTGTCATTTTTTTGGTTTTTGGACACTCTTTTAAGTTTCTTAGTTTGGTCTTCAAAAACAAGGAAGTCTTGCTGCATAGTCTTACACATGTTTCACTAAACAGCATGCCGCCTCTCCGGGAACCACCACCACCACCCCCGCCGTCAATGGAGGCATTGTTGGCACTCATGATGGAGGATCGCCAGGCCACTAGAGCCGAGAGTGCTGCCACGATTGCTTCCCTACAGCAGTTGGCTGCTTCCAGCGCCAACAACAACAATAACAACAATGGCGATGACAACGGTAATGGTGGACACTCGAAGCTGAAGGTGTTTCAGCACACTAATCCTCTAGTCTTCTCGAGGATTGTGGAGCCACTTGATGCAGATGACTGGCTCTGCACAATCGCCAACAATCTGGAAGTGGCATCAGTGCAAGATAATGACAAGGTGTTGTTTGCCACTCACTTTCTTGCTGGACCAGCAAGGACTTGGTGGAAAACTACCCGCGCCACTGTCGCCGCTGGCTACATTTTCACTTGGGAAGACTTCACTGCCCGTTTCTGCAAATATCACACCCCTCAGGGTGTGATGAACATCATGAGGGACAAGTTTCTGAAACTGCGGCAGGGAGGAATGAATGTGTCAAAGTACTGGTTGTCCATAACCGGGGACACGGCTAAGATCTTAGTTTCTAACTCTGTAGAGGTTGTGCACTTTCACCCTTTTTCTTCAATTATTCCAAACATCCTATACACACAGATTGCATCATGGAAAGGAGAGAGTTGAGACAAGATCTTTCAGAAGCAAGAATTCAACCTAGACAGCAAGACCCGTTAAACCTACAATTATGCTACATATTCATGTCAAGCATGGGCTGAACTCTCACAATTTAATTGATCAGGACAAAGCCCATATGTCAAAAGGCTGCACGGTAAGCTACTAAACTTAGAAGGACATAGTAATCTCTTTGTTCCTGGGTGGCCATACGCAAGTGTACTCCTTCGGTGATAAACACCATTGATATGGCCCTAGGGAGCCACTCCACATAATACAATCACATCCAAATTCCACCCATGTGTTTCATTGAATGTTACACTTAGAATTTTCCATACATCAAGTAAAACAATTTGTAACATTGCATAGCATCTACTAAGTTCTAAGGCTATAAAAATAACAAGGGTAAAAGATATGGCTACACACTACTAGGATAATAGCATAGCATAGTACTTAGTAAAATTTCCTATCATGCATACTACTGGAAAAACATGTGAAAAATATTTAGTTTCAATGCACAAAAGAAAACTAAGTGATTGTAGTTAAAGTTTGGCATTTGTGACTAAGTATTGGTCTTTGATAAAAAAGATCACACAAAATTGTTAGGCTAATCTATTTCTATCTTGAGTTTCTTCAAGTTCTTCTTTTTCTTCCTTGAGTTGCTTCTTATGTGTAAGTCTTTATGCATGTACTTTGAAGGCCTTGCTTGTATTCTTCCTTGTTGAGTAGAAGAAATCATTTGAAGTATCTATCTGGTACTTAGTCATATAGAATAATAGAGGTAGTAGAGATTGTTAGAGTTCCTTTAGAAAGGACTTGTAAAATCTTCTCTTCCTCATCTTCTGGGAGAATATTCTTCTTGGGTTGAAGTTTGGCTTCTTGTTGATGTCTTGGTCAAAACTCTCATCTCACTTGAAAACTAATTCTAAGTCTTTAACAAAAACAAACTTGACACTAATCATACTGAAAACAAATTCAAATTCTTGGAAAACAAATTCCAAGCTCCAGTCTTCACATTGGTTGGTCCTTTTAAGAATCGTCTTTAGGCTCCTTTGTAGCTTCCTCCTTGGTGTGGTGGCTTCATTGTACTTTGACAAAACTTGGTGGTCTTGGTACAAACTAAGGCTGGTCTTCATCTAACTTAGCCATAACACAAGTTCTAAGTGAACAGAAAAGAAAAGGGAGAAATACATAGAGAAAAATAGAGAGAGATGTGGTTATTCTTCTTGAGTTCTTCTTGCTTCCTTCTTGTTCCTCCTTTGCTAAGTCCTTCATTGTCCTTCAGGTGGTTGCTTCAATTTGACTCCACGGATGACAAAGGGGACATCTTTCTTGCACTTGATTGTTTTCACAATTCCACACTTAGTGGTTTTTCAACTAAGAGGGCCAACTAGAACAAAACTACATGGACATGGTTTCAAAGCATCCAAAGGGCTTAGGTTTTGGTCTCTCTAGTCTAGGGTTAGCACTTGGAACAAAATTGCTAAAGAAAACATATTGAAAATATTTACAGAATTTAAACCAAGTAAAAAACACTCAAAAAGGCCAAACAATTATAGATTCAAATTTAATTGGTTCAAAAATTATTTTGGGACAGATCATATGAAATTACATCCCCTAAGGTTTCCAAAAATATTTTATTTGCAATTTTTAGATTTGTAGAAATTAAACTATGCTAAAAATCATCAAACAAGCATATTTAAATTTGAACCAATTTGAGTTTGTCAACTTGGAATTTGAACAGTGCTAAAAGATTCTACATGCTGTGCTGATTTAAAAAAGCCCAAGTTTGCTAAATTTGGATCTATGGTTAAAAAGTTATGATGATTCTAAGTTCTGGGGGTGTTTCTACAAAACTGCCAAAATAGATCCACCCAGAGTTTTCAAATACATGTTGGTACACGTGGTGGCTCCTGGTTGGCTGGTCTTGCTGAAACGATGTTGACTCAGCGCTGACGTGGCTCCGCTGACGTGGATAAGTGAAACGATCTGGATCACTGGATCTAGATCCAATGGTGGGAAACGTACCGCTTCGTGTTATTATTGTGGCCGTTAGATGGGATCTGACGGCAGTGGATAGAAAAGCTCACAAGGGGTCGTCTAGGTCACCGGAGATGGAGGGCGCAGTGGTGCTCCGGCGAGGAAATTCGATGATGACGACGCGACAGACGTCCTCCGAGCAAGGGGAGACCACGGGTAGGTGTTGCATGACAAAGTGAGCTCGTTGGCACCGTCGGCTCGCTCCCGTGATGACTCCATGGACGGCGCAGAGCAAGACCCGTGGCGATGGTCTCCGGTGAGCTCGGATGAGGATGGCGTCGTTGTTTCGCTGTGCCAAAATTAGGGAAAAGGGGTTAGGAGGGTGCGCGAGCGTACGGGGAACTAGAATAGCAAGAGAAGAGCTGCGGGCGCAAGTTACGGTGACCGGAATCGAGTGGAGACAGCGGCTAGGGTTCGGCATCCGGCGAGGAATTCTAGCGGCGTGGTCGTGCTAAAACGAGAAGGAGAAGAGGGAAAACATAGAGGAAGTTGTGGAGATTTATAGGGATGCCTCGGGTGTGAAATCCGTGCTCTGTACGCAAAGAAATCGGAGGAAGGAATCCTCCCGTACTCGCAGTCCTTGTCTTCCACGGGAGGAAGAAGATGCTGACGTCACGGTGGGGCCCACCTGACACTGAGGGAAAAGGAGGAGGGAGTGAGGCTGGGTTGTTGGGCTCCTGTTCGCTGCATGCGCGACAGTTAAACTGTGGGCTTCGGCCTAGTTAGGCTGGTTGGGCGGCCGCGCGCGAGAGAGAGATGTGGAGAGGGGAAGGGGTGGGCTGGGCCGGTGTTGCTGGGTACACGCGTTTCTCTTTTTTCTTCTTCTTTTTACTTTTTATTTTCCTGTTTTATTTCATTAATCATAACTTATGATTTAATAATCCAAATGACCTCAAACAAAATTCTATAGTTTTGTAAAAAAATCCTTTCAAATGAAATCCATTTTGTGTTGTTTCCATCACAAATAATTTTTGGATTTTCAAAATGGTTTAAATTCAAAGAGGACACTTTATGACTATTTAGAATAGGGCTTAATTGAATCTTTCTTTGGCTAAAATAATATTTTGGAAAACACTATAAGTCATAATATTTGATTTTCAAAACACTTGAGAATTAATTTTATACAAAGAACTTGTTGAAACCATTTAAGGTATTTGAAGTATTGATAAGGCACTTAAAATTCATTATAAATAATTTTTTTGTTTAAACACAATTTTGGAATTTACTATATGCTATAATATTGATCTTTAAACCATGATATTTCCTTACAAAAATATCTTGTGGAAAACATTTTGACAGAAAGTTTGAAAGGAGACCTATTTATGCAATATACCTAGTTTTTAAATAATTTAAAGTACTTAGCAAAATAATTACTTTGAAGCAACTTTTAGGGTTTAACAGATAGAGGCTCAAATGGATTTAGCAATTCAAATACTTTGGAAAAGCTTTATTATTTCTCTTTGTGTTGTGTTTCATTTGTTTTTGGTGGCTTGTATTAGTGAAAACAAAAGTTTTAAAATTTTGTGATTTTCGAATTCCTACAAAAATCAGGGATGTTACAATATCAATTTGCTATGTTATCTCTATGCTTGAAACAAACATATAACTTTCGAGTGCATTATTATTCATGATCTTTTATTTGTGTTACTTTTTATGATGCAATGTGATTACTATGTTTTATTGTTAGAATTATATCTATCATGCTTGTGTTTAAAGTACTATGATCTCAGATTACATATGCTTTTACAATATTTATGATCGAGTTTATGTTGGTAGCATGTCACCTCAGAAATTTTGTGTTTTTATCGTTTACCTACTCGAGGACGAGTAGGAACTAAGCTTGGGGATGTTGATACGTCATAAACGTATACTTAATTTCTGATGTTCCATGTTGTTTTCATGTTATTTCCTACATGTTTACTATACACTTTATGTCATTTTTATCGATTTCTGGGACTAACCTATTAACAAGATGCCACAGAGCCAGTTCCTTGTTTTCTGCTATTTTTAGTTTTAGAAAAGTTGTTCTGGAAATATTCTCACAATAGGAAAATTCGAAGGCCGAAAGTCTTAGAATTCCCGAAGGTCCCACGGAGTCCCGAAGAGGCCCGGAGAGGGGCCACATGGGGGCCACACCATAGGGCGGCGTGCCCCCTGTCCGCGCCTAGGGTGGTGTGGGCCCCTCGGGCGTCCACCTCCATCGCCATTTCGCCTATATAATCCCCCCGTACAAAGTAATATCAGTAGATATTAGCTTGTCTCGATAGAGTCTCTTGTAAAGAGATAAATGCATAACACTTACTCCTGCACTAAGATTACATAAATCAGTTCTCACATAATTATTCTTGGCAGAGCAAGGAATAGTGGGTATACCTGAATCTCCAAGATTTTAAGGAATTTTACTATTGAAATAATAATTGTTAAGCATAGTGGAAATCTCCTTGTTACGAATTTTCCTCTTATTAGTAACAATATCTTTCGTATACTTGGAATGAGGAGGCAATTTGATGACATCAGCCAAAAGAATTTGCAAAAAGAGAGGTTTCATCCACTCACAAAATTTATTATAGTGTTCCTCTTTTTTAGTTTTGTGAGTCTTATTAGGAAAAGCCATATATTTTTGGACTCGTGGTTCTCTTTATTTACCTATGATTCCTAGCAAAAATTTCTTCATGCTTCTTATGTTTATTAATTATTTCGGATTCTTCGCCACTTTCTTCTTTATTGGAAACAATTTTTTTTTATCATTTTCATTATCATGTTCATTTTAAGTTTCAACATGAGAAATAGATATGTTATTAGGATTGTCCATAGGTTCTTTATGGCTTTTCCTAATGAGACTTCTCTACTCTACTCTCTTATGTTTCCTTTTCTTTCTATTTTTAGGATAACTAACAACATTATTATTAGCCATTTGAGAGTTTTGTCCAATTCTTTTAGGATGCCCTTCAGGATATAAAGGATTTTGAGTGAAAGTATCACCTCTAGTTTTAACACTACAAGTGTGTTTATTAACTTGTTTGGACATATCAGCAAGTAAATATTTTGCGAGTTAAAACCATATGAAAATGCTTAACTAGTCATTTAACATCATTAACAATTTTGTCTAAAACATCTTGCAAGTCCTCAATGATAAGAGAATTATTATGAAATTTCCCTTGAATTTGCATATTAAAGTGATTTTGTTTAGCAATAAAATTATCAAGTTCATCTAAGCATTGATCGAGGAGGCTTATCAGGAGGAATGTCACTTGCATTAAAACTACGAAGAGAGTGTACCTTTATAATAGGAGGGTGAGTGGTAGGCTCACATAATTTTTTTTTATTGGAGGTAACTAAAATTTTGCATTAAATTTTTTAATATGAGGGTGAGTGGTACCTCTATCATAAGGAATAAGGTTGTCAATCGACCCGAGGGAGCAGATTGTAATTTCAGGTTTCGAAATCCAGAGTTTTGATAGTAATACCTTTGCAAGTGTTGTAGTTTCATTTTTTCGAAATATGGTTAATCTATAGTGTTTGTGATGCCTTCCGCTTGCATATGAAGCACCAGCATAGGAGAAATGTATGGCTCTCGGTTGTGGTAATTTTTGTAGATGTTAATCATTCTAGTCTGTGATTTACTGCAGATGAAGATGTCAGGGGACAAAAACATATGCCGTGTAATTAATCCCGAGAGAGGCGGCGTCAACTGAGCGGTGACCTGGCAGGAGGCTCAAATATGTCATCCCGGATGTTCAAATTCTTTAAGTTCTGACTTGATCGTGTTACAAAAAGCAATATATACCAGTCATTATACTGCTGGACATTTTGTAAAAAAAAAGTGTTGTAGTTGCGCCTAGATGTGTATTGCCAGTTTTCATGATCAATCATAATGCAGTAACAGTTCCTGTTCAATCTTAATGCAGTGCCATCAGTGGCAGATACTAACCGAATGCACAATATTTTACATGGATTGCACAGTTGTAGTGATTTGGTCCCCAAGGGAATTGGGTGGAGGGAAGGGGATCACCCAATCCCTCGGTGGATTAAATCGAGCACAACTGAACAAGGCCTTAAAAAAAGCGAGCTGTAGTCTGTAGATCCATCGTCAATCTAACTTGCGGCAACAGCACGCAGTGTGTTGTTTCGTGGTAACTGACCGACATATTTCAGTTCTGCCGCGTGGGACCGAATTAAACAGAGAGCGGCTGACATCGAGTCCGATATGCACTAGGCACGTAATCGATTTGCAGTACATTAGCCGCTGATCTGCCCTGCTTTCTCCGTTTGCGCCAGCATCTGGAGATCCTCCCCAATCCCATCTTTGCCGCCCTAATTCGACCTACAAAGTAAACCTCCGCCTCCTCTG
Organism: Alopecurus myosuroides; assembly: GCA_028641055.1. Classification (NCBI taxonomy): domain Eukaryota; kingdom Viridiplantae; phylum Streptophyta; class Magnoliopsida; order Poales; family Poaceae; genus Alopecurus; species Alopecurus myosuroides. Next base: position 200,117,893 of record CM054063.1, on the reverse strand, counting down.
TTCTCCGGCGTCTGCTCTTAGGGCGGCGAACATGGAGATCGCCGCGTACCAGCAGCCGTCCGTGCTCAGGCGGAAGCGTGCTTTCGCGGGATGCAAACCGTTTGACGTCAAGACGGAGGACGCCGTCGGCTTTGGCGCGCGGAACGTCCTTGAGCAGCGTTTTCAGTCGGAGCTTGCCGCGGTCCGTCGCCTCGTCCGTAAGGCGGCCGCCGTGCAACCATCTGAGGAACCTCCGACCAAGAGGATCAAGGCGTCTCCTCCTCCTCCTCCCGTAATCAAGGCGCCCAAGAAGATGACGCGTCGTGAGAGGGGGCAACTGAAGGCCGACCTGGAGAAGGTAGCGTCGGAACTTCCCCGTCACATCATGGAGTTGCTGATGAAGCAGAGCCGTGCCATCCGCGGAGACGAAATGGAGATCGACCTCGACGCCGTTCCAGACGAGGCCCTCCTCGAGTTACGGAAGCAGCTTGATGAGTTCGTTCGAGAGAGGGCAGATCAAGAACACCAAGACGGCGACATGATGGCCCAAGAAGAGGATGAAGACGTTGACATCGTTGGCGGCGTCTCCCACTTAGCGATCGCACCGGCGCCGCTTCTGCTCGCCCAAGAGGAGGACATCTGCGCCGACGCATCACCGGTGGCGACGACGAAGAATCTTGGCGGCAGCCCTAGCTCCAGCTCCAGCAGCAGCAGCAGTGACTCTGGCACGGATTCAGACTCAGACTCCGGAAGCGACAGTGATTCAGACGAGAGCGTCGACAGCCCAGCTCCGGCAGAGCGCGCCGCCACGCCACCAAAAACCGAGCTGATCGCCGCCCGTGCCAAGGACAAGGACTCTCTGGAAAGGCAGCGGAAGGAGGCGAGATGCAGGGCAAGGGAGAAGGCCCGTCAGGACGTGCTTGAGACGGAGAGGGCGGCCATGCCCAGCGAGACGATCCACCCGACGGTCATCAAGAGCCTCGGCATCCACGAGTACGGTCTCGGTCCCTACAGCTTGTCGCGGCTGCTTGGACTCTTCCTCAAGATTGACAAATTCGTCATCGAGGAGCCGCAGCCTCCTCAGGGCTTGGAAGAAGATTTGGAGGAAGGGGAGATCCGGTTGTGATCTTGGCTAGCAAGAACTTGATACTAAAACTTGTTGTGTTCTTGATGCCTCAAAGAAGAGGCTTGTACAATCACGCTATTAAATGAATGAAATTATTTGATTGATTGATTGCATCTCTTTCCTGTACATTATGTAATTTGCAGTGGGTCAATGCGTACCATAGAATTCTCTCTTGTATACAAATGAGGTTCTTTGTATTACGATAGCACAAGCAGCTGCAGTACAACTCCCATATCAGGCCTGCTAATTTTTCTTTTGACGCAAACCAATGATATGATCTAGCGAACCCAGTGCTCGATCATGTCATGTATTTTCTGTAGTGAGCAGAAGTTCTTCAGTTAAGCATTCGACAACCCACAGAATAATTTTCATGATCATCTCCCCCCTTCAGAAATTGATAGATACATGCTGCTGCGGTAGAAAATGAACCTAACACCGGGAAAATAAGCAAGCAAATAATCACTGACCAGATCTAACATCAATCACCAACACATCCTCAGACTGGATTTGTTTGACAAGTATCGCACTCACCAATATATGTCAAAGACTAGAAGTGTGAACAATAGACTGTTGAAAATGCAGTAGTGTGAGGATCTGTGGAAAAAAAGAAGTGCACACCTTGCTCAGGATCGTAGCAGATTCACCTTGTTCAGATAGTCAAATTCATCAACAAAATGCACCATAAATTTTAGTAGATGCACCAAAGAGAATATATCTCAACACCAAGATTTTCTGCATACACATGTTGGTGGGAAGCAGCGTAACATCTGGCCGTTGGTACATGATATAGTGGCCACATCCAGAAATTCTGATTTTCAGTAAGTAGTCCATTTTGACCTGATATGCCAGATGGTTCGAGTCAGCTGTTGGAGAGCTATCTAGCGAAAATGCATTATACTCATACATTCCTGAACAAAGGAAGAAAAAAAAAACCAAACACCTATAAATCGATATACTACCTATGCTACGGAGAACACTTGTGCTCCCTTGGCAACCTTGATGAAGACATCCTCCAAGGTTGTGTCAGTTAGGCCCCAAGCGTGTATGCAGAAACGGCGTTTTGCACTCTCAACCTCACGGAAAACGTCTGCTATCCTCAGCCCCTGCTTTGGCGCTGGAGGATGTCTTCATCAAGGTTGCCAAGGGAGCACAGGTGTTCAGTGCCTGAACCTGTTTAGGTAGTATATCGATTTATAGGTTTGATTTTTCGTTTCCTTTGTTGAGGAATGTACGAGTATAATGCATTTTCGCGAGATACGTCTCCAACGGCTGACTCGAACCATCTGGCATATCAGTTGAAAATGGACTACTTGCTGAAAATCTGAAAATTTTGGATATGGCCACTAGATCTTGTACCAACGCCCAACGGACAGATGTTACCCTGCTTCCCACCAACATGTATATGCAGAAAATATTGGATTTAACATATATTCGCGTTGGTGCATCTAAAATTTGACGATCTCACATCTTTTCACTTATAGAGTTGCTATGATCCTGAAAAAGGAGAGCGTGTTTTTTACAGATACTCATACTACTGTATTTTCAACAGTCTACTGTTGACACTTCTAGTCTTTCACATATATTGGCGGGTACTGATTTTTCGTTTCCTTTGTTGAGCATGTGTTGGTGACGATGTTCGATCTGGTCGAGGATTCTTTACTTGCTTATTTTCTTGGTGTTGGATTCATTTATTATCTGATCGGCCATTCTTTGCTTGCTTAATTTCATATAAGCTAACTCTTGTATCGAACAGGTTCCGAAGATGAAGATAATCATGAAAATTAATCTGTTGGTTGTTTGATGCTTCACTGAAGAACTTCTGCTTACTAATAAAAATACATCACATGATCGAGCACTGGTTTCGGTAGACCATATCATTCTTTTGTGTCAAAACATGGCAGGCCTGATCCGGGAGTTGGTACTGCAGCTGCTTGTGCTATCGTAACACAAAGTTTTTTTTCCCTTAGATCCTCATTTGTATGAAAGAGAGAATTCTATGGTACGCATGGACCCACTGCAATTTACATGTACAGGAAAGAGATGTAACGAATCAATCAAATAATTTCATACATTCAATAGCGTGATTTTACAAGCCTCTTCATTGAGGCATCAAGAACACAACAAGTTTTAGTATCAAGTTCTTGCTAGCCAAGATCACAATCGGATCTCCCCTTCCTCCAAATCCTCTTCCAAGATCTGACGAGGCTGCGGCTCCTCGATGACGTCTTTGTCAATCTTGAAGAAGAGCCCAAGCAGCCGCGACAAGCTGTAGGGGCCGAGACCGTACTCGTGGATGCCGAGGCTCTTGATGACCGTCGGGCGTATCGTCTCGCTGGGCATGGCCCTCCTCTCCGTCTCAAGCACGTCCTGACGGGCCTTCTCCCTTGCCCTGCATCTCGCCTCCTTTCGCTGCCTTTCCAGAGATTCCTTGTCCTTGGCACGGGCGATCGTTGGCGTGGCGGCGCGCTCTGCCGGAGCTGGGCTGGCGACGCTCTCGTCTGAATCACTGTCGCTTGCGGAGTCTGAGTCTGAATCCATATCAGAGTCACTGCTGCTGCTGGAGCTAGGGCTGCCGCCAAGATTCTTCTGCATCGCCACCGGTGACGCGCCGTCGCAGATGTCCATGTACTCGTCCTCCTCTTGGGCGAGCAGAAGCGGCGCCGGTGCGATCGCCAAGGGGGAGACGCCGCCAACGATGTCAACGTCTTCATCCTCTTCTTGGGCCATCATCTCGCCGTCTTGGTGTTCTTGATCTGCCCTCTCTCGGACGAACTCATCAAGCAGCTTCCGTAACTCGAGGACGGCTTCGTCTGGAACGGCGTCGAGGTCGATCTCCATTTCGTCTCCGCGGATGGCACGGCTCTGCTTCAGCAGCAGCTCCATGATGTGACGAGGAAGTTCCGACGCTTCCTTCTCGAGGTCGGCCTTCAGCTGCCCCCTCTCACGACGGGTCATCTTCTTGGGCGCCTTGATTACGGGAGGAGGAGGAGACGCCTTGATCCTCTTGGTCGGAGGTTCCTCAGATGGTTGCACGGCGGCCGCCTTACGGACGAGGCGACGGACCGCGGCAAGCTCCGACTGAAAACGCTGCTCAAGGACGTTCCGCGCTCCAACGCCGAGGGCGTCCTTCGTCTTGACGTCAAACGGTTTGCATCCCGCGAAAGCACGCTTCCGCCTGAGCACGGACGGCTGCTGGTACGCGGCGAGCTCCATGTTCGCCGCCCTAAGATCAGACGCCGGAGAACAGAGGAGACGGAGGATTTCTTTGTAGGTCGAATTAGGGTGGCAAAGATGGGATTGGGGAGGATCTCCAGATGCTGGCGCAAACGGAGAAAGCAGGGGAGATCAGCGGCTAATGTAGGGCAAATCGATTGTCCCTACTGCATATCGGACTCGACCATTATCGAAAAAAAATATCGGACTCGATGTCAGCCGCTCTCTGTTTAATTCGATCCCAAATATGTCGGTCAGTTACCACGAAACAACACACTGCGTGTAGTTTCAAAAAAAAAAAACAACACACTGCGTGCTGTTGCCGCGAGTTATTAAACGACTATATATGGATCTCCAGCTGACTTTTTTTTAGCGAAATCTAACTGATTTATGCCATATGACTATATGCGTGGCTAATGTACTTCGAAGATGGCCCGTGAAGATGACTGGATTAGAGCAAACCCAACGCCACTCACCCAAATTAAACCGATTTTGGTCCACTTTTGATCCATTTGAGGTGGTTCGCAGACCAAAATCGGACCGAACCACAGGTTTGGGCTGCTCCCTCGAAACAGGCTTTCGCCCCGCTTTATAAATAAAGCCCAACGGCCGAACAGATACAAGGTGGTGGGGAAACCCCTTACAAGCAGAACAAAGAGAGAAAAAGAAAAGAAAAGCACAAAGGAGAACCAAACTTGCCACCGAGAACCGGCCGAACCCGACAAACGAAGCTCCACAACGGCGCCCCCAAGAGGGTGATGACGTAATCCGACACCGCCGTCGAGACCGAGAAGGTCAAGGGTTTTCACCCGGAGCACTAGCATGGCGAAGGTACCCTCAACAGCGCCCCCAAGAGGGTAACGATACCCGCAGGCATCGCCGCCATTTGCGCCAGGGCGCAGAGCTTTCGCCCGGGAACTGCTTCACCCACACTTCGCACAGACGGACCGCCCACTGGTCTCGAGAAAGGTCTCCCGAACACGCTCTGGGAGAAGCTGCCACCAACTCCAGGTCCCCCGCTGCTCTCTCCACGCCACCCACATGACCGAAGATCGAGACCACCACCACCGCCACGTCGCTTGCCGTAGAAGCGCCCGTGCAGTCCACCTTCCAGGGCCGCCGCCCCGGCGTCCGCAACCTTGTGCCACAGTGTCGGCATCCGATCACCGCGGGAACAACATGTCGGGTGAGATAGATCGACGACACCAACAGGCCCGCGATGTCGGCATCCGCAACCAATAGAAGGAGAACATCCTTCGCCGCCATAGGCAGCCACCGACCAGACGCAGCAGCAGGCCTGTCAGGCCCGGATCAGCCCGACTAGCCCAGTAAGGCCTGTCAGGCCCAGATCAGGCCCGACGAGCACAGCCGCCACGCTGCAGTGTCGAGGTCACAGTTGCCAACCTGCAGATCTCCCACCACCGTCGCTCCTCCGCCTCCGCACCGCCACCGTTCAACCGCCGCCGGACCCGTCGACACACGCCACGCAAGGTCGAACACCTCCGGCTGGCCGAGCACCCGCAGCCCACGAATCGAAGACCACGGCCATGGAGGCGATGAACAGGGCCACAAGCCCGATGTCCACCAGCGGCCCAGATCTGCCCGGGCCTAGGCCCAGGACAAGATCACGGTCGGCCAGCAGCCTAGCCTTCCGGCCAGGCCACCCCCGACGGCGCCGCCGCTTTCCAGCGAGGGCCACCACCGCTGTCTCCTCCCGCTGCAGCCTGGACCCGCCGGCCGCAGAGATCGACCCGGACGCCGCCAGATCCGCCCGTCGCCGCCCGAGGGTTGCGCCGCCTCCTGGAGACGTCGTCGTCGCCTCCACCGGTACGTGGAGCCCCTGCAGGTCGCCACACCGCCGCCGAGACGGCCGTGCCGCCGCGTCCCTTGCCCAGCACGGTGCCCACCACGGCGACCTCGGCCCGCGCCAAGACCACCGCGAGGGAGCAGGGGATCCCCGCCGCCGCCAGCGCGCGGCCTTTGGCCGGCGGCGCCGTCCGGCGGCGGCGAGGAGAGGACAGACGAGGGGGAGGGTCGAGGGGAGCGCGGGCTAGGGTTTCCGCCGCCGTCGCCCACGGGGACGAGCGGGGCGGAAAACGTTTCACAACTGGTTTGGCAAAGCAGCCTTCCCCTGCCCAAGGTGGGCTGCTCCCCCTCCCCCAAATTCAGAAGTTTGAAATTTAACTAAATTGCAGTGTTGCAGCATAGGCCCGAAGGCTTGTTCATACCATAGGGCCTAAAGGCTAGTACATTTAGATAGAGAAAATTAAAATTTAAACAAAAAAATAACCAAGCTCTAGCTAGGGTTCGATGTTGTGCCGTGTTGCCCGCCACTGTGTCGTGCCACCCGCCGTTGTGATGCTTACTCGTCGTCGTCGACATCGATGTAGGCAGACGGCTACTCCGGAGGTGGAGTCAGAGGCGCGGGAGGCGGCTGTGGCCATCCTGGGGCACGCTCCCATGCCTGCCCCGCCGCACGATCCTGCCACAGTGACCATGGGCGCGGCAGCGCCGCCCGAGACTCGTTGGCAGAGAGCTAGAGTGTGGCCAGTAGATCTAGCCACAGCCCGAGCTCCGCCGCCTCGGAGGCCTCGATGGCGCGGCAGAGGTTCGCCGCCTCCTCCCCCTCCACCCCGTCATCCTCCCGCGACAGCTCCTGCACGTCCTCGGCGGCTGTGGCGGCCTCCTCCTCAAGGTTAGCCTGGAGGTCGTCGAGGTATGTGTCCTCCTCCTCCTCGTTGGCGTAGAGTTCGTCGAGGTACGCGTCGAGGCTATCCCTATCGGACTTAGAGAGGTCAACGACCTCCGGCACTCTGGGCGGCATGGGAACCCGACGGTTACTGAGGTGCGACCCGGTGGGGAGGTGCACCTCAGCCCACGGGAGGAGTACCCGGTCGCGCCAGAACGTCCCCATGGTGTCCAGGGGACGATGAACGAGAGTGAGCCACGACATTGGAGGGGGCCATTGTCGCCGGCGAGGGGGCAGCTAGGGTTTGCTCAGTTGGGACGGCGGGAGTGTGCGCGATGTGGATGGGGTCGCACACCGGACCCGTTAAAAAGGACGCGGCGAGGAGGCGAGCGGTCTACCTATCACTGCCAGTTGGGCGACGCGTCGATGCTGTCTACTTCCAGCTAGGCCAGGGGAGACACGAAGTGTGTCCACGGACCGCCCCAAACGTGGACCAAACTTGGGCCACGTTTGGGGGAAACTCTATTGTTCTACGCTGCAGAATTTAAAAAAATTGCCCTACGTAGTCCGCCAAGATCACTATGCAGATAACGAGGCATACTCATACATGCGAGGATCAAGATAACGACTCAGTGGGCAGCGGATTCGATGTAGTCGTAGAAGAGTTCTGAACAATCGTAGATCTCACAACTAGTCCTAGTTGCAAGGATATCGCTAAATCTTCCCTCGTCAAGGATCACACGTGTAATATCTCGTATGGTGTGCACATGTACGCTTGTGTCAACCCGTCAGCGCTCCGCCGTCCAGAATTCGGCACCGACAAAGAGAGACAGACTTCCGACGTTGCTAATTGGTAGCTCTAATCAACTGTGATTAGATCTATTATGAATCTGTAAGTTCTCAACACATAAGAGAAAACTAATTAGAGTTAGGTTAACCGGAAGAGTATAACTCAAAAACCCGATTAGAAGAGGCTCTAATTTAATTAGAGATGTTTCTAATTAGTGGCTCTAAATCAATTAGAGGTTCTCTAGTTAGAGGCTCTAATTCTATAGAGGCTCTCTAATTAGATATATAATTCTATGAGAGAGATAGAGAAGAGGCCAAAGTCTCAATTGTTGTGTTCTCCAAAGAGGAGTGTGTGGGGATTATATAGTGGGAGCAAGGAGGGCACCTGTCATGGGCGGAGGCCGGTTTCCCTCTCCCCTCCCTTGTCTGCACCACCCCTCCTAGGGGATTTCGGATTGGACTCCCAAGTGGAGTCCAATCCCTCCTCTCTTTTTTCCCTTTTCTTTTTCCCACTCATTTATTTCTCAAATAAATTCAGGAAAATTCCTACGGAAATCTTGTGCACTTTGTGAGACCATGGGCCGCACCTGGCATTCCCTAAAATTAGGTTTTGTCCATAGGAGGAAATTTTTCCCCCTCCGGCACTTCTTCCATATAAGGAAAGTCCCGTGGAACTCTTCCAGAACCCCGTTACCCCTATAGATACAATCATCGAGATTATCTAACGATGTTAGAAACACCCACCCTGGGACATCTAATGTCCTCCATAACTTCTCATATAAATTATGCCTAACACCAGAATAATTTATATCTTATAATAACTTCCCTGAAACCACTCCGATTGACACCGTACTTGTTTGTGTGATATCGTAACGACATCTAACATTCCTAAAACCAATAACAACATATTATTTCTCTCAGTAAAATTTTGGCATGGCTTAAGCGTGTGACTCGTAAAGGCTTGATAACACACAGTCATGTTTGGTTACTTACCGAACAATAACCAACATCGGGACCGTCGACGTCCATGATGGCTCCTGTGTTCCCGAAGAACAAGGGAACCTTATAAGTTACTCATTGCACTTATTCTCTTAACTTCACCATACCAATGATATCATGAGGTGAGACTATGTAATTTTTCTGATCAGACTCTTTGATCATAACACATAAAACTCGTTTACCGATATCGTTCTCTCTTCTCATCCATATCCCCGATGACCCTGTGATAAATCATACTGTGTCTGGCCACACGATATGTCATTGGTTATACTGAGAGGGCCCAGAGAATGTACCTCTCTATCTTCTAGAGGAGTTAAGTACTAGTCTTGAACGATCTTAGTTCCATTACACTTTCTAGGTCATACCCAGATATCACCGCTGATAACCCAGTTACGGCAAGACTGTTGATGATATCCAAAGTATAACTTTCGATCATGCGGTCACTAGATATTTTCATAGTATAGCAATTATAGTCGATATAAACTTCATATGGATTTGTTAAAATACATAATGATTGTTTAGTCTCTTTTAGCAACAACATACACTTGGGTCGATTCAGTACTATTGTTACCCTAACAATAGACTCTTATGTTTTGCTAGACTTTCTTCTATGTCCATGATTAGGAAAATATGACCATCTCACAAACCATAAGAGAATCTTAGAGATAAGATTAGGAACTCTTTTGTGTTTATGTCTTCACACCTGCACAAAGATTTTTCTTTGAAAACTCACTTTTTAAGTGCTATAGCGGTTGTAGCATGATGACATAAACTTAATTATGAACTTGGAGACAGAATAGTAACTGAATATTATTGTCCCTACGGCATACCTCCAACAGTTTCCCACTTGCACTAGAATCTATGGAATTACGGTGCTTACTCACACTATGCATGTGGTAACTTAGACTTTTGTCTTTCACCTTTTGATCTAATCAACTTGTCATAAACTTGCGTTTGTATTTATTAGGAATTGGATTTTTGTGAAACCTCACAATATTATCAAGCGTCTCCGAATAAATTATTACCAAGTCTAATGACTTTTATCCAATAACTTGCAACCAAAAATGCCCAATATTGTGTTGCAACTATCCACAAAAATACTGTAGAGTCCACTCATAATACTATTGTTGATAATTATACAACATACGATATTATTGATTGAAGAATCATAATCTGAGTTAAAATCAATAAAGATTTGATTCTGTAATTCCACCACAAATACATATGTGAATACTTCTCACAATATTATTTGTATCTATACAAAATTCTACTCATTTTTTTCACTTTGTAATATTACCATTGAATATTTCCATGAGAAACTTCTCACCATAATATTCCTTGGTTTTATTACAAACAATTAACTTCATAAGAAAACTTTTCTTTAAGTTTTTCTCCTTTATACCGGATTGACTAAAACAATTTTAGTCAAGGGAAATCCACCGGTTCTTCTGTGCTTTTCCTTTAATGACTATGAGATTGGTCAAATCACAAAATATTATAATTTGATCTCAACCCTTTATATTTTGCTCACTTATACGGTGCAAACGTATCTATAATTTTTGATGCTCCATGTTGTTTTTTACCCAATACCTTTTGTTTTCTACATGTTTTCTATCGTTTTCCTTCATTTTCTGGATATTTTCATTGGCTAACCTATTAACGAGATGCCCTAGGCCAGTTGATGTTTTCTGCTATTTTTTATTCCGGAAAAGTTCTTAAAGAAATATTCTCGAAAAGGGCTAAAAATCCATGGATATTGTTTTTTTACCCGAAACAAAGACGGAGTCGAAAGAAGAGCCGGAGGAGATCCAGGGGGTGCAAGGTGCGACCCCACCCTGGCCACTGCATCTCGTCGCCTCTTTGATTATAAGTTTCCCTTAACCCTAATTTTATCGGGGACGAAGTTATTTTCCACGAAACATACAGAGAGGCGTCGTCGCCCTGAAATTACAGTCTAGGGCTTATGTGGCCCTATTTCGGCACCCTGACGGAGAGGGTAATCGTCATCGGAGGCCTCTACATCGGCACAATCGCCTCCGGATAGATGCGTGAGTAGTTCATCTCGGGACTACGGGTCCACAAAAGTAGCTAGATGGTTGTTCTCTCCCCTATGCCTCCATGTTTAGAGTCTCGTGAGCTTCCTCACATGATCGAGACCACCGTTATGTAATTATGCATGTTGTGTTTGCTGGGATCCGATGAACCATGAGATTACGGTTATTTTCTTCATGTCAATCTAAGATGCTTCACTTATATTCGTAGAGAGTTTTAATCTTGTATTGCAATGTTCTCCGGTGTTTATGATTACCTTGGCCACGTAGTTGTTTTCACCTCCAAAAGAAGGTTTATATGCTAGATAGTAGGTTCATGTCTCCCTTACATCTGTGCTCGAGTGACAGAAACGTGATGGATGGGGGATGTGTTGTTGCTACTAGGGAGAAAACAGCGGTGCTCTTGTCTACGGATGAGGACCACTGTTTATATTACGTACTGTTCTTAATTCATTAATTTGTCTGTTGCACACAAAGCAATGACTTCGTTGTTGCAGCTTAATATAGAGAGATTTTCTAAATAGCTTTCTTAAGGTGGACTTCTATATATGGATGCATGCTGGATAGTGGTCCATATGCCTTGACATAATGCCTACAATGTTAGAACCCGTGAACTATATCTCTTCATAATAGTATTCTTATACGTTCATGATTTGTCAATTGCCCAGCTGTAATTTTTTCACCCAGCATGTTTGTTTTCTTTGGAGAGACACCACTATTGAACCTATGGCCCCCGGTCCTATTTTCCTCATAATTGCAACCTTCTTTAAATCACTTTCATCATTGTTTCCTTGCGTTTTCATTTTTTTTTACTTTTATTGCTTTTCAAGACTCTCTACAAATAATTCTCTAGGTTTTAGCAAAACCGGAAGATTGACAACCTTCTCGGAAAGTTGGGGACAAGAGAGAGTTTGTGTGTTGTGTGCAGGTCCATGCTTGTTGACGCGCCAGACAACAAGCAACCTTAGGGACACTTCTTTTGTGGGTTATGGGCTGCTTCTAGGTCCCAGGAAGCAGAAACCCAAATAAAGTCTACAAATTCTACCAGTTTCCGTGCACCATAGAAGCAAGTTTTGTACGTGGAACAAGAAACTGCTCGGGAGGAGTTTCCCGCAGAAGCTCCACTCGGTAGCGAATCGGTACTAGAAAAAGACATGTCACACAGGTGAATTTACGTCCAAATGCCACCCCACTCCCGAACTCTCTCTTCCATGGAACATGTCAACCAAAGGGAAAAAAAAAGCAAATCGAGTGGCTTCCCCGATCTCCAGCCCTATCGCTCGTCCCCGGTAGCCCTAGCTCCATCCCCACCGCCGCTCCGGCCAAGATGCTTCGGTCGCCGCCCCGACCTGCTACTCCCCGTCCTCGACCAGCATCCACCCTTCCTACTACCTCGCCCGCAGGAGCTGCTGCAGGCCGACGGCCGCCGGCGGCATCTCCGCCTAGCAGCATAGGCGTCGGTGAACGATGTGATTCTGCTGTTGTATGCTGATGTACGCTCGTCCACAGCATCCTAGCAGCATCCGGTGTCCAGCATCCTAGGCACCGGTGGCTGATTTGATTCTTGCTGCGCCCAATCGATCGATTCTTTCCCAATTTTTTATGATGGCAATGGTTACATGGAGACTACTCTATAGATTTGATTAGAGAATCTTGTGGTGGTGAACTAGCTAGTAGATGATGCTCTTTAAAAATGATGGATAATAGTTTCGTTGTGCTTCGATGAAATGGCGTGCAGTACCATTTTTTCCTAGGCTACGCAAACAAAGTTACTTTTTATTTTAGCATGTACTTAATTATACTACAACATAATTTTTTTTTTGCATTATTCGTACCTTCTCACTAGCTCATTTTCTATGAAAATGGCATATTTAGACATATCAAATTCAGGGATATAACCGACATCTCACAACACATCCCGTCAAATAAGCCAAATCTTCAGAAACCAAAAGAACTCTCCACGCAGTTTTTCAGAGCTTCTACCTACCGCAGTTTCTTCCCACCAAAATCCAGAAGCGTGCTTATGCATAAGAAGAAACTTAAAAGAAGTCACCCTTATCCAAGACTACGAAGTTCTACTGGTTCGATAAACCCTGGTTCCTTAATTGGGGGAATTTTCCCCTAGACTACATCATACCTTCCACTTGGGGTCTCCCAACGAGCGTGTGATCACGTCAACATCAAGTACTTTTTCTGGCGCCATTGCCGGATACTTCTAGCTTGTTGCAATGATTTGTGTGATCTTGGTGCAAGTTCTTCTATTATGCGTTAAATTTTATATGATATGCTTGATTTGAAACCATTGGATGAAAGTATTTTTGGAGTGCATCTTATAGACTCCACCCTAATATTTCTAATGATAATTATGTCCCCATTGATTTTCTTGTTTTGTATATTGAATTTAACGCTTCTTGTCCTATCATTTTGGGGAGACCTTTTTTCGCACTATTGGTGCCGTTATTGGTATGAAAGAGGGAATTATAAGATTTCAGTTTCCCCTTAAAAAGGTCATGGAACATTTCCCTATAAATAGAATGAAGTTAACTTTTGAGTCCCTTGTGAGTACTACCCATGATTCTATTGATAATACTTGATTCTTTCTTCATGCCTAGCTAAAAGGTGTTAAAGAAAAGCGCTTATGGGAGGCAACCCACTTTGTTTTCTTCTGATTTCTTTTGTTATTTTTGTGTCTCTGAAGTTGCTACCTCTGTAACAACCACTCCTTATCCTTTTTATTTCGTTTTGTGCCAATAGTAACCTCTAATAGCGATTTAGTATGGTTTGGGGAAATTGTTGTTTTATGTCCATATTTTTTCTCTTCACCAAATACCTCGGTTCTCCCAGCCAAAACCCGAGATTTTTTTTTTAATATTTATGGTCACCCGCCCGAGGTTGTTATCTAAATTTCATTAGTTTCCACTTTTTGATTTGAGCAACAGAAGGTCCTCGAAAAAATTCATCTTTACCAGCTGCTCTGTTTTGACAAATTTCTTTCAATATTTGCATTTGCCTCTTAATCTTTTTATTTTGAGGTTCTTTCGGGGGGTGGGGGGAGAGCCTTAAAAGAAGTTTTTACATTATCTAGTGTTTTAATTTTGTGTTTGACTTGTGCTGAAACTGAACTAAGTGGATTTATTATTTTGATGCACCAATGTTGCTAATGAAGATTGTAATAAGTTTTAGGTGGAGGAAGTTTTCAAGTGTAGGGAGAGAAGTATGATATGAGGAGATGAAGGATGAAAAAAGCTCAATATTGGGAATTCCCATGTCACCCCAACATATATCCAAGAAGTAAACGTCAAAACTTTTGGATGCCCAAAGCATCCTCTTCTTCATCAACAAAAATATCAGGTTTCTTTCAAAACACTATATTTTTATTGCTTCACATGATATGTGTTATTATTGGAGCGTCATTTTATTTTGCTTTCAGTTTTGTTTTGTTTTCTTGTTGTAATAAATGGTTGTATCCTAGATTTTTTTTAGTTTGGAGAGAGGAACACTCCGTTTTTATTGTCTAGAACACTCTAGTTTTCACTCTTATTGTTCTGTGAGTGTTCGATTTTTGCTAGTATTGCGTTTACCTCTTGTTTTCCACTTGAATTTTGTTCAGAGCTTTTTTTTTTGCTTCAGTTTTATATGATTATCTCTCTGGTCTTTAATGTTTATTTTCTTTAGAGTTGTGTCAAATAAGTTGATTGGTGTTGGAGAAGAGTAAAATATTTCATGCTTATAGTGGTGCAATAGGAAGCTTGTTTTGCCGGTGGCTTAGACTTTGGCATGTCATGTTTGGTTTTATTTTAATTGAGTGATTAGTATTATATGATGTATCATGATTAGTCTCAAATAGCTGAGAGTTCTTAATGTGCCATTGAAATTAAATCATGTGTTGTTTACTCATATTGAAGCATGGTATTGTGGTATTCTCCGTTGAGTGATTTATCTAGATTGACTTGGTGCATGCTCACACCATGTTATGACTATAAACAAAGTCACCTTTAGCCTTGATGATCATTTATTTTTTTGACTTGTAATATCACTTAATTCTTTGATTAATAATGTTTTGTCACTATGCATGATTATGACTGCTATTGCTCTCTTAGTTGGTCGCTCCCAGTCTTTTGCTAGTCTTCACCCTATACTGAGTATGACCTCTACTCGTGCATCTAACTCCCAAAAACTAAAGTTTTGCAATGTGTACACCATACCTACCTATATGTGGTATTTCACCGCCAGTCCAAGTAAATTTCTCGTGTGCTACCTTTAAACCTTCAAAATTATTAAACATTGTGTGTGTTCTTGTTTTAGCTCATGAGGAAGTGGTTTAAAGTTTATCATGGTTTATGTCAAGCAAAGTTCTTCTCCCTTATTTCACGTGATGAATATGGAATATGTCCTCATCTAAATTTCCAGAGAGTTGGTGCCAAATACTATGAACTCAAATAATATAAAAAAATGCACTTCCCCATGGTTTGATGAATGTTGGTGGGCACCCGTGGATACGGCTAGCTCTGGTTTGTGAAAGTCAAGGTGGGGGAAGTGACAACCATAAGAAAAAAATTCTAATGGAAATCGCTCTGAAAAGTCTAAACACTTTGCTTGATATGGATTATGATAAGTTTTTCATTACCATTTGTTGACATAGACATACACCTCTCTCAAAAATTATTTCAATACCTCTGTTTTATTAAATAAAACTCTCTAGCACATGAGTAATCCCTCCTTCCCTCTGTGAAGGGCCTTTCTTTTACTTTATGTTGAGTCTTCATCTTCTTACTTTATGCACCAGTTAAGATAGCATAGTTCTTATTCTGAGTATAATGTGCATAGTCCCAAAATTTATTATTGATTGATTCATGATTATGGTATTGCTTGCTCTCAAATTATTTGTATCTAGTCACCATTTAAACTTTGAAGGTGTCCTAGCATTTATGGTTTGCTACCACATGAAGGACACGCTGGATACCACTTTATTATGTTTTCTTTATGATTGAAGCAAACGTATCACTTTTAGTGATGTACTATTCATTGTCATTTATTTGTGTTACTTTTCATGTGCAACATAGTTGCTAAGTTTACATTAGTTTAAATATTATTTTTCATGCCTTTGTTAAAGTACTTTGATCTCATCTTGCAATGCTTTTACATAATATTGATCAAGATTGTGTTGGCTTCATGTCACCTCAAAAATAATTTTGTTATCACTTGCCTACTCGAGGACGAGCAGGAGTTAAGCTTGGTGATTCTCATACGTTGCACTTCTAGATCATTTTCTTCCTATCTTGATTTTCCACAACAAGCTTGATGACGAACACTACTTGACGTCAACTACCATGGGCTATATAAATCCTTCTTTTGGTGCATTCCCATGGAACGATACCTAACCACACATATAAATGGCGCACACACACACACACACACATATCATGGGTTAGTTCAGAAAGCTATATGGATGAATTCTTACCATACCACGAGATACACAATCCACTTGGTACATCTTGTAGCTTTGTGTGTTGATCACAAGCTTGATCAACCTTGAATATTTTCTTCTCTCTTCATATGATGATGTCTTGAAGATAATCATAGATCACCTAAGCCTTTTCTTCAAGACACTTGCAATATGCTCAATTCTAACCATGACCATTCTTCATATAAATACTTGAATATAACAATGGCCATTAAGAAAGCTAATAGAGTTCAACACATGAACTCCAATATTTCCTATGGACAAGATATATAAGAATATCTCAATGCAAACATTAGTCCATAAGGATTGTCATAAATTACCAAAACCACATATAGGGCACCATTCACTTTCAGCAGGCCGGCAGGGAAGCCGAATGCCCCGGCCTCAGCAGCGCTAGCCCGTCCTCGGCTGGCTTCTCTGCGCCTAGGCTGGCAGACCCACAGACTACCCCGGCCAGAGGAGTTGCAGCCCGGCCTAGAGCCCGGCCAGGCCAGCTAGGCAGACTCCCCTTTCTCCCTTCTTTTCTTCTTGTCTTCTATTTCTTCCATTTGCAGTTTGAGGCGTTATTTGAACCATTTGCAACATCCCTTATATTCCTAAATCATACTTTAACAAATGGTTAAATATTCCGAGTGTTGTGATCAAACACCAAAATAAGATTAGGGGACAAATGACCTTTCAACTACTACGGAGCCAGGTTCACAAAATTCCAATTCCTAATAAATCCAGCACAAGTTTATCACAAGTTGATAAGATCAAAAGGTGAAATACAATGGTCTAAGGAACCACGTGCATGGTGTGAGTACCACCGGATTTCCATAGGTGTTATGCCATCATACTAAATAGAGTATTATTGAATCTAGTGCAAGTGGCAGACTATTGGAGATATTCCCTAGAGACAATAATATCCGATTATTATTCTATCTCAAAGTTTAGAATTAATTTTATGTCATCATGCCACAACCGCAATAGCACTTGAAGAGTGAGTTTTCAAAATAAAATCTGTGTGCAGGTGTGAAGATATAAACAAACAAGAGTTCCTAATCTTGTCTCTAATATTATCTTATGGTTTGTGAGGTGATCATATTTTCCTGATCATGGACTTAAGTACAAGTCTAGCAAAACATAAGAGTTTATTGTTAGCATAACAATAGTACTGAACCAACCCAAGTATATGATCTTTCTAAAAGAGAATAAACAATTCTAATGTATTTAGCAAAGTAAATATGAAGTTGTCATTGACTATAATTCCTATACTATGAGAATATCTATTTACCGCATGATCTTAAGTTATACTTTGGATGTCATGAACGGTCTTGTCGTAACTAGGGATCATAACGGTGATGTATGAGTATAATCTAGAAAGATGTTACTCAGACCGTTCAAGAGTATTACTTAACTCCTCTAGACGATAGAGATATACATGCTCTAGGCCCTCTCAGTATCACCGATGTCAACCAATCATATGCTCAATGTGATTTATCAGAAGGACATTAGGGTTATGGATGAGAAAAGAGGACGATATCGGTAACTAGTTCTATATGTGTTATGATCAAAGAAGTTTGATCAGACAAGATCACATAGTCTCACCTCGTGATATTATTGGTATCGTGAAGTTAACGGAATAAGTGTTATGAGTAACTTATAAGGTTCCCTTGTTCGTCGTGAACACATAGGAGCCAGCATGGGCGTTCACGGTCCCGTTGTTTTAGGTAAGTTCCCAAACATGTATGTGTGTTATCGAGTCTTTACGGGTCACACGCTTAAGCCGTGCCAACCTTTAATTGAGAGAATAAAGATGTTGTTATTGGTTATGAATGTTCGATATCAATACGATGTCACATAAACAAGTCTGGTGTCAATCGGAGAGGTTTCAGGAAGTTACTATAAGGCCTTGTTTGGTACAGGTGTATCTCTGGGGATTAGTGGGGATTATCCCGATCTAACCCCAAATACCCAAATATCCCGAAAACCACGTTTGGTTCAAGTGTATTTAGCAGGGTTTATCCTCACTTTTCCCCAAAATTCTCTAATCTCTAGTGTATGTTTCTCCATATCAAGTCCACTCCCTCTAACTAGTGGATTGGGGACAAAAGCGATTTAGTGTGGATTGGGTGGAGGTGGGGGTTTCACCCAAACCCTGTGGAGATTATCCCTACTAATCCCCTAAAATACTCTAGTGTCAAACAAGGCCTAAGAGAGAAACTATTCTGGTGTAAGACATAATTTATATGAGAGATAACGGAGGACATGAGATGTCCCAGGTTGAGTAGACAATATCAATGATTTTATCTATTGGGTTCATATGGTTCCGGAAGAGTTTCAGGCAAAAACCAGGAAGGGGATAGTGCCGAAGGGGGCAGATTCACCCTTTGGCCGCACCACTAGGTGGAGCTGACAGGTGGGCCTCAGGGCCTCCAATCATGGCACTAGGAACCTTCTAGTGTTTTTTTATCTGAAGGGAAAAAGAAAAAAGGAGCGGAGGTGGTGTCGGGGGGCTACCCCCGGGTAGGGGCAAATCTTGGTGTATAATGTTGTCCAATGTGTGGACACTGAGATACTATTGACCGGGTTAAGTACCCGGACCGAGTTAATGGCTACCAAGATAAAGCTATCTCGGTAGGAGGTGTTTTTTCTATCATAATGCAGGTGGACATTTCCCCGGGTTATCCAAGTTACACTTGGAGAAACCGGGTTATGGGAAGAACCAGTTATGCCGGAGCAAGGTCAATGGATTAGGTGAATCTCGAAGATCACAGGAGAGTACATGCATGCAGTTCAACTTACAAGACGAATGATGAGGAGCGTACATGGGCACAATGCAGCGGTATGGAGGAAGCCACGTCATGTCTCTGACACGGGGGACATGACACACATCGTATACGGATTAGGCAACTTTCGGCACCGTGTCAGCAGGCGTGCACTACGACATAGTGTTCACTGCCTAACCCTGTACTGCCTGTTAGTGGCAACCAGTATATAAGGTTGCCACTCCCTCGTGTGCGAGGGATGACGAGACAACGGAGATACGACGAACCAGTAGCTCGTTTTCCACTTCTTAGCCAGAAAAAAGAGAGAGATGTTGCTTCTTTCTCCTCTAGCTCAAAGAGCTTGAGGAGCACTTTGTAACTCTGTTACCCACTGATATTGAGAGCTACAAGCGGGAGTAGGGGTTTTACCTCCACACGAGGGCCCTGAACCTGGGTAGATCCTTGTGTTTGTACTGTTCTGAGCACGCTATCTAGCGTGCAATCCCTCCCCGGATACCTCCAGTGTCCATCGGCCCCTATCTCAAGCCATCCTATGGCATCTTTCGTGACACCACCACGATAGTTGGCGCCCACCGTGGGGCCAGCAACGGCGTGATACGTCATAAACGTATCTTTAATTTCTGATGTTTCATGTTGTTTTCATGCCATATGCAACATGTTTTCCTTACACTTTATGTCATTTTTATTGATTTCCTCAGACTAACATATTGACAAGATGCCACAGAGCCAATTCATGTTTTCTGTTGTTTTTAGTTTCAGAAAAGTTGTTCTCGAAATATTCTCGGAATTGGAAAATTCGAAGCCCGGAAGTCTTAGAATTCCGGAAGGTTCCATGAAGTCCCGAAGAGGCCCGGAGGGGGGCCACTGGGGGGCACACAATAGCGCGGCGCGCCCCTAGCTTTGCCTTGGGGTGATGTGGGCCCCTCGGGCGCCCACTGCCATCGCCATTTCGCCTATTTATCCCCCCTCCCGATGCGTGAACCCTAAAAAGATACCAATCTTCCACGAAAAACATCCGAGGCCACCGGCATCGTCAACCCGAGATCGGGATGGTTCTGGAGTTCTCCCCGACACCCTGCCGGGAGGGACAATCATCACCGGAGGGCTCTACACCACCATGCCCGCTTTCGGAGAGATGCGTGAGTAGTTCATCCTTGTACTACGGGTCCATAGCAGTAGCTAGATGCTTGTTCTCTCCTCTTTATGCCTCATGTTTAGATCTCGTGAGCTTCCCTACATGATCGAGATCATCTTATTGTAATGCTACATGTTGTGTTTGCTGGGATCTGATGATTATTGAATTCTACGTCTCTTGATTATCAATCTATCATGTTTTCTTCATGTGTATGTTATTTATGATCTTGCATGCTCTCCGTTGTTAGTAGATGATCTGGCCAAGTAGTAACTAGTGACTCCAAGAGGTTGTATTTATGCTTGATAGTGGGTTCATTCCTCCTTTGCATCTATGCTCCGAGTGACATAAACGTGATGGATGGAGGATCTGATGTTGCCATAGAGAAAAAACAACGATGTTTACATTACACACTTTTCTTACTGCCATTATCTGTTGCTTGCAACTTAATACCCATTGTTTATTCGAATGATATTCAGAGGGTGGATTATTAGTCATAGTGCAGTTGGATAACGGTTTATGTATCTTGTTGTAATGCCCGCATGAATCACATAGTAATCATCATGCCATGCATGTTTCATTATCTATCAATTGCCCAACTGTAATTTGTTCACCACACTTGTTAGTTATCTTTTATGGAGAGACACCTCTAGTGAACTGTGGACCCTGGTCCATTTTCTCGTACTGATAATGCAACCGCTGCAATTACTGTTTTCATACTTCTCCCATTGTTTTCACACTGCTACTCCTATTTTCATATTGTTCTCATACTGTTTTCCACACCATACGTTTAACCTCTTTGTGTTCAGCAAAACCGGTGAGATTGACAACCTCACTGCTTCGTTGAGGCAAAGTGAATTGGTTGTGTTGCGTAGGTTCCATGTTGCTGCTGAACCGGTAGTGTGCCCTGCCACCTCAGCTGCATCAACCTTCGGAAGTTGCTTCTTTCTCCTATTGGTCGATTCAACCTTGGTTTCTTTTGTGAGGGAAACTTGTTGTTGTGCTCATCAAACCTTCCTCTTGGGGTCTCCCAACGAGTGCAAGACCTGCACCATCTAGCACTTTTCTGGCGCCATTGCCGGGGAGGAAGAGAATTTATGCAAGGCGAGTCTCTCACTTCCAATCTCTTTACTTTGTTTTTTGTTTTGCTTAGTTTATTTTATTTTGTCTTGTTTGCTTCTCTTTATCAAAAACAGACAAAAAATTAGTTCTTATTGAATCGTTATTTTTATCCTGTTTTTAGTCTTGTTAAAATGAGTACCCCTAAGAACACTAAGTTGTGTGACTTTACTAGCACCAACAACAATGATTTCATTAGCACACCTATTGCTCCACCTGCTCCTACTGCTGATTTTTATGAGATAAAGCCTGCCCTGTTAAACCTTCTTATGAGAGAGAAATTTTCAAGTGTTAGTACTAATGATGCTGCTGCCCATCTTAATAATTTTGTTGAACTATGTGAGATGCAAAAATATAAAGATGTAAATGGAGATATTATTAAACTAAAATTGTTTCCTTCCTCTTTGAGAGGAAGAGCTAAAGAATGGTTACTATCTTTGCCTAGAAATAGTATTGATTCTTGGACTAAGTGTAAAGATGCTTTCATTGGAAAATATTATCCTCCTGCTAAGATTATATTTTTAAGAAGTAGATTATGAATTTTAAGCAACTTGATAATGAGCATGTTGCTAAAGCTTGGGAAAGAATGAAATCTTTAGTAAAGAATTGTCCCACTCATGGACTGACTACTTGGATGACCATCCAAACCTTTTATGCAGGTCTGAATTTTTCTTCAAGAAACCTTCTGGATTCAACTGTGGGAGGAACCTTTATGTCCATGACTTTGGGGGCAGCAACAAAGCTTCTTGATGATATGATGGTGAATTATTCTGAATGGCACACTAAGAGAGCTACAACAGGTAAGAAGGTAAATTCTGTTGAAGAAACCTCCTCTTTGAGTGATAGACTTGATGCTATTATGTCTATGCTTGTGAATGTCCATGCTCCTATTGATCCAAACAATGTTCCTTTAGCCTCTTTGGTTCCTCAATAAGAGTATGTTGATGTGAACTTCATTAAAAATAATAATTCCAACAACAATGCCTATAGGAATAATTTTGGTAGCAACAATTATAAGCCATGTCCTCCTAATAATAATAGTGGTTATGTAAATTCTTATGGTAATTCCTACAACAACAATAAAAGTGTACCCTCTGATCTTGAGAACATGCTTAAGAATTTTATTAGTACACAAACTGCTTTTAATAAATCTATTGAACTGCTTTTAATAAATCTATTGAGGAAAAGTTTGGCAAAATTGATGTTCTTGCTTCTAAAGTTGATAGCCTTGCTCTTGATGTTGATTTTCTGAAACTAAAGGTATGCCTCATGATGTTAAAGAAATCAAAACTTTGAATGCAATTCAAATTTGAATTGATGACAATGTTAGTATGTTAGCTGAATTGCGTGCTAGATGGGAAAGAGAAGATGAAATAGCTAGAAAGAATAATATAGCTAATGTTTGCACCATTACCACCACTATTAAAACTGAAGCTTCTCATGCATGTAAACCTTCTACTATCAATGTTAAAGTAATTGGTGTTGGAAATACTCCCACTTCTGCTGTTAAAAGTGCAAAACTGCATGAAACTGCTAAAAATGTTCCTGATAGAAGTGCTGAAATTTTTAGAAACATGGTAGACAATGGTCCCATTACATTTGATAAAAATGATCTTGACTTTCATAATTTCAAAATAACTGAAGTGATTAAGTTCATACGAAATCTTGCTAGTTATCCTAATGCTAGTACTATGAATATGGCTTTCACAAAACATATTACAAATGCTCTCATGCAAATTAGAGAAGATGAATTAAGATGTGAAGCCTTTGTCTCTAGGAAGTTAGATGATGGTTGGGAACCCGTCATTAAAATGAAGTTGAATGATTTTAATTGTAATTCTCTATGTGATCTTGGTTCTAGTATCTCTGTTATGCCTAGGAAACTTTATGATATTCTTGATTTGCCACCTTGGGAGCACTGTTATTTGGATATTCATCTTATTGATAATGTTAGAAAGAAACCTTTGGGGAGAGTTGATGATGTTCTTATTATGGTTAATAATAACCTTGTCCCCGTTAATTTTTTTGTTATGAATATTGAATGCAATGCTTCTTTTCCAATTGTTTTGGGAAGACCTTTTCGTAGAACTATTGGTGCTGTTATTGATATGAAAGAGGGTAATATTAAATATCAATTCCCACTCGAGAAAGGTATGGAACACTTTCCTCGAAAGAGAATGAAGTTTCCTTTTGATACTATTATTTGTACAAATTACAATTTGGATGCTTCTTCACTTGAAAACACTTGATTCCACTTTTCTGGGCCTAGCTAAAAGGCGTTAAAGAAAAACACTTCTTGGGAGATAACCCATGGTTTTATTTTTGCTTTGTTTTTATCTGTTTTCTTTGAGTAAAGGGGTTGTATACTTCTGTAGCAACTCCTTTGTATCTTTATTTTCATGCATTAGTTGTGCCAAGTAAAGTTTCTAGCGAAATTTGGAGTTGGTTTTGAATTTCTGCGTAGGAAACAGATTTCTGCTGTCCACCGTTAAAAATCGTATAGATTACAAAAAGATCAAAATGACCTGAAACTTTTTGTGCTTATTCCAAAGCTAATTCCGAAAATTTTTCGTTCTTTATGTTATTCGATTGGACCAACTATATGCCCCCAAAAAAAATTCATCATTACATACTGTTCTGGTTTTGGCAGATTCTGCCATTTTTCTTGCATTTGCTCTTTTACTATGTCAAGTATATTTCTTTGCTTCACGAAACATCAGTGGCTCTAGCTAATGTTTAAAAGTATCAATAGCACTTGTGCCCATGCAGAACCTATGGATTTTTTATTGTTGCACTAACCCTCTAATGTGAATTACTTTGAGTGTGGTGTGAAGGAAGTTTTCAAGGGTCAAGAGAAGAGGGTGATATACTGTGATCAAGAAGAGTGCAAGGTCAAATCCTGGGGATGCCCAAGGCATCCCCTTATTCGTGAAAAAATTTATCAGGTCACTTCTAGTGAAACTATATTTTTATTCGGTCACATCATATGAAATTTACTTGGAGCGTCCTTTTTGTTTTTCTTTTGTTTTCCTTTGTTTACTTTTGTTTTCCTTGCTGCAATAATGTTTTTGGAAACTAGCATTCTTTGTGTGGGAGAGAGACACGCTCCACTTTTTCGTTTGAATACTCGTTATGCTCGTACTTTTAGTTTTTTCTTCTAGTTGCTGCAAAATTCCTTTTCAGCTCTTGTTTTTCTTGCATCTCTTATTTAGAGCTGTTAGTTTTAGTAGAGTTGTGTTAGTACTATCTTATTTCATTGTTGTATCTCTTGGAGAGTTTTTGTTTAGTATAAAATGCTTGGTGTTGGAAAGCAGTAGTACAGTTTTCGTGCTTATAACCATGCAAATAGAAGCTTGTATAGACTGTGGCTAGACTTTTTCATATCAGGCTAGATGTTATTTTAATTATTAAGCCTAGTGGTTATTTTTGTATCATGATTTGTCTCAAATAGTTGAGAGTGTTCAATGTGCCATTGAAAGAATCATGAGTTGTTCTTGTCATATTGAAGCATAAATTTGTGGTGTTCTCCTTTGAATGTTTTATTTGGTTGACTTGGCACATGCTCACACCATGTTTATGACCACAAATCACTCACTTATAGCCTCTATGATCATTTAGTTTTTGAACTTGTAGTACCACTTATGCTTTGACTAATGATGTTTTTGTCGCTATGCATGATTATGGCCATTATTGCTCTCTTGATTTGTCGCTCCCAGTCATTGCTAGCCTCCACATGTACTGAGTATGAGCTCTACTCGTGCATCCAACTCCCAAAAACCAGAGCTTGCCAAATGTGTCCACCATACCTACCTACATGTGGTATTTAACCGCCACTCCAAAGTAAATTGCTCATGTGTTACCTTTAAAACCTTCAAAATTACTCATGTTTTGTGCTCCTGTTTTAGCTCATGAGGACGTAAATATAGAATGTTTATCTCACTTGTTGATTGGACTTTCACAGCATGGACTAGTGGCTTCATCCACTTATATAATTGATAGAAGAGCTGGTAGCAGGGTGCCCAGCCCCAAACTTAATACAACAAATTCTCTTCACTATTTTGCCCCTGATTTATCAGTCAAAACATAATTGTGTAAACAAAAAATAGGGGATGACCTTCTACCCAGATGTGTCCTTATATGGGAGCCGCTCTTGTGAAGTCTAGTTGGCTTGTGACGTACTGTATTTTCTGTTTACCATTCGTTGACATAAGCATACACCTATCTAAAAAATGTTTTCAATACCTCTGTTTACTAAAATAAAAAGCTCTAGCACATGAGTGATCCCTGCTTCCCTCTACGAAGGGCCATTATTTTACTTTTATGTTGAGTCTCCGTCTTCTAACTTTATGCAGAGTTGAGAGAGCATAGTTGCCATTCTGAGTTTAATCTGCATTTGTCCCAGAAACATTATTAATTGATTCATGATGTGTTATTATTTGTTCTCAAATTATTTGTTCTAGTCTTCCTCTTAAACTTTGAAGGTGTCCTTGCATTTATGTTTTTCCCCACTCTTAAGGACAAGCAAAATATCACTTTGCTATGTTTTCTCTATGCTTGAAACAAACGTATAACTTTCGACTGCATTATTATTCATGATCTTTTATTTGTGTTACTTTTCATGATGCAAGGTGAATTCTATGTTTCATTGTTAAAATTATATCTATCATGCTTGTGGTTAAGTACTATGATCTAAGCTATACTTATGCTTTTACAATTTAGATGATCAAGTTTATGTTGGTGGCATGTCACCTCAGAAATTATGTGTTTTTTCGTTTACCTACTCGAGGACGAGTAGGAACTTAGTTTGGGGATGTTGATACGTCATAAACGTATCCTTAATTTCTGGTGTGCCATGTTGTTTTCATGCCATATGCTACATGTTTTCCTTACACTTAATATCATTTTTATCGATTTCCTGGGACTAACCTATTGACAAGATTCCACAGAGCCAGTTCCTGTTTTCTGCTGTTTTTAGTTTCAGAAAAGTTGTTCCGGAAATATTCTCGGAATTGGAAAATTCAAAGCCCAGAATTCTTAGAATTCCCGAAGGTTCCACGGAGTCCCGAAGAGGCCCGGAGGGGGGCCACAGGGGGCACACCATAGGGAAGCGCGCCCTCCCGGCCGCGCCATGGGGTGGTATGGGCCCCTCGGGCGCCCACCTCCATCGCCTTTTCGCCTATTTATTCCCCCCGACGCGTGAAACCTTAAAAGATACCACTTTTCCACGAAAAACACCCAAGGCCGCTGATGCACGTGGAACATACGTTCGTTGGGAGACCCCAAGAGGAAGGTATGAAGAGCATAGTAGCAAGTTTTCCCGAGAAAGAAACCAAGGTTGAATCGGCCAATAGGAGGAAGGAGTAACTTCAAAAGGTTGATGCAGTTGAGATGGTAGGACGCACTACCGGTTCAGCAGCAACGTGGAACCTACACAACACAATCAATTCACTTTTATCCGACGAAGCAGTGAGGTTGTCAATCTCACCGGTTTTGCTAAACACAAAGAGCTTAAACGTATGGTGTGGAAAACAGTATGAGAACAATATGAAAACAACAATAGAAGTGTGAAAACAGTAATTGCAGTTATTGTATTATCAGTATGAGAAAATGGACCGGGGTCCACAGTATACTAGAGGTGTCTCTCCATAAAAGATAGCTAACATGCGTGGTGAACAAATTACAGTTGGTAAATTGATAGATAAAGAAACATGCATGCTATAAAGATTACTATGAGATTCATGCGGGCATTACAACAAAATACATAGATCGTCATCCAACTGCATCCATGACTAATAATCCACCCTTCGAATATCATCCGAACAAAAGTTGGGTATTAAGTTGCAGGCAACGGATAATAGCAGTAAGTAAAGTGTGTAATGTAAACAATGTAAACAAAGTAAACATCGTTATTTTCTCCCTAATGGCAACAACACATTCTTCATCCGTCACTTTTCTGTCACTCGAGCGCAGATGCAAAGGAGACATGAACCCACTATCGAGCATAAATACTGCCTCTTGGAGTCACTAGAATCTACTTGTCCAGAGAATCTACTAACAACAGAGAGCATGCAAGATCATAAATAACATACACATGATAGATTGATAATCAAAAGACATAGCATTCAATAATTATCGGATCCCAGCAAACACAACATATAGCATTACAATAAAATGATCTCGATCATGTGATCTAAACATGAGGCATAAAGTGGAGAGGACAACCATCTAGCTACTGCTATGGACCCGTAGTCCAGAGATGAACTACTCATGCATCACTCCGGAGGCGGGTATGGTGGTGTAGACCCCTCCGGTGACGATTTTCCCTCACGGCAGGGTGACGGGGAGAGCTCAAGAACCCTCCCGATCTCGGGTTGACGATGACGGCGGCCTCGAGTGTTTATCAGGGAAAAGTGGTATATTTTTAGGGTTGACGTATCGGGGGGAATAAATAGGCGAAAGGGCGATAGCGGATACATCTAATTTTAGGGGCTAAAAAACAACGAATGTACGGTCGATAACGCTTTTTATATAGTAGAGATTGCTAGATATGTCTAGTTTGTCATACCTTGTTAGTTTTACTAATGCATCTATGTTGTTTTCGTTAATTAAAATCATTCAGAAATTGATCAATATTTCACCACTTTCTCATGCCTTCAACCAGGCGTGTAAGCCTAAGGATACATCAGGGAGGATGTTGCAATGACACAGACATTCAAGCCACTTCGGTGCCTAAATTTCTTCCTAGTTAATAGGGGAACCAATCCCTCCTCGACATTCTCATATATTCAGTATACAATCTGTTTCCCCCCATAATGTTTTGGCTAAAAACTGGCGCCCTATGACTTGCCACTACTGCAATTAAAGAACATGGGAACCAACATTTCGGAAGATGATACTAAGGCAGGAATGCATTCTTATTGCCAACCACGACACCTGCAAGCAGCTTCCACGTTTTTTCCTAGGGAGTTGCATGATCACAAATACAGCATTCTAGCAGCAGCACATCAGGGCTTGCCCAGCAGCTCACGTACCGTCTGTGCAAGCCCAGGCTCACTCTTGATGCCCTCAACCCATCTCGCACTGATCCGCACGTTTTCAAGGCTCTGCTTCAGCTTCCTCTCGAATGCTGGCGTTGTGCGGGTCGCAAAGAACTTGGTAACCTCTGCTGCCTTCTCATTGGAGGCGAACTGACAAGAAACAAGGAAGTGCACATTAGCTATGGCCTGATGGAAATAAATACCTGCAAAATTGGCGAGTACAGATTGCAAGATTAGGCAGACTCGGCAACAGAACGGTGGTTAAATGTACCAATGGGACAATGGCTTTAATAAAATCCCCAACTA
Organism: Alopecurus myosuroides; assembly: GCA_028641055.1. Lineage (NCBI taxonomy): Eukaryota > Viridiplantae > Streptophyta > Magnoliopsida > Poales > Poaceae > Alopecurus > Alopecurus myosuroides. Next base: position 200,089,218 of record CM054063.1, on the reverse strand, counting down.
TTGAGGTTGCTTGAATTGTCTTTAAGATACGCTCCCAGTTTTCCTGCAGACAGACAAATAAGGAACACATTAGCATTGTGTTTTCAAATACTTCAACATACCCAAGGTATCAGATGAAGGAATCACAAAAAAAAAATGGGGGGGTGGTGCCTCAAGTTCATTCTACATTAAGAACATATAGAAAGGAAATCCGTGTGAAAGAATCGAGATCAGTAAACAAATGCACAAATATAGTTCACTTGTTTACTTCAAAATATGCCACTTGAATAGTTCTTGTTGACAAATACAAAAGCACCCTGTGTCCTCTTTGTAATGCAGAAATCTCAAAAATTTGGTAGGAAAACACATCAAATGGTTGGATACAATCTCAAATGAAGTTCATAGAAAGAGAACATCCAGCGATTAGATATTCCATTTGGTTCAGAATTCCAACAAAGACCCGATGTTCCAAACAGGGCCCAGAAATCATGACTTTACGTGCAGATAAACTGGTTATCTGTCACAGATAAAAGAGATTGTACCTTCAACCAGTTCCACCCAATTTCACGTGTCTCTATTCGAAGACCTCTAAGTACAACATATGCATCTTGACTGCGGACCTGACAAGTGAGAGGGGCATAGAGATCTGAGTACATCTTGCAAGTAGTTAACTCAGCAGTACGCTCATGGAGACCTTACACTATAACCATGGAAGAAAGTACTCCCTCCGTATCACAATATAAGATGTTTTAGCATTTTCTAGACAAAACGTATCTAGACATGCTTTAGTGTATAGATTCCTATGCATCTTACACTAAAACGTGTCTAGTTTCGTTTTGTCTAAGAAATGCTAAAACATCTTATATTTCGATACAGAGGGAGTAACATTTTTTGCATTTACCTCATTAGTGAAAATCAAATTCAGTGACTCAAGGACAATAGCCTTATCCCGGCAAGAAGATAATATGCCTGCCAACAATAAAAAATGCTTTCAGAACAATCAAAAACATGAGCAGGCTCTGTTAGTTTAACATGGTTGAAGGGCTACACACCTAAGACACGTAGCTTTTCTTCTCCTTCAGCTGATTCCCTGTAGACTTTTCGAAGAGCATCATAACCTGATCTGTTTGAGCTACTAACATTCTGCATCACAGCGAGGTATGCAGCCTGCAGAACAAAGGAGGTTAGAAATTGAAGCAGTAATCACTGGAGCACCAGGTGAAGTAATAGCAACAGGTAGGACCTTTCTAGTATCCGGAAGAAGAAGAGAAGTGTTGCGGTCATGTATGAAGATGTTAAAGCGCCTAACTCCTTCATTAATGGTCTTACCATGTCCAAGTTGGACAAGTGCGGTCAAGAGCAATGGTCTAAGCATTACATCCAGGTGGCTCTCACCATTCTTGGGATCCCAGCCTAACTTTCTGAAAGAGTAGAGCACAAGACAGTTGTCATATAGTCAGAAAGAAGAAATATACAGATTTGTGCAAATATACAGTAATAATACAAGAACGTCATATGATTGTTCATGCATTGGTCACAAAGAAGGCATGTTGTGAGCAAGCAGAGTTTTTTTTTTTTTTTTTTTTTTTTGAAACAGAAGAGATGATATGTTCTGAATGTATCACTTTAAGACTCATAAGTAGTAATGTATGGCATGGTTGAGCATACTCTGCAGGTGACAAAAGAATCTTGATCAGAAGTTGTTTGATGTCACCAGCCAAGCTAGGAGTAGCATCAACCGATATTTTAGCAATACTTGTAGTTACCTGCGCAGCCAAAGAAAAAGATAAAGGTGATTTATCTTCAAGAAAAATTGAACGTGCTGGAATCAACTAGACGTACAAGATTCACATACAGAGTTTATGTGTGAAAGAACACTATAATCAGATTCCCCGCGATAACAGTAGAGCAAACGTAGCAATGATGCCAATGTTTGCTGGCGGGCCATAGAAAGTGCATGTGAGTCGTCCACAATGCCTGCAATGCTAGTGTTATAATACCGGCCACCAAAATACTGCAAGCAAACTCAACATGCCACATGTTATTTTACCAATTTTATCCATTAGTGAGAGCTTCTTGCTCTCCAACGCATTTTGAAGCGCAGCTGCAAGTTCGTCATCATATTTAACTCTGTAAAATCCTGTTCCATTTATATTCAACTTAGTCCAAAAGTTTCCACCCTTCTTCCGTTCACCACATTGTGACGCAATGACCAGCTTATCACGTTTAAGTTTCAGTAACTTTTTCTGTGTATCATATGCACCACAGCCTGAAGTTATAGGGACAATCCACATGCCAGGGCCAGAGGATCCATCTAATAAAAACTGGGCCTGCAACAAAAAGAAATCAGCAAATTCGTAGATAGAAATAATATATGACAGGAATGTAACAGTCGATGAGGTCAATTTGTTAGTATTTTCATTTATTCTGTAAAAAATAAAGTGTCACTTATGTTTTAACATCGATATGATACATCAGTATAACCTAGTCCATAGAATGTCAAATTGCCAAGACTAGAGACACATCTTAATGTATAATGACCATATGCCGTGTAAACATGAATGCGGCAGAGACTAGGATGTTTTTATGATGCAGCCACATTTGTGACAACTGACAAACCTCTATTGGCTTTGGTCTAGACGTCTAGTGGCTATATTACCTCGTAGTCGGAAGTGGTTAGGCTAATGGTTTATGTGCACATAACACATGAAGTAATTGGCAAAGTTAAATGAAAATTATCATTGTCACGTCAGTTATACTTGGAGACTCACATTTGAGAGGCAAAACTGTCAAATAACATTTTCCAATTTTCTGAAATTGTTCAAAGACAAAACTCCGTTCAAAGATTGTTTGAAAGAAATTTTAAAGAAAATTAAATATATATAACAAATTATCACTATTAAATATGGTAGTGTATTATTACCGGAAAAAAATAAATTTGATAATTAATAACATTCGTATAATAATTAATTTTATTTCCGTCTGACAAGTGTTGTTTGAAGTCCAAATCTGACACTTCCATTTCCAGCTGCATAAAATTGAACACAAATATTTTTTCCAAATATATCTTTTGTTTTAATTCAAACTAGCATGGAATACATACTTGAAACTACACAAAATTCTGACTTAGGCCTTCAATCTTTTTTAAACCATTTGATTTAATCCCTGGGATGAGATCGGATCATGGAAAGTAATGTGCATTCTAACAAGTCTCTCGTGAGTCGATAGGGAAAATTTGTACCTATCTTACCATACAACATTAATTGTAGGTTTCCTTAGTAGTATATTTGAAGTAGGGTCCAAACTCCAAACTAACTTTCAACTCTTCATCAATCAATGACTCAAATATAAACCTCTTCTTACCTCTAATAGATTCTTACTCTAAAAGAGCTCCAAATTTATAACAAGCTAGTTCGGTTCTTCTATGGGATTCATCAAACTTGTTCATGCTACAGTTCACGCTCACGCTGTACCCCACAATATTGAATAAGATAATGTGGCTGCTGTAAATAAAGGAATACATCGAGGGATGGATTAATGGTGGTACGGGCAGGCGCGGACTACAACCCGAACTTCACCCAGGGGCTAAGGCCCGAAAACCCTCTATAATATTTGGAAAAATAGAAAAACTGATATACATCAATAACTTAATGTAGAGTAAGGGAGGATGAGAAGACCAAGTAAAATAAATGTGTATTTGTTGTTCACGTCATGATAGATGCATGATTAAACGAAGGGTTGTACTTAAGATAACCTATTACCTGCTCAAGTTCAATGTCATTCCCTTTAAGTTTTGCATTAATAACAGGGTACCCTTTTTGCTTTGTCCATGTAGTCATCAACTCCTTGACAGGTTCACCAGTTTCCTTTTCAATAACAGCCCACAGGTCCTCGGTTTTAGCATTGGAGTATGCGTATTTCTTTATATATGAAGCCAGTGCTTTCTGAAAAGATACAGTTTCATAACTTTAATGCATGAGAATACAGTAGAACTTTGTGGAGTTAAATAGTAACAAGGACAAATTAGATATAAAGGAGAAAACAGAAATTTGTTTCACTAGCTAATGTAATTAATTAAACTTTGAGTTTCAACATATTATGCAGTGCACAATTTGATAGATTCATGACATGATTAATAAAAGAGTCAAATATAGCAAAATTTTACTCCATTCATCTGTGAATTAAAGTAATGTTTATCCTTTGAGTGTGATGCATACTACAACAATACATAAGATGACAGCCACATCTTGAATATAACCTATAAAGATAAAAGTTGTATCTATATGGTCATTTAACAAACCATTCACCTTTCCTCATGTGACCAGTGAAGTATAAATGGTCCTATATGATGTTTGCATGTAAAGAGGGACATGACATTTTTGGAAGAAATGGCTATTTTGCTCTTAGAACTGTCTTTGAAAACAACAGTCTCTCCCTAAAACATTACTTACTTACAGAAACAAATGTACCAACTAGTGCTATTCAAGAGCATACAAATTCGAAGGGTATTCAGAACATTGTTGACGAGATTTGTGTTTTTCTGAATACCCTTCGAATTTTTCCATTTGTATTTCTACTTGAATCAGAGAGAAGAAGCATTTCTCGGTTTATCAAATGATGATACATAGTGCAATATGGTCAGAACAGGGTGTTGCTGTACACTTTTAAGCAACACGACAAAGAAAAGAATTCTGATAGAATTTCAGGCAGAGGCAGTATTAGACCTGAAAACGATCTGCGCCAAGGTAACTCTGTAGCATGCGAATAACAGAAGCACCTTTGTCATAGCTGATAGCATCAAAAATCTCATCAACTTCACTGGCATGGTGTATTTCAACCTGGGCATCCAGAAAAACGAATAGTGAGAAGTATGAAATAAATCACAAGTCAGCATGAGAAGTCAAAATGTTTACGCTAGAAGCTGAAAATGTGTTAATGAGTCTGCTGAAGTTAATCTTCAAAGTAAGATGTCAGCCAAAAAAATTATGCATCTATAGTCAAGCACAATAATGTGTCAGTAATAAAAAGTTATGCAGTACCATTACTTATATTTACTATTGTAAAACTTTACGATTTATAACAGATTTTTGTAGTCCTACAACAATATAATGCATGACATCTATTGTTTTGGAGGAAGTAGTGCACAACATATCCAACCACTGGACCAAGCTAAGTCATGGAGTAAGCAACGGGATTACCTCAATAGGATGAGAAGCCTCTAATGAATCCAATCTGAGAGCAGTGGTTGTGCTGTCCAGAAACTGCGCCCAGATATTCCATTGTGGAAAAAAGGAATCTACTGCTAGATTGCTCACCTGTGAAAATAGAAAGTCTATTCATTCAGTATACGTTGCAAACCTGATATTTCGTTTTTCAAATTTTGGGCCATCAAATTAATTTACCCATGTAGCAAATCCTTCATTTAACCACAAGTGAGTCCACCATTCCATGGTTACAAGATTGCCGAACCATTGATGAGCCAATTCATGTGCCACAGTAATTGCAACCTAACAATATACATGCTGGGTTAAATAAAGAAAGGATATTTACACATAAAAAGGTTTAATTAAAAATAAAATCGTTATCAATTATAGTGAATTATAGATGGTCATAAGATTGTGTAGTTTTTTTGTGAAACTGATTTACATATGGTACCAACGCATAGTTAAGAAGTGAACCGCAAATGATGAACATATGTAAAAAAAAAGTTTCTGGGCTATGATACATACGCTCTGTTTGCTGGAAGCTGATGAAGACTTGTCATCAAAAAGCAAAGCTACTTCCCGGAAAGTGACCAATCCATAGTTCTCCATGGCACCAGCAGCAAAATCGGGGATAGCAACCATATCCAACTTGGGGAGTGGATAAGGAGTGCCAAAGTAGCTGAACAATTGAGGAAATGAACATTTTTGTTAATGATACTGTTTCAGCAACAACAACGGCTTGATAGACTATTTCATTAACACCAATCATGTCTCTTCGCTAGAAACCAAAGTGTGGAAGCAAGCCTAGATTGCCATCTTACTCTTTATAGAGATTTAGCGACTTCACTCCAACATCTAGTGCAAACTTTCCTTGACTACTCTTACCAACTTGAGTGTACACACGGACTCTCGTGCCTGAATAAAATTAAACGAACAAATGAAATGAAAAGTGGGAGAAAAAATGACTCGTTCAACTATTTGGATGGATAATGTCAAATCAAGGAGAGAAACAGAGCTGATACCTTTTGATGTCATACCCTCTATATATTCAAACAAACCAACTACTATGGCCACTAAGTACGTTGACATAAGTGGCGATTCCTGGTAACGGATAGTCTTGATAGGACCAGCAACTGTCGTGTCAGCCGCTGGCATGTTGGACAGTGCTGTCAGCTCAGATGGAACTTCAAGTGTTAGCTTAAACTTAGCCTGGAAAACAGAAATAGCAATACATGGCATGTTAGAAAATGCATCTGCCCTTACGGATGGTCTATGTGCACATATGTGGGAGGAACATAAAGTCATGTGTCAACCAAGCAGAATATGCTTCACAGATGTACACATACATAACTTATGAGCAGACTAAAAATGTCACTTAACAGTACCAAAATAGTAGATGAAACAAGTCGGATGGCAAAAATATGATCACTGAACTCTCCTTCCTGCCATCATAATTACCTTGAATGCAGGCTCATCCCAGCAGGGGAAGCACCGCCGAGCATCTACGGACTCAAACTGCGTCACTGCCATGTTTTTTGTCTTCCCCTTATACTCGTACTTGCTGCAATCAAATGGAAACAGAAGCATAAATAGCAGGAAAACACCAGTCCCTCAAAAAAAAAACAGCAAAATACCAATGCTGTGCACAGATTGCTCAATTAGATTCTTAATTTAGAAAGGGACCATAGCAGTAGAACGCCTTCATAGTGAACTCCCCAACCAAATACTAGGGAGGAATTGGTGACAAACAACAATTCAGGTTTTCCCCATTTGTCTGTATCAGTATCACCATGCTTTGCTAGTAAGTATATACTACAGTATATCACCAATGTTGGATTTCATTGATGGTGATGTGCGGTGGATACACCAACAAGGGTAAATTCCAGAATGAAATCAGGCATACCTCCTGTAGAAGCCCCTCATCTGGTCGTTCAGAGTTCCGTTGAAGTCCATCTTGAGCACCCCCTCGCCGAGAGGCAACTGCTTGGCAAACACGAGCACCAATATACCGTCCTCCTTGAAGAAGACCACCTCCGTGGGCGCCAGAGCCTGAGAGAGAATTGGGCACGGTGGCACCACCAAGCAAGGATGACGAGGCTGCCTGTGGCGCTGGGGGATTGACAGGGCAAAGCTTCGAGGGAGCTCATAATCTTACCTGGAAGCGGATGGAGGGGATTTTTACGGAGAGGTCGGCGGCGTTGAGCACGAGGAAGCGGGTGGACGCGGAGACTGCGACGGCGATGGCCACCGAGCCGGAGAAGGTGCAGGCGACGAGGTCGGGGCGGAGACGGAGCTCGTAACTGCGCGGCGCGGCGAAGCGAGGCAGCCGCGCCTGGCCGCGGAACTGGCTCGCCGAGCCGCCCGCCGGCTCCGGGGCGGGCGGGGCGGGAGATACCTTGAGATTCGCGCCCTGCGTGCGTGCATCGCGTTGGGTTTAGCGCGAGGGAAGGCGGCAAGTGAACAAATTTTGATACGTTACTTACATTTGTATCTTGCTTATTTGCATGTTTTTGGACCCGTTTTTTTTACCCCTCTCCTACTGTGGTAATCGAACCGGTTCTATCAAACAGAAATGTGTTTAGTCCCGGTTTAAAAAGTCTTAAACCTTGTACAACAAAAAAAAAAGTCCCGGTTTAAAAAGTCTTAAACCTTGTACAAAAAAAAAAAAAAAAAAAAAAGTCTTAAACGATCTACTTGGAGCATGGCCTTCTGAGATTGTAAGAACATTCATTTTTATGTAGATACTCGACCTATTATGTAGATAGATTTACTCATTTCAATTGTAAGTCATTTCAATTTTAGCCACATATATTCTAAAATAAGTGAATCTCGACCTATTATGTAGATAGATTTACTCATTTTAGTACTCCATCCATCTCAAAATAAATGTCTCAACTTTGTCAAAATATGGATACATGTCTATATACATCCATATTTTGACAAAGTTGAGACGGTTATTTTAAGACGTAGGGAGTAGGTATGCGATTAAAATTGAAATGGTAAGTAGCGTGGGTTATAAAAGTGGACGGAGAGAGTAGGTGATGTAGAAAAGTTTTAACAATTTTTAATCACCATTCATTTTTATAAGTCATTTTAATTTTAGCCACATATATTTTAAAATGAGTGAATCTCGACCTATTATGTATAGATTTACTCATTTTAGTACTCCATTCATCTCAAAATAAATGTCTCAACTTTGTCTAAATATGGATACATGTCTATATACATCCATATTTTGACAAAGTTGAGACAGTTATTTTAAGACGTAGGGAGTAGGTATGCGATTAAAATTGAAATGGTAAGTAGCGTGGGTTACAAAAGTGGACGGAGAGAGTAGGTGATGTAGAAAAGTTTTAACAATTTTTAATCACCACTCCAACAAACAGCTCGTGATGTAAATTTTAGCCCATTTCTGATGGGGTCCGGCCAAAAAACACAAAACCATGCGCGCTAGGATAACCGCTTGATGGGAAGGTTCAGAACACGGCTCCCTGTCCCCGCACGACATGCGACCGCTCGCCCGCCGGCGATCTGCCGCCATGTCGATCCCGCCGACCCTCCTCGCCGATGTCGTGCCCGTCTCTGACCCTATTACCGCCATCGGCCCGACCCCCTCCCCTCCCCCCCCTCCCCCGTCTCTCCGGCCATCACCTCCATCGTCGATGGTGGTAGGTGTGATGGGTTTGCGCCTCCACGGCCAACCACCGGGGATGGGCGGAGTAGGAAGAAGCCCCCCGCGACCCTGCCGCCGTCGTCCCCGGCCATCATGATGCCCGCCGAAGCCTCGTCACTTCTATTCCATGTTGTTTGCGATATTATAAATCACCTATAGAGAAACTCGTGCCCTATAATACATCAGCTCTTGAAGTTAGACCTTTTTGGTGATCTAAAAAAACACTTCTTTTTAGTGATGCAAAGTTTAAGTCAATCCGTTTTTTGGATCTTCTTTTACATCACCTATTGAAGATACTCTAATTATATAGATATGCTAATAAGGACACATCCCCAGATTAATCTTCTCGGCACAGTTCAAAATACAGTAACAGAGCCTTTGCATGCATGCATCTACTTAGATTTCATTTAGTTTTTAAATTTTAAAATGGTTTAAATCCCTACTCATAAGCCGAAATTAAGATATGTTTCCACGGTTGGTTTTGTTCTGGCGAGTTCTTTGAAATTATATCTTATTTTGATATGTTTTAATATCTTTTTTTTTTTACCTCTAGTTAACAGGTTATAGTCACTTGGTCACCAGGTTAAAATCAAGAGTGAATTTCACTTTTTTACCCCGTATTTGCGCATTTGTAACACTTCATATCCCATTTTGACCAAAATTAGAAATACACCATATATTAAAACAACACGGTTTTACTAATATTTTGCCATTCCGTATCATTCGCTAGAATATACAAAGCTTTTAGAACCATATGTTGTGTCAAAATATGTAAAGATCGGAGCGTGCTATCGCCGATAGTGTTCGATTTTCTCTATGTCCAATTCCGTCTTGTTGTCCTGATATTTCTAGCCTCAACTAGCACCACCTTTACCAACGGAAATTCATCAGAAAAAAGGGTCTAAACTCTAAAGTTTCTAAATGGATAATTTAGACGATTTTTCACTTCATGAAGTAATTAGTTTCACAGATACATAACTAGAGAGTACAAAGTGGAATTCACACTGAAATCAAATAGTTATCAGGCTTTTTGAACTTCACTCCTCGTTAACGTAAGCCATGGTATACATGTTTAGAGTGGATGGAATACTCAGTCTCTACACAAGCATACATAAAAATTATCTGGTTACTGTATGGTAATAGTTAGTTAGTAATTTTTTTAACGGGAGTTTGTAACATGGTAGTTCCAGTATGGCAACCGGCAACGTAAAAAAACGTCAATACATGTTAAGAAGGGATCTTGTTTCAAAGCGCTCTTCGAGACGAACCAAACGGTGACAGGTCCTTGGGTGTTTAAGAGATTATTTATGTTGAATTTTCAGTTTGTGGAAAGACTCCTTTTACCCATTTCCGTAGTAGATTAATCAGTAAATATATTGTTGTTTGATTTTTTAAGTTGTAAGAGTAAAATTTCCCATTGTACAAAAAAAAACACTCATCGGTAAGGTAAGGATAGATGAAGCTGATCAGATGTCAACCTAGAAGCCGAAAATGTTAGTGAACTTTTTAAGAGAAAATAAATAACCTGCAAATAGACAGTCTCATATCTACGAGACTTAATTAGTACATTATATGAATTGTTTTCATACGTTTGATTAAACTGAATAAATATCGTAGGAATTTTATTTTTCAAGCAAGATATCCATACATATCATGGATATGTGATTCTGTTTTTCTAAAATCAATACGGAGAGTTATATCTGTGCATCTCTACTATTCTATAAAAAGTTTCTTTCGACCCTTTGCCCATCCTTTCACGTGTCTCTCCTATATAACTGCGCGTTCGGTTAATATGGTTAATTCGGTTCGGTTTATACGGTTTTTAAATAAATACGGTTTCTATATTTCGATAAATACGGTTGTGGAACAGAAGTGTATCTCAGTTGCAGCGCAGGCAGTGCACATGGTTGTTGCCGAAAACAAAAACGTCGAGGTCAAAGTCTTGAAAACTTGCCTAGCTGTAGCGTAGGATTATTACTCTTATCACATCGTCGTGTAACACATGCAGCGACAGTGCATAGCAAGATGACAAGTGAATAATAAATGCAAATACGATACCGCGCGCACCTCGCCGTGGGACGCCATCCTCCGGCCGCAACCGCCGGCCGCTGCGTGGACGGCCAACATGGCCGTGAAGACGGCGAGGAGCGCCACCGCCACCGGCAGCGCGGCGGCACCGGCGCCGGATTGCGCCATGGACGTGAGACCGCGCGCGAGAGCGAGCTTCTCAGCCGCGCGCTCGTGTGCCCGCGGCAGAGTGCGCGAGCCTTCCTTCCTACCTACCCGCGGCAGAGTGATGAGTGAGTGAGTGAGCGAGTTGGAGGGGCGGCAGTGGGAGAGGGGGGCGTAGCGTATATGTTTGCAGCGGAGGACCAGCGCGGCAGGGCAGGTTTGACTCAGCAAGCGAGGGGGAGGTGGCGGCGACGGACGGGACGATATCGTTGTGGATCGTGTGAACCGCCCGCACTCGCGGCTTCAGAGCAGGCGGATCCAGACGTCGACGGATGCGCCCAGCCCATCGACCAAGTGACCCCATTTTTATTATTGAGATCTACTGTATCTTTCTTTTTCTTAGAGAAAGATCTACTGTATCTTTTTAATTTTGTCTTCCAAGAACATGCAAAGATTTGCATGTCATGTCATTGAGAAGACTGTATCTTTTTACTAGTAATAAAATTATATGGTTTGTTCGCTAAAGATCTCCTTTCTAATTATATGGTTTTACTAGTAAAGAAATCCTGGCCACCGCCGCTTTCATTCTGGATTACTCGCCGTATCATCTGTGCCATGTGGTCCTGGACGCTGGTATTTGGCAGCGAATGCGCGCCTGACCGCCAGCGCCGCTGCAATTAATCCCCCCCCATCCGCCCTTGCTTGACGCGGTTTATACGTGCACCCCTGGCTACTCCATTTGGATCGACGACAGCTTCACAGTTGTCCCGCCACTGTTCTACTGATCCTCGTCGCGTCTTACAGAATGAACACTGCGTCAGTACGTGCGTGTTTGATTGCCTGGTGGCTTATTTTATTCCCCTAGGACATGGCCTGTATAACCGAACAAACTACCCGCCCAGGGTTTTGGTATGCACATGTTTCGGGTTGAAGGGCTAAACTCATGAAAAGTGTTGCGTTTGGTTGCATATTCTGCTCGTTGTGGTTACCTCGTAGCCACATGCGGCGAGTTTACCCGCTATCGTGATCACCGCGGAGAAAGACACCGTCATCACGAATTGGACGAGGATTATTAAGTCTTTCAGCCGGCTTAACCCGATATATGGTGCACCTGTGCTTCCCCATTTCTGTTGTTCTCTAGCAACAAAAACTTGTAATAATATGCGTCCGCAAGAGCCAAGGCGGTGGCGGGCGGAAAAATCTCTTTCCTCCCCAATCTCCACCGGCCAGATCGTTGGTCCCCTCTCTCCGCTTGCCATTCCGGCAGCGGGAGAGAGAGGGGATACCATCCCTCCATTCTGGTCTAGTAGTTAGGGTTTGGATCTTCTGTTGTGGTGCGTCGTTGGGGTGGTGGAAGCGACGTCCGGGCAAATAAATTTGTCTCAACTCTACCCCCATACCGGTGGCGATCTTCACGGTGGCGCCTCGAAGTTAATGGCAGCGTGTGCTTCTCGGTCCTTCGGATCGGTAGCTTGGTATTCTCGCCGTTCTTCAGATCTGGCGAGATCAGTTTCTCGGTGTGTCGCTGTCGTTCGTGGTTATTCGCGACGACGCTGGCGGCCGGGGCGAGGTGGTTTTTCTGTTGCGAGGATGCTAGTCCGGGGGTGGTGGATCTGTCGTTCCTCTCCGACTTCGCCGATGAGAGGCGCTAGATCTTGGTCTAAGACAGCACGGGGACGTCCCCCGGTCGATGTGCCACAACGACACGTGCCTTGCTGCGTGCAACGGGCATGTTCATCGACTCACAAAGCCTCGTTGACGATGGCGTTTTCTCGGATCTTGCAATGGTGGAGGCTCGGCGTTTCTTCCGCCGTTCGTCTCGGCGGCATTGGAGTTGAGCGGCGGCCGCTCGCTACGGTGGTTGCAGAAAACCTTAGCGATCGTTTTGTATTTCTCGATCTATTATGTGTTTATCTGCAAATTCAGGATAATCATTTTATCCCGGTCTGTCTTTTGGTTTCCACATGTGTTTTTTATTGTAACATGGTTTCTATTAATGAAATATGTGGTTGCTCTAAAAAACTCGTAATAATCTTGCCCTACCTCATATCTAGTCTCAAGCCGGTGGAGGAGCTGCTCACGGTTTGTGTGGTCAAACGACAACGCACACAAAATTGTGAGCAATAAAGGTCTAGCCATGAATAGACTATAACTGACCCCATAAATCCTATTTTCCGACATCATAGTGGTTTATTTTGAGTTTTGACATCATAGGCTGTATCAAGTTTCATAGGAAGCGATGCCTTGGTCTCGGTATGCCTTGCGTGTTAATATACGCCATAGGCAAATTGTTACAAAGTTTGTTATATGCGGGATCGTAGTAGCGAGATTACAAGAAAGGGAACAACTTGACGTACAAGGATAGAAACAGGTTTGGTATGCCTTATCAAAACCACACAATCGAATACAAAGAAGATCCTATTCCTAACAATATTCCTAACAGTCCCTTTAATCAAAACTTATACAAGTTTAGGTTACGCTTGAATTCTACCAATTCCCTTGAAGGCAGCGGTTTGGTGAAACCATCTACAACTGGTATTTTGTTAGTATGAACTTTATATCAAGCATTTTCTAAGCAACTCTTTCTTTCACAAAGTGAAAATCAATTCTAGTATATTTGATTCTTACATAAAAAACAAGATTTGCTGAAATATATGTGGCACCCATATTATCACACCATAAACGGGGAACATCATTGACCTTAATACCAAACTCCTTGAGAAGTGACTCAACCTATATTATTTCAGATGTGGCATTTGGCAAGGATTTATATTCAGGTTATGTACTTGAGTGAGACACCGTTGGTTGTTTCTTGGCACTAAAATAAATTAAGTTAGGCAAAAAAAAACAAAAAAAAAACTTCAATGACTCTCCTGTCATCAACGCATCCTATCCAATCTGCATCGGAAAAAAATTAAATAATGTAGACATGGATTATCTTTTTGGTTGTTGTCCAATGAATCGTGGTAGGAGCATGAAAATACGGGCATATTTTATTAACTACATAAGAAATACCTGGCATTGTCAATGTGACGTACTGTAGGACTCCTACAATGGTTCTGTACTTGGTGCTATCTTTAGAATCTAGTGCTTCACCATCATGCGGTGACAATTTTTCAGAAGCTGATAAAGGTGTAAGTGTCGGCTTACACATTTGCATACCAACCCTTTGTAACAAATGAGTAGCATATTTTTCTTGAGTGAGCACTTGACCTTCTTGAACTTTCTTTACTTCAATACCCAAGAGGAAATGCAAACCTTTCATAGAAAAGTGTGTTCCTAAATCTCGGACCAAAGTAGATATTGCTTGACTAGATGAGCCTTCTACTATTATGTCATCCACATAAACAAGCAAAAACACAATAACCTTGTTGTATATGAACATTGATGTGTCAGTCTTTGAGGGATTAAATCACAACTCTTGTAGCTTGGTGCTCAAACGTGAATACCATGCTCTCGGCGCCTGTTTGAAACCATATAGTGTCTTGTCAAGTCTACAAACATAATGAGGTGCATGTGCATCTTTCTGTCTAGGGGGTTGTCTCATGAACACTTTCTCTTCCAGAATACCATGAAGGAACGCATTCTTGACATCGAGTTTTCGTAAGGTCTAGCCCCCGGAAACAAATATAGCAAGCATAAGTCTGACAATGGCAGCTTTTATAACACGCTAAATGTGTCCTCATAGTATATCCCATACTGTTGCTTAAACCCCTTTGCTGCTAAATGGGCTTTGTATCTATCAATTATACCACCAGTATTTTCATTTATTTTATACGTCCATTTACAGTCAATTATGTTTTTTTACCGATATTTGTAGGTACCAAGTGCCAAGTCCAATTCTTCATGAGAGCATCATGTTCATCATCCATTGCAAGACGCCACTTCTTGTCATTGAGGGCATCAATAAAAAAAATTCGGTTTTAGAAACACCCTTTTTTAGCCTCATCCGAGCCTCGGGAGGTGGTGCCGAGTGTTTTGGCGCAGACGATTCAACCCGCTGGTCCCCGTGCGTTCTGCGCCCCGCACGTGCAGTCGGCCGACCATGCACTGGCTTGGGCTGCATGGCAGCTTTTGGTTTGTCGGAGGACACCGAGTGGGCCCTAGGCCAAACGCGGATGGGGGCTATGTCATCATGACGGGGCGACGTGTCATTGTTGGCGTAAAATCACACACCTGTTGGGAGACCCAAAGAGGAAGGTATGATGCAGTCAAGCGGCAAATTTATCCCAGTTAAGGAATCAGGATTATCAATCAAGTAGGACTTTAAATTCAATCAGTAGGTTGCTTGTTGTCTGACGCTTCAACGAGCGTGGAGCTGCACACAAACACAAACTCTCTCTTAATCCCAACTTTTCAGGAAGGTTCTCAATCATCTCGTCCTCATGTAAACAAGAGAATTAAACGTGACGAATGTTTGGAGATTAAAAGAAGGACAAACCAACGAGCAAGTGGTGATGTAAATCAAGTGAACAAGGTTGTAATCATTCTAAAATAATGGACCCGAGCCATAGTTTCACTAGTTGTGTCTCTCCATAAAACAATACACGTGTTGGGTAAACAAATTAAAGTTAGAAAATTTACAAATCATGAGCGCATAACAATGCTATTATGACAAGATACAGTAACGGGTTCTAATGAAGTAGGCATTACGTCAAGTCATATAAACTGCTATCCAGGATGCATCCATCTCAATAAAGCTATCCAGCAAATCGCTTGATATTAAGTTGCAAGCAACAAGTAATTTTCCAAAGAAATAGATAACTCCATTAAGATCAATATATAATGTAAGCAATAATTCTTATCACGCAAACAAGAACACCGTTGTTTTTCCTTAGTGGCAGCAGCACATCCTTCCCCTTACACATTTCTGTCACTCGAGTGCAGGCGACAAGGAGGCATGAACCCAATATTTAGCATAAAAATCCCTCTTGGAGATGCATACAACAACTTGGACAGAGAAGCCATACACATCGGAGAGTGTGTAGGAGCACATTAAAACACCAACAAAGATATAAGTGAATCTCAATATATATACATGAAAAAATGATCATAATGTCATGATTCATCGGATCCAAGCAAACATAACATGTAGCAATTACATAAGAATGATCTTGATCATGTTGGACAGCTCACAAGACTGTGGCATGATAGCACAAGGAGGAGAGATCACCATCTATCTACTGTTATGGACCCGTAGTCTAAGGATGAACTACTCGCGCATCTGTCCGGAGACGATCATGAAGATGTATAGGCCTCCGGTGATGATTACCCCTTCCGACAGGGTGCCGGAGAAGGACTCCAGATGCCCTAGATTGGAATTTTAAGGTGACGTCACCTCTGTTTTGTTTCATAGAAAATTTCTCTGTCCCTGATGTTTTTAGGTCAGAAGGAAATATATAGGCGAAGAGGCGGTGCCGGTAGAGGCCCACAGCCACCAGGCGACCTGGTGGCGCTGCCTAGGGCCCACCCGCTCCTAGGGGTCTCCTGGTGGGGTGGCCCACCTTCTGGTGCTCCCCTTCTGGCTTTGTCTTAGTTCCCGGTGAAAAATTGCCTCCGTCAATTTTTAGGACTTTTCGCAAATATTTTATGTACAACTTTTCTGAAACAAAAAGACATCGGAAAACAAGAACTGGCTTAGGGCACTGGGTTAATAGATTAGTCCTGGAAAACATCTTGAAATGATATACAAGATGTAGAAAACCTGGGGCAATTGATATAAAACAAGCATGCAACAATAAAAAATATCAGATACATTTGCGCCGTATGACTATCCCCAAGGTTAACTCCTACTCGTTCTCGAGTAGGTAAGTAATAAAAAGGATAATTTTTAGGTGACATGCTGCCAACACAAACATGATCATTCTATGTAAAGCATGTTGAGGTGAGATCAAAACTTTAACACAGGCATGATGAATGTTATAATAATAATGAAGCTGGGCAAATAAGTTTCCTTATGAAAAGATCACAAAGAAATGAATACAAATAATATGGCATTGTGAATAACAACTAGATTATAGTGATCATAAAAAAAGCATGGTAGAGTGGTATCCCGCTTGTCCTTCATGGAATAGCAAAACATAAATGTTAGGAGACCTCCAAAGTTCAAGTGATGACTAGATACAAAAACTTTAGAACAAGCAATATCACACTCATACATCAATCAATAATATTTTAGTACAACGCACAATATACTCACAATGATAATTATGCTCTCCTAATTGGTGCCTTAAGAAAGAAAGGTGGAGACTCAATCCTAAAAGTAAAATATAGGCCCTTCGTAGAGGGAAAGAGGCAGGTGTGTGTCTTTGTCAACGAATCATGATAGTTAATTCATTACTTCACATGTTGAACAAAACTTTGAAGATCCACTCCCATAGAGGAATGAGAACATTCCTCTTTATCCTTTGTGTACAAAAGCAAAGTTTGATCGGATTCTCAGGAACAAAGTGTAAGGAGAATGTTGATACATTATATGTTTCCCTTTATCTTTTGTGGGCCGGGCACCCGTTTGCCAGCTCTTTTTACAATATTAAGGACAATAACATTATGCATGCAAGTCAAGGGGTAAAGCCGTTCATCATGAAAGAACTAATAAACCATTTATCACTTCCTCCTGAGATGAAAACAACAACACAAATAAAGAATAATTATTTTGAAGGTTTTAAAGTTAGAACACAAGTAATTTATTTGGAATTGCAAGGAAATACCATGTATTGATAGTTATGGTATACACAACTGGAATAACTTGGTTCAAGGGTTTGGATGCATGAGCAGAGCTCATACTCGGTACATGTGAAGGCTAAAAATAGACGGTGAGCGACCAACTAAGACAACAATAACGGCCATAATAATGCATTGCGACAAAAAATCATAAAATAAAGCATGGAAGTGATATTACCGCTCTAAAATTAAATATTAAGGCTAAACTGAATATTTTTTTATAGTCTTAACATGGTGTGGGAATGTGCCAAGTCAATCCAAATAAAATTTTCAGAAGAGAATACCACAATACCATACCAAATCATGAACAAAAACATGTGTTGACACTTTACTAACATATTATGCACTCTCAGTTATTTGAGACTAATAATAGGACAACATGAATTACTAAGAAAACATATTAGAATACCATCCAACATGACCAGTCAAATAATAACTAAGCATGCTTCCCTTTGTACCACTACCACATGCATGAAACTTATTTTCTTTTTGAACCAACACCGATCAATTTATTTGAAACAACTCTCTTAACTAATACACATGAAAGTCCAGAAAGATTTTTACAACTAAAATAAAGAAAACTAATAGCTCTTAACAAGATATAAGCGAAAAATAAGAGCTAAAAAAAACAGTAGCAGAAATTGAATACTCAAAGAATATGAGAGTAGAAGATAATATCATTCTAAAACGAAAAGGTGGGGTGTGTCTCTCTACGAAACAAGTATGCTAGAATGCAAGACAATCAAGCAAAACAAAATAAAACAAAATTTATAGAAAAATAAAATGACGCTCCAAGAATAACACATAATATGTAAAGTAATAAAAATGTAGTTTCAACGGAGATGGCCTAATAATTTTGTTGATGAAGAAGAGAATTCCTTGGGCATGCCTAAGCTTTGACGCTTTATACTTCTTGAATATTTCTTGGGATGCCAAGCTTGCAGCTTTTGTCCCTCCTTAATCTTATCATATCATCCTCTCTCGTGACACTTAAAAACTTTCTTCACACAAAACATCTCATAATCTTCATCATAGGGGTTAGTATTAAAATAAATAAATCCACTTACGCACTGTATGGAAACATCACAAACATTCAATTTAAAGATTAGATACTATCAATAACTTCTCTTATAGAACTCCACACTTAGAGAACCCCCAAAAAAGATTGAAGAGACAAATAAAAATAAAAGCATAAATCTGTCAAAAACATGACCGTCCGTAAAGTTGAATTTTTTCAAGACACCTATGTGTCTCAAATCAGAAAACTTAAAACTAATGAAAGGTAGATAACAAACTGAGGCATGCACTTCAAGTTTTTCAAAATTTTATCACGCTTAGGTGGAGAGTGTCGGACCTGTGGATACCAGGGTATCTCGGGCCGTCTGCTGCGGTCCAGCCCAATTGGCGCAACTGAAATGCTTGCTAAGATGTCTCGCGAGGCAAATGCCTTTGCGAGGGTTTTTTGCCTCCCTGAAAGGCGCTCTAACAAGGGACTTGCTCCCCGGAAGCCCATTTGTTGGTAGCGGAGACACGGATTCGTGCTCAGGCCCCCGATGGTGGTTCTCCGACGAGGAACTTTGATCTCTTTCTCTCTCGGAAGGGAGAGTGCACAGGTGCTCTAGGAGGGTCTTGGGTGGGTCGCGCGGAAGGAGAAGAAATGGAACAGAGCGGTCGAGGCAGTATTTATAGCCGATTCCATGAGATTCGTCCCAACGGCTAATTTAGCCTTTGGATGATCGACGTGTGTCGTGCAGTAAAATCGGAGATACGAGGAGACAGGGTGATAATGTATATCTCCTTGTTTCTCGAGCAAAATCTGTCAAACTTATGTTTTTAGCTTTTGACTGAAACCGAACGTCAATGACGTAAGCATGATTTTATCACTCACTCATAGCTTTCTTCTCTGCAAATATTCGTGGAAGAAATGTCGGATTACGGAAATCCGAGTTTGGCATAAGAAGTTTCAAGAAGAAGATTCAAGACTAAAGTTTCGACTTTTCTGAAAAACATGCAAATTGGTGAAAGACCAGCAAGAGGAAGTCTTAACTCCCCTTGGGGGCTACTGTCGGATATATGCAATTAGGGGTGTATCCGGCATTGGCCAAAGGCCTGATTATCAGGGTGACCTGCAGGCAATGGAGCAAAGTCCATTGGGCGGCCCAGTAAGTTGACGCACAGGAAGCCAGATTCTGGAAGAACCCGGATCACGGCCCAATACGTTATCCAGCTTGGAGAAAAGGTCGAATGTCTTACTATCCAAGAATAGGAATGCTTTTTGTAGTCTTCTAGGTTTCCTCCCTATAAGCCCTAATGCGGCTATCTATATAAATCCAGACGGGAGCAATCCAGAATAGACAACATAGAACAAGAATTCGAATAGCTAAAAGCCAACTCGCCGGGAAGTTCATCCTCGCTGAGTTAGCGAAACCATACTCACATTGTACTTTTTATACTTCAGCCTTCAGCCCTGATTTAGTGAGATTGCAGGAGCAGGAACGCCGCCATAGTTGCGATGTGCTGAACCAGGGTAAATTCGTGTCCTCGTTTCCACTCTCCCACGTTTCCACTCACGGTTCTATCAGTAGGCTTATGGCACCCCCAGTCATAAACCTAACTAAGAAGACTCGACAATGCAAGAACACATTAAAACTCTCTATAGATATAAGTGAAGATTCTCATATAATGACATAAACAAAATAATCATAATTCCATGGCTCATCGGATCCTAGAAAACACAACACATAGCATTACATCGGATGGATCTCAGTCACGTGAGGCATGACATGAGATTGTGGTATTGATCAACAAGGAGGAGAGAGTACCAACTAGCTACTGCTATGAACCCATATTCCACGCGGGAACTACTCACGAAGCATCACGGAGGAAGAACGGACGATGGATATGGCACCGGGGGCACTTCCCCATCTCGGCAGGGTGCCAGAACTGGAACTTATGCCCCCCAAATTAGAGTTTTCGATGGTGGCGGAGCTCATATGCGTTTCTGAAAAATCCGTCGTCTATTCCTCCGTTGTTAGGTCACAGATGAATTTATAAGCGAAGGGGCGACGTGAGGCGCTGCACGGAGCCTCCTAGACGTGGGCAAGGGCCAAGCCACGGCCATTGCCCCTTAGGGGACGTTTGCCCCATCTTGGGCTGCCCTTCTGGCTCCTGGAGTTTTCTAGGGAATAAAAAATCCACAAAAAATTTCAGCTTATTCAAAGCACTTTGCTTTTTGACCTATTTCTGCAATGCACCGACAAATAAACAGGAACTAGCACTGGGCATCTTGTTAATAGGTTAGTCCAATAAATGATACAATCCAAAGTAAAACATGTAGAAAACAGGCATGGAGCATCAAAATTATAGATACGTTTGGGACGTACAAACCACACAAAGGTGGTGTCAACACAATCACAAAATATTTCAGAACAAATGATTTTTCATTAAATCAAAATAGTTGTAAATTGATCATCCACAAAGGGAGTGATCCATAATATTCTCATACGATAACCAGGACTTTGTCCTATTAATCCACAAGAGTATTATGTCGCTAAACATGCGAACTTATTAAAATAACTTGAGCCGAAGCTCATAAATCTTTCGAATTATAAAAATAAAAGTGGAGATGTCTTCATCCTTGGATGATCCTTTATGCATCTAACTTGATGCTCATCAACACCTTTTATTCTTCTGTCTCCTTACTTTCCGCAACTCCTATATCGAATGCATAAAATAATTTTAGCAATTGATACACCATAAATACTACTCCCTCCATCCACTTTTATAAGGCACACTTCTTACTATTGAAATGCTAAGAAGTGTGCCTTATAAAAGTGGACGGAGGGAGTAGTAAGAATGACAAATATCATTCAGATATAACTCTTATATCTTTATCACCTTTGGTGAATTTCTCCTTTTTCTTTAGGTAGCTTTTACAGTTCCTCTTCCAATGGCCTTTCTTTTTACGGAAAACTCATACAGACTTACTCTATGCAGAAAACTTGGGCTTATTCTGTGATTTAGCACCTTTGGCCTTTCTATTATTTTTCTTCTTGAATCGTGTAGTCCGGGAAACCATTAATACTTGATTGTTTTCCCTCCTCACACCAGTCTCAACAGTTTTTAGCATAGCAAGGAGCTCATTTTGTGTTTTATCCATCCCATTCATGTTGAAATTCATGATGAAACCGTTGTAAGACGGTGGGAGTGAAGCCAACACCAAATATGTACTTATCTCAACCGGGATTGGAAATCCCAAATCCCGAAGCCTAGTTCCATAACCAAACATCTTGATTACATGCTCACTCACTGAGATTTCTTCTACCATGACGTTCAATCTTGGCTTGTGTCTCGTACATGGCCGTGAGTGCACATATGCGAACGTACGACCAAATCATTTCTGCAACTCGGGATCAATACATGTCAACATGATACATTCAAAAACTAGTGCAGCATCACTCATCAAGGTGTGGGCATCCTTTCAGCATCAGAAGCATCATCATCGAGATCCTCTGGAAGAGGAGCATCGAGGACATACTCTTTCTTGATATTCCTGAGAACAATTCTCAGGGCATGGACCCAATCCGCATAGTTACTTCCATTGGCAGCAAGTGGTTTCTTCTCAAGTAGTGGACAAAAGTTAATATCCGGTGCGTTACGAGCCATGGATCTACAACAATTTAATAGTTCAATTAGACATATTCATAATTATTTTCCAAACACTTGTTCAAATAACTATGTGCTCCCACTAAATCTGATATTCCTCGTAATCTAAATTTAATGTATTGCAGAATCCATGATCAACTTATAACCAAGGATGGATACATCTCAGAATTATAAGCTCAACGGGTAGGCCAACTTGCCAATCACTACCACCGCAATTTCCGCTTCACCTTTCAATGTGTGTGCTCTGAGCTCATGACTATCATGCATGAACGTCAAGTCAACCAACTGATCCTGCTGCATCAAGTGACGTCATGCTGACTAATACGTCTCAAACGTATCTATAATTTCTGATGTTCCATGTTGATATTATGCCAGTTGCTACATGTTTTCCGTATGTTTTCTTATGTTTTCCGGGACTAACCTATTAACAAGATGTCATGGAGCCAGTTCCCTGTTTTCTGCTGTTTTTAGTTTCAGAAAAGTTGTTCTGGAAATATTCTCGAAACTGGAAAATTTCGAAAGCCAGAAGTCCTAAAAGTCCCGGAAGCTTCTAGAAGTCCCGAAGAGCCCCGGAGGGGGGCCACAGGGTGGCCACACCATGGGGTGGCGCGAGTCCCCCCTAGCCGCGCCACCTAGGGGTGTGGGCCCCCTGGCCACCTCCCGGTATCACCCTTTTTCCCATATATACTCCCCGAGGCATAAACCCTAAGAGAATCAAACTTTTCCACAAAATACATCTGTAGCTCCGCCGCCGTCGCCGACAAGTTTCGGGGGACAGATCTCTGTTCTGGCACCCTGCCGGGACGGGGAAGTGCCCCCGGAAGCCATCTCCATCGACTCCACCGCTATCTCCATCGCCGTTGCTTTCTCCTATGATGAGGAGGGAGTAGTTCTCCCCCGGGGCTGAGGGCCCTACCGGTAGCTATGTGGTTCATCTCTCTCTCCCATGGTGTGATCTTTATGTGATCATGAGATTTGTAATCTAGTTGAATAAGTAGATTGATCTTCATTTGTTATGCAACTCAAGTGGTTTTGTTATCTCCGTAAACACTTTGATCACGGGGTAAAGGTGACAGTGTGTGCACCGTGTGGTTTAGCATGATATTTATGTCTTGTGTTGGAAGATGAACCTATGAAATCGTTGGCGTTTGCTTACTAATCTATGGCGCTCGTAGTGAAATTGGGGTGCCCTAGAGAGGGAATATAAACTTGAGGAGTGATGTTTAAGCCCTACGCAATGATTAGTGTTCGTTATTCGACCGGAGAGTGGTTCGGAGTAGCACAGTGAAGAGATGATATTTATGCATTCAATTATGATATTATTATTGAGAGTGTCCACTAGTGAAAGTAGGAGACCTAGGCCTTATTTCCAAGCATTGAAACACCGTTTTCCGTCTGTTCTGCTACATGTTTGCTTGCTACCATTTTTATTTCAGATTGCTATTATCACTTATACAGATCCATATTACTTGCATTTTACTCTCTCTTCATCGAACTAGTGCACCTATACAACTGATAATTGTATTAGGTGTGTTGAGGACACAAGAGACTTCTTGTATCTCAATTGCAGGGTTGCTTGAGAGGGATATCTTTGACCTCTACCTCCCTGAGTTCGATAAACCTTGGGTGATCCACTTAAGGGAAACTTGATGTTGTTCTACAAACCTCTGCACTTGGAGGCCCAACACTATCTACAAGAATAGAAGCGTGCGTAGACATCAAGCTCTTTTCTGGCGTTGTTGCCGGGGAGGTAAGGTAAAAGGTTCTCACATCCTCGGGTGTGAGTGCTCGAAGTTATTTCCTTTAGATTCTGCAATTATATCTTTTTGTTTCTTGTTTTTATTTTCACTAGTTAGGCTTATTTTTACTTGTTACTTGTTTTTATCTTTATGCTTAAATGGAAAACAACAAAAATATGAGAGAGCTTTATAATCTTTATCTTGAGTTAGGACATGAAGTGTTTGAAGATAAAATTATAAAACCTATGGAGCTTTATTTGCATGCTAATAGCAATGTTATTAGTATGAATTCTTTGAACACAATTATTGCTAATTCTATGTAAAATTATAAGCTTGGGGAAGCTAGTTCTGATGAATATGATATTTTTAGTCCCCTAAGTTTTGAGGAGGAAATTTTCTTTGATGATACCTTGCCTCCAATATATGATGATTATAATGATTGTGGTATTCTAGTTCCACCTGTCTACAATGATGAATATGATATTTTCAGTCCACCTACTATTGAGTAAAAAATTAATTATGATTATAATATGCCTCCTATATTTAATTATTATAGTTATGAGAATAATAATGATAGCTATTTTGTTGAATTTTCTCCCACTACTATTAATAAGAATGACTATGCTTATGTGGAGAGTATTAATTCTTTTATGCATGTGGCTCATGATAAGAATATTTCATGTGATAGTTATGTTGTTAATTTAATTCATGATGCTACTTAAAGTTATTATGAGAGAGGTAAACATAGTTTCATGCATCTCAACAATATCAAGTTTCCCCTCTTTATGGTAAAAATTATGAAGTTGCACTTGTTTTGCTTTCCTATGCTCGTCACTTTGTGCTTCGTTGACTTGTTTTTCTACAAGATTATTTTTCATAGGAAGTGGGTTAGAATTAAATGTGTTTTATATTTTCTTCTTCATGATCTCTTATTGTGCTTAAATTTTTATTCTTATGTGAGCATTTTTTAAAAATCATTGTGCCTAGTTGAAAGGCGTTAAAGAAAAGCGCTACCGGGACACAACCCGTTTTATTTCACTGTTTTCGACCCGTTTTCTTTTGTTTTCTTTGGTGTGCTTTGCACCTGGGTATTTTATATTTCCTTAGCAACCCCTCTGTATATTTTTTTTTGAGTTTTTGTTGATCCTAGTAAAGCCTCTAGTGGAAAGTTGAGCCTATATTTCGGATTTCTGCGCAGGAAACAGATTTCTGTTGTCCACTGTTAATTCCGTTAAACATCACAGGAAATTCAGAATGACCTGAGATTTTTTGTTCTTAATCCTGAGTTATATAAGCAACTTTTCTTAGAAGACAACTTTTTTATTTGAGCAACATAAGATTTTCGAAAAAATCAATCTTTACCTGTTGTTCTGTTTTGAGAGATTTCTGCCATTTATCGCATTTGCATCTTAATCTCTTTCTTTTGGTGTTCTTTTGAGAAAAAGAGTTTTGAAAGAAGTTATCACAGTATCTAATGTGTTTTTGAGTGTTAGATTGTGTTGAAACTGAACCATGTGAATTTCTTATTTCAATTGCACTAACGTTGCTAATGAAGATTGTGAGAATTTTGATGTGAAGGAAGTTTTCGAGGGTCAAGAGAAGAGGATGATATGATGTGATCAAGAAGAGTGAAAAGCCTAAGCTTGGGGATGCTCCGGTGGTACATCCAAGAAAATTCCGAGAATACTCAAGCATCTAAGCTTGGGGATGCCCAAGGCATCCCCTTCTTCATCAACAAATTATTAGGTCACTTCTAGTGAAACTATATTTTTATTCGGTCGCATCTTATGTGCTTTACTTGGAGTGTCTTTTATTTTTTCTTTCAGTTTGTTTGGTTTTCTTTGCTGTATTTTATGGTTGGATCTTATCATACTTGTGTGGGAGAGAGACACACTCCGTTTTCATTGCTTAGAACACTCCAGTTTTCATTCTTATTGTTCTGTGAGTGTTCACTTTTTGCCAGTACTGCGTTGAGCCTTTGTTTTCATGCATCTCTTATTCATAGTTGTTAGATTTTGTAGTTAGGTGGTTCTCATATATACATGTGCTTGGTTGAGAATAGAAATTATTATGTGGTAGTTGGTATAGTGGAAAAATTCGCATGGTCTTGTAGATCACTAAACTGCTTCACTTGAATCACTGCTGTTATTTTGAGATATTAATTTGCTTAATGGATAAACGGGAGGGACTAGTAAGTATAAACTTTTAATGGTTGGTCTAAGAAACTTGAAAATGTGCCACACTTAAATTACCAGGTGATAGAAACATTGGTATATGATTGCTACGAGTGATACATTTCTGATCGGCCTCTTGTTACGCGCTATGGTAGGGGTAGCTAACAGTGACTTGTCACTCCACGGACCCTCTTGGAGTGATTTGCACTTTGCCTTGTAAGATGATTTGCTTGCTGTAATCTTTTAACTTGTGAGTTCTATGTTGCGGTTTTCTGGCACTTCCACCATCCATATTTGCTAGCCTCTTCGGTACTGTGCATTGCCCTTTCTCACGTTGAGAGTTGGTGCAAACTCCGCAAGTGCATCCAAATCCCGTGGGGGTACTTTGTTCTTCTACACATAAGCCCATATATTCTCCCTCAAAACAACCACCATACCTACCTATCATGGCATTTCCATAGCCATTCCGAGATATATTGCCGCACAACATCCACCTCCATTATGTTACTTGATGATGAGCTTCATGGTTATTTATGCATACTGCGACACTGGCCGGAGCATGCAGTTAGAGACATCAGAGATATTTATTTATGAGTTATGAGTACTAAAAGTGTGATGATTCATTGTAATATAGGATGTTTCCCCTACCGGTGAGGATATATAAAATTAAAAAAAATGAAAAGGCCCAAAAAGAAAAAAAAGGGGGGGGGCAAAGAGAGAATAAAGAGAGAGGGGGCGCATCACTATCCTTTATACCACACTTGTGCTTCATGTTTAGCACCAATACTTGAGTTTGGAGAGAGTTTTCATATTATGATTCATTCATAACTATGTGGGGAACTTTACATTATAGAACTTGGCTTGTATATTCCAATGATGAGCCTCCTCAAATGAGCTCTAGGTCTTCGTGAGCAAGCAAGTTGGATGCACCCCCACTAGTTCCATTGGAGAGCTTTCATACACTTATAGCTCTATGTGCATCCGTTGTGTGGCAATCCCTACTCCTTGCATAGCTTCGGTTGTAAGACTTCCTCTTGTCTAATGACCACTTTCAGCTTTGTGAGCCTTTCTTCCATTGACCTTCCAAAGCCCCCATAATGTTCTCTTAGCCATAACATCCCGGTGCCAGGGACCAACGTAGAACACTTGCTTGTTTTTAGTGCGCAAATAGTTTAAGATTCAAGCATTGCATCGTGTGGAAAGCTTGACTTGATCCTCACAGGGTTTGTGAAGATAGTTTGACGTGCATGATATTGTTGTTCTTGAAAGCTTAAATCATCTCTAATAAAATTTGCACGGTTGATAGTATTTTAGTATTGATTCATTAAAAGTTTTGCTTCTTTCTTCTTATTTGTTTATGCATTACTTGTTGGTATCAAATATAGATCACAGCTTTAGTTCATTTGATCCTAGTTTACATGCTCTGCTTTACATATTATGATCAAGATTGTGTGGTAGCATGTCACCTCAGAAATTATTTTGTTTTATCGTTTACCTACTCGAGGACGAGTAGGAACTAAGTTTGGGGATGCTTGATACGTCTCAAACGTATCTATAATTTCTGATGTTCCATGTTTATATTATGCCAATTGATACATGTTTTCCATATGTTTTCCTACGTTTTCTTATGTTTTCCGGGACTAACCTATTAACAAGATGCCACAGAGCCAGTTCCCTATTTTCTGCTGTTTTTAGTTTCAGAAAAGTTGTTCTAGAAATATTCTCGGAATTGGAAAATTCGAAAGCCAGAAGTCCTAAAAGTCCCGGAAGCTTCCAGAAGTCCCAAAGAGCCCCGAAGGGGGGCCACGGGGTGGCCACACCATGGGGTGGCGCGAGTCCCCCTGGCCGCGCCACCTAGGGGTGTGGGCCCCTAGCCACCTCCCGGCATCGCCCTTTCTCCCATATATACTCCCCGAGGCAAAAACCCTAAGAGAATCGACCTTTTCCGCAAAATACATCCGTATCTCCGCCGCCACCGCCGACAAGTTTTGGGGGACAAATCTCTGTTCTGGCACCCTGCCGGGACGGGGAAGTGCCCCCGGAAGCCATCTCCATCGACTCCACCGCCATCTCCATCGCCGTTGATGTCTCCTATGATGAGGAGGGAGTAGTTCTCCCCCGGGGCTGAGGGCTCTACCGGTAGCTATGTGGTTCATCTCTCTCTCCCCCATGGTGTGATATTTATGTGATCATGAGCTTTGTAATCTAGTTGAATAAGTAGATTGATCTTCATCTATTATGCTACTCAAGTGGTTTTTTTATCTTCGTAAACACTTTGATCAAGGGGTAAAGGTGACAGTGTGTGCACTGTGTGGTTTAGCATGATATTTATATCTTGTGTTGGAAGATGAACCTATGAAATTGTTGGCGTTTGTTTACTAATCTATGGCGCTCGTAGTGACATTGGGGTGCCCTAGAGAGGGAATATAAACTTGAGGAGTGCTGTTTAAGACCTACGCAATGATTAGTGTTTGTTATTCGACCGGAGAGTGGTTCGGAGTAGCACAGTGAAGAGATGATATTTATGCTTTCAATTATGAGATCATTGTTGAGAGTGTCCACTAGTGAAAGTAGGAGCCCTAGGCCTTATTTCCAAGCATTGAATCACCGTTTTCCGCCTGTTCTGCTACATGTTTGCTTGCTGCCATTTTTATTTCAGATTGCTATTATCACTTGTACACATCCATATTACTTGCATTTTACTCTCTCTTCGCCGAACTAGTGCACCTATACAACTGACAATTGTATTAGGTGTGTTGGGGACACAAGAGACTTCTTGTATCTTAATTGCAGGGTTGCTTGAGAGGGATATCTTTGACCTCTACCTCCCTGAGTTCGATAAACCTTGGGTGGTCCACTTAAGGGAAACTTGATGTTGTTCTACAAACCTCTGCACTTGGAGGCCCAACACTGTCTACAAGAATAGAAGCGTGCGTAGACATCACTGATCCTTGGATACAAGTCATCGACCTGGATCAGCTTGATGCCTGCCTTCCAATCATAAGAACACGTTGACCCTTGGATACAAATGATGAACGCGAACCCCAATTGGTTTGACGGTGCTACAGTTGGAAGGACATGATCTATCTTGATATTTTATGAGGAATCACTCTAATAATAACATCTACTGTATAATCGAAGGAACAGAAAGAAAACAAATATAACATGCACGAGCAAAACTAGTGATGTAGTATAGTCCTCCTTCTTCTCCAACGGATCCTGCATTGGTGGTGCCATGTCGAGGTTCACGACAAGTGCAACCATTCTCCATTCCCATCATCTGAAGGGTTCGTTGCATAGAAAACAAAAAATTTCCTACGCGAGATACACCCAAAAAGCCAAGATCTAATCTAGGAGATGAAAGCAACAATCATAGAGAGAGTCTTAAGAAACATACCCTCGAAAACTCTAAGTGTTATGAGATCAAATCTCGTTGTTGGCGTAGTCATACTCACACCAATCTCAAGACCGAGAAGATGTGCACCGCAATCCGGCGGTGCCTCCATGATCAGTCACACGTACGGCTTGATGACGACCTCCGTTCCCTCGATCCAGCGGGGCAGCGAAAGTAGAGGATTCCTCGGAACTCCAGCAGCACGACGATGTGCTGTGGTGGAGAAAACTTCATTCAGGGCTTCGCCAAGCGCATGAACATGAGGTGGAGCAGCAGGAGGAGGGAGGTGGAGATGACACCAAGTGTGTGGAGGAGGGAGAGCCCTCACCCTCCTTTTATAGGGGATGGGGAGGCAGCCCAAGCGGGGTGCGTCCATCCCATGGTGGTGCCCCTACCTCTTCCCTCTTCATGTGAGTGGACTCTCCACTCACACCCACTCATCCTCCACTTAGGGCTCGTTTGGTGATGGTGCAGATCTTGCACTCGTTGGGATACCCCAAGAGGAGGGTGTGATGAGCACAGCGGTAGGAAGTTTTCCCCTTAGTTAAGAACCAGGGTTATCAATCCAGTAGGAGAAAGAGAATCTTCGGAAGGTTGATGCCACTGACGGTGGTGCTGGTGCTTCACCGGTGTCAGCAACAACGTGGAACCTGCACACAACACAACCAAAATACTTTTCCCCAACGGTACGGTGAGGTTGTCAATCTCACCGGTCTTGCTGAAAACAAGATTAGACGCATAGTGTAGAAAAATAGTGTATGCTTGCAGAAAGTAAAGAAAGCAGGAAATTGCATGTTGGGTGAACAAATTATAGCTGGACAATTGACAAATAGAGGTTGCACGGTAGTGCACAATATGACATGAAGATTACTATGCTATTTAGTGTGGGCATTACAACAAGATACATAGACCGACATCCATCTGCATCTATGACTAATAATCCACCCTCAGGTTATCATCCGAACCCCCTCAGGTATTAAATTGCAAGCACCAGATAATTGCATTAAATAAAGTGTGTAATGTAAGCAATGATTATGCACGCGGGCACTCTCACCGTTGTTTTCTCCCTAATGGAAACAACACATCCTCCCCCTTCATGTTTCTTTCACTCGAGCAAGGCAACAAGGAGGCATGAACCCACTATCGAGCATAAATACCCCCTCTTGGAGTCACTAGCAACTACTTGGCCAGAATAACCACTAGCAACGGAGAGCATGCAAGATCACAAATAACATATGCAAATAAATACTATAATCAACTTGGCATAAGGTCAATATTCATCGGATCCCAGCAAACACAGCACAGAGAATTACATAAGATCAATCTCGATCATGATAGGCAGCTCACGAGATCTAAACATGGAGGCATATGAGGAGAAGACAACCATCTAGCTACAGCTACGAACCCGTAGTCCAAGGATGAACTACTCACGCATCACTCCGGTGGCAGGCATGGTGATGAAGAGGCCTCCGGTGAAGATCTCCTCTCCGGCAGGTTGCCGGAAATAGCTTCAGAACCCCCTGATCTGGGGTTGACGGTGACGACGGCTGCGGAACTTTTTCGGGGATTCTGATCAGGTGCTTAGGGTTTTCCATCTGGGGGGCTTAAATAGGCAAAAGGGCGAAGGCGGTGGCGCTCCAGGGGGCCCACACCTATAGCTGGCGCGGCCAGGGGCGCGCCACCCTATGGTGTGGCCTCGCTACTGCACCTCTTCGGCTCCTCTTCGGTCTTCTGGGTGTTCCGGGGAAAATAGGACTTCCGGGCTTCGAATCTTCCAATTCCGAGAATATTTCCAGAACAACTTTTTTGAAACTAAAAAATAGCAGAAACAGGGAACTGGCTCTATGGCATCTTGTTAATAGGTTAGTCCGGAAAATCGATAAA
Source organism: Alopecurus myosuroides (assembly GCA_028641055.1). Classification (NCBI taxonomy): domain Eukaryota; kingdom Viridiplantae; phylum Streptophyta; class Magnoliopsida; order Poales; family Poaceae; genus Alopecurus; species Alopecurus myosuroides. The sequence goes on along the minus strand of CM054063.1, from coordinate 200,057,611 downwards.
AATGACATAAAGAAGGGAGAAAACATCTAGCAATTGGCATAATATGATCATGGAGCATCAGAAATCAGGGATACGTGTATGACGTATCAAGCATCCCCAAGTTTAGTTCCTACTCGTCCTCGAGTAGGTAAACGATAAAACAATAATTTCTGAGGTGACATGCTACTAACACAAACTTGATCAATCTAATGTAAAAGCATATGCACGTTGAGATCATAAAACTTTAAACACAGGCATGATAAATAAAACTTTAATAATAAAGCATAGCAATTACTTTGCATCACGAAGAGTAACTCAAATAAAGGATCATGAATAATAATGCAAAGAAAGGTAAACGTTTGTTTTAGGTGTAGAAAAAGCATGGCAAAGTGATATTTCGATAGTTCTTAAGAGTGGGGCAAAACATAAATGCCAGGACACCTTCAAAGTTCAAGAGCAAGACTAGAACAAATAATTTAAGAACAAATAATAACACATGATGAAGTAATTATTGATGCTTATAGGACAAATGCACATAGAACTCAGAATGGCAAAAATGCTCTCTCAACTGTGCATAAAGTTAGAAGATGGAGACTCAACATAAAAGTAAAAGAAAGGCCCTTCGCAGAGGGAAGCAAGGATCACTCATGTGCTAGAGCTTTTATTTTACTAAACAGAGGTATTAAAAGTTTGACATTTGTGGAGGAATGTCTATATTTTGGGAGATGTGTGCTAAAGTCAATGAATGGTAAACAGAAAATATAGTACATCACAAGTCAATTGGATTCACAAGAGCGTCTCCCATGGTGAAGGACGCAACTGGTGTAGAAGGTCATCCCTCTTTCTCTTTTGTTTACACAATTATGCTCTGACTGATAAATCAGGGGCAAAAATAGTGAAGAGAATTTGTATGCATTAATTTGGTGCTGGGCACCCTGGTGCCAGCTCTTCTATCATTTGGATAAGGGGATGAAGCCACTAGTCCAGGGTGTGAAATCCAATCAACAAGTGAGATAAAGATTCTCTATTTACGTCCTCATGAGCAAATACAGGAACACAAAGCAGGAGTAATTTTGAAGGTTTTAAAGGTAACACATGAGCAATTTACTTTGGAATGGCAGTTAAATACCACATGTAGGTAGGTATGGTGTAAACAATGGGGAAAACTTTGGTTTAAAGGAGTTTGGATGCACGAGTAGAGCTCATACTCAGTACATGTGGAGGCTAGCAAAAGACTGTGTCGAGACATCGTAGTAGATTTCATAGACGGGGGTGCCATGAGACTACCGATAGAGATGTGGGGGGACGTGATTGCACGATGATCAAGGACACAGGGTTTTACCCAGGTTCGGTACGACGCAGTAATGCGACGTTCCTACTCCTACAATCTCACTATCCAGGACTAAAGCCTGGGTAAACAGAGTACAAAGTGAGGTTCTATTAGCTACTCGTCAAGGATCCACCTCTCGCCGAGTTATCCTTTAGCTTCTTGTCTATCTATCTTATATCCCGTTCGGCTTTATAAAATAGTCGGGTTAGGGCATACAGAGAAGGAAATCTAGAAGACTACGGTATATGTTAACTTGGAAAGTAAGGAATCCGCCTTCTACTCCAAGCCGTATCACGTGGGCCGTGATCCGGGTTCTTCTAGAATCCGGCTTCCGTGCGTCAGCTTACTGGGCCGTCCAATGGACCGTAGCCCACTACCATTTAGGCCACCCTGGAAATCCGGCACTTTAGACTACCATTTGATATACCCCTAGTTGGTATATATCCGACAGTAGCCCCCAAGAAGGATTAAGACTCTGATTCGCCGTCTTTCGTCAAATGTGCATTCTTTCCGAGAAATACTGGCTCGCAGTCTTGATTCTTATTTTCTTCAAAGGGATGTCATAACGCCAAACTCGGATTCCAGAAAATCCGGCTTTTCTTCCACGAATCTTCGTGGAGAAGGAACTTCCTGCGTCAGCGATTTAATCTTGCTGACGTCAGGGACGTTTGGGGTTTCGAGCGGGAAATCCTGAAACTTATCTCTGACAGATTCTCGCGGGAAACGAGGAGATAGCAATAATCACCCGTCGTTTCATTTCCCGAAATTTCCGGCGAGTGACACGCGTTGATCATCCAACGGTCAAAACAGCCGTTAGCACGCATCGCGACGGTTTTCCCGCTATAAATAGCCGTCTCCATCCTCTCCGGCAAACCTGCTGCTCCCAGTTCTCCTCGCCTCACACAGCATCCAAGCATACTACGACCAGAGCACCCTTCCGGCGAACGCACGAGCTAGCACCATCCGTGACCTCACCGGAGCACACGATTTTCACCGCGCCGCCAAAAGATGGCCTCACCGAACTCTTCTCTGGCCCGCTCCGTCGCGGCGGGTATCGACGAAATCATTAACACCATGGATCCCATGGTGGATTCTCCATCGCGTGCAACCGGCAACGAGCCGGAGAAGACCGTTGGTGGCGTAGCCAGCTGATGGCTAGGTTGAGACTCCAAGTGCAGAGTGTGTAGCTAGTGGCAAGCCTTCTTCCCCACGAGGGTGACTCGAGGGTTTATATCGAACTCTTGGGGAGCCAGTATTTCAGCAGTTGTCTTCCAAGCTTCCACCAGGATCCTGCAAACAAATAGAGAGTTTTGTGCCCTCAACCTCACCAAGTGGTTGTCAAGCACAAGGTGTGAGACTTCTAAATTGCAATGCAAAACTGAAAGTAAATGTGCAATAATTAAATCTACTACTAAATGCAAATGAGAAAATAAATATGCAATGGATTGTTTTTGTATTTTTGTGATGCAAGTGGTGATGGAGATAATGTAAATTCGAATTGGAGATGCAAGTAAAGTAAATTGCAAGTAAAGTAAATTGCAGCAAAGTAACTAGAGTGTTTTCTTATATTTAAAATAGGACCGGGGTTCATGGTTTCGCACTTGCATTCTCTCAAATAAAGTGGTAGACGGTGGACATAAAGAATTACATGTGAGATTACAATAACATGTTTAACATTGAGTACTTTCATATGGGCATCACGTCCTAGCATAGAGATCTCTACGGTCATATTGATCCCTCTTATACTCCACCAAGATGTGAAATAAATCATAACACCTGGATAATTAAGAAAAAACCAGAGTATAGCTTTAAGCAATGTGACATGAAGTTGAAGTAAGAACTTGCTAGATCTAGTCATGGAGATTGATTAGTGTCACTTCAAATCCCCGGTAACAAGGTACTACTTTTTATCCCTAGTGAGGTAACTAACAAAGGTTTAACAAAACCTAAGTGGATTGCTGAACTTCTGTCACTTTCACAGCACTAGCCACCCCCCGTTACTCCAACTAATGCACCCGTCACCCCACACAAGCTCTCAAGAACTAGATTGATCAAAGCTAGCAAATAAGAACGGGGTACATAAGATACATCTACTCAAATAACTCAAGAGAAACAATTGCAATCTCAGATTCAATAACTCACATAAAAGATCCACCACATAGGAATTACAACGGTGCCCGTAATCATGTGAGGCAGCTCATACGGATCTAATTAGTGAAGCACATAGAGAGAGAGAGATACAAGTGCTACTTCCACAAACCCATAGCCCTGGGGTGGACTACTCCCTCTTCATGGAGATGTCGATGGAGATGACGTTGGAGGGTAGGAGATCACACCGACGGCGCCCCGCCGGAGTTTTCCCCCTCCAATCTGGAACTTCTGGTCTCTGTTTTGGTGTTTCGGCAGCGCTCTTCTCCGTAAGGGTACGGGGGACCCTTTTTATAGTCGGTTTTAGGTCAATACGGAGTCGGTAAGTCGAAGATGGAAGGAATTGGGGCCACAGGGGCCAAAAAGGGGCCTCTCACGCGGCCAAGGAATCTGGCCGCGTGGAGGGTCCTCTTTTGGGCCTCCTTGCCCAATTCTCGTGGATCCTTCGCCCGCAAGTGTTCTCCTTCCAAAAAATGACCCCCGCAGATTTTCAGGTGATTTCGCGGAAGTTTGCCCCCTGAAACGTCAAAAATATAGAAAACGGGGTTTCTGGCAGGCAGGGTTAATTCCATAGAAGTTGGGGGACTTTGTAATTTAACCCCAAAATACTATAAAACATTGAATTATACCCTTATATGATGCAATATGTAATAGAAAACCATGTGAAAAATATGAAAAATTCATCTATGCATTTTACATGCATCAACATCCCCAAGCTTAACCCATGCTCGTCCTCGAGTATGAAGGTGATAAAACTAAGATGAGTTTTGCATATTGAAACAATCATGGGATATCAATGAGGATTATTCATGCTACATATAATCAAATGATTAATACTAGAAATGAGTAGCAATATACAATTCATGTTGTAAGAAATATCAAATATGCAAGCAAAGTTGCTTCATGAAAGTTCACAAAGTGCATAATGAAATAAAAGCACTATGGACCAAATGCATACATAAAATGAAAAATAAAATCCTATATTGGTCAAAGAATAGCATAATGGAGAATAGAAAATATGGTGGACACTTTAGAGAAAATTGAGTAGAGGTAAAACATGATCAAGTCTTATTTAGCCTCTAAATTATTCAACTAAAATTACTAATTGAAATGTGGTATCCATTGATCTAGGACTATCATTGCCCCTTTATCACTAGCATCTTAAAATTGTGAGTATTGAACTAATGAGAATGACAAGGTGGTTGAAAGCCTCATGCCCCGTGAGTGTGAAAACCTACTCCATGATTACTCAACTTAAGATTCCTAATAAGGTTTGTACAATCATAATAAGTATTAATGACATAATAGAGAACCGCAAAGAGGTACCTCTTGCCCCATGACATGGAAACAAGCCCATGTTACAATGACAAGATGAACAAACGGAGTAGACTCATCATCCTTTTTATTTTCATTCACTATTATGCATAGCTTCCTATTTTATTATAGGATGTGTTGTAGAGTCACTCAAGCTGTAAGTAAATTTCCACCATGATAAATCATGGCTTGGGTTAGCGGCCCAATGCGTTTCTCTAGTCATATAGATACTTACTCATCAAAACTTACTATTCCTCTATTTGATTTCGGCATGGCAGGAGTCCAAAAACAAAAGTACATGATATCAACCAAATGTAAAAAAATTGTGCAATAATGAAAGCTTTCCGGTGATACACTTTTATAGCTAGCTCCCAACCACACACTTGTCAAACGCAAAACTTGTGGCTCCCATTATTGGGCCATGTTTATTAGATGCATAAAAAGTAAAGTGTGCCTTCAAAAGTTCATGAGAGTCCTATCCCAAGTTCAACCCATGACAATTAATAAAGTGAATATCTTAATTTAGAACATAAATAACACAATAACATGGTGAACATACTCGGAATAGCAATGAAACTAATGGGAAGATATGGTGGACTCACTGGAAATACTTGGCTAAGGAGTGTTGGAAACAAGTTTTTACTTGTTGGAATTTTTAAATTTTTGGGCTACCAAGAGGGAGATAGTTGACCAGCTACTATGCATGCATATGTCCATAGAACTACTCATTTCATGACAAACAAAATAAACCATCAATTAACATCAAGGACATGAATAAGAGATAGCTCAAGACAACATTATTGCAAATTTCTACACATAAAAAGCCTATAAATCATGCAAACATATGTAGCTCTTCAAATCAATCATGGCATCCCTATTCCAAGTCATAATACTAGCATCCAATACATTCCAACCCCAAACTCCAGTAGCTCAATCTCATATAAAATGATGGTGGTGGTCTTATCAAAACAAAAATAAAAATAAAAACTAGACGCTTCAAGTCTCTAAGATAAATGCTTTGTTTAGAAAAACAGAAAGTAGACGTGTGCTAACCAAAAGAGTGTAGCTCCAGTGGGGTGTTCATCACATTCCCAAGCTTATGGATTTCACCATTCTTGGATGTCTTGAGGCGCAGCTCCTCTATTCCCTGTGAAAAAACTTCACAAAACATGTTTCTCCCATTCTTTTTCTGTGGGGTGAGATTAGCAAGGACAAACAAATCACATGTTTGCTGTGCAAAATTCCAAATCAAATGCTCCAGTAGATAGACAATAAGGTTCATTATGTTGTATGTTCACTCTCTTGCTTGAAATAATCATGGAAATTCGATTCCCAAGCCCAAAGAGTGCATAAAACAAAAGAAGGCAGAATCTGTCCAGAAATGAAGCAGGAGCAAAACGAACGTTTTTCCCTAAGCTATACTCGTCAAAAAATTAAGCCAATTTTTGTGCTTTCATAAGACGAAAAGTTGCAGAACATACTAAAAAATTAGATCAATCCGACATACCAATAAAAAACATAAACTCATACGGTGAGAAGACTCGTGCTGAAACAGAAATTTCATGCACTTGGATAGCAACTTATAAGTCCAAATGGGTTTGACTTGACTCTTTATTGAAAACTCCAGAATTAAAACAAAAGAACTAATCTCTTGAGACAGCAAGAGGACACTAGGAAAATCTAAACAAAAACAACCGGGTTGCCTCCCGTAAAAAGCGCTTTCTTTATAGCCATATAGGTAGGCTTTACTTACTTGATAATCAAGAGGGATAAAGCTCATGAGGGAGCTTGTTCTTCAGCGTGCCCCTCTTCCTTGGGATGTGCTCCATGATTTTCTTGTGAGGGAACTGAAACTTGACATTCTCTTCCTTAGAGTCTATGATTGCACCTGTAGTACGAAGAAAAGGTCTACCCAAAATAATAGGACTAGGGGATTTATCCCCCATATCCATAATAATGAACTCAACGGGTACGAAAGTCATGTGAAATTCAATCATAACATCTTTTATTGGCCTACAGCATGTTTAGTAGAGTTATCAGCAAGGACAAATTCACTTGAGCACTTTTCTAAATTTTCTAGTTCTAGCAATTCATATAATTCTTTAGAGAGTACCGATACACTAGAACCTAGATCTAACATAGCATGGTGAATTTCTTTTCCAATTGAAACTAGCACCTTGGGGATCCATGCATCCCCAAGATTAGGAGGTATCATGGCCTCATTCTTGTACCTAGCAATTTTTTCTTGCAAGCCATGATTAGCAATATAAGATCCAAAGCTAGGTCGATTAACATTTATAGTGGGATCACTAGCAAATTTTTGTAGAGTAGCAATAAGTTCTTGCAAGCTACTTTTTTCTAAATCAAGCAATGGATCCTTAATTTTAGTAAGCATCATAATTTCCTCTACTTTACTCTCTAATTTAGCTAGCATGCTTGATTCATGAGGACTAATTTCATCTTTGCTAGCAAGATAAGACATATATGGAAGTAAATATGCAGGGTACTTCACTATTTCATTCAAAGTTTCTTCTAAGCTAGTAGGGACATGCTCACTTGTATTCTCAGCAATATGATCAATATTTTCAATAATAGGAGCAGCCATAGTAATAGAATTCATTCCTACACTAGGTTGTGCTTGTGGCTTTCCTGCTGACATGCTTAATAGAGTTGCTTGATTATCAGCTAATTTTGACAATGCTTTATCTAAATTCGAAGATTGAAGTTGCAATCCTTTAATATCACTACTAATGGATGCAATAGACTTATTTAAATCATGTATCATATCATTGTTACTAGCAACTTGTTCCATAAGAAATTTATTAGATTCAGAAATTTCACTAGAAGGCTTCCACTTATTTTCATTAGCATTAGGATATGGAACAAAAGGTTTATTTGGCACATAAGGAGGTTTACTATATGAATTGTAAGCATTACCAAAACCATTGCTACCATAATTCCTAACAAAATTAACATCCACACTTTCAGAATTACTACCAACTAGCTCCTGCAAAGGCACATTCTCCATATTTTGTTTATTAATAAAAGCAAGAATAGCGTCCATTTTAGAAGACAAATCATTGGTTTCTTCAATTGAGTTTATTTTCTTAGTGGGATTGGGTGCTCTTTCAGTATTCCATTGACTATAATTTTGCAATATGCTTTCTAATATGCTCTTAGCCTCACCTACAGTTTTACTCATAAAGGCACCTCCAGCAGCAGAATCAAGTATATTTCTAGACATGTAGTTTAGACCATTATAAAAAAGAGTGTAGTATGGTCCATTCAGTTACTCCATATGATGGGCATGTTCTAATCATTAATTTAATTCTATCCCATGCCATGGCTACATGTTCATTATCATTTGGCCTAAATGAGAGGATATTATTCCTATTTTGCAAAATTTTAACGGGAGGATAATATTTCTTAATGAAAGCTTCTTTTAAATCATTCCAAGACTTTATACTAGCTGTAGGTAGTGAAAGTAACCATTCTTTAGCCTTTCCTCTAAGTGAAAAAGGAAATAATTTCATTTTTAAAACACTAATTTCCACATTTTTAAATTTTTGCATATCACATATTTCCATGAAATCATGAAGATGCATAGAGGCATCCTCCATAGCACTACCACCAAATTGCTCTCTAGTAATTAAATTCAATAAACTAGGACTTACTTCATATCTTTCAGCTTGTATTTCGGGTGTAGTAATTGGCCTAGCAATGAATTGGTCATTGGGTGTATTTGTGTAGTCACTTAATTTAGTTCTATCACCCATTTTAACAGTTTTTATGTACTTTTTATTTTTTTTATGCAAAACTGAAAAGTAAAGTAACTAGGAAAATTCGAAATACTAAAATAAACTAGATAACTAAATGCAAAACTAAAATGCAAGCTAAAATAAACTATGCAAGACAAAACAAAAACAAGAACAAAAACAAAAACAAAAACAAGACAAAAAACAAAACAATCTACTTGAAAGAAGGTGGAGATAGAAAGGACGGTACTCACGTAGGTGCAACCTCCCCAAGCTTAGGTGTTTGCACACCTTGTTGGTGATGAAGACTTCTTGTGAGCTCCCTTGGACAACTCCTTCACCTATGGCTCCCCGGCAACGGCGCCAGAAAAACGCTTGATGGCTAGGTTGAGACTCCAAGTGCAGAGTGTGTAGCTAGTGGCAAGCCTTCTTCCCCACGAGGGTGACTCGAGGGTTTATATCGAACTCTTGGGGAGCCAGTATTTCAGCAGTTGTCTTCCAAGCTTCCTCCAGGATCCTGCAAACAAGTAGAGAATTTTGTGCCTTCAACCTCACCAAGTGGTTGTCAAGCACAAGGTGTGGGATTTCTAAATTGCAATGCAAATCTGAAAGTAAATGTGCAATAATTAAATCTACTACTAAATGCAAATGAGAAAATAAATATGCAATGGATTGTTTTTGTATTTTTGTGATGCAAGTGGTGATGGAGATAATGTAAATTCGAATTGGAGATGCAAGTAAAGTAAAGTGCAAGTAAAGTAAATTGCAGCAAAGTAACTAGAGTGTTTTCTTATATTTAAAATAGGACCGGGGTTCATGGTTTCACACTTGCATTCTCTGAAATAAAGTGGTAGACGGTGTACATAAAGAATTACATGTGAGATTACAATAACATGTTTAACATTGAGTACTTTCATATGGGCATCACGTCCTAGCATAGAGATCTCTACGGTCATATTGATCCCTCTTATACTCCACCAAGATGCGAAATAAATCATAACACCTCGATAATTAAGGAAAAACCAGAGTATAGCTTTAAGCAATGTGACATGAAGTTGAAGTAAGAACTTGCTAGATTTAGTCATGGAGATTGATTAGTGTCACTTCAAATCCCCGGTAACAAGGTACCACTTTTTATCCCTACTGAGGTAACTAACAAAGGTTTAACAAAACCTAAGTGTATCGCTGAACTTCTGTCACTTTCACAGCACTAGCCACCCCCCGTTACTCCAACTAATGCACCCGTCACCCCACACAAGCTCTCAAGAACTAGATTGATCAAAGCTAGCAAATAAGAACGGGGTACATAAGATACATCTACTCAAATAACTCAAGAGAAACAATTGCAATCTCAGATTCAATAACTCAGAGAAAAGATCCACCACATAGGAATTACAACGGTGCCCGTAATCATGTGAGGCAGCTCATATGGATCTAATTAGTGAAGCACATAGAGAGAGAGATACAAGTGCTACTTCCACAAACCCATAGCCCTGGGGTGGACTACTCCCTCTTCATGGAGATGTCGATGGAGATGACGTTGGAGGCGTAGGAGATCTCACCGGCGGCTCCCCGCCGGAGTTTTCCCCCTCCAATCTGGAACTTATGGTCTCTATTTCGGAGTTTTGGTGTTTCGGCGGCGCTCTTCTCCGTAAGGGTACGGGGGACCCTTTTTATAGTCGGTTTTAGGTCAAGACGTAGTCGGTAAGTCGAAGATGGAAGGAATTGGGGCAACAGGGGCCAAAAGGGGGCCTCTCACGTGGCCAAGGAATCTGGCCGCATGGAGGGTCCTCTTTTGGGCCTCCTTGCCCAATTCTCGTGGATCCTTCGCCCGCAAGTCTTCTCCTTCCAACAAAATGACCCCCGCAGATTTTCAGGTGATTTCACGGAAGTTTGCCCCCTGAAACGTCAAAAATATAGAAAACGGGGTTTCAGGCAGGGTTAATTCCATAAAAGATGGGGGACTTTGTAATTTAACCCCAAAATACTATAAAACATTGAATTATACCCTTATATGATGCAATATGTAATAGAAAACCATGTGAAAATATGCAAAATTCATCTATGCATTTTACATGCATCGCCAGCGAGGAAACTCCCCTCGCCGCCACCAATCTTGCGGGATCCTCCTCCGCGCCATCCCCGCCACTCGCGCCCGAGACGGCGGAGGAAAAAATAGTCCTCGTCGGAGAGGAGCTTGCGGCCGCGTCCGCCACCGGGGCGGAAGACGAAGGGGAAACTGCCGGCAATTGGAGCTAGAGCAGTATTCCACCTTCCCTCCTTCCGACAATGGAGAAGGAGGGGCTGCTGCTGAAGGGCAAATGGTGGAGCCCGGAGGACGAGTCCGAGCCAACGCCAAAAGACGGGGAGCGCGTTCTCCTTACCTCCCACATCGCGAGAGGTATGGGATTTCCGCTATCCGTCTTCTTTCTAGAAGTCCTTAACCATTACGGTGTTCAGCCTCATAATCTTCCCCCAAACTCCATTCTCTATCTAGCCGGCTTCAAAGCCCTTTTCGAAGGGTATTTAGGAATAGCACCTAGATTAGACTTTTGGCAATACTGCTTCGGAGTGAAACGTAACCCTACAGAGGGTGTTCTTCCCATCCGCGGGACCATTTCTTTCACTCTTCGGAGATTTAGGGAAGACTGGTACCCAAAGATAAAAACATCAGAATCCGTCAAGTTTTGGACGGGTTCTTTCTTTTATCATCACGACATCCCGTTTCCCGGAAAAGAAAATGGGGTTCCTCCATTCATCAATTCCGCCGCCATTCCACAAGAGAGTTGTGCAGTCGAAGCAGTGCAGACCTTGCCGGATGATCTACTGAAGATCAAACGGCGTATTGCCAAACTTACATCCTCTCAGTCTCCTCTGACCGGAACAGACACAATTTTGTGCTGGCTCGGTCGTCGTATTCAACCTCTTGCCCTCCTCCCCGGGCTTCTTTGTGAATACAAAGGCCCAGAAGACGGAATGAGAGGGACAGACAAAGCCTTTACAAAAAAGGATTTCAAGAAACGTGTCAACCAATTGGTCGCTACTCGCGACCAATATAAGGAGGGCTTGGAGATGTATCATGAGGAGAACCCTGTACCTAAGGTAGTTTTTACTTTTCCTTGATTTGGCATTCTCTCGGATTTTTATCTTTCCCTGATATCTCTGACTTAGTCGGATTTTTTGCTCTTTCTGTAGTTCGACGATCTCACGGAAGCAGATCTTGCATCCGACGCCGAACTTGACGAATTGCACGCCAGCTTTTATGGCGGTCGCAAACGTAAGAGGCAAGTGACCACAGAGGAGGTGATAAATCTTGATGGAGTTCCCATCGCCACATCCAGGTATTTTCTGAGGTTTTTGATCTCTCATTCCATTCTGGTTCTTCGCGGTATTTACTTCTCGGACAGTTCCTTTTCAGCCTTGCACCAGTTCCTTTGAAGTCAAACAAACTGAAGAAACATAAAGCTACTGCTGGTAAGGGAATGTCGTCTTCAGCTGCAGATCCACCTACTCCAACAACTCTCGGTGGGGAAGATAAAACCGCAAACCTGGACGAACAATTCCAGCCTACCAGCCAGCCTATTGCATCCAACTTGGATGCGAGGGAAAGGGCGGAGCCGGAGATGGGCGGACCTTCTCGGACATCTGGAGAAGACGAACCCATCCCTACTTTTGACAAGGACTTCAAGGTAAAGGAAGAACCTTTTGACGATCTCGGATACATTCGTCCGGCATCTAAGAAGTTCTTCGCTCCTGCTCCCCTAATCCGTCCTTGGCCACAAGGCGGACTAATTATCCGAAATAACTTCGTGTTTTCACCTCGTCAGGTCATCCAAGACGGCCTGCACCATGTTGGAATTCTTTTTTCTGAATATGTAATAGAATTCAACGATAACTTGTCAGGTTTGCAGCGGATGAGCCAGGTAATATCTCTAGCCCCCAAGCAATAAGTCAAATGCATGCTTTTAACTTAATGCTTTGAACTTTATAATGCTTGCCGCTAACTTAAGCATTCTGTTTCATTTCCGCCTTTCAGCAAACCGCTGAAAGCATAAACATGGAAGTTTTCGGCAAACTAACGGTCAAGAATAAGGAGGTTAGAAGCCTTCTTTCTATTCTTGAAGTTAAGGATGAGGAGCTGGCATCGTCTCAGCATCAGCTGAAGGAAACAACAGGTATTTTATTCCCCGTGGTTTCACTTTTATGCTTTTTTCCTAAGTACTTTTCCGAGTTTTCTAACTCGGGATTTTTTCTCGCTTTTCAGATGCTTTGGCAAAAGCCAAACAAATTGCTGAAGATGCCGGCAATGCCGAGAACCTCCGCCGGGAGAACTTGTACCTTCATAAGAATCTTATGAAGGTTCAGAAAGAACTGGAGGCCAGCCAGCTGGCTGTAGGCATTGCTCAATCCAATGCCTCCAACCAAGCTTAGAAAGACAAAGCAACTATCCGAGATCTCGAGAATGCTTTGACCCTTCGCCTGGAAGAAGGCTCCGAGATGGATAGGATTCTCGGTAAGTTTTCGACTTTCACCGTTTTTCCGACTTTTTACAATCTTTCCCTGCTTTCTTTATAACACTTTGGTTATTTGTCTGAAAATAGGAGATGACCCTGCTCTTACTCGGATTGAAAAAATCCAAGCCTTCGGGGAGGTCTTTACCGCGCTCAAGGCTGCGGGCATGCAGCTGATCAACAAGTACCTTCCCGCAAGGACTGGGGAATTCTCGGAAGTTGAGAAACTTCCGGAGGCTATCTTGGAGGTGGCGGAGTCCAAGGAGTCCACCTTGCGCTCCGCAGCACGGGGTGGTACACGCATGGCTTTAGGCCTTATGCGTATGCATTACCCCACTGCCAAATCTTGGCGTGTGGCGTCTGGCATCCCACAAGGATACACAGACACCCAGCGGACCAATATCTTTGACGATATCAAAGGCCATGCAACCAAGATTGCTTCCATGGTCAACCTCTCCATCTTCTACCCGGAGGAGGCAACCCCGAACACTCCAGAAGAATCCTCCAGCGAAGATGACTCAGATGCTTGAAGGAGAAATCCGGGTCCTGTGGCAATAGAAAATAGGAGTATTACCGAACTTATGTTGTAAACATTATTGTAATGCTTATATCCTTTTGAATGAACAAGTACTCCGCCTTTTGCAGTTTAATGTTATATAGTTACTTTGCAAGTTTTTTTGGGTTATTATTCATTTATCTTCTAAATTCTCTGGTTTTGTATGCTTTAACTGTCCTTAGTGCTTTAAATGGCTCGATAGCGTTTTAATCTTCACGCCGAGTGACTGGGAATGACCGGTCAGTCTAAAACTCGGAAACATGGATCATGCTAAAGGCATTTTTTGCTTACTAGCTTCAGTGACCCAGCACAAAAACAATCAGATAATATTTAGAGAATAGCTAAGGAATTTTTATATGAAACTCAGGCACGCAGGCACAATCTGGGTTTCCTTAAGCCTTATTTTTAGGCTGAAAATCGTTCAGTTTTTTAACTCCGAGCACGCAGGCACAATTCGGGTTAACATTGAGTATTTTGAAAGATCATTGGGAAATAGAAAAGGCGGAATATGAAAAGCATAGAAGTATGGATTCCGACAACTTTATTTCATGATCTCAAAGATGTTTACATAGAAATTGAACTAAGTATAGAAGGGACGTAACTGCTGGATACTCCAGGGCCTCTTTGTCTCTCCTAGTTCATCATCTATCTTTCTCTTTCTTTTGCGATTCGGCTTCTCGGGATCATCTTCCGTATCTTGAATGTCTACAAGATAGTATGATCCATTTTTCATGGCTTTACTGATGACGAATGGTCCTTCCCATACTGGGGCCAGTTTGTGCTTTCTTTGCTGCACCAATCGTAGCACTAGGTCACCTTCTTTGAAAGAACGATGCCTGATTTTTCGACTATGATAACGTCGTAAACCTTGCTGATAGATGGCGGATCTTTGAAGCACAAGTTCTCGTTCCTCTTCTAAGAGATCGACGGCATCCTGCCGTGCGCTTTCGGCATCTGATTCATCGAAATCCTGCACCCTCGGGGTGTCATGGATCATGTCCGTTGGGAGAATTGCTTCCGCACCATAAACTAGGAAAAACAGGGTTTTCCCTGTTGACCTATTTGGCGTCGTTCGAATGCTCCAAAGCACAAAGGGTAAGTCTTCCACCCATGCTCCAGCTGCTCTATGAAGAGGGGATTCGAGTCTTGGGCGTATTCCTTGCAGGATTGAACTATTCATTCGTTCAACCTGTCCATTGGATTGCGGGTGCGCCACATATGCGAGATCTAGGCGAATTCCCGTTTGTTGGCAATATTTTGCCAACTCTCCAATAGAGAAATTTATCCCGTTGTCAGTTATTATGCTATGTGGAACGCCATATCTCATGACTATGTCAATAATGAAATTTCTGGCAGTTACACCGTCAAGTTTTTTGATGGGTTTGGCCTCCACCCACTTGGTGTATTTATCCACTGCAACGAGTAGATGTGTAAGTCCGCCTCTTACAGTTTTGAATGGTCCCATCATGTCTAGCCCCCAGACCGCGAACAGCCATGTAATAGGGATAGTTTTGAGTGCTTGGGCTGGCATATTTGTCTGCTTGGCGTAATACTAACATCCGGCACATGTGTTTACTATGTGCTCGGCGTCTGTCTTGGCTGTTAGCCAGAAAAACCCTGCGCGGAACGCTTTTTTGACTATGCTTTTTGATTAAGAATGATGTCCGCAATCTCCTGCATGGATTTCTTGCAGGATTTCTCGTCCTTCTTCTGGCGAAATACACCGCAGAAAAATTCCGATAGTACTGCGTTTGTACAGGCAACCATTGATTACCGTGTATCCTTTGCATCGACGTTGTATCTGTCTTTGCTAGACTTCGTCTGCTCCCTCCGGGTACTTCTGATCGACTAAGAAGTTTAAATATGGAATCGTCCATTCCGGGTTAACGAGCATGACTTCAATTGACTCGGAAACCAGAGGATAGTCGACATCTCCACCTTTTATCGATGGTTCGTACAAATGTTGGACAAACACACCTGGTGGTAGAATTTTCACCCTTTCTGATCCCATGCGGGCTAACGCGTCCGCGTTCCAGTTTTCCTCCCTTTTGACATGGAGTACTTCAAATCCCAAGAAGCAGATTGCAAACTCGTCCACCGTTCTCCGATATTCGGCCATGATGGGACTTTTTGCGTCCCAAGTTTGGTTGAGATGGTGCTGTACCAAATCTGAGTCGCCATAGCATAAGATGCGCTTAACACCTATTTCCTTTGCAATATGAAAGCCATGAAGCAGAGCCTTGTATTCTACCACATTATTACTGGCATTAAAGTGTATTTGTAATACATACTCCATTGTGTCTCCTTTAGGGGATTTTAGGACTACACCAGCTCCAGCGCCCTCCTTCATCTTAGATCCGTCAAAGTGCATGATCCAGTACTCGGACTCCGGCATTGGTGTTTTTTCCATTGCTGCTGTCCAGTCGGCGACAAAATCTGCCAGAACCTGGGATTTTATTGTCGTCCTAGGTTGGTACTTAATATCAATGCTGCTAGCTCGATGCCCCATTTGGCTACTCGGCCAGTCGTATCCGCATTGTTTATTATATCCCCTAGCGGTGCTTTACATACCACTGTTATGGAATGTCCTTGGAAGCAATGACGAAGTTTCCGAGATGCGAAAAATACGCCATATGTCAGTTTTTGATAGTGTGGGTACCTTTGTTTGGACTCAGAGAAAACTTCGCTTACATAGTATACTGGATTCTGATCTGGTATGCTTTGTTCGTCTTTCTTCCTTTCCACAACTATCACCGCACTAATAACCCGGTTTGTAGCCGTAAGGTACAATAACATAGGTTCTTCGTATTTTGGGGATGCCAAAATCGGAGCTTTCATCAAAGTTTCTTTCAACTGGGTTAATACTGCATCTGCTTCTTCTGTCCACTCGAATTTGTCGGATTTCTTCAACAACTTGTATAGTGGCAGAGCTTTGTCCCCTAGCCGGCTAATAAACCTGCTAACGACTGCTGCAGAACCCGTCAATCTTTGTACATCTTTTACGCACGTAGGCTTGGAGATGTTTAAGATTGCTTTGTTCTTTTCTGGGTTTACTTCTATTCCTCTATGAGAAACGATGAAACCCAAAAGTTTTCCTGAGGGAACCCCGAATACGCACTTTAATGGATTTAGCTTCATCTTATAAGTGCGCAAATTTTCGAAGGTTTCTCGCAAATCTTCAAGGAGTGTATCTTTTTCCTTGGACACGGCAACAATGTCATCCACGTAAACATGGACGTTTTTGCCAATCTGGCTATGCAAACATCATTGCATGCAATGCTGGTAGGTTGCACCGGCGTTCTTCAGGCCGAACGGCATGGTTATGTAATAGTACGTCTCATACAGGGTTATGAAGGAGTTTTTGATTTGATCTTATTCCTTCATGCGTATTTGATGATACCCGGAATATGCAACCAAAAAACATAAAAGCTCAGAGCCAGCAGTGACATCTATTATTTGATCGATTCGCGGTAACGCAAATCTATCTTTTGGACACAACTTAATCAAACCGGTATAATCTATACACATCCTAAGGGAAGTACTGTCTTTCTTCGGGACTAATACTGGGTTTGCTGACCATTCAGTATGTATAACTTCCCGGATAAAATCTGCTTCCAAAAGCCGGATAATCTCCTTGCCGATGGCCTTCCGTCTTCTTCCGTCAAATCGACGAAGACCTTGTTTGACGGGTTTAGATCCTGGAATCACCTTAAGTTCATGCTCAGCAAGTTCCCTGGGTACGCCTAGCATGTCCGCAGGACACCATGCGAAAATATCCCAATTCTCACGGAGGAACTTGATGAGCTCGCTTTCCTATTTGTCGGTCATCCCAGTTCCTACTACGACAAACTTTGTCGGATCTTTAGGGTCTAGGATTACCTGTCTTGTGTTCTCGGAAGCTTTGAAGCTATCTGCTGGCTTCCGACTTTCTTTTCCTGCCGGCATTTCTGTCGGCGATACTTGTTTTGCCAGCTCTTTCAATTCTTCTTTTGCTATCACTTTTTCTGTGCAAAGGGCGTTTTCTTTTTCCAGCTCGTTTGCCAATTTGAAGTCTCCCGTTATGGTGATTACTCCTCCTTTTGGCCCTGGCATCTTCAGCTTGTTATAAATATAACATGATCTTTCCATGAATTTGGCGAAAGCTGGACGTCCGAGTATTGCGTGATACACGCTTTCGAACGGCACAACCTCGAAGGATACTTTTTCCTGATGGAAGTGATCTTTGTCTCCGAAGGTTACATCTAGGGAAATTTCTCCTTGGGATCATGCTTGTCTGCCAGGGACGATGTCGTGAAAACGTATGTTGCTGTGATTGAGTTGGCTCTCCGAGATTCGCAGATGCTTCAGTGTATCCAGGTACATTATGTTAATGCTGGATCCTCCATCCATCAACACTCTTTTTAGCCTAGTGTTTTGAACAATAGGACTTACATTAGAGCTTGTGTGTCGGGTTCAGGGATATTTCCGGGATGATCACACTGATCCCAGGTAATTGGTGTATTTGAGTACTTCAAGAATTTCGGGGTTGCAGGGACAACCGCGTTTATTTCTCGAAGCGTTCTCTTTGCCACCTTTGCTGAGGGAGTTGCCAGGAAAGTTAGGTTGCATTCTCCGTCAACTCTCGGAAACTTAGGCTCGCCTTTACGCTGTTGTTCCTGGATTTTTTCGTCAGTGTCCGTTTCACTGTCTTCTCTCTCAGCTTCTGGCTTTTGCTTGGAGAATTTCCTCTTGGAGTTCTTCCCTTTGTTTCCGGATCCTGCACTTCCTTTCATATGCTTGCTCAGCCGGCATTGTGCGTTAGTATGGGTGGGTTTGCCAAATTGCGAGTGGTGGACACAGTTTTCCGACTTTATTTTTTCCCACTCTTCTTTGGTGTAATTTATCGGCTCTGTGCTTCTTCCTTTCCACTTGCTCCCATTTTCTCTTCCAAAGGCTATGTTAACTTCTTTGGGCTTTTGCGTTGCTTCGGGAGTTGCTTTTTTCTCAGTGAGTGGGGTCTTTTTGGCTTGGATCAAAGTGTCGATATTGCCTCCTCTCGCTCTAATGTCGTCTTCGGCCGCTGCATGCTCATTGGCGATTGTAAGCATAGATCCGAGATCTTTGTGCTTTTTGGAACCGATCATGAATGGTACGAGTCCGGGTTTTAAGCCATTGACGAAAGCATGCATTGCTTGAACGTCAGTTACTCCAGAGCAACTATTCTTCATTGCCGTCCATCTTGAGATGAAATCCACGTATGGTTTGTCCTCAAACTGGGTGCAGCGGTTTAGCTGGTTGATGCTGTTTTGGCGCTTGTAAGTTCCCCGGAAATGCTGAGTAAATACTCTAGCCATATCATCCCAGTTGTCAACAGTCATTGATGGTAATCCATTGATCCAATCTCTGGCTCCATCCAGTAACATTAGGGGGAGGAATTTTACTGCCTCCAGGTCTATCCCATTGTTGATCTGAACGG
The DNA here is from genome assembly GCA_028641055.1 of Alopecurus myosuroides. Taxonomy (NCBI): domain Eukaryota; kingdom Viridiplantae; phylum Streptophyta; class Magnoliopsida; order Poales; family Poaceae; genus Alopecurus; species Alopecurus myosuroides. Next base: position 200,038,563 of record CM054063.1, on the reverse strand, counting down.
CTGTATAGTAGTCTGAGAGCCAGGTATCCGGGTTTGTGCTACCGGTGTACTTTTGTTATGTTGGACCAACTTTGGAAAAGCCAGAATGCAGAGTTATTCTTCGGATCCTATCAGTGAAACACTTGGGTCCAAAGTATAAATCGTCTCTTTCCGCTCTGTCTATGTGTGCGGAGTATCTGCCGGCTGAATGGACAGAAGGGGATCTACTCCTTTCTTTTCCATTGTGGCGCGGTCGCGCTTTTCCGGGATTGTCTCTATTTACTCCGTGATCGTGCCCTTTGGGATAAGGTGGAGTTCTACTCCTGTATCTTTCCTTATTCCTGGGGGGCGTCCGGGATCTCTCACGCCTGTGAGGCATATTTAAACGAATCAAAGTGACCAAAGTTTCACTTGACATGATGAAATAGGTCTAGTTCATCTAGTCAAGAGTACATTTGGAATGATCTTTACATCCAGTATTTTAAGAAAACAAATCATTTGGTTATACAAACCATAAGTTGGATTTGACCAACACACACTCTCAACAACCTTAACCTCAAGTCTTTAAGTGACTTGGGATAATTCATTAGATATCTACAACCCAAGGAGGGGTGAGTATCCAAATCCCATATCTGATGATCATACTTCCACCAATAAGTAATACACAATTGAACCATCTCATTAATAGAGGTGTTATGTCCTCTCAAACAATAACTATTTAAGATATCAATCATTCACACCACATCTTTCCAAAATATTTAGTAACCACTAAGTGAACCTTCACAAGTAGATAACAAAGGTTCAACAGAACACAAGTGATACAAACAAGTGTTAACCCAAATCCCACAAGTGGGAAATAACTTAAGTATCATTAATAATATATTTATCGAATATGTACATATCTCATCCATCATAACAGAAGCGCCTAAATGAAGAAATAACCTTCTTAACCTAATGTTAAAACTTTGATCATCACATATGATATTTTCAAAACTCTACATCTGCATTATGTTTACAAAATAAGAGGATGAAATAAAATCCAGACACCTAAGAAAAACAACTATCAATTATGACATAAGTCATTAAACCCAATAACCTTCTTATGATCATTGTATTAAACATCTTATACAAGTGAGCATATGAAATCTCAATACCTCAAAGAATCATTTGATCAACTTATGATCTTAAGTCATCATCCCAAAAACACTCTATATTTCCAACCACATCAATAATCAACAAATCAAGTATCCCTAGATACAAGTAATGAATAACAACAAGATATAACCTCCATTAGAAGAATTGAATTAAAAGCTAAGTAAAACTAATCATGTATGAGACAAGTACCTACCTTATGGGAAATAAATTAAGAAGTTTATGGAAGGATAACGAAAGCATGAACTAACTCTTAATCTAGATCTTGTTATGTTGCCTAGAAAATTTTATCTTGTTTCCCAATCTTCTCCAAGACAATATGCAAGAGAAGCCACCACAAGAAAGGAGGAACTACCACAAGTAGATGCATAGAAGGATTATCTAGGATGTCTTAGAAGTGCTAGCTCAATCTATCCTGAAGAGTTTGGAAAATCATACACCAAGATCAATTCTTATTTATCTATCTAGAAACAATGTGGTATTCTAATGTTGGTGTTATATAGAAGTAGTTTGGTAACAAGTTTGCAACCTTGTTAACAAATCACTTTTGTAGGCTCTAACAATTGAGTGTCATATACAAATAAACATAAGGTTTGATAACCTGGTATCTATCAGCCATTTGTATATGAAAAGTAATTTGAGGGCAAGCCTTGCAAACTTGTCAGCAAATTCTTCTTATATGCATAGGGAAAATGGATGTATAAAATACACTTACATTCTGTTATGTATAAAACCATGATCCATAAAAGGAATAGAATAACAAGAAAAAAATTAATAAACCACATTATAACTTGAACCACACATACAAGTTATAAGTAAAGAAGAAACCAAGTTAAGGAAGAAAACAAGCAACATGTTGAAATCCAAGTGTTTGATGTTATATAAGAATAATTTGATTTCAAGGTCAGATCAACCTTGTGAACAGAATGTTCATGTAAGCATCAAAACAACTGAGTTTCAATAATCTATTTTTCATCATAATTGAATACACCATAAAAATGAAAGGGTTATGGAATCAAATGAATTCATTTCATCAGGATCTACAATTTACTGCTAAAGTTAGTATCTGGGAACCACTCCATATATCCTATCAGCTTTAGTGGTGAATGTCTTAAGATCAAGAGACCATCAAGGGATGATATTTCTTGCAAAGGACCAAGGCAACGTCTGAAGGCTAGTGGTAACTAGAGAGAAGAACATCAAGCAACAGAAGACCACAGGAAGCAACATTGCATCAGTAAGGGAGCATAAGAATTTATCCAGTGAGTCATTAGGATATAATAGAGAATCATTAACCTCTATCAAGATCATCAGAGATAAGGAACTCATACTAATATCATTAAGGGAAATAACTATCAAGTATGGGATAATAACAAGTCATTGGATCCACATGTCTTGATATGTGGAGGTAGATGAAAACAAGCTTAAAACCTTGTTTTCCAAATCCTTTTCATATGTAAGACTAACAGATGATAACAAATAACCATCTAAATATAACCATGCAAATGATTACATGTTCTAAAAGCAACATCAGATATTATCCACAATTGAAACCTATGTGGAAAACAAGTAAATCAGATTCCAAAACCACACATGTTTTCCATTTGATCAAGTACTGAAAACAGCAAACATAAAATACACAAACCTCAGTAAAATGTCAACCAAACTTGCTAGGAGTTTCAATTAGGAAAATAACAAAGCCCATAAATAAAACAAATCCATTTCTTACTCAAAAGCATTTGGTATGTCATGGAATAAAATACCCTAATTGGGTGCATTTCATCACCATATATAAAAACACTACTCACTAGTGTTACTAAACTATTTTCCATAAGGGATTATACCTAAAAGTGTCCAACTATGATACACCAGCTTGGTATCCACAAGATGGAGTGTGTACTTTTATTAAACATGCTTTAGCATAATTTTAAAGCCATTAAATAAATTAAAAGAGGAGAAAACAACAAAATCACTTAATCTAGCACCCTAAATAAAAAATACAAATGTTACTGAAATTCACCAAAACAAAACATGGAGAGATTGCAAATTTGATAAGCTTTCCAAATATATTTTTTAATAATTTTTATCTTTACAACAAGGCCCTGAAAACAAAGGTTTCTTTTCTGTTTTTAAGACAGAAGGACTAGAATGTAATTGACAGAAATCTCAGGGGGTTATCGAAAGGTTCCAATTCTTTTTCTTTCTTCCTCGTTGCCGGCCAGAAAGCAGAGAGCGCGTCGTTCTTACGCCGTCGCAGCCACGTCCTGCTCGCCGTCTTCTGCAAGGATAAGAAGCAGGAGGGCGCCTCCAACTTGCCCTCTGTCTCCTCTCTCCCTCACTCGTTGCTCTCTGTCTGTAATGGAGCAAGAACCCGAAACCCTAGCTCTCGAAAACCGCCGCCGTCGCCGTCGATTCCGGCAGCCCCGGAAGCAACCGAGACCCCCACGGGGTGCGCCGTGAGTTCCTCTACTACCTCGAGCACGTGCGCAAGCTGGGGAATCCAGGAGAAGCCGGAATCCTCTGTTCCTTTTCTCTCCGGCCGCCGGCCACCGCGCGCGATTACCGTGGAATCCGACCTCGCCGTCCTCAACAGTCATCACCACCATACTCCTGGTGAGCCGCTGGACCTCGTGGTCCTTTTAATTTCAACTTTCGTCGACGAATTCCTGCTGCCACCGAACCACTGCCACCGCTACCGCATAAGCTCGCCGCCGGCGATGTTCCAGCGACCAAATGGTCAACCGCAGCCACCCCTGAGTTCGCCTCGACTCAATCTAGCTCACCATCCCCTTAATTCCACGATTCAAACAAAGAATCAATCAATTTCGTGAGCATCAGAGAGATTCCTCTCTGTGTGATGTCGGGGTGACATCACTGTGACGTAATAATCTTGTTTTATTATTTTCAGAAAATGATTACTAATTCCAGAAATAATTGAATATTGGAAAAATTAATATCTCTTATTTAGTTAATCAGAAAAATATAAATAATATACCAAATTGATTAGAAAAATATAATCTAAATGATTATCTACTTTTCAAAAATATTAAATAAAATTTAAATTTAAATATTTTTTAAAATTAAATTAAATCATTTAAAATTGAGAAAAATATGAAATAATTCATAAAATCAGAAAAATACAAGTTATATACCAAAATGCTCCAAACTACTAATGCAACTCATCTATGATGTTTTCATGGTCATTTGACCAAGTTTTCAGGTGTGTAATGTTTTGCCTAATCGTTTAATTCATTTAAAATTAATAAAATAATAACTTATTCAAATATTTTCAGAAAACATCAATGGATATACCAAATTAAAGAGAACAACATTTCCAACTCAAATATGTCAATTGTAAAACATTTTATTTAAATTCTAAACTTGTTTTTATAAGTATACTCAAAGTCTATAAATATCTATTAAAACTCAGAGATGACTACCACATCATTATTTTCCTTATTAATAAAACCCTCATATTTTCACACCTAATAAACCTATCATCACATAGTCATTAGAAAGTATACTGTGATAGAGTTAGATATATTAATTCCTCATTTTCAAACAAACTTGATGTCATATAGCCCTACACTTTTGAATATAAAATCAAATATGTTTGTTACCTTTTTCAATATTTGTTTTCCATGTGCTATTATCTTGTTACCTCACCAAGTAATCAACACTTCTACTTAAACATGATAACATTTGTTTGCTAAGTAAAAGTGAAACACATGTAGGTCTAAAACAAGTAATAACCACATCACCACAAGTAATGAAACCATTCACCTAAAACTTGTGTGATTAAGTTATCATATCGATCATAGCTTACACTTGTAAGATGGGGTATTTTCCAGGGTATTTCACGATGCATCTCATTACCATGCATGTATCATCTTGCCATTGTTTTCTGTAGTCCTTACCAGGACTACTTTGCTATCTTTCAGATGTCAGGATTCTCTACGAGACCCTCGAAACCCGAAGACATGAATTATTATGGTTATTTCAATCTCAGGCAAGTTCATCACTTGCTCATATCCTTTGCAGTACTTCATAACAAACTATTTGCAAAAACCCTATCGTATTACCACCTGTTCTCAAAAGAATGCATGATCCTATTTTTATAATAATATGACTAATTGAATGACTACCAGAGTGGTAGTGTTCTGTTTGGTGGGCGGATGGAACCATGGTAAGATGAATAGGTCAAAGGAAGGTTCCATCTGCACAGGAACGTATTACCTAGGAATTAATCACAACTGCCGTCAGGATTCTTGCGCCGTAAATTCGCGTTGACCATGGATCTTCTATGGGGGGAGTAAGTCAGCCGTGATACTTTTCTCGTTCGCATGTCAACGGGCTGCCAGAGACGTACACTGTAGGTTCTGTGGGACTACATGCACATGGGTGGGATCCCTTAATTCCCACGGACTCTGCGGGTCTATGATGGTCTGCCAGGGGCGCGTAGATATCCATCGTGAGGGGTGGAATCAGGCGTTCAACCTGCTGGCAGAAATGGGTGGGCATGCGTTGTGCGGAGAAGCACGGTTTGGCTTGGACCAACAACCGGGCCCCACACCTGAGTGGGAGTGGACAAGAATGTACACCTGGTTGTGCAACATGGTCTTGGTCGTCCATGGGTAAAGTAACGCACCTCTGCAGAGTGTAAAAGGATGTGGCATGTTACCCCTTGTTCCGGGAAGGAGCTGCGAACGCCGCAGGAAAGGTAACTCCATGAAAGTTCTAGTCCTGTGAAGATCTGGCGGGCATAGTCTTCAGAATTAAAAGCAACCTCTTGAAGAAAGATTTACAAAAACCTTGCATTAGCTTATGACTCTTTTGAGTCTAAAGCTGTAGTTAGTGCATCAAACTACCCACTATATATCATGAGCTTGCTGAGTAACGCTCGTTACTCATTCGTTCCCGTTTGACCCCCTGCTTAGATTGGAAGCCTATGGAAGTCGTCATCGTGAAGCCATCGTTACCTCATGAAGCTAGGTGGAGTCTTGTACTACTTAGCCAGTGAAGCATCGTCATCAACAACGCTGGTGGGGGAGAAGCTATCAAGGTGTAGGTGGAGTCCATTCTTGGACTTAGCTGTTACAAGCCATAGATTGGGACTGACATCAGCCGTAGTAGATTTAGTTCTAAGCTAGAGTTCTTCTCCAGCTTGGAGCTTCGAATTTTTCTTCTGATGTTTCATTTGCTGAGATCTTCTTTGATCTTCAAAGAGATTCTCGAGTTTTTGTAATGAAGTTTGTATCCTATAGCTTTGCCTGGTCCTGCTATGTTTCTGTTGTACTACTCTGAGGGATGTAATATTCACGGATAAGTCCTTCTGTGAGTATTATGTCATTGACTTGCGCACTACACATGCAGTGGTGTGCTGGGTCACCACACATATCCTGTCTTCCAGCATTTTCTGCAGGGCGTCTCGGAGGCGGCATTGATTTTCCGTCCTTCCGTTTTTTCTCTTCCCGATCACGGGGATTAATTCCATCTTTCGGGAGATGGGATCCGGTTCTGGATGCTTCATCCCTATTGTCGGGTTTTTTCTTGTCCATTCTCGGATCTGATTTCTTCTCTTTTGAATTTTTTGAATCTCCGGGTTCTTCAGGTCCAGGTGCTCCAGCGGCGCATGTAGTTGTCTTACACAGAGCGGAGTCGTCATGTAACTTCCCTGGTCGCTCTTGCGCTCGCTGTTGTTGTTGCAACACTTTTCCTAGAAAAAATACACCCCTTGAAGTTTTTCACCATTTGATGCATGTAAAATGCATAGATGAATTTTGCATATTTTCACATGGTTTTCTATTACATATTGCATCATATAAGGGTATAATTCAATGTTTTATAGTATTTTGGGGTTAAATTACAAAGTCCCCCAACTTTTATGGAATTAATCCTGCCTGTCAGAAACCCCGTTTTCTATATTTTTGACGTTTCAGGGGGCAAACTTCCGCGAAATCGCCTGAAAATCTGTGAGGGTCATTTTCTTGGAAGGAGAAGACTTGCGGGCGAAGGATCCACGAGAATTGGGCAAGGAGGCCCAAAAGAGGACCCTCCACGCGGCCAGATTCCTTGGCCGCGTGAGAGGCCCCCTTTTGGCCCCTGTGGCCCCAATTCCTTCCATCTTCGGCTTACCGACTCCGTCTTGACCTAAAACCGACTATAAAAAGGGTCCCCCGTACCCTTACGGAGGAGAGCGCCGCCAAAACACCGAAACACCGAAACAGAGACCAGAAGTTCCAGATTGGAGGGGGAAAACTCCAGCGGGGCGCCGCCGGTGTGATCTCCTACCCCTCCAACGTCATCTCCATCGACATCTCCATGAAGAGGGAGTAGTCCACCCCAGGGCTGTGGGTTTGTGGAAGTAGCACTTGTATCTCTCTCTCTATGTGCTTCACTAATTAGATCCATATGAGCTGCCTCACATGATTACGCGTACCGTTGTAATTCCTATGTGGTGGATCTTTTCTATGAGTTATTGAATCTGAGATTGCAATTATTTCTCTTGAGTTATTTGAGTAGATGTATCTTATGTACCCTGTTCTTATTTGCTAGCTTTGATCAATCTAGTTCTTGAGAGCGTGTGTGGGGTGATGGGTGCATTTGTTGGAGTAACGGGGGGTGGCTAGTGCTGTGAAAGTGACCGAAGTTCAGCGATCCACTTAGGTTTTGTTAAACCTTTCTTAGTTACTTCACTAGGGATAAAAAGGAGTACCTTGTTACCGGGGATTTGAAGTGACACTAATTAATCTCCATGACTAGATCTAGCAAGTTCTTACTTCAACTTCATGTCACATTGCTTAAAGCTATACTCTGGTTTTTCCTTAATTATCGAGGTGTTATGATTTATTTCGCATCTTGGTGGAGTATAAGAGGGATCAATATGACCGTAGAGATCTCTATGCTAGGACGTGATGCCCATATGAAAGTACTCAATGTTAAACATGTTATTGTAATCTCACATGTAATTCTTTATGTCCACCGTCTACCACTTTATTTGAGAGAATGCAAGTGTGAAACCATGAACCCCGGTCCTATTTTAAATATAAGAAAACACTCTAGTTACTTTGCTGCAATTTACTTTACTTGCACTTTACTTTACTTGCATCTCCAATTCGAATTTACATTATCTCCATCACCACTTGCATCACAAAAATACAAAAACAATCCATTGCATATTTATTTTCTCATTTGCATTTAGTAGTAGATTTAATTATTGCACATTTACTTTTAGTTTTGCATTGCAATTTAGAAGTCTCACACCTTGTGCTTGACAACCACTTGGTGAGGTTGAGGGCACAAAACTCTCTATTTGTTTGCAGGATCCTGGAGGAAGCTTGGAAGACAACTGCTGAAATACTGGCTCCCCAAGAGTTCGATATAAACCCTCGAGTCACCCTCGTGGGGAAGAAGGCTTGCCACTAGCTACACACTCTGCACTTGGAGTCTCAACCTAGCCATCAAGCATTTTTCTGGCGCCGTTGCCGGGGAGCCATAGGTGAAGGAGTTGTCCAAGGGAGCTCACAAGAAGTCTTCATCACCAACAAGTTGTGCAAACACCTAAGCTTGGGGAGGTTGCACCTACGTGAGTACCGTCCTTTCTATCTCCACCTTCTTTCAAGTAGATTGTTTTGTTTCTTGTCTTGTTTTTGTTTTGTTTTTGTTCTTGTTTTTTGTTTTGTCTTGCATATTTTATTTTAGTTTGCATTTTAGTTTTGCATTTAGTTATCTAGTTTATTTTAGTATTTCGAATTTTCTTAGTTACTTTACTTTTGTTTTGCATAAAAAATTAAAAACTACATAAAAAATGTTAAAATGGGTGATAGAACTAAATTAAGTGACTACACAAATACACCCAATGACCAATTCATTGCTAGGCCAATTACTACACCTGAAATATAAGCTGAAAGCTATGAAGTAAGTCCTAGTTTATTGAATTTAATTACTAGAGAGCAATTTGGTGGTAGTGCTATGGAGGATGCCTCTATGCATCTTCATGATTTCATGGAAATATGTGATATGCAAAAATTTAAAAATGTGGAAAGTAGTGTTTTAAAACTGAAATTATTTCCTTTTTCATTTAGAGGAAAGGCTAAAGAATGGTTACTTTCACTACCTACAGCTAGTATAAAGTCTTGGGATGATTTAAAAGAAGCTTTCATTAAGAAATATTATCCTCCCGTTAAAATTTTGCAAAATAGGAATAATATCCTCTCATTTAGGCAAAATGATAATGAACATGTAGCCATGGCATGGGATAGAATTAAATTAATGATTAGAACATGCCCATCACATGGAGTAAATGAACGGACCATACTACACTCTTTTTATAATGGTCTAAACTACATGTCTAGAAATATACTTGATTATGCTGCTGGAGGTGCCTTTATGAGTAAAACTGTAGGAGAGGCTAAGAGCATATTAGAAAGCATATTGCAAAATTATAGTCAATGGAATACTGAAAGAGCACCCAATCCCACTAAGGAAATAAACTCAATTGAAGAAACCAATGATGTGTCTTCTAAAATGGACACTATTCTTGCTTTTATTAATAAACAAAATATGGAGAATGTGCCTTTGCAGCAGCTAGTTGGTAGTAATTCTGAAAGTGTGGATGTTAATTTTGTTAGGAATTATGGTAGAAATGGTTTTGGTAATGCTTACAATTCATATAGTAAACCTCCTTATGTGCCAAATAAACCTTTTGTTCCATATCCTAATGCTAATGAAAATAAGTGGAAGCCTTCTAGTGAAATTTCTGAATCTAATAAATTGCTTATGGAACAAGTTGCTAGTCACAATGCTATGATACATGAGTTAAATAAGTCTATTGCATCCATTAGTAGTGATATTAAAGGATTGCAACTTCAATCTTCGAATTTAGATAAAGCATTGTCAAAATTAGCTGATAATCAAGCAACTCTATTAAGCATGTCAGCAGGAAAGCCACAAGCACAACCTAGTGTAGGAATGAATTCTATTACTATTGCTGCTCCTATTATTGAAAATATTGATCATATTGCTGAGAATACAAGTGATCATGTCCCTACTAGCTTAGAAGAAACTTTGAATGAAATAGTGAAGTACCCTGAATATTTACTTCCATATGTCTTATCTTGCTAGCAAAGACGAAATTAGTCCTCATGAATCAAGCATGCTAGATAAATTAGAGAGTAAAGTAGAGGAAATTATGATGCTTACTGAAATTAAGAATCCATTGCTTGATTTAGAAAAAAGTAGCTTGCAAGAACTTATTGCTACTCTATAAAAATTTGCTAGTGATCCCACTATAAATGTTAATCAACCTGGCTTTGGATCTTATATTGCTAATCATGTCTTGCAAGGAAAAATTGCTAGGTACAAGAATGAGGCCATGATACCTCCTAAGCTTGGGGATGCATGGATCCCCATGGTGCTAGTTTTAATTGGAAAAGAAATTCACCATGCTATGTTAGATCTAGGTTCTAGTGTATCGGTACTCTCTAAAGAATTATATGAATTGCTAGAACTAGAAAATTTAGAAAAGTGCTCAAGTGAATTTGTCCTTGATGATAAATCTACTAAACATGCTGTAGGACAAGTAAAAGATGTTATGATTGAATTGCACATGACTTTCGTACCCGTTGATTTCATTGTTATGGATATGGGGGATAAATCCCCTAGTCCTATTATTTTGGGTAGACCTTTTCTTCGTACTACAGGTGCAATCATAGACTCCAAGGAAGGGAATGTCAAGTTTCAGTTCCCTCACAAGAAAAGCATGGAGCACTTCCCAAGGAAGAGGGGCACGCTGAAGAACAAGCTCCCTCATGAGCTTTATCCCTCTTGATTATCAAGTAAGTAAAGCCTTGCTATATGGCTATAAAGAAAGCGCTTTACGGGAGGCAACCCGGTTGTTTTTGTTTTGATTTTTCTAGTGTACTCTTGATGTCTCAAGAGATTAGGTTTTTTGTTTTAATTCTGGAGTTTTCAATAAAGAGTCAAGTCAAACACATTTGGACTTATAAGTTGCTATCCTAGTGCATGAATTTTTTGTTTCAGCACGAGTCTGCTCACCGTATGATTTTATGTTTTTTATTGGTATGTCTGATTGAGCTAATTTTTTAGTATGTTCTGCAACTTTTCGTCTTCTGTAAGCAAAAAAAATTCGCTTAATTTTTTGACGAGTCTAGCTTAGGGAAAAACGTTCGTTTTGCTGCTGCTTCTTTTCTGGACAGATTCTGCCTTCTTTTGTTTTATGCACTCTTTGGGCTTGGGAATCGAATTTCCATGATTCTTTCAAGCAAGAGAGTGATCATACAACATAATGAACCTTATTGTCTATCTAATGGAGCATTTGATTTGGAATTTTGCACAGCAAGCATGTGATTTGTTTGTCCTTGCTAATCTCACCCCATAGAAAAAGAATGGGAGAAACATGTTTTGTGAAGTTTTTTCACAGGGAATAGAGGAGCTGCGCCTCAAGACATCCAAGAATGTTGAAATCCATAAGCTTGGGGATGTGATGAACACCCCACTGGAGCTACACTCTTTTGGTTAGCACACGTCTACTTTCTGTTTTTTTAAGCAAAGCATTTATCGTAGAGACTTGAAGTGTCTAGTTTTTGTTTTTATTTTTGTTTTGATAAGACCACCACCATCATTTTATATGAGATTGAGCTACTGGAGTTTGGGGTTGAAATGTATTGTGTGCTAGTATTATGACTTGGAATAGGCATGCCATGGTTGATTTGAAGAGCTACATATGTTTGCATGATTTTTAGGCTTATTATGTGTAGAAATTTGCAATAATGTTGTCTTGAGCTATCTCTTATTCATGTCCTTGATGTTAATTGCTGGTTTATTTAGTTTGTCATGAAATGAGTAGTTCTATGGACATATGCATGCATAGTATCTGGTCAACTATCTCCCTCTTGCTAGCCCAAAAATTTAAAAATTCCAACAAGTAAAAACTTGTTTCCAACACTCCTTAGCCAAGTATTTCCAGTGAGTCCACCATATCTTCCCATTAGCTTCATTGCTATTTCGAGTATGTTCACCATGTTATTGTGTTATTTATGTTCTAAATTAAGATATTCACTTTATTAATTGTCATGGGTTGAACTTGGGATAGGACTCTCACGAACTTTTGAAGGCACACTTTACTTTTTATGCATCTAATAAACATGACCCAATAATGGGAGCCACAAGTTTTGCGTTTGACAAGTGTGTGGTTGGGAGCTAGCTATAAACGTGTATCACCGGAAAGGTTTCAACATTGCACAAAAAAATTACATTTGGTTGATATCATGTACTTTTGTTTTTGGACTCCTGCCATGCCGGAATGAAATAGAGGAATAGTAAGTTTTGACGAGTAAGTATCTATATGACTAGAGAAACGCATTGGGCCGCTAACCCAAGCCATGCTTTACCATGGTGGAAATTTACTTACAGCTTGAGTGACTCTACAACACATCCTATAATAAAATAAGAAGATATGCATAATAGTGAATGAAAATAAAAAGGATGATGAGTCTACTCCGTTTGTTCAACTTGTCATTGTAACATGGGCTTGTTTCCATGTCATGGGGCAAGAGGTACCTCTTTGCGGTTCTCTATGATGTCATTAATACTTATTATGATTGTACAAAGCTTATTAGGAATCTTAAGTTGAGTAATCATGGAGTAGGTTTTCACACTCACGGGGCATGAGGCTTTCAACCACCTTGTCATTCTCATTACTTCAATACTCACAATTTTAAGATGCTAGTGATAAAGGGGCAATGAGATTCCTAGATCAATGGATACCACATTTCAATTAGTAATTTTAGTTGAATAATTTAGAGGCTAAATAAGACTTGATCATGTTTTACCTCTACTCAATTTTCTCCAAAGTGTCCAACATATTTTCTATTCTCCATTATGCTATTCTTTGACCAATATAGGATTTTATTTTTAATTTTGTGTATGCATTTGGTCCATAGTGCTTTTATTTCATTATACACTTTGTGAACTTTCATGAAGCATCTTTGCTTGCATATTGATAATTCTTACAACATGAATTGTATATTGCTACTCATTTCTAGTATTAATCATTTGATTATATGTAGCATGAATAATCCTCCTTGATATCCCATGATTGTTTCAATATGCAAAACCCATCTTAGTTTTATCACCTTCATACTCGAGGACGAGCATGGGTTAAGCTTGGGGATGTTGATGCATGTAAAATGCATAGATGAATTTTGCATATTTTAACATGGTTTTCTATTACATATTGCATCATATAATGGTATAATTCAATGTTTTATAGTATTTTGGGGTTAAATTACAAATTCCGCCAACTTTTATGGAATTAACCCTGCCTGTCAGAAACCCCGTTTTCTATATTTTTGACGTTTCAGGGGGCAAACTTCCGCGAAATCACCTGAAAATCTACGGGGGGTCATTTTCTTGGAAGGAGAAGACTTGCGGGCGAAGGATCCACGAGAATTGGGCAAGGAGGCCCAAAAGAGGACCCTCCACGCGGCCAGATTCCTTGGCCGCGTGAGAGGCCCCCTTTTGGCCCCTGTGGCCCCAATTCCTTCCATCTTCGACTTACCGACTCCGTCTTGACCTAAAACCGACTATAAAAAGGGTCCCCCGTACCCTTACGGAGGAGAGCGCCGCTGAAACACCGAAACACCGAAACAGAGACCAGAAGTTCAAGATTGGAGGGGGAAAACTATGGCGGGGCGCCGCCGGTGTGATCTCCTACCCCTCCAACGTCATCTCCATCGACATCTCCATGAAGAGGGAGTAGTCCACCCCAGGGCTATGGGTTTGTGGAAGTAGCACTTGTATCTCTCTCTATGTGCTTCACTAATTAGATCCGTATGAGCTGCCTCACATGATTACGGGCACTGTTGTAATTCCTATGTGGTGGATCTTTTCTATGAGTTATTGAATCTGAAATTGCAATTGTTTCTCTTGAGTTATTTGAGTAGATGTATCTTATGTACCCCGTTCTTATTTGCTAGCTTTGATCAATCTAGTTCTTGAGAGCGTGTGTGGGGTGATGGGTGCATTAGTTGGAGTAACGTGGGGTGGCTAGTGCTGTGAAAGTGACAGAAGTTCAGCGATCCACTTAGGTTTTGTTAAACCTTTCTTAGTTACCTCACTAGGGATAAAAAGGAGTACCTTGTTACCGGGGATTTGAAGTGACACTAATAAATCTCCATGACTAGATCTAGCAAGTTCTTACTTCAACTTCATGTCACATTGCTTAAAGCTATACTCTGGTTTTTCCTTAATTATCGAGGTGTTATGATTTATTTCGCATCTTGGTGGAGTATAAGAGGGATCAATATGACCGTAGAGATCTCTATGCTAGGACGTGATGCCCATATGAAAGTACTCAATGTTAAACATGTTATTGTAATCTCACATGTAATTATTTATGTCCACCGTCTACCACTTTATTTGAGAGAATGCAAGTGTGAAACCATGAACCCCGGTCCTATTTTAAATATAAGAAAACACTCTGCTTACTTTGCTGCAATTTACTTTACTTGCATCTCCAATTCGAATTTACATTATCTCCATCACCACTTGCATCACAAAAATACAAAAACAATCCATTGCATATTTATTTTCTCATTTGCATTTAGTAGTAGATTTAATTATTGCACATTTACTTTCAGTTTTGCATTGCAATTTAGAAGTCTCACACCTTGTGCTTGACAACCACTTGGTGAGGTTGAGGGCACAAAACTCTCTATTTGTTTGCAGGATCCTGGAGGAAGCTTGGAAGACAACTGCTGAAATACTGGCTCCCCAAGAGTTCGATATAAACCCTCGAGTCACCCTCGTGGGGAAGAAGGCTTGCCACTAGCTACACACTCTGCACTTGGAGTCTCAAACTAGCCATCACCATTGGAGTACATATCGTTGTTGAGGATGGCGAATGCCGCTTCCGCGTTTTCTAGCGCGATTTTGTATATTGGCTCGCCTCTGGCATCTTTGTTGTTTACCTGCTTTTGCCAAGATGGGTTATAAAACCTTTCGTTTGGCGGCAGTACTTCTGGTTTTGCGATTCCGGGTAACCGCGTAGGTTTAGTGACAGATCTATTCTTTCTCTCGTATTCCTCGATTTCTTCCCGCATGAGCTTGATGTCAGCCTGGGTTTTATGGAGGTGTTCTCGAGTTCGAAATAGATGTTGTTGTTGCCTTTGGAGAGCTTGCCTCCGGGCTTCCAGCACTTCAGGGGGCTCATGTGGTCCCACAGGTGTTTGGAGTAATTCCTGTTCGTCCTGTTCTGTCATTGGCGGAACAAGGATTTTCTTTGTTTTCTTCTCCGCAGGTTTTACTCCGCTTGCGTCTCTTACTTCCGGGATTTCATTGGCTGGATCAGCTGATTTCTTCTTCCGGAGCTTATACTGGAGCTTTTTAGCAGCTTTGTGTTTCTTCTTGGAAGAGGGAGGTTTCCTGCAGGGTTCTTCCTCTGTCAATTCTTTGACGTCGGGGAATTTTGGAGAGGTTTCTCCTTCTTCTCTCTCTTCCTCTGGCGGAGGCGTTCTAGGTTTTTCCTGACTGTCGGCATCCGTGTTTTCAGCCGGTTTTTCCATCAGTACTTCGTGGAATCCCTCTTGGAAGGATTTGACCTTTCTTTCGAAAGCGTCTTCGTCTTCGTCTTTGGTATCGAAGTGATCCGATCCGGGTTCCGACTCTAATCTCGCCTCGATGGCGGCTAGTGCAGAGTCAGCTTCCGAGTGCGTCGCGATGTCGACGGATGTCGGATCTACCACCTCTGTTGTGGGAGTGTTGTTTTCTGCCTCTTGCACGGGATTGCTTTCATCCGTGTTTTCGGCGATCTCGAACTGCACCATGCCGATAAAGTGTGATTTTGCAGTATATCGACGATCTGAGCAAAATCCGGCATCATACTCGTCTTCGACTTGGTATAGGGCGGGTGGTATAAATTTGCTCCCACTACAGAATCCCATTGCTTCTGCAGTTAATCCGATAAAGATGTTTGCAGATCCAATCGGTAAAACGCAGGCACTTACCAGGTGATTCCGCGCCGGCATGTATGATTTGTTATCGAGGAAGCGCCCGACGTCGTTGTCGAATTCTAGGCTTCCGACAGTTATTGTACTGCCGATTCCGCCGAGTATCCCCGATCGAAACATAACGCCTGACATCGCTGGCCCCACGGTGGGCGCCAACTGTCGAGACATCGTGGTAGATTTCATAGACGGGGGTGCCATGAGACTACCGATAGAGACGTGGGGGGACGTGATTGCACGATGATCGAGGACACATGGTTTTACCCAGGTTCGGTACGACGCAGTAATGCGACGTTCCTACTCCCGCAATCTCACTATTCAGGACTAAAGCCTGGGAATACAGAGTACAAAGTGAGGTTCTATTAGCTACTCGTCAAGGATCCACCTCTCGGCGAGTTATCCTTTAGCTTCTTGTCTATCTATCTTATCTCCCGTCCGGCTTTATATAATAGCCGGGTAATGGCATACAGAGAAGGAAATCTAGAAGACTACGGTATATGTTAACTTGGAAAGTAAGGAATCCTCCTTCTACTCCAAGCCGTATCACGTGGGCCGTGATCCGGGTTCTTCTAGAATCCGGCTTCCGTGCGTCAACTTACTGGGCCTCCCAATGGACCGTAGCCCACTACCATTTAGGCCACCCTGGTAATCCGGCACTTTAGACTACCATCTGATATACCCCTAGTTGGTATATATCCGACAGAACTTGTTCTTAAAAGTATAATAGAATTCTACAATGTTCCATTATAACCAGAAATAACTACCATTACAATATTTTCCTTATTACCGAACCCTAATGTTTTCACACCTCCTAAACTCTCATCACAAGTCATTAAAAAATTAAAAGATGATAACGTTAGTTGTATTAGTTACTCATGTTCAATTAAACTCACTGTTATTAGCTCTACATTTTCAACATAAAATAAAAGGTGTTTTTTGTCTTTTCAATAGTTTTTCATGTCGTATTGTCTTATTGCCTAAACAAGTATATGAATACTTCTACTTAAACATGATAACAATTGATTTGATAAATAAAAGTGAGACACATTTAAGTCTAAAAGAAGCAACATCATCATCACCACAAGAAATGAAATAACTCTAAGTCACCTAAAACAAATGTGAATCTTAGTATCGTATCGATCGTATCTTACACTTGTAAGCTGGGGTATTTTCAGGGTATTTTTACGATGCATCTCATTACTATGCATGTATCATTGTGCCAGCGTTTTCTGTAGTCCTTACCGGGACTACTTTGTTATCTTCCAGATCTTGGGATTTCCATGCAATTTTTATTATCTCTATCTCAGGCAAGTTCATCACCTGCTCATATCCTTTGCAGTATTTCCTACAGAACTATTTGCAAAACCCTATCGTATTACCACCTATTCTCAAAAGAATGCATGATCCTATTTTTATAATAATATGACTAATTGAATGACTACCCGAGTGGTAGTTGTCGAGACATCGTAGTAGTTTTCATAGACGGGGGTGCCATGAGACTACGGTAGAGACGTGGGGTAACGGGATAGCGTAGTAACACAGAACACAGGATTTTACCCAGGTTCGGTACGTCGCGACAGTACGACGTGCCTACTCCTGCACTTCTCACTAATTGGGACTAAAGCCCGTAAACAGGATTACAATGTGAGGGTTTGGATCTAAGCTACTCGTCGAGGATGAGCTTCTCGGCGAGTTGGCGTAGAGCTTCTCTGTTTTCTCGTTGTTTTGTCTATCTCCCGTCCGGCTTTATATAATAGCCGGATTAGGGCTTACAGAATAGGAAACCTAGAAAACTACGGTAACTTGTAACTTGGAAAGCAAGGAATCCGTCTTCTCCTCCAAGCCAGATCACATGGGCTGTGATCCGGGTTCTTCTAGAATCTGGCTTCTGCGCGTCGGATTACTGGGCCGCCTAATGGACCTAAGCCCACTACCACTTAGGCCACCCTGGTAATCCGGCACTTGGCCTACCATCTTCTATACCCCTATTTGGTATATATCCGACAGTAGCCCCCAAGAAGGATCAAAACTCTGATTCTCCGCTATTCGCCAAATGTTCCTTGTCCGAGAAATATTGATTCAACAGTCTTGATTCTTCTTATTCTTCATTTGAAAAAGATGGTGGCATGAAACTCGGAATCCTGAAAATCCGGCTTTTCTCTCACGATCCTTCGTGGAGAAGAAACTTCCTACGTCAGCGCACTCAATCATGCTGACGTAAGCGACGTTTGAGATTTACTCGGAAAAACCCAGAAACGTATCTCTGACAGATTCGCGCGGGAAACGAGGAGATAATCATCATTACTCCGTCGTTTCATTTCACGGATTTTCCGGCGAGCGACACGCGGCAAACATCCAACGGTCAAAATAGCCGTTGGCACGCATCTAAACGGTTTTCCGGCTATAAATAGCCGTCCTCGTCCTCAACGAAAACTTTCCTCACTCCCCACTGCCCACGCCATTGACGCGAACGAGCTCGAGAGCAAAGCACTTGTCCCAGGCGCTCTTAGCATCCAATCACACCGGAACGCAACGCACCACCACAAGATGGCCTCCTCGCCGTCATCGCCGACCCGCGCCGCCATCAACGAGCTCATCAGCGATTTAGATCCGTAACTGGGATCGCCCAAGCGCACCGGCGACGAGCCGGAGAAGACCACGGCCTCCGCGGCGGGTGATGCAAATCCTTCCGCCGCCGCGGACGCTGCGGGATCGAGCTCCGCAGCCTCCCCGCCGTTTGCTCCAGAAACGGCGGAGGAGAAAATCCAACTCCTAGGCGACGAACTCGCCGCCGCGGAGGCCGCCGCCTCTGCTGCCGCCGGAGCAGACGAAGAAGCGGAGTCTGCAGGCAACTGGATTGCCTGCAGCATTCCTCCGGCTCTCCTTCCAAACCTGGAAAAGGAGGGCCTGGTTCTTAAGAAGAAATGACGGCTTCCAGAAGACGAGACCGAGCCTACGCCAAAAAATGGCGAAAGGGTCCTTCTCTGTTCCCACCTTCTTCGAGGTATGGGACTTCCACCTTCTTCCTTCTTCCTCCAAATCCTTTCTCACTACAACATCCAGCCCCATAACCTTCCTCCCAACTCCATCCTCTACATGGCCGGCTTCCAGGCTTTGTTCGAGGGCTACTTAGGGCTAGAACCTAGGTTAGATTTCTGGACTTACTGCTTCGGGGTTAAGCGGAACTCTTCGGAGGGCGCACTCCCGACTTGCGGGACCATATCTTTCACTCTTCGGAGATTCCGAGAAGATTGGTTCCCCAAGATAAAAACTTCGGAATCCGTCAAATTTTGGACGGGTTCCTTCTTTTATCACCCCGACGTGCCTTTCCTTAAGGAAGCTGTCGGGGTTCCTCCTTTCGTGAACTCTGCCGCAGTTCCCCAAGACAACTGGGGAACGGAAGCCGTCCAGGTTCTGCCGCCAGATCTACTAAAGATCAAGCGGCGCATCGCCAAGCTCACCTCCATGGATCCGCCTCTAACCGGCATGGACACGGTTCTATGCTGGCTGATTAGGCGAATCCAACCATTGGCCAACCACAGCGGCCGTCTCCTGTGCGAATACACGGGAGTCAAGGATCCGATGCGGACAACCACCAAGGATTGGCCCGCAAAGGAGCTTCGCCGGCGCATCAACCAATTGGTCGCATCACGCGACCAATATGAAGCGAGTCGGCCAATGTATACGGCCGACAATCCGGTTCCCAAGGTAATTTTTCGGTCATTTGGGTACAATTTTACTTTTTCTCGGATTTTCTAGCTTCTGATTTTGATCTTGTTCGTCCGACAGTTCACGGATCGTTCAGATTCGGACTTGGTATCCGAGGCCGAGCTGGACGCGCTACGTACCGCCACTACAGGTGGACGCAAGCGCAAGAAGATAACTTCCTCGGAAGAAATTATCGACCTTGACGGAATCCCCGTCGCCACTTCCAGGTTCTTTCTTCTGGATTCTATTTTCCTTTATGGGGACTTTTCATCCATCCTCGGTTTTTTTTTAACTTTTCCGGGTTTTTTGTTTTTAGCCTGCCTCCCTCCAGTTTAAAACCAAAGAAGCTGAAGAAATACAAGGTTGCTTCCAGCCGAGGCGGTCATCCTTCTTCCGCCGTTGCCCCGAACACGCCGTCCACAATGGCGGAAGAGCAAACTGCAGCCCCCACCACCAAGCCCTCAGAGCCCAGCCAGCCCGTTGTGTCGGACACGGACACGAGGGAAAGGGCGGCTCCAGAGGTGGAGAAATTTTCTCGGACTTTCGACGAGGAAATTCCCACCTTTGACAAAGACTTCAAGATTATCAACGACGGCCTAAGCGCGGCCGGAACTGCTTTTGCGGAATACGCAAAAGAGTTCCAGGAAAACTTGGCGGGTTTGCACCGAATGAGCCAGGTATGTAACTCTAGCCCCCAAGCATTAAACAAAATTGTATGCCTGTTTTGCTTTGATGCTTTTTGTAACCATTCTTTTCCTTGCTATGTTGCAGCAAACCGCCGAAACCATAAACATGGAAGTTTTCAACAAACTCACTATCAAGAATAAGGAGGTTAGAAATCTCCTTTCTATTCTTGAAGAGAGAGAGGCGGAACTGGCATCGTCTCAGCTCGCTTTGACGGAAACATCAGGTACACATTTTTCTTCTGAGGTTTGCGATTCAATTTTTTGTCTAAGTACTTATTCCGAAAATTTTCTAAAGCCGGAATTTTCTTTGCTTTCCAGCTGCTTTGGCTAAGGCCAAGCAAATAGCTGAAGATGCCGGCAATGCCGAGAATCTCCGAAAGGAGAATTTGGAGCTTCACAAGCATCTTGTGAAGGCTCAAAAGGATCTGGAAGCCAGCAACTTGGCCCTTGGAGTTGCCAACTCCAAGGCTTCTGAACAGGCGGAGAAGGATAAATCCACCATTCAGGATTTAGAGAATGCTCTGAACCTTCGCCTGGAGGAAATCTCCGAGATCGACAAGCTTATCGGTAATTTTCCGTTACCTTTTTTATTATTCCATATCTTGTATTTCTTCTCTGTTTTTTGCCTAACACTTTTGATTGTTTTGTCGGAAAAAACAGGAGATATCCCAGATGGTACCCGGCTTGAAGGGATCCAAGCCTTTGGGAAGATGTGGACTTCGATCCGTGCTGCTGGAATGCAGCTGGTGAATAAGTTTCTTCCCGCAAGGACTGGGGAGTTCTCGGAAGTTGAGAAACTTCCGGGAGCCATCA
Source organism: Alopecurus myosuroides (assembly GCA_028641055.1). Lineage (NCBI taxonomy): Eukaryota > Viridiplantae > Streptophyta > Magnoliopsida > Poales > Poaceae > Alopecurus > Alopecurus myosuroides. The sequence continues at coordinate 200,017,199 of CM054063.1, read as the reverse complement.
TGGAGGTGGCGGAATCCAGGGATTCTATCCTGCGTTCCGCTGCACGGGGTGGTGCGCGTATGGCACTCGGCCTTATGCGCATGCACTACCCCGGTGCTAAATCCTGGCGCGTGGCGTCCGGTGTCCCTCAGGGATACACGGACACTCAGCGAAATACCATCTTTGATGAAATCAAAGGCCACGCCACCCAGATTGCCTCCATGGTAAATATTTCCATCAACTATGCAGAAGAGGAGATCCCTCCAATCCCCGAAGACGACAGTAGCGAGGATGAATCTGATGCTTGAAGGGCTTCCTTTGACCTGGATGGCAAAAAATAGACTATAGGAGCATTACTGTTCTTTCAATGTAATCTGCAATGTAATGCTTCTATTTGTATGAAAAATTCCGCCTTTTGCAATTATTAGTTATGAAATTTTTTGCAAGGTTTTTCGGATGTTATTATTCCTTTATCTTCTAAGTTCTCTGGCATATATGTTTTAACTGTCCTTAGTGTTTGAAATGGCTCAAATAGCAATATGAATCATCATGCCGAGTAACTGGGAGTAACCAATCAGTTTAAACTCGGAAACATGGACCATGCTAAAGGCATTTTTACTAACTAGTTCCAGCAACCCAACACATACGCAATCAGATAATGCTTAGAGAAATAAGGAACTTTTTAACCGAAACTTGGGCACGCAGGCAATTCAAGTTTCCTTTAGCCGTTAGCAGGCTGAAAAAACATTCAGTTACTTAACGCCGAGTACACAGGCACAATTCGGGTTAACATTGAGTATTTTGTAAGATCATTGGGAAATAGAGAAGGTGGAAGCATGCTTTTACTATAATGAACATGTAAAAAACATGGATACCAGAAATCCAACAACTTTATTTCATGATCTCAAAAGATGTTTACATAGATATTGAACTAAGTATAGAAGAGACATAACTGCTATGTATTCCAAAGCTTTGCTATCCACTTGACTTTGTCGGATTTCTTCAACAACTTGTATAACGTTAGGATTTTAGCCCCCAGCCGACTAATAAATCTGCTAACGGCAGCTGCGGAACCCGTCAATCTTTGGACATCTTTGACACATGTAGGTTTTGTGATGTTCAAGATTGCCTTGATCTTTTCCGGGTTAACTTCTATTCCTCTGTGAGAAACGATGAAACCCAGAAGTTTTCCTGAGGGAACCCCGAATACGCACTTAGATGGATTCAACTTCATCTTGTAGGTGCATAAGTTTTCGAAAGTTTCTCGCAAATCCTCAAGGAGTGTATCTTTTTCCTTGGTTACGACAGCAATATCGTCCACATAAACATGGACATTTTTTCCAATCTGACTATGCAAACAACGTTGCATGCAACGCTGGTAGGTTGCACCTGCGTTCTTCAGGCCAAACGGCATGGTTACGTAATAATACGTCCCGTATGGGGTTATGAAAGAAGTCTTAATTTGATCTTCCTTTTTCATGCGTATTTGGTGGTACCCGGAGTATGCATCCAAAAAGCACAAAAGCTCAGAGCCTGCTGTAGCATCTATTATTTGATCGATTCGCGGTAATGCGAACCTATCTTTCGGACACAATTTGTTCAAGCCTGTGTAATCTATACACATTCTAAGAGCAGTAGTGTCTTTCTTCGGTACTAATACCGGATTTGCGGACCAGTCAGTATGAATCACTTCCTTGATGAAATCCGCTGCTAAAAGACGGATAATTTCCTTGCCAATAGCCTTCCGTCTTCTTCCGTCAAATCGACGGAGACCTTGTTTGACGGGTTTTGATCCAGGAATAACCTTAAGTTGGTGCTCAGCAAGTTCCCTGGGTACACCTGGCATGTCCGCTGGACACCAAGCAAAAATATCCCAGTTCTCACGGAGGAACTTGATGAGCTCGCCTTCCTATTTGTCAGTCATCCCAGTCCCTACGACGACAAATTTTGTCGGATCTTTGGGATCTAGGATTACCTGTCTTGTATTCTCGGATGCCTTGAAGCTGTCTGTTGGCTTCCGAGTTTCTTTTCCTGCCGGCATTTCTGACGGCGACACCTCCTTGGCTAATTCCTTTAGTTCTTCCTTTGCTATAACTCTCTGAGCGCAAAGGGCGTTTTCTTTTTCCAACTCATTTGCCAGCTTAAAATCACCAGCTATAGTGATTACTCCTCCCTTGGGTCCTGGCATCTTCAGCTTGTTATAAATATAACAGGATCTTGCCATGAATTTGGCGAAAGCTGGACGTCCGAGTATTGCGTGATACACGCTTTCGAACGGCACTACTTCGAAGGATACTTTTTCCTGACGGAAGTGATCTTTATCTCCGAAGGTGACATCTAGGGAAATTTCTCCTAGGGATCGTGCTTGCCTACCAGGGATGATACCATGGAAGCGTATATTGCTGTAGTTGAGCTGAGACTCGGAAATTTTCAGGTGTTTCAGTGTATCCAGGTACATTATGTTAATGCTGGATCCTCCATCCATCAGCACTCTTCTTAGCCTAGTATTTTGAACAATAGGGCTTACAACAAGAGCTTGTGTGCCGGGTTCAGGGATATTTCCGGGATGATCAGACTGATCCCAGACTATTGGTGTGTTAGAGTACTTCAAGAATTTCGGGGTTGCCGGAACAACCGCGTTTATTTCTCGAAGTGTTCTTTTTGCCACCTTTGCTGATGGGGTTGCTAAGAAAGTTAACATTGCTTCTCCATCAACTCTCAGAAACTTGGGTTCGCCTTTGCGCTGTTGTTCCTGGATTTTTTCGTCAGTGTCCGAATCACTGTCTTCTTTGTCAGCTTCTGGCTTTTGTTTGGCGGGTTTCCTTTTGGAACCCTTCCCTTTATTTCCGGATCCTGCAGTGCCTTTCATGTGCTTATTCAGCCAGCATTGCGCGTTTGTATGGGTGGGTTTCCCAAATTGCGAGTGGTGAACGCAAGGTTCCGACTTAATCCTTTCCCACTCCTCTGGAGTGTAATTGATTGGATCTGGGTTGCGTCCTTTCCACTTATTTCCCTTTTCTCCTCCAAAGGCTATGTTCACCTCTTTGGGCTTTGTCGTTGTTTCTGGAGCGGCTTTTTTGTCAGAACGAGGGTTTTTTTGGCAAGTATCAACGATTCAATATTGCATCCTCTTGCTCTGATGTCATCCTCGGCTGCGGCATGCTCATTGGCGGTTGTAAGCATGGATCCGAGATCCTTGTGCTTTTTGGAACCAACCATGAACGGTACAAGTCCGGGTTTTAGGCCATTGACGAAAGCATGCATTGCTTGTACGTCAGTTACTCCAGAGCAACTATTCTTCATCGCTGTCCATCTGGAGATGAAATCCACGTATGGTTCATCCTCAAATTGCGTGCAACGGTTTAGCTGGTTGATGCTATTCGGGCGTTTGTATGTTCCCCGGAAATGCTGAGTAAATACTCTAGCCATATCGTCCCAGCTATCGACTGTTCGTGACGGTAATCCATTGATCCAATCTCTGGCTCCATCCAGCAGCATTAGGGGAAGAAACTTGACAGCTTCCAGGTCTGTCCCATTGTTGATCTGGACGGCTGTATAGTAATCCGAGAGCCAGGTATCCGGGTTTGTGCTGCCAGTGTATTTCTGGTACGTTGGACCGACCTTGGCAAAGCCAGAATGCAGCGTTATTCTTAGGATCCTGTCGGTAAAACATTTAGGACCAAAGTATAGATCATCTTTTTCTGCTCTGTCAATGTGTGCAGAATATCTTCCGGCTGAATGGACAGAAGGGGATCTGCTCCTTTCTCTTCCATTGTTGCGCGAATGCGCTTTTCCGGGATTGTTTCTATCTCTTCCGTGTTCACGCCCTTTTGGATTAGGCGGAGTTCTACTCCTGTGCCTTTCTTTGTCCTTAGGCGGTGTCCGGGATCTCTCACGCCTGTGAGGTATATCGTATCTTCCAGCTTTCTCAGCTGGGTTTCTCGGAGGTGGCATTATTTTGCCGTCCTTCCGGTGTTTGTCTTCCCGATCATGGGGTTTATACCCATCTTTCGGGAGATGGGATCCGGTTTTAGACGCTGCATCCCGGTTGTCGGGGTTTTTCTTGTCTTTTCTTAGATCCTCTTTTTTATCTTTTGAGTTGTCTGAATCCCCGGGTTCTTCCGGTCCAGGTGCTCCAGCAGCGCAAGTAGCTGTCTTGCATAGGGCGGAGTTATCATGCAGCCTCCCTGATCGCTCTTGAGCGCGCTGTTGTTGTTGCAATGCTTTTCCTAGGAAAGCATACACCCCTTGGAGTTTTTCCCCGTTGGAATACAGATCGTTGTTAAGAATCGCGAACGCTGCTTCCGCGTTTTCTGCTGCGGTCTTGTATATTGGTTCGCCCTTGGCATCTTTGCCGTTTACCTGCTTTTGCCAAGATGGGTTATGGAACCTTTCTTTTGGCGGCAGTTCTTCCGGTCTTGCGATTCCGGGTAACCTAGTAGGTTTTAACGCGGATCTATTCTTTCTCTCGTACTCCTCTATTTCTTCCTTCATGACTTTGATGTCATTATGGGTTTGTTGGAGATGTTGCCGAGATCTGAGTAGATGTTGCTGTTGTCGTTGGAAAGCTTGTCTCCTGGCTTCCAGCATCTCAGGGGGTTCATCTGGTCCCACTGGTGTTTGCAATAGCTCTTGCTCTTCCTGTTTTGTCATTGGCGGAGCAGTGATTTCCTTAGATTTCTTCTCCGCAGGCTTTGTTCCGCTAACATCTCCAACTTCCAGGTTTTCATCAGCGAGATCAGCTGATTTTTTCTTCCGGATTTTGTATTGGAGTTTTTTAGAAGCACGGTGCTTTTTCTTGGAAGAGGGAGGTTTTTTGACAGGCTCATCCTCTGTCATCTCCTTGACATTGGGGAATATCGGAGAAGTTTCTCTGTCTTCTCTCTCTTCCACTGGCGGAGGGGTTTTAGGGCTTTCCTGGCTGCCGGCGTCCGTGGTATCAGCCGGTTTCGCCATTAATACTTCATGGAATCCCTCTTGAAAGGATTTAACCTTTCTTACGAAGGCGTCCTCATCTTCGTCTTCGGAGTCGAAGTTATCCGATCCGGTTTCCGACTCCAACCTCGCCTCAATGGCGGCAAGCACGGACTCTGCTTCCGAGTTCATCGTCTTGTTGACGGATGTCGGGTCTTCCGCCGCTGTGACGGGTGTTTGATCTTCCATCTCTATGACGGGTGCGTTGTTATCTGCCTCTTGCACGGGATTTCCATCATCCGTGTTTTCGGCAATTTCGGATTGCACCATGCCGATAAAGTGTGTATCACTTTTTTGTCGGCGATCTGAGCAGAATCCGGCATCATAGTCATCCTCGACTGGGTATAGGGCGGGTGGGATAAATTTGCTTCCACCGCAAAACCCCCTTGCTTCTGCAGTTAGCCCGATAAAGATGTTAGCAGATCCTATCGGAAGCACGCAGGCACTTACCAGGTGGTTTTGCGCCGGTATGTAGGATCCGTTGTCGAGGAAGCGCCCGACGTCGTTGTCGAACTCCAGGCTTCCGACAGTGATTGATCTTCCGATCCCGCTAAGTATCCCAGATCGGAATCTTACGCCTGACGTCGTTTCCCCCACGGTGGGCGCCAACTGTCGAGACATCGTAGTAGTTTTCATAGACGGGAGTGCCATGAGACTACGGTAGAGACGTGGGGTAACGGGATAGCGTAATAACACAGAACACAGGATTTTACCCAGGTTCGGTACGTCGCGACAGTACGACGTGCCTACTCCTGCACTTCTCACTAATTGGGACTAAAGCCCGTAAACAGGATTACAATGTGAGGGTTTGGATCTAAGCTACTCGTCGAGGATGAGCTTCTCGGCGAGTTGGCGTAGAGCTTCTCTGTTTTCTCGTTGTTTTGTCTATCTCCCGTCCGGCTTTATATAATAGCCGGATTAGGGCTTACAGAATAGGAAACCTAGAAAACTACGGTAACTTGTAACTTGGAAAGCAAGGAATCCGTCTTCTCCTCCAAGCCAGATCACATGGGCTGTGATCCAGGTTCTTCTAGAATCCGGCTTCTGCGCGTCGGATTACTGGGCCGCCTAATGGACCTAAGCCCACTACCACTTAGGCCACCCTGGTAATCCGGCACTTGGCCTACCATCTTCTATACCCCTATTTGGTATATATCCGACAGTAGTGCTCTGTTTGATGGGCGGATGGAGCCATGGTAAGTTGAATAGGTCAAAGGAAGGTTCCATCTGAATGGGAAAGTATTACCTAGGATTTAACCACAAATGTCATCAGAGCTCGGTGCGTCATAAATACCGCATTAACCATGGGTCTTGTATGGGCCGAGTAAGCCAGATGTGATCTTTTCCCTTCACATGTCAATGGACTGTAGAGACGTACGTTGAAGTTCTTGCGGGACTACATGCACATGGGTGGGAGCCCTTACGTCCCACAGACTCTAGTGTCTATGGGTGTCTGCCCGGGGCGCCTAGATCTCTATCGTGAGGGGTAGAATCAAGGGTTCAACCTGCGTGGCAGAAATAGGTGGTCATGTATTATGCGGAGAAGCATGGTTTGGTTTGGATCAACAACCGGGCCCACACCTGAGTGGGAGTGGACAGGAATGTACACTTGGTTGTGCAACATGGTCTTGATCGCCTATGGGTAAAGTAACGCACCTGTGCAGAGTGTAAAAGGATGTGACATGTTACCCCCTGTTTCGGGAAGGAGCCGCGAACACTACAAGAAAGGCAACTCCATGAAGTTCTAGCTCCTGTGATGATTTGGCGAGCATAGTTTTCAATATTAAAAGCAACCTATTGAAGAAAGATTTACAAAAACCTTGCATTAGCTTATGACTCTTTCGAGTCTAAAGCTTTAGTTAGTGCATCAAACTACCCACTTTATATAATGAACTTGTTGAGTAACGCTCGCTACTCATTCATTACCGTTTGACCCCCTACTTAGAGTTGAAGCCTTAAGGGAGATCTTCATCGAGAAGCCATCCTTAGCTACTGAAGCTAGGAGGAGTCATATATTACTTAGCCGGTGAAGCATAATCATCAACAACTGACAGGGGGATGCTAACCCGGTATGCCAAGCTCTGAGGAAATAACCCGGCCCGAAGGATGGCGTGCAGGATTCGGCTAAGAATAAAGAAGCTTGTGGAGGCCCAAACTTGTGGGCTTAACGGCCCGGGTTATGGGCTATTGTAAAGGAAAGTTATGGTTAGTACGCCGTGTTCATGTAGGATCCGGAATATGCCTTGCCGAATAAGTTGGGGGGTACGGGTGCTTTATAAACCGACCCTCAGGTATAGTTTTGCAGAGAGATCTAAGAACCCTAGCAATATCGTGAGACGTCGAGTATCCAGTGTAAACCCTAAATCGAGTTATTGTATCGAGAATAGAGATCCGGCGACTTCGATTGCCGGCTGTCAGATCAAGTTGTACCATGTCTTCTCTTGAGATAAACCCTCTCCCGAACGCCTGTGTCGACTTGCCCCAAGATCAGTTACCCCTGGTAACATCTGCCGTGATTATCCCACGACAGTTGGCGCCCACCGTGGGGCCTGCGTCCAAAGGTGTTTACATCACGGGAGAAGCTCGGAAGGGCATGGAGAATCTTGTCATTGGCGAAATCTACATCGACCACGAAGAAGAAAAGTTGGTGGACGATTCCGGCTGGGGGCCAGAATCGGATCACCTCGAGTCCGGATTTATATTGACGATCGGCCGGATCAACATCTTCGTCGGCACGGTACGAACGACTAACTTAAAAGGACAATATCATGTGCATACTACAGGAACTTCTAGCAGGAACAAAGAGACATCAAAGCAAGCGGCAAATTCGGTTTCATCAGCCGCGCCGGGATATCTTAGATGGGCAGAACAAGAGATAACGTGGAGTAGAAGAGATCATCCGGAAAAAGTGGAGCGTCCAGGAGTCTTGGCGTTGGTGGTTGCTCCACAGGTTAATGGTTACGAGTTGAAGAAGGTCCTGATGGACGGTGGAAGTAGCATCAACATCCTTTATTGGGAGACCTTCTTACGGATGAGTCTCAAAGAGTCCCAGCTGCAGAAAAGTTCGACAATCTTTCACGGGATCGTACCGGGTCACTCGGCGAGCCCCGAGGGAAGGATCACCCTGGAAGTTGCTTTTGGGGAATCGACGGATAATTATCGAGTGGAGTGGCTCACGTTCGAGGTGGTCAAGTTGCGCAGTCCTTACCACGCGCTGTTGGGGAGGCCGGCTTACGCCCAATTCATGGCTAGGCCGTGCTACGTGTATTTGCAGCTGAAAATCCCGGGTCCTAAACGGACCATCACTATACATGGGAACCGGGATATAGCGGCCGAGTGCGACGAAGGAGATTCAGTTATGGCCGAGCAGGCATGCAGGAAGGAAGAGCTCGAATATTACCGGTCTCAAGTAAATCCGGACGATAGAACAGCCTTGAAAAAGCCGAATACTGAGGATGAGAGAGCAAAATTCAAGGCAGCGCAAGACACCAAGAAGATAGATTTTGTCGAAGGGGATTCTACTAAGCAGTTTACCATAGGGTCTAACCTGGGAAAAGAGCAGGAGGAAGCGCTCGTGGAGTTCATTCGTTCGAATGCAGATGTGTTTGCCTGGACACCTAGCGACATGCCGGGTATCCCTACAGAATTGGCTGAGCACAGTTTGCATGTGGATCCCAAGTCCAGGCCCGTGAAACAAGGTTTGAGGAAAATGAATGAGGAAAGAAGGAAAGCTATAGGCGAAGAGATCGCTCGGCTATTGGCAGCCGGCTTTATCATGGAAGTATTTCACCCGGATTGGTTGGCTAACCCGGTTCTGGTGATGAAAAAGACCAACGAGTGGAGGATGTGCATTGACTTCGCCAGTCTCAACAAGCATTGCCCAAAGGATCCGTTCGCGCTCCCAAGGATAGATCAGATTATAGACGCAGTAGCTGGAAGCGATCTGTTATGCTTCCTGGATGCATATTCCGGGTATCATCAGATTAAGCTCAAAAGGGAGGATTGGGAGAAAACATCATTCATAACCCCGTTTGGGGCCTTTTGTTATAAAACTATGACGTTTGGGTTGAAGAACGCTGGCGCAACTTACCAACGGTGTATTCAAAAGTGCTTTGAGGACCAAATCGGACGTAACGTCCATGCTTATGTGGACGACGTGGTCATCAAGACTAGGAAGGCGGAGACATTTATCGATGATCTAAAGGAGACATTCAAAAACCTGAGGAGGTACCAGATGAAGCTTAATCCAACGAAGTGCGTGTTCGGAGTTCCGGCTGGGAAATTACTCGGCTTCATAGTTTCCGAGAGAGGAATTGAGGCAAATCCAGATAAAATCAAGACAATCCAGAGTTTGAAAAAGCCGGAAAACTTGAAGCATGTTCAAAAGCTCACGGGCTGTGTAGCAGCCTTGAGCCGATTCATATCTAGACTCGGAGAAAAAGCAATACCCTTGTATCGGCTCTTGCGGAAATCGGATAAATTCGTATGGGACGAAGAGGCAGATGAAGCGTTTGAAGCACTAAAGAAGCAATTATCTGAAGCACCAGTACTAGCGGCGCCGGGTCCTAAAGAGCCTATGTTGCTATACGTGGCAGCTGGCCCCCGAGCCGTTAGCGCAGTGGTTGTCGTGGAACGCAAAGAGGACGGGAAAGGTTACCCGGTTCAGAGGCCGGTTTATTACGTCAGTGAGGTATTATCAGAAGCAAAGCAGCGCTATCCGCATTGGCAAAAGTTGGTGTTCGGGGTCTTTATGGCTAGCCGGAAGTTGAAGCCGTATTTCCAAGAGCATCCGATAACAGTGGTTAGTTCAATACCAATGTCGGATATCATCAGAAACTCGGACGCGACGGGAAGAATAGCCAAATGGGCGATAGAGATGGGGGATTATCATATCAACTACGAACCCAGGTCAGCAATCAAGTCTCAAGCTTTAGTTGATTTCGTTAACGACTGGACACATACAGGCATGACTGCAACGGTTCCAAATTCCGAGTCATGGATCATGCACTTCGACGGATCAAAGCAGTACGAGGGATCAGGAGCTGGGGTGGTGCTAACATCACCCAAAGGGGACAAATTGAGTTATGTGCTACAAATTCACTTCGACTGTTCCAACAACGTGGCCGAGTATGAGGCCCTACTGCATGGCTTAAAGGTAGCCAAAGAGATGAACATCAAGAGGATACGGTGCTTCGGAGATTCGGACCTTGTGGTACAGCAGGTGTCAGGAACGTGGGATAGAAAGGACGCAACTATGGCGGCATACCGCAGGGAAGTTGATAGGGTAGCAGGATGTTTTTCCGGGTATGAGGTGGAGCATATAGACAGAAGAAAGAACGAGGCAGCCGACGCCCTCGCCAGACTCGGCTCGCGCAGAGAGCCGGTTCCACCTAACGTTTTCCTGGACGAATTATGGCGACCATCAGTTAAAATCGAGTCAGAGGAGGAATTGGCAAATCAAGACTCGGAATCAGGGCTCGTAGCCACTGTACGTACTATTCCCGAGTGGACAGAACCGTTTTTGGCCTACCTATCACGAGGCGAGTTACCACAACAGGAGGTATTAGCAAGGCAAATTTTGAGGCGAGCAAAGGGGTACTCTATCATCAATGGGGAATTGTACAAAAGAAGTGCAGCAGGAGTCTTTTTGCGCTGCGTAGCGCCGGAAGAAGGCAGACAGATTCTCAAGGAAATCCACGAAGGCGACTGTGGACATCATGCGTCCACAAGGTCTCTTGTGGCTAAAGCTTATCGACACGGGTTTTTCTGGCTCACGGCCCTAACGGATGCGGAGCGATTGGTAGCAAGGTGTGACGGATGTCAAAGGTACGCTCGCCAAACCCATGTGCCGGCTATGGAGTTGCGGACTATCCCGTTAACTTGGCCGTTTGCCGTCTGGGGTATGGACATGGTTGGCCCCTTCCATATGTCACCATGCAAGAAAACACATCTTTTGGTGGCCATTGATAAGTTTACCAAGTGGGTTGAGGTTATGCCAGTTACTAATTGCGAAGCAGCTACAACAGTCAAGTTCCTGAAAAGGATTATCTACCGGTTTGGGTACCCCCACAGCATAATTACCGACAATGGAACCAACATGTCCCTTGGTGAGATGGAGAAGTTTTGTGGCAACAATGGAATCCGGCTCGATGTGGCATCGGTGGCTCATCCCCAGGCCAATGGACAAGTGGAGAGGGCAAACCAAGAATTGCTTCGCGGATTAAAACCACGATTGCGGGTTCCCTGTGTCAGGGCCGCTGGTGCATGGGTCGAGGAACTTCCTTCTGTGGTTTGGGGTATCAACACTACACCTAACAGATCCACTCAGATGACACCCTTATTCATGGTCTATGGTGCGGAAGCAGTGTTACCAAGTGATATTATTCACGATTCGCCTAGAGTATCAGCTTACGTCGAAGTAGAGAACGAAAAAACCCGGCAGGACGCCGTAGATATGTTAGAAGAGCAAAGAGAACAAGCCCTGGAAAGATCAGCCATATATCAGCAAGATCTACGGAGGTATCATAGCCGGCGTGTGAAGACCCGGGTATTCCAGGAAGGAGACTTGGTTCTGCGTCTGGTACAGTCAAACGAAGGAAAACACAAATTATCACCACCATGGGAAGGACCATTTATCATAAGCCGGAGCCTACATAACGGATCATATTATTTGATAGATGCAAGGGAAGAGTCGGCTACAGTCAATGACACCGCACACACCACTTCATCTATGCAAGAAAGAGATAGACCATGGAACGTGGCTCAGCTGCGTCCGTATTATACTTAGTAAAGACTATATTGGCAAGTGGAATTGCACGACGTAATAGGCAGCAGGTTTTCTGACGTACTCTTTTCCTATCCAGGGCACCTTTGGGGACTGGACGGGTTTTTAATGAGGCGGCTTGCTGACCTACATTTTTCATATCAAGTAAAGAGATGGTTATCAAGAAAAGAGATGGTTGTTATCAGTCTTTCATATCAAGTAAAGAGATGGATATCAAGAAAAGAGATGGTTGTTATCAGGTTATGTATTCTCAGTACGATGCGTATATCTAGGTCTTGGGGGCTGGTCGCTTAAATAGCACAGTTACAAACTCAAAGACCCGGCCATGATGCCTATGAGTTATAAGGGCCGATTACTCGCAAACGAGTACGGCTACAATCTTATAACCGGACAAAGAAGTCCAAATTTCTTGGCTACTCTTACTTAAGCTCGATGTGACTCGCATTAAAGTGGCATGATTTGTTCGCTTACGATGGCAGTTAGTCATGAAACCCGACGGGAATTGGCTGGCTACGTCTTCGTATTGATGTAACAACATGGTATCCACGCGAAAGCCGGCTTACAGTACAAGACAGTCAAAAGGGTCATCTAAACCACAAGTTATGCAGAGTACAAGGCTGAATAGCTGGAAACTCAATGACTATTAAGCATAACTTCAAAACCGATGTGAAACAACTCATGGATCTTTGTGAAAATAGCAATAAGCATTTTGTTCCCTTTTCAAGATCAAGTGTCCTAGGCTCGGCAATCCGGGCCCGGTAGCTTGAAATCTTGAAAAGAACTGGCTTACTTGTATAGTTGCAAAAATCCAAATATCCGAGTCTTGGGGACTTGGGGACTTCGAAGCAAAATCCGCTTGTCAATACCCATGAGACCCGGAAATTGAGTTTTCACAAAAGGAGCAATAAATAAAACCAGATATCGAGAACAGATGAGCTTAAACTTAAAAAGGTCGGAACAGGCATCGGGTATATCAAGGCCTTAGTGTGCATTACAAAATACTGGTGAAAAAATATCAAAGGTGCACAGGCGCACCGCCTAAAAAATGACTGTTTCAAAAAGTATGTCGACCGACTGACGCTTAAGAAGAGGCATTGGAAACCATATATCACTCGGCGCCCATCTTGGCCTTACCCTTGCCATCATTGGTGGTAGCAGCAACACCCGGATCGGCGGCGCCAGCCCCTGCAGGGGGCGGAACGACTGATGTTGAGGCAGCAGGAGCAGAGCCGGCTTCAGCTTGTTTCTTGGCAGCCTCCGCCCTTATCGCAGCAGCTTCCTCCTTCCACCGAGCCAGCATGTCATACGGCTCAGGAAGATCCGATTTAATTACTTTATCGGCAGAATCATATGCTGGAACAAGTATGTTAACATCCAGTTCATCAGCAATTACGCTGGCCGGGTAACGGACCTCCTTCTGGACGGCCTGGAAATCCTTTACTGAAAACTTGGATCCGTCAAGCTTGAACTCTGGGAAGCCGCCCATAAGCTTCGCTAACTCGAGCTTGGGGAGATAAGCTTTCGCAAGTGCAAGCCCCCGGGTCACTCCAACCCGGCAAGATGAGCGCTTCCAGTGCCGAATCCACTCGGGAATAGTGGATAGGGCGTCCAACAGCCTCTTCAGGTCAACATGTCCTCTACCCGGACACCGTAACTCGTCAAGGATCCATCTGGTCCCGGCACATAGCTGCCGGATAGCACTCTTTATGGTTTTCAGCTTGGCAATGTCATCTTCATCCGGCATGGCTTCGTCCGGGCCTGAAGTAAAATGAAGATATAGGTCGGAAAACTTTTGCTGTTTGTCAAAAGGATAAAACCGGAGAAGGAAGCATACCAAGCAAAGAACGATAGGTGTCAGATATTTCGACGGAAAGGCTTGTCAGGTCATCTTCGGCTTGGTGAGCCCTTCTTCGGTACTTCTTCATTAATTGCCTATTCCTCCTGGCTTCAGCCTCGGCTGCTTCACGTAAAGATATCTCCTTTTCAACGAGCTTGGCGGCGTCCGCAAGTTTCTCCTCGTACTGAGTCACGAACGACTGCATGGATGTTAAAAAAGCATTAGTCAGGTAGAAGAGCACAGTTATCAGTCATTGGTATAATAAAAGTACCGAGCAAGTCATGAATGAACTCCCTCGGAACTTGGGGACTGGACAAAGGTGCAAGCAACATTAATCGAACTTACCTCGTGTTTGGTTATTAAAGACCCCAAGATGTTTTCCTCGTTAGCCCTTAAGGCGCGCAGGGTTTCTAGCATCTGGGCAAAAGTTAACTCCTCGGAGCGAGTCCCGGAAGAGCCGGCAGCTTGATCATCTGGTAGGCGGGTTCTCCTTGCATTTGGAGTGGAGACCCGGACAGTCTGAGTGTCCGGGTTGGGAGGGCTCATCCTTGTATCTAGAATTTCTATCTCTTCGTCTACTGGCTCCGATAAGGAAGGAGATCCGACGGTTCGGGAAAGTGGATTGTTCAGAGGGCCTTGTTCCCGGTTAGTGGTCGCATCACCACCAGTTGCGGCGTCTGCGTCGTCAATCGGCTTCTCCACCTGGAGGTTATCCGTTTCTGTGTTTTCCGGGTCACTGACGGTGACCTGAGCGCTGAAAGAAAGATGAAAAAAGGCAGTTATTAATGATGACGGCGGCTCGGATGAAAGTTCGTTAGATGCAAAAAGAAATAGTAAGGCAAAAACTTACCCGGCATTTACGGTGTAATCTGGTGGGAGCTCGCCACTGGAAGCAGACGAGGTATTCGCAGGAACCACTAGTGGAACCCGGAATTGCCCGGCACGTGGGTGGTTAGGAGAAGGGTGGCGCTGAGGAGAGTTGGAAGAACGAGATGGAGGAGCACTGCCACGAGGGACCGAGGGGGCGGAGATGCCCGGGTTAAGTGGATCTTCACCTGGGGAGCTCCGAGTTACTCTGCGCTTGGCTGGGAAGGAATCCTTCAAGCATGATGAATTTGATAATTGATTGTTAAGTCGTCGCATGACGTCAAAGGAGTAAGGTTCAGAGGATAATGAGGAAAAAGGAACCTTGGACACTGTCCCCCTGCCTTTTCTCTTGGCCCCGACTGTTGCCTCTGGGTCAGACTCGGTTCTCTCCGGGTCGTCTTCATTGTTTCCACCCTCGTCCTCTAGCCCTGCGAACCGGGTGTGCATTCATTGGAAAAAAGACAGACGAGAGGAAAGTAATGCAAGTAAAAATATGCAGATCCTGAGTGAATACCTTCACTATCGTCAGTCGCCTCGTCCTCCTCTTCCGGGTCTCTGGAGGGGGGGAGTGGTTCAACTCTCCAGAAAGGGTCATCGGCCTGAGGTAAAAAGATAAGATTAAAGGCTTAGAAGCAGTATCGAGTTGAAATGTGGAAACAAGCTATGAGCGCCGGGTATTACCGCTGGAGCTGGATTTTCCCGGGTAAACGGAGGTAACCCGGCGATGCCCTTTATCGCCTCCAGTTTCTCCGCCAAGAAGCCCTTGATAGTCTTTATAGTATCACCGGTCGCAAAGCTCTTGGTGGAGTAGCGGAGCGCGTCTGTGGTGTGCCCCGAGTACTCGCACATCAATTTGGTGCGAACGGAATTAGGTTGGATTCGGAAATCGACCCAAGTTTTTATTAAATTGAGCCCTAGGAGGCCCTGCGCTGAGAGAATGGCTATCTTGGCTAGCGAAGGAAGGATTGCTTCCCTGTCTGAGTCTGATGCGAAGGCATTGAAAGACTCGGAGAGCTTTAGGGGGGCCTCTGAGTAACCCGGCAGCTTCTTTTCGTTGTCGGGGGAGGTATCGTGGCAGTAAAAGAAGGATAGCTGCCAATGTTTAACGTGGGAGTGCAGGTTGAGGGTTGGCATCAAAGAATTCTTACGGCGTTGGATGGATACCCCGCCGCAAGTGAGAAGCGCTCCGTCCCCGCTTTCGCGGCACGGCTTGCACTGGAATAACTCAATGAAAAGAGTCAGACTCGGTGGCATGCACAAGTACGACTCAGATAGAACAATGAAGTGGGTAATGTTTAACATGGAGTTAGGCCCTATGTCGAACACCCGGAGTCCATAATGATCTAAGACCTCCCTAAAGAAAGGATGACCCGGAGGACGAAATCCCCGGGTCACGTGGTCAACGAAGCAGATTACCTCGTTTTCTTCGGGGGTGGGACGAGTCTCATTACCCGGGACCCTCCAGTGGATGTCTTTTTGAGAAGGGAGGGTTCCTAATTCGGCTAGCTCGTCCAATTTGGCTTTGGTGGTTGTGGAACGCCCCCAGTTGGCAGATATGGTTTGGGTGGTCCTCGTCGGAGCCGGTTGTTTTCCTTGTCGCTTGGGAGCCATGGGGCCAGCCTGCAAAACACAAAGAGAAGAGGCGTGAAATAAGACCCGGGAATACTAAGACATCCGAGTATAAAGGTATCAAGAAGGTGCGAAGCCGAGAACTGTCCGGGTATTGAGCACACTTGTAAAATTGTTGGTCACTTACATAGGGAAAGGTATTCGGGGATGACGGATGGTTGCCCATATTTATATCGCAAATGAAATGGCTGGAAAAGGAGGGTTTTTCCGGGTGTTAATGCAATAAGCGGAAAATCGAGGAGGAACGGATCTAGATGGAAATGCTTGCGGTTGATTTTTAAGTAAAATTGGTAATCAATGAGGGTTGGAGGATCATTTGTGACTATAGGGCAGATGATTAAAGGAGTTGGCAAGCCTCGAGTCGATCTAATTTGGTGCAATCGGACAAATGACTTGCGGGTTGACCTAGATCCGATCTTGGATAAATTGAAAGTTGTGAGGATTAATTGACTGGTTGCGAGGAGCTTACCGGGGAGATTGGAGTCTAATGCGATGGCGACGGGCGGCGTGGCTCGAATGAGAGAAACGGAGGAGCAGCGGTGACACTTGACGGTGGCGTAAGGCGACTCAAGGGCGGGCGCGGCCGCTGGTGATCTTGCGTTGGTAACAGGTGCGAGCTCCTCACGGTGGTGTTGCGAGGGTGTTGGGAGCAAGGAAGAAGAGGGGAAGTTGTGGCGTGGTGAGAGGCTTAGGGTTGCCCATTAAGTACTATTTATAAGGCAAGGGTGAGCCTATCCTAACGGCCAGTAGCCGGAAACCGCGGGGTAAAGGTTATCAGCGAAGATCTTGCGAGATATGCGTCGAGTATTGGGCGAGGCATTGGGACAGAAGAAGGAAAGGATTTGCCCCGTAATGACGGGACTGATTATCGAGCATGAGATCTTGGCATTTTTGTTGTAGTCTGGACCTGGGAATTTGAACCTAAATGTCTGGAGGCCAAATCCGGGTTATCACATGGCCACCATGGAGTGAGGCCTAGCCGAATATCAAAACATCTTAACCCGGTCTTCATACGCCCGTATGATCGATATCTTTGCAGGGAATAGCAAGCGCTTCAAGGAGATCCATGAAGCCCAGGCTATTCTGGGGACTACTGACAGGGGGATGCTAACCCGGTATGCCAAGCTCTGAGGAAATAACCCGGCCCGAAGGATGGCGTGCAGGATTCGGATAAGAATAAAGAAGCTTGTGGAGGCCCAAACTTGTGGGCTTAACGGCCCGGGTTATGGGCTATTGTAAAGGAAAGTTATGGTTAGTACGCCGTGTTCATGTAGGATCCGGAATATGCCTTGCCGAATAAGTTAGGGGGTACGGGTGCTTTATAAACCGACCCTCAGGTATAGTTTTGCAGAGAGATCTAAGAACCCTAGCAATATCGTGAGACGTCGAGTATCCAGTGTAAACCCTAAATCGAGTTATTGTATCGAGAATAGAGATCCGGCGACTTCGATTGCCGGCTGTCAGATCAAGTTGTACCATGTCTTCTCTTGAGCTAAACCCTCTCCCGAACGCCTGTGTCGACTTGCCCCAAGATCAGTTACCCCTGGTAACATCTGCCGTGATTATCCCACGACAACAACACTGGTGGAGGAGAAGCTATCAAGGTGTAGGTGGAGTCCATTCCTGGACTTAGAATCTCTCAAGCCATAGGTTAGGGCTGATATCAGCCGTAGTGGATTAGGTTCTGAGCTAGAGTTATTCTCCAGCTTGGAGCTTCGATTTTCTTCTTCCAATGTTTCATTTGCATGAGATTTTCTTTGATTCATCAAAGAGACTCTCGAGATTTTGTAATGAAAGTTTGTATCATATAGCTTTGCTTGGACCTGCTATGTTTCTGTTGTACCACTCTGAGGGATGTAATATTCACGGATAAGTCCTTCCGTGAGTATTATGTCAACGACTTGTGCACTACACATCAAGTGGTCTGCTGGGTCACCGCATGACCCCCGTGTGGATCCAATCCACATGACCCTTCCATAATGTTGTTTATGAAACCAACTATAAACAGAACAAAAGCTACTGAACCACTCTTTCGGACTATACGAGATATGCCAGGGGCAACTCGAACATTCTAGGATTGCCAGAAGTTTGTAAAAATCTCGATATGCCGTTGAAAACAAAACAACAAAGCTTATTGGGAAGCAATCATAAATAATCTGAACGCTGGAGAACTTCCCAACGTACTTGCAAAAACTTATGCAATGCCCGCACTCTCTAATGCTCTAGATCAAATCTTGTACCTACGCACAGACCGCTTTGATACCACTGCTGGGTTGCGTAACGGAAATTTAAAATTTTACCATGCATGCTACGAAACAATTAAGACCTTGGTATGGAGATAAAAGGGAATATAAATTCCAAGATCTAGTTCCCGAGATCGTGTACCAAACACCATATTAGCGGAAGAGGTGTCGGTGATGATGTCGATGAAGCCTGTAGAAGATCCTCATGCACAAGCATGTGGGTGAGGATTTTGCCGACTCCCTGTATCCAACACCTTGATTCAGCAGAGTGAGGGTCTCACGTGTTACCCCTCTGAGAGTATGTACACATACGTTGGAGCTAATTCTACAGTGCTTCGCCGTCCAGCACAAGACGCTGCACGTGTATATGATGGTGGAGTTCTCAACACATGAGGCACAAAGTAATTAGAAGTTAGGTATAACTGGGAGAGGAAACCTCAAAACCCAATTAGAAGAAGCTCTAATTAAATTATAGGAATCTATAATTAAATTAGAGGGGCTCTAATTAGAAGTTCTCATTACACCTTCTAATTCTTCTATAGAAAGAGAGAGAGGTTTGAGAGCCAATTGTGTGTTTTGCTTCGAGTCTTTGGGTGCTTTATATAGTGGGAGTAGGGGGGAAACTTGCCAAAAGTGAGAGGAGTCCTAGTTGAGGTAGGAGGGGGTGGCCGCACCATCAAGGAGGTGGCCGCACCACCCTCCTAGCCCAACTCGATTTGGAGAGTTGGAGTCCAACTCCACCTCCCACTCCTTCCTTTTTTCTTTTTCTCCTTTTTATTTTCTCCTTTTCTCTCTAGCAAAATGCAGGAAAAATACCGGGACGATGAGTACCACTCCGTGAAGCCACTAGGGCCCACCTGGCACCCCCCAAAATTAGGGTTCGGCCATAAGGGGGAATCTGCTTCCTCTCGGCACTCCCCCTTTATATGGAAAGTCCCGAAAATTCTCCGGAACCACTTAAACCCTATAGATAAAGTCATCGATATGATCTAACGATGTCAGAAATTTATTTCCTACACCACGGGACATCTCATGCCCCCTGCATTTGCTACGTAAAGCGTGCAGTCTCAATTTCTCTTTCAGAACAACTCCGGAATAAACCCCGCAGTAATAAAAACTATTTCTATTACTCTATTACTCTGAGACGTCCAATGCCCTCGTTATAAATTCTATCCGATATATAAAATATATCTATCACACAAAAACACCATTCTGATGATACTCTGTGACGCCCCGGGATCGGGCACTATGCAGATTTCGGCATTTCCATCCAAATCCGCATAATAACCGATTCCAGGTTGCCACTTGTGATAACATTACAACAGTTCACGAATAATCCACAACAACAACAGAGGAGGTATATACAAGACGACTCAAACGAGTCAAGGATACAACTGATACAATACAAAGATCCAAATGACAGCGGAAGAAACAACATAGTGTCCGACTACGGACAAGATACAAATTGGACTAAGAGTCCTGAAGATAACCGATGGCGTCCAATCCCTGCGCAGGCCAAGCCGGAGGGATTCCCAAGCTAACGTCGTCAGACTTCAAACCTGTTGACTGCAATGTGGAATATGCAGCCACGAAATGGATTCGTGGGTCAGTACTATTAAGTACTGGCAAGTGGTAAACCATACTCACAAGATACCAGCGTAACCAATCATCACAAGATACAAATACTTTGGGTACAACAAAAAGGAAGGGATTATTGCAAAGAAGCGGCAACGGGCTGCACTAACTAACTACAGAGACGCGCTACAACATCCGGCTAAAAGAAAGGGGATAAGATAGCGTATCAGAACCAACTACAACTACTCACCAAACAATACCCATCCAATGTTACCCCCTACTAAGGAAGCAACCCAAGGAAACTCACATGGTTGATTAGGGTGACATTCATTTTTATGGTGGAGGTAATCTATATTACTAGTCAAGTTATTATCATTAGGTGTAGGTTGTCTGAGTACTTGTTAGCCAGCACTTTCACCAAGTCATCCATAACCGCGGACAACACGGCTTCTCGAGAAGATTTAACCCTGCAGGGATGCACCGATTTGGCCGTACACGTAAGAATGACCCGCCAGATGGAAATGCACTTCCACCAAGCGAGGCACTCAACACAACCCAACTCTCCTTCGCATCAAGCCCAAAGAACCCCGTGCAATTGAGCGCACGACTAATCAAGCCCCACGAAGAAAAGGGGACCCTCATAGCACTCTAAGAACGTGTCTCCCTAAATGCCGACTACAAAAGTTCCACCCTGGCGCCAAGGGTTCGCACCTGCATATGCATGCGGCAAATGGAAAACCCGAACTAAATGAGGCGATTTGGACGAGATGCGAATCGAATCAAAGTTGCGGGGGGCGCCCATACTCGCTTCCCACATGCGGTTAGTGCGCTCATCATGGATCGGAGGACAAGACCCTTTTCCTAATTAAGGTCGACACTAGCAGGCCTCAAAACCACGCCGGGCCTCCTGCCGGTGCCTTATCATCAAATTATTATTACCCAAAATATTAACATGTTGTTGATTGAATCGAAACCCAACTATCGACTAAGCAGGTGATATGACAAAGGACAACAAGACTCGAGCGCAAACAACACTAAGCATGCCACTACGACACGAGGGCCAACAAGGTAAACAAGCAACAGGTAATAGGAAGTGGAAGGAAGGCTATATCATGGTTGCAAGGTAAAACATATGATGGGATCGAGACACAAGCATCGAATCATAAGGCTAGCATAAGGACAACGGAAAGAATCGTAACAAGTGATGAAAGGCAGCCATAGGTAGCAAGTGAGTATACTTGCCTGGAATCCAGCAAGTAGAGGTACATCCGAACTTGTCGTTGCTCACATCATCTCAACGTCCTATCCGTGAAGAAGCAACGAACTAGAACAAACACCGGATGCAACAATTACTACTACGGCAAAAGATCCAGCATGATCCTATTTTATATGCATGTCAAGTAAAAGGGTGCATCAAAATAAACTAAAGGACACAAGGAACAATTTAAATGGGCCCATATGCAATTTGAATTGCATTTGGAAAATCCCATATGCATTAATAGTTGATTAATTGAACTACAAATAAACATTGAGTTAAAGTGGATTAAATGCAACATAATTGATGAAAACAGAAGGTAAACAACATTAGCTTCAATTTGATATGTTGTTTACCAAGTTTGGAATTTTATTTATTAAGTTATGAACTTTGGCATTTTAAATGATTTAAACAAATATTTGTTGTTTTCACCAATTTTAAATGTTCAAAACAGATAACAAAATTTATATTTGGAAAGAACACAAAATTTTAGATGGAATACATATTTTATTTGTTGAATTTGGATTTTGGATGAGCAAGTTATTAAATTGACAATTTTAAATGCATTAATTAAGATATATTTGTTTTCAGCAATTTAATTTATTCAAAACAGAAAACAAAGTTTATATTTGGAAAGCTTGTTCAATTTTGCATGGAAACCATATTTTACATGTTGGAATTGGATCTGAATTGCCCAAGATATGAATTTGACCAAATTGGAAAGAGTTGTTTGAATTTGAATTTTTGAAACCATTTGAAATGTTCAAAACAGTATACAAATGGTTTAAACATGTAGAGAATTTAATTTAGCATGGAATACATATTAAAAATGTTGAATTTGGAATTTGTATGCCCAAGTTATTAAGGTTTGAAGTTTGGATGTAAATCTGTAATTTGTTTTAATGGCCAGGGACTAGATGGTGAAGAAACTGTGGAAACAGGGGCCTCTCTGCGAAATCTGTGCTCATAAATTGGTGCTGCACAACGCCACAGCGACCCTAGGTCGCTGACAAGCGGGCCCGCGCCACGCTGGCGCACACGCAGGCGCGAGTGGAAGCCACGCTGGCCACCACGGTCACTGACCGGTGGGGTCCGCGGCGCGGTGGAAAAAAGTGGCCCAAAAAGGGTGGCCTTTATTCGGCCAAGCGGGGATTCGAACCCGGACGCTCGCGGCGCGGTAGGCAGTGGCCAAACCACTGGGCTAGGCGTGTGCTCGTGATGGTATCGGGGTCTGAGGGTTTTTGAGGTGCTTTTGCCGGACGAAAACCCTGACGAACTGAAGTTTCGTCAGTCCGTGCGCGGGACAGAAACATCATGGCGGAGGGATCGATCGGATCCGGCGACGGCGAGGCGGTGCAGTGCGACGACGTGCCCTCACAGAGCAAGGAGGGAGGGAGGGAGAGTCCAGGAGGATGGAGGGGAGCTCACCACGAGGTCGTAGTCGAAGGGGAGGGGCTCGGGGACGCCGGCGCAGCGACAGGAGGTGGACAACGGGGGGAGCTCGTCGGCGCGGCCGGCGTGGTGCCTCCCAGGACCCACCGATGGGACGAGGACGAACAGGGCACCGCCACGGTCCCATTCCCGCGGCTAGCACAGCCCGGCGGCGAGCGTGGAGGCGGCGCCAAGGACTTAAATTTCCGGCTACGATGGTGAGGGTGGGGTTCAGACGTTCAGAGAAGAATAGAGGTGGAGGGGGGAGAACGGCGGCGCTGGAGAGGGAGGAGAGGACTAGGGCGAGCAGCAAGGGATGCGGGAGGGTGTGGCGATGGTTTTTAAGGAGGTGGAGGGATGCTCCCGGCCGTTCCCATCAGGTACAGGGGACGTGGCTAGCTCGGATGCGCTGCCGTACAGGAGGAAGAAGGAGTCGTGAGGAGGCAGTGGGCCTCGAGAGGGAGATGGAGCTGGGCCAGAAGTAGAGAGGAGGTGGGTTGGGGTGCTGCGATTTGGGCTGGGGTTGTAGGTGGGCCAATGGCCTGCCTCCCCAGCTCTGTTTTACTCTTTTCTCTCTTTCTTTTTTTTGGTAGAAAGGAAAGAAGAAAGGAATTAGGAGGTTTTAGTGTCGGGGGGTTACCCCCGAGTAGGGTAAAGGCAAGTGCTAAAGGCAAGATCAGAAGGGGTGTTTGGCCGAGTAGCCGGCTACCTGGTACTCGCTACCCGGTCGACTGCTACCCGGTCTCACACCTAGACAGCCAGAAGAATGAATCAAGAGAGTTATGCTCCTCTGAATAGAAGAATTGGTCCGAGTAGAAATGGCGGGAACCTACTCGGGCCAGAAGTCAAAGGAGCCGTTCTGACACCGAATCCCGCGTATCCCGGGTCCGTACTCGGCACTGTTCACAACACTGTTCATCTGGGGACGGCGTGCCTGACAGCGACAGTGTGTCAGCAGGGCGTCGCAGGATAGGGGGGACCTACTCTGTGTTCGCCACAGTGATAACAGACTGAACACTTGGTTTTTCCCAACGACTTTCCGCACCGGGACAAATCTAGAAGCCAAAGCTGTCAGCGGGAACTCGGAAGAAGGACGGTGTATACACAATGTCGACACTTGTTTGTATTTGGCTGTATCCGGCTGGGCACCAAGTATATAAGGTGCCCTGCCCCCTCCTGCGCGAGGGATGCTGACCTAGAGCGATCACTACGTAGAGATTCTGGACCTAGTTCTTCCGGTAGAGAGAAAAGTGGCTACTCGGTAGCAAGAATCATTGTACTATGGCTACTCGGTGAGACATCAGAATACGGAAAGAAAGGCAGGAGTAGGGGTTTTACCTCCTCACGAGGGCCCTGAACCTGGGTAGATCGTGTTGTTTGCAGTGAACTTCATCCTTCACGCGTCTACTCGTCGCGTGATCCCTCCCCGAGCGCCTCCAGCGTCCTTCGTCCCCACATCTTTTGCCATCCTATGGCATCTGCCGTGACACCACCACGACAGTTGGCGCCCACCGTGGGGCAACCAGCGGCGCTGGCTGGAGTTTCCGTTCGGACGGGATCGATTTCTGCTACCGGAGAGCGCGTGGTATGTGGCCTTGTCCACAGATTCGGATCCTTCGACTTCGTCACCGACAACGCCGGCGATTTCGGCGGCAGGGCCATGCCGGAGGGCGGCACGGTGCTTTCTTTCGGCGCGCATCTCGTCTACGTCGCCACCGTCATCGACCGCGAGTACCCCGAGTTGGTGCACGATGCGGAGGATCCACCTGCCGTTATCGCTGCACGCGGGAGGCCGCTAGGCCGCTCTGCGGGCGTCGCGGAGGTGATGATGACCGGCCCTGCTGCTGATGTTGGGAAGGGCGCGGCTGCTACCGCTACGGCTGTCGTCGAGGATCTTGCTGGCTCTAGTGCTGGCGGGAAGACGCACAAGCCTTACGAGAAGGAGTGCAACCTTCCACTCTCCACTACTCCGACGATCCCTGCGTCTGCTGCGCGGACGGGTATGCCGCCTCCCACCGACCTCGAGCTCCTGACCATGAGGGCGCAGCTCGACCGGCAGCGCCAGGAGCTGCTCACTGAGCAGGCGGAGTTGGAGAAGATCAGGCTAGAGCTTAGCTTAGATCAGCTTGAGTACAACAAGGCTCACGGGTTCACACCAGTTGTTAGGAGGGCTAGCAAAGAAGGTGCTACGCGTCATAACCTAGGTGCCGAGATGGCAACGGTTGTAGAGGCTCCCAGTCAGTCCGCCACCGCAAACACCTCCACTAGACCTAGATACAGCACACCCGCCAAGACACTTAGAGCTGCTGAGGCCGTAGCTGCCAAGTTGCCGCACCTAGTTGGCGACGCGCGCGTTAGGCAGCAGGAAAGGCTGAACGAGTTGGTGCTAGAGGCGGCTAGGCAGAACGAGGAGTTCCGGAAAGCCAACCCGGGTGCTGGAGCTTCTCAAGTGGTGCACTCGCATGTGGTCAGATCTAACGATCAGGCTTCATCTCCACATCCTAGCCGTGAGAAAAGCCGGAGTGGGCATTCCGGCAAGGATAGGCAAATGCAGGTGTACGACCCGGATGTCGCCGCGAAACAGCTCGCTGTGCCGCGACAGTCCGGTCAGAAACACAACGCTGCAGGAGCAGGCTTTCAAGCCCATAAAGCTCAAAGCCAGGCCCGAGGTGGAGAGCGCCCAGGTCCGTCTCAGCATCCCGTCGCTCAGCCTACTCGGCAGAGGCAGCAGCCGCGTGCAGTGGCGCCATTCGCCAACCCGGTGGAACAGCCTGCAGCCGTGCAGGTGGATAGATATGATGACGGCTACTCGGCCATGGAGATGGCTGGCTATGACATTCTGGATCGTGTTGGCGAGCGCGTGTTGGCGCCTGGAGATGCAAGGCACCAGCTGGACCGGATCAGCTTGTCGGCGCGGCTGGAGAACACGGGTCCTCCTGGCCCCGAGTGCTTTGGCCCGCGCATCATGAACGAGCCATCCGTGAAGAACTTCCAGCTCGCAAGGGGCACCAAGAGCTACAACGGCAGCACCAAGCCAGAGGATTAGCTCAACGACTATGTCACCGCAGTCCACATCGCGGGCGGCAACAGGAGATGGGCAGTGCGGTACGTTCCGCAGATGCTAGAGGGTCCAGCTCGCACTTGGCTCAACAACTTGCCCAAGCACAGCATAAATTGCTGGCTGGACTTCTCGGAAGCTTTCGTCAGCAACTTCACCAGCACCTACAAGAGGCCGAATAGGCCACAGCATCTGTCCGCTTGCAGGCAGCGAGAAGACGAGACGGACCGCGAGTACCTTACTCGGTGGAGCACATTGAGGAACACCTGTGAAGGTGTGAACGAAGCCCAGGCCATCACTTGGTTTGCGCAGGGTTGCAGACATGGCAGTATGCTGTGGCAAAGGTTGCAGAGGGAGATGCCAAACACTCTGGCGGAGACCATCAAGATTGCAGATCAGTATGCACTCGGAGATCCTACCCAGCCCCTGATGGACTCCTCCGAGCCGAGAAGAAACTTCAACAGCAACAAGCGCAACGAGTTCCGCAACAAGCGCAGGGGTGACCGAATAGATGTTCGGTACGACCCTGAGGAGGTGAATGCAGTGGCTGTTGGGGCTGGGGGTAGCCAAAGGCAGAAACCTGCTGGAGCCTACGGGCAGAACCAGAACCAGGGCCAAGGCAACAAGAAACCATTCCGTACTCCTCAGTCGGGTAGCGGCAACTCGGAGCAGACGAGGAAGTTCGTCTTTGACGACATGAAGGATGGCCCATGCAGTTTCCACACTCAGCACCCCTCAAGGCCTGCTAATCACACTACCCGACAGTGCGAGTGGTGGGATCTGATCAGGAATGAAGGCCTGCCTCCTCCTCCTCCTCTGCCAGCCACAAATGCCAATGTGCAGCCTGCTCGCGCGCCCGCAGCTCGGCCGCCAGTGTTTCCGAGAAGAGAAAACGTGAATCAAGTGGCTTTAGGAGCCAACCGTCACTTCAACAATGAGGGCTACCGCAACAACAACAACTACTACAACCGCAACAACAACAGAGGCAACAACAACTATCAGAGCAACAACAACGGCAACAATGAGGGCGGAGGCCGCAACCAGTACCAAGAGCACCATGAGAGCTACATGATCTTCACTTCTGAGCCAGTCGACAAGCAGTCACAGCACAGGCGTGCCATGGAGGTCAATGCCGTAATCCCTGCAGTTCCTCACTATATGCATTGGTGCAACCAAGAGATCAAGTGGTCCCGAGTAGATCATCCCAAGGTGATGCCCAACCCGGGTAGCTACGCTCTGGTGGTGGATCCCACTTTCTTGGGTCCCGAGAAGAATGTGAGGTTCAGCAAGGTGCTGATCGACAACGACAGCAACATCAACATTGTGTACAAAGACACACTCGAGAAGCTTGGGCTGGCCGAGAACATGCTGCTACCCAGCAAGACCACCTTCCATGGCATTGTGCCGGGAGTCTCGTGCAACCCGATTGGTCGAGTGTGGATAGATGTGCTATTCGGCACAAGGGAGAACTGCCGCACAGAGCGCCTGCAGTTCGAGGTGGTTGATCATCAGAACCCCTATCACGCTCTACTCGGCAGGCCTGCTCTGAGCAAGTTCATGGCCTCTACTCATACGGCATATCTGAAGATGAAGATCCCTGGTCCCAATGGCATGATTACCATCTCTGGTGATTACAAGAAGTCCATGGAGTGTGCCTCTGCTGGTTCTCAGCTGGCGGAGTCCATGGTGATTGCTGCCGAGAAGAAAAAGATGTACGAGGTGGTGGCTATGGCGCAATCCGCGCAAGCTGCTGCGCAGGGCGTGCCGAGTACGCAACACGGGACCGCGTTCCAGGCATCCCAAGAGACCAAGAAGGTCCAGTTCGACCCCGAGTTCCCCGACCGCGTAGCCATTATTGGCTCCGGGTTGGCGGAGAAATAGGAAAGCGAGCTCATCCACTTCCTCTGTGAGAATCGGGACGTGTTCGCCTGGTCCAATGAAGATTTACCAGGAGTCCCGAGGGAGTTGGTTGAGCACTCATTACATGTGCGTCCTGACGCCAAACCCGTGAAGCAGGCTATGCGCCGCTTCGGAGATGAGAGAAGGAAGGCCATTGGTGACCAGATCACCAAGTTGCTGATAAGCAATTTCATCATGGAGGTGCTGCATCCGGATTGGCTAGCCAACCCGGTCATGGTCGAGAAGAAGAAGGAGGATCCCAAGGCTGCTACTGCATGGCGCATGTGTGTCGACTACACCGACTTGAACAAGGCACGCCCCAAGGATCCCTTCCCGCTACCTCGCATCGATCAGGTGATCGATTCCACTGCTGGTTGTGAACTGCTGTCTTTCATAGATGCCTACTCTGGTTTCCACCAGATAGCTCTCAATCCTGCTGATCAAATAAAGACTGCTTTCATTACCCCGTACGAGGCTTATTGCGATCGTGTCATGTGTTTCGGGTTGCGGAATGCGGGTGCTACTTATCAGCGGTGCATGCAGAAATGCTTGCACGATCAGCTCGGCAAGAATGTGCAGGTGTACGTAGATGACATTGTCATCAAAACGAATAAAACACATACTCTGCTTGTCGACCTGGAGGAAACCTTTGCCAACTTGCGCAAGTATAAAATGAAGCTGAACCCGAGCAAATGCACCTTTGGTGTCCCGGCTGGCAAGCTACTCGGCTTCCTGGTATCTAGTCGGGGCATTGAAGCCAATCCTTCAAAGATAAAAGCTATTGAGAGCATGTCTTTGCCGAGATCCCTGAAGGATGTGCAGAAATTCACTGGTTGCTTGGCATCTCTGAGCCGTTTCCTGGGCCGAATGGGCGAGAAGGCCCTGCCTCTGTACCAGCTGATGAAGAAAAGTGACAAGTTTGTCTGGACTCCGCAAGCAGACGTGGCATTCAACGAGCTGAAAGCAATGCTGGCTAGCGCTCCCATCCTGGCTAGTCCGCTACCCAAGGAGCCAATGCTGCTGTACATTGCTGCCACTAACCGAGTAGTCAGTGTGGTGATTGTGGTGGAGCGAGAAGAAGAAGGCAAGAGTGTGCAGCGCCCAGTATACTATCTCAGCGAAGTGCTATCCAGCTCCAAGCAGAACTACCCGCATTACCAGAAGATGACCTATGGTGTGTACCTGGGCGCCAAGAAGCTAAAGCATTACTTCCAAGAGCATCCTATCACGGTTGTGAGCTCTGCTCCCATCTCGGATATCATGGGAAACAAGGAGGCGAGTGGTCGAGTAGCCAAGTGGGCAATCGAGCTGGCCGCGTACGCACCCGCGTATGCGAGAAGAGAAGCCATCAAGTCTCAGATTCTGGCGGAGTTTCTGGTGGATTGGGCTGAGGTGCAGTACGAGCCTCCTGCTCCAGTTTCCAATTACTGGAAGATGCACTTTGATGGCTCGAAAGTGAAGGAAGGCCTTGGTGCTGGCGTAGTGCTTACGTCACCCAAGCGAGATCAACTCAAGTACGTGCTCAGATTCATTTCAAGGCGTCCAACAACGTAGCAGAGTACGAGGCAGTGGTGCACGGCTTGCGAGTAGCCAAGGAGGTTGGCGTGCAGCGCATTATATGCTATGGTGATTCAGATCTAGTGGTGCAGCAAGTCTCTGGCACTTGGGATGCTCTAGATGCCAACATGGCATCATATCGCTTCCTGGTACAGTCTATGACTGGATTCTTCGAAGGCTGCGAGTTCCAGCACATTCACCGAGCGGAGAACGAAGCGGCAGACGAGCTGTCCAAGTTGGGATCTTCTCGGCAATCCATCCTGGCGGGGGTTGCCTTGGAGCACTTGAGGAAGCCATCCATCAAGACTTCTCCCAACTCGGAATCCATATTTGTTCCTTCTCTGCCAAGTGAAGAATCCGTTCCAATGGAGATTGACTGGGAGAATGCAACAGAGAACCCGGGGACTGCTGCTCCTTACTCGGGGACTGCCACTCCTTACTCGGGGACTGCCACTCCCTACTCGGGGACTGGACTGCCACTCCATACTCGGGGACTGCCACTCCATACTCGGGGGCTGCTGTCCTTAACCCGGGGACTGTCGTATTCATTGAGGAGGTCCTTGCCAATCGTTCAGGGCTCCAGAGAAGTGCTCCCAACCCTAAAGAGCAGCCAGAGATGCCTGTCCCAATGGAAGTGGACGAACCAGTGTTTCCCACACGGGAGACACCGAGTTGGGCCATGCCCATATTATCCTTTCTAAAGGACGGTACTCTGCCAGAAGACGAGGTGGCCGCAAGGCAGATTCAGAGAAGATCCAAGGGCTACACTATATTCAGAGATGTGCTGCACAAAAGAAGTGCCACCGGCGTGCTGCAACGTTGTGTGGACCCAGAAGAAGGAGGAGAAATTATGTTGGAAATACACCAAGGAGAATGCGGGCACCACGCCTCTTCTCGGGCATTGGTCAAGAAAGCTTTTCGGCATGGCTTCTACTGGCTCACAGCTCTGCAGCAAGCTGAAGACATCATGAGGAAGTGCAATGGCTGCCAGATGTTCGCGAGTAAGATTCACATGCCTGCTTCCGAGTTGAAAACAATTCCTATCACATGGCCGTTTGCCGTATGGTGCCTGGATATGGTTGGCCCCTTCAAGCCGGCTAAAGGCAACATGACACATATCTTAGTCATGGTGGACAAGTTCACCAAGTGGATTGAAGTGAAGCCTATTCGGAAGTGCGATGGAGCTACAGCCGTGAAATTCTTAAAGGATGTGATCCTGAGATACGGCTACCCACACAGCATCATCACCGACAACGGCACAAATTTCGCAGAAGGGGCTGTCGGATATATACCAAATAGGGGTATAGAAGATGGTAGGCCAAGTGCCGGATTACCAGGGTGGCCAAAGTGGTAGTGGGCTTAGGTCCATTAGGCGGCCCAGTAATCCGACGCGCAGAAGCCGGATTCTAGAAGAACCCGGATCACAGCCCATGTGATCTGGCTTGGAGAAGAAGATGGATTCCTAGCTTTCCAAGTTACAAGTTACCGTAGTTTTCTAGGTTTCCTATTCTGTAAGCCCTAATCCGGCTATTATATAAAGCCGGACGGGAGATAAACAAAACAACCAACAAAGGAGAGATACAGAGAAGCTCTACGCCAACTCGCCGAGAAGCTCATCCTCGTCGAGTGGTTTAGATCTAAAACCCTCACATTGTAACCCTGTTTACGGGCTTTAGTCCCAATTAGTGAGAAGTGCAGGAGTAGGCATGTCGTACTGTCGCGACGTACCGAACCTGGGTAAAATCCTGTGTTCTGTGTTACTACGCTATCCCGTTACCCCACGTCTCTACCGTAGTCTCATGGCACCCCCGTCTATGAAAACTACTACGATGTCTCGACAGTTGGCGCCCACCGTGGGGCAAACGACGTCAGGCGTGAGATTCCGATCTGGGATACTTGGCGGAATCGGAAGATCAATCACTTTCGGAAGCTTGGAATTCGACAACGACGTCGGGCGCTTCCTCGACAACGGATCCTACATACCGGCGCAAAACCACCTGGTAAGTGCCTGCGTGCTACCGATAGGATCTGCTAACATCTTTATCGGGCTAACTGCAGAAGCAATGGGGTTTTGCGGTGGAAGCAAATTTATCCCACCCGCCCTATACCCAGTCGAAGATGACTACGATGCCGGATTCTGCTCAGATCGCCGACAAAAAAGTGATACACACTTTATCGGCATGGTGCAATCCGAAATCGCCAAAAACACGGATGACGGAAATCCCGTGCAAGAGGCAGACAACAACGCACCCGTCATAGAGACGGAAGACCAAACACCCGTCACAGAGGCGGAAGATCCGACATCCGTCAACAAGACAATGAACTCGGAAGCAGAATCCGTGCTTGCCGCCATTGAGGCGAGGATGGAGTCGAAAACCGGATCGGATAACTTCGACTCTGAAGACGAAGATGAGGATGCCTTCGTAAGAAAGGTTAAATCCTTTCAAGAGGGATTCCATGAAGTCTTAATGGTGAAACCGGCTGATACCACGGACGCCGGCAGCCAGGAAAGCCCTAAAACCCCTCCGCCAGAGGAAGAGAGAGAAGACGGAGAAACTTCTCCGATATTCCCCAGTGTCAAGGAGATGACAGAAGATGAGCCTGTCAAAAAACCTCCCTCTTACAAGAAAAAGCACCGTGCTGCTAAAAAACTCCAATACAAAATCCGGAAGAAAAAATCAGCTGATCTCGCTGATGAAAACCTGGAAGTTGGAGATGTTAGCGGAACAAAGCCTGCAGAGAAGAAAGCTAAGGAAATCACTGCTCCGCCAATGACGGAACAGGAAGAGCAAGAGCTATTGCAAACACCAGTGGGACCAGATGAACCCCCTGAGATGCTGGAAGCCAGGAGACAAGCTTTCCAACGGCAACAGCAACATCTACTCAGATCTCGGCAACATCTCCAACAAACCCATAATGACATCAAGGTCATGAAGGAAGAAATAGAGGAGTACGAGAGAAAGAATAGATCCGCGTTAAAACCTACTAGGTTACCCGGAATCGCAAGACCGGAAGAACTGCCGCCAAAAGAAAGGTTCCATAACCCGTCTTGGCAAAAGCAGGTAAACGGCAAAGATGCCAAGGGCGAACCAATATACAAGACCGCAGCAGAAAACGCGGAAGCAGCGTTCGCGATTCTTAACAACGATCTGTATTCCAACGGGGAAAAACTCCAAGGGGTGTATGCTTTCCTAGGAAAAGCATTGCAACAACAACAGCGCGCTCAAGAGCGATCAGGGAGGCTGCATGATAACTCCGCCCTATGCAAGACAGCTACTTGCGCTGCTGGAGCACCTGGACCGGAAGAACCTGGGGATTCAGACAACTCAAAAGATAAAAAAGAGGATCCGAGAAAGGACAAGAAAAACCCCGACAACCGGGATGCAGCGTCTAGGACCGGATCCCATCTCCCGAAAGATGGGTATAAACCCCATGATCGGGAAGACAAACACCGGAAGGACGGCAAAATAATGCCACCTCCAAGTGACCCAGCTGAGAAAGCTGGAAGATACGATATACCTCACAGGCGTGAGAGATCCCGGACACCGCCTAAGGACAAAGAAAGGCACAGGAGTAGAACTCCGCCTAATCCAAAAGGGCGTGAACACGGAAGAGATAGAAACAATCCTGGAAAAGCGCATTCGCGCAACAATGGAAGAGAAAGGAGCAGATCCCCTTCTGTCCATTCAGCCGGAAGATATTCTGCACACATTGACAGAGCAGAAAAAGATGATCTATACTTTGGTCCTAAATGTTTTACCGACAGGATCCGAAGAATAACGCTGCATTCTGGCTTTGCCAAGGTCGTTCCAACGTACCAGAAATACACTGGCAGCACAAACCCGGATACCTAGCTCTCGGATTACTATACAGCCGTCCAGATCAACAATGGGACAGACTTGGAAGCTGTCAAGTTTCTTCCCCTAATGCTGCTGGACGGAGCCAGAGATTGGATCAATGGATTACCGTCACGAACAGTCGACAGCTGGGACGATAAGGCTAGAATATTTACTCAGCATTTCGGGGGAACATACAAACGCCCGAATAGCATCAACCAGCTAAACCGTTGCACGCAATTTAAGGATGAACCATACGTGGATTTCATCTCCAGATGGACAGCAATGAAGAATAGTTGCTCTGGAGTAACTGACGTACAAGCAATGCATGCTTTCGTCAATGGCCTAAAACCCGGACTTGTACCGTTCATGGTTGGTTCCAAAAAGCACAAGGATCTCGGATCCATGCTTACAACCGCCAATGAGCATGCCGCAGCCGAGGATGACATCAGAGCAAGAGGAGGCAATATTGAATCATTGATACTCGCCAAGAAAACCCCTCGTTCTGACAAAAAAGCCACTCCAGAAACAACGACGAAGCCCAAAGAGGTGAACATAGCCTTTGGAGGAGAAAAGGGAAACAAGTGGAAAGGACACAACCCAGATCCAATCAATTACACTCCAGAGGAGTGGGAAAGGATTAAGTCGGAACCTTGCGTTCACCACTCGCAATTTGGGAAACCCACCCATACAAACGCGCAATGCCGGCTGAATAAGCACATGAAAGGCAGTGCAGGGTCCGGAAATAAAGGGAAGGGTTCCAAAAGGAAACCTCCCAAACAAAAGCCAGAAGCTGACAAAGAAGACAGTGAATCGGACACTGACGAAAAAATCCAGGAACAACAGCGTAAAGGCGAACCCAAGTTTCCGAGAGTTGATGGAGAAGCAATGCTAACTTTCTTAGCAACCCCATCAGCAAAGGTGGCAAAAAGAACACTTCGAGAAATAAACGCGGTTGTTCCGGCAACCCCGAAATTCTTGAAGTACTCCAACACACCGATAATCTGGGATCAGTCTGATCATCCCGGAAATATCCCTGAACCCGGCACACAAGCTCTTGTTGTAAGCCCTATTGTTCAAAATACTAGGCTAAGAAGAGTGCTGATGGATGGAGGATCCATCATTAACATAATGTACCTGGATACACTGAAGCACCTGAAGATTTCCGAGTCTCAGCTCAACTACAGCAACATACGCTTCCATGGTATCGTCCCCGGCAGGCAAGCACGATCCCTAGGAGAAATTTCCCTAGATGTCACCTTCGGAGATAAAGATCACTTCCGGCAGGAAAAAGTATCCTTCGAAGTAGTGCCGTTCGAAAGCGTGTATCACGCAATACTCGGACGTCCAGCTTTCGCCAAATTCATGGCAAGATCCTGTTATATTTATAACAAGCTGAAGATGCCAGGACCCAAAGGAGGAGTAATCACTATAGCTGGTGATTTCAAGCTGGCAAATGAGTTGGAGAAAGAAAACGCCCTTTGCGCTCAGAGAGTCATAGCAAAGGAAG
Source organism: Alopecurus myosuroides (assembly GCA_028641055.1). NCBI lineage: Eukaryota > Viridiplantae > Streptophyta > Magnoliopsida > Poales > Poaceae > Alopecurus > Alopecurus myosuroides. The sequence continues at coordinate 199,982,765 of CM054063.1, read as the reverse complement.
AACTGAAGGAATTAGCCAAGGAGGTATCGCCGTCAGAAATGCCGGCAGGAAAAGAAACTCGGAAGCCAACAGACAGCTTCAAGGCATCCGAGAATACAAGACAGGTAATCCTAGATCCCAAAGATCCGACAAAATTTATCGTCGTAGGGACTGGGATGACTGATAAATAGGAAGGCGAGCTCATCAAGTTCCTCCGTGAGAACTGGGATATTTTTGCCTGGTGTCCAGCTGACATGCCAGGTGTACCCAGGGAACTTGCTGAGCACCAACTTAAGGTTATTCCTGGATCAAAACCCGTCAAACAAGGTCTCCGTCGATTTGACGGAAGAAGACGGAAGGCTATTGGCAAGGAAATTATCCGGCTTTTAGAAGCGGATTTCATCAAGGAAGTGATCCATACTGACTGGTCCGCAAATCCGGTATTAGTACCGAAGAAAGACACTACTGCTCTTAGAATGTGTATAGATTACACAGGCTTGAACAAATTGTGTCCGAAAGATAGGTTCGCATTACCGCGAATCGATCAAATAATAGACGCCGCAGCAGGCTCTGAGCTTTTGTGCTTTTTGGATGCATACTCCGGGTACCACCAAATACGCATGAAAAAGGAATATCAAATTAAGACTTCTTTCATAACCCCATACGGGACGTATTATTACGTAACCATGCCGTTTGGCCTGAAGAACGCAGGTGCAACCTACCAGCGTTGCATGCAACGTTGTTTGCATAGTCAGATTGGAAAAAATGTCCATGTTTGTGTGGACGATATTGCTGTCGTAACCAAGGAAAAAGATACACTCCTTGAGGATTTGCGAGAAACTTTCGAAAACTTACGCACCTACAAGATGAAGTTGAATCCATCTAAGTGCGTATTCGGGGTACCCTCAGAAAAACTTCTGGGTTTCATCGTTTCTCACAGAGGAATAGAAGTTAACCCGGAAAAGATCAAGGCAATCTTGAACATCACAAAACCTACCTGCGTCAAAGATGTCCAAAGATTGACGGGTTCCGCAGCTGCCGTTAGCAGATTTATTAGTCGGCTGGGGGCTAAAATCCTAACACTATACAAGTTGTTGAAGAAATCCGACAAAGTCAAGTGGATAGCAAAGCTTTGGAATACATAGCAGTTATGTCTCTTCTATACTTAGTTCAATATCTATGTAAACATCTTTTGAGATCATGAAATAAAGTTGTTGGATTTCTGGTATCCATGTTTTTTACAAGTTCATTATAGTAAAAGCATGTTTCCACCTTCTCTATTTCCCAATGATCTTACAAAATACTCAATGTTAACCCGAATTGTGCCTACGTACTCGGCATTAAGAAACTGAATGTTTTTCAGCCTGTTAATGGCTAAAGGAAACTCGGATTGTGCCTGCGTGCCCAAGTTTCAAGAAAGTTCCTTACAAATCTTTAAGCATTACCTGATCGAATATATGTTGGGTCACTGGATCTGGTTAGTACAAATGCCTTTAGTATGGTCCATGTTTCCGAGTTTTAACTGATTGGTTATACCCAGTTACTCGTCATGACGATCATAATGCTATCGAGTCATTTCAAACACTAAAGACAGTCAAAACACATATGCCAGAGAACTTAGTAGATAAAGGAGCAATTCAACCCAACAAACTTGCAAGGAATTTCATAATTCAAAGCTGCAAAAGGCGGAGTTCTTGTTTCGACAAATGAAATAGAAGCGTTACAGTATGAATTACAGTGTAAATAGCGCTCCTATTATACAAATCCATCATCCAGGTTAAAGGCAGTCCTTCAAGCATCCGAGTCTTCCTCGCTGCTTTCATCTTCGGGGACATCGGGAACCTCTTCTTCTGGATAAGTGATAGAAATGTTAACCATGGAAGCAATCTTGGTGGCGTGGCCTTTGACTTCATCAAAGATGGCGGTTCGCTGATCCTCTGTATACCCTTGAGGGACACCAGAGGCCACGCGCCAAGATTTCGCATCAGGATAGTGCAGGCGCATAAGGCCTAGCGCCATGCGCGCACCACCTCGTGCAGCGGAGCGTAGGATGGATTCCTTTGATCCCGCAACTTCCATGATGGCACCCGGGAGTTTGTAAACTTCCGAGAAATCTATAGTACTTGCGGGAAGGAATTTATTAATCAATTGCATTCCTGCATTTCTGATTGTGTTCCATACCTCTCCAAAAGCTCGGATTTTCTCAATCCGAGAAATGCCTGGAATATTCCCTGTTTTGATGGCAGAAACGAGTTTAGGCCACAAAATAAAGGAAAGTAAGACATGGAGAAATTGGTAAAAGGAACTAACTTACCAAGAACCTTATCAATTTTGGTGCCTTCTTTCATGCGCGGGAATAGCATACTTTCAAAATCATGGATAATAGATTTATTTTCCGCCGCTTGCAAAGAAGCCTGGGATTGAGCAATCCCAAGGGCCAGATTACTGGCTTCCAGGTCTTTTTGAACTTTCGTAAGTTCCTTGCGAAGGCTCGAGTTTTCTGCACGGAGCCGAGATGCATTGCTAGCGTCCTTGGCTACTTTGTTGGCTTTTGCTAAAGCAGCTAGGGGACACAAAAACATTTCGAGCTTATGAAAATTCGGGAAAAATGTTATCCGGATAAAAACTGCAGAGAATACACACCTGTTTTTTTGTATAATTGTAGCTGAGATGATGCCAGCTCGTTGCTTTTCAACTCAATCATAGATTGAAGGGTTTTTACTTCTCTACTTTTGAGATTAAGCTTCTTAAAAACTTCCAAGTTTATGGCATCTGCGGAATGCTGAATACGGAAATGAAAGCCAAATGCTTAAGTATGAACAAGCATATGATGAAACATTAAGAAGAATTCAGGTTTTCAACTTAATGCTTGGGGGCTAGAGGTGTCACCTGGCTCATTTCTCGCAAGTCGGCCAAGTTCTCGTTGAATTCTTTGGCATATTCAGCAAAAAGAATCCCAACGTGATGAAGGCCATCTTGTAAGACCTGGTGAGGGGAAAATATAATATCATTGCGAACAACTAATCCGCCCTGTGGCCAAGGACGAATTAGAGGGGCAGGAGCGAAGAACTTTTTAGCCTCCGGACGAATATATCCAAGATCGTCGAACGGTTCTTCTTTTATCCGGATGTTACTGTCCAAATTGGAGACGGGTTCGTTTCCAGCAGAGGTCCGGAGATTTCCACCTGTCTGTGCTTCCGTTCTATTCCTCGGGCCCATGGCTGCGGAAGAAGATTCTTCTTTGATAGCAGTCTTATGTTTCTTCAGCTTCTTTGTTTTCAAAGGAGTTGGGGCAAGACTGAAAGAAGAATATCCGAGAGTTAAAAATCTCGAAGAACTGAAGGAGGATGGTAACTAGGAAAACCCCGGTAAAATACCTGGATGTGGCGACAGGAATTCCGTCAACAGTTACCATTTTCTCGAAAGTCACCTGCCTTTTGCGCTTCCGGTCGTGGTAAAACCTAGCATGTAGTTCGTTGAGTTCGGCGTCGGAAGCAAGATCATTTCCTCCGAGTTCGTTGAACTGGGAAAGAATTAACAACATATTAAAATGTGGAGATACAAGTTAATCTGAGGAAACCTCAGAAACAAGGAAAGTATAAATACCTTGGGAACTCGATTTTCCACGTGATAAATGGCTAGGTTTTCTTCGATTTGGGCGCTGGAGGCAACCAGTTGATGAAGCCGCTTTATAAAATCTTTCTTGGTATAGGCTTTATCTGTTCCCCTCATGCTATCTTCTGGCCCTTGGTATTCGCAAAGAAGCCAGGAACGAAATGAAAGGGGCTGAATGCGACGTCCGAACCAGCATAAAACAGTGTCCTTCCCGGTTAAGGAAGGTTTGGAAGAAGTAAGCTTGGCAATACGATGCTTTATCTTCATTAAATTTTCCGGCAATGTTTCAATTGCTTCAACTGTCCAACTCTCTCGAGGAATGGCGGCGGAATTAACGAATGAAGGAACCCCGATTTCCTTGCCAGGGAATGGGATGTCCTGATGATAAAAGAAAGAACCCAGCCAGGATTTGGTGGGTTCTGGCATTTGTATTCTCGGGAACCAATCCTCTCTATTTTTCCGAAGAAGGAAAGATATAGTTCCACAGATAGGGGAAATACCTTCTGTGATGTTATGCTTTACTTCAAAACAGTATTGCCAAAAATCTAGACTAGGGGTTATTCCGAGATATCCCTCAAAAAGGGCTTGGAAGCTAGCTAGATAGAGGATGGAGTTTGGAGAGAGGTTATGCGGTTGGACGCCGTAATAGTTAAGGATGTCTATGAAGAAGGCAGAAGGGGGTAAACCCATACCTCGCGTAATGTGAGATGCAAGGAGGGCACATTCTCCGTCTTTTGGCCTGGGCTCGAGCTCACCATCTGATTTTCGCCCTTTGCCTTTAACTATTAATCCCTCTTTTGACATTTGTCGAAGGAGGACGAGGGAAGAGTTACTCGGATTCCAGTCGCCGACAAATTCTACTTCTTCAGTCGCAGTGTGTTCGTTGACTTGAAACAGGATCTTCTCCTCCGCCGTTTCAGGAGCGAACGGCGGGGAGGCGGCGGAGCTAGCGCCCGCAATGTCCGCGGCGGCGGAAAGATTTTCTCCACCTGCCGCAGAGGCTGCGGATTTCTCCGGCTCGTCGCCGGCGTGGTTGGGTGACCCGACTTGGGGATCTAGGTCGCTGATGATGTCGTTGATGGCGGCGCGAGTGGGCGACGACGGTCAGCCTGCCATTTTCGGGCGGCGCGTTCGTTTCTGGTGCTTGGAGGTGAGGAGTGCGCGGAACAGTGCGTCGCTTGGGAGCTTGCGTGCGTCAATGGCGAGAGCGGTGCGAGTGCGGAAGGTTTTCATTGAGGACGAGGAGGGCTATTTATAGCCAGAAATCCGTCAAGATACGCGCCAACTGCTATTTTGACCGTTGGATGTTTGCCGCGTGTCGCTCGCCGGAAAATCCGGGAAATGAAACGACGGAGTAATGATGGTTATCTCCTCGTTTCCCACGAGAATCTGTCAGAGATATGTTTCTGGGTTTTTCCGAGTAAATCTCAAACGTCGCTTACGTCAGCATGGTTGAGTGCGCTGACGTAGGAAGTTTCTTCTCCGCGAAGGATCGTGAGAGAAAAGCCGGATTTTCAGGATTCTGAGTTTCATGCCACCATCTTTTTCAAAAGAAGAATAAGAAGAATCAAGACTGCTGAATCAATATTTCTCGGACAAAGAATATTTGGCGAACGGCGGAGAATCAGAGTTTTGATCCTTCTTGGGGGCTACTGTCGGATATATACCAAATAGGGGTATAGAAGATGGTAGGCCAAGTGCCGGATTACCAGGGTGGCCAAAGTGGTAGTGGGCTTAGGTCCATTAGGCGGCCCAGTAATCCGACGCGCAGAAGCCGGATTCTAGAAGAACCCGGATCACAGCCCATGTGATCTGGCTTGGAGAAGAAGATGGATTCCTAGCTTTCCAAGTTACAAGTTACCGTAGTTTTCTAGGTTTCCTATTCTGTAAGCCCTAATCCGGCTATTATATAAAGCCGGACGGGAGATAAACAAAACAACCAACAAAGGAGAGATACAGAGAAGCTCTACGCCAACTCGCCGAGAAGCTCATCCTCGTCGAGTGGTTTAGATCTAAAACCCTCACATTGTAACCCTGTTTACGGGCTTTAGTCCCATTAGTGAGAAGTGCAGGAGTAGGCACGTCGTACTGTCGCGACGTACCGAACCTGGGCAAAATCCTGTGTTCTGTGTTACTACGCTATCCCGTTACCCCACGTCTCTACCGTAGTCTCATGGCACCCCCGTCTATGAAAACTACTACGATGTCTCGACAGGGGCAATGGTGCGGTTCTGCAGAGATAAGCACATCCGACTAGATGTTGCATCTGTTGCGCACCCCGCTTCCAGTGGGCAAGTGGAAAGAGCAAACGGCATGGTACTGGCAGGCATAAAGCCAAGGCTGATTGAGCCGCTGCTGAAAACACCTGGGTGTTGGCTAGACGAGTTGCCAGCGGTGTTGTGGAGTCTAAGGACTACCCCTAACCGGTCAACCGGCTACACGCCATTCTTCTTGGTATACGGGGATGAGGCCGTGTTGCCAATAGACTTAGAGCATGACTCCCCCCGAGTAACCCTCTACACAGAGGTGGAGGCGAGAGAAGCTCGAGAAGACGACGTTGACCTGCTCGAAGAAGCAATAGAGCTCACTCTGTCACGTTCGGCTATCTACCAGCAAAGTCTGCAGCGTTATCATAGCCGAAAGGTGATCCCAAGGGTTTTCCGAGAAGGAGACTTGGTCCTCAGGCTTGTGCAACGCACAGCCGGGATGCACAAATTGTCTCCTCCATGGGAAGGGCCCTTCATTGTGAGCAAAGCGCTGCACAATGATGCCTATTATCTCGTGGACATGCGTCCATCACAGGCGAACAGGGCAGATAAAGCTGGAGAGGAATCCAAGTGCCCTTGGAATGTAGCCCTACTTCGTCGCTTTCATTCGTGAGCAAAGATGTGTATGTACCCTCTTATCCGAGTTAAAATTTTACCCTGCAATCTGAAATTGAACTCGGGGACTGCCCTCGCCTAAACTTGCTCTGTGTGTTTCTACCCGGCTTTACTTTTGTCCACTCGGTTGCTCTGCTTAAAATTTCACGAGTACATCTAGTACTGTGTTTAAACCTACATGCCAACTCTTCGACTCTGCTGCTGTCCGAAACCCGGCTTCATGGCAAGCAAGAGAACAAGCAAAAGGTCAATGAGCACAAGAAAAATTACTAAGGAAAGAAAAAGTGCAGGAACCGAATAGGATGTCTTTTACTGTTGTTTCTTGTTAACTCCTTCTCGCCTAAGTGGTGGGCTGCGTTACTATGAGTATTTCTAAGTGGCTAAGTATTTGCAACTCCAACTTTGAATTCTTGTGACTCGAATACCAAAAAAGCAACAAGTTGCGGGTAAGAGCTGAGATAAAAAGGAAGAGCGAATAAGAAATGCTACTCGGGGACTCGCATCATAACGCAACCCGACATTCGAGCCAAAGTTGATCAAATTGACTAAGTTAAATATCAAACGTGAATAAAACTGAGTAGCAAACGACAAGGATAATTATTTCGATACATCTGCACCCGGCATCCCGGGGATCTGATAAAAGTTTCGAGAACAAGTTGCAGGAAGTGATCAAGTAGAAGCAGCAGTGTTCTCGGCGCTGGCCTTGGCGGCCTCAGTGTCAGTGTTGGCCTTGGCGGCTTCAGCTTCAGCGCTGGTCTTAGCAGCATCGGCCTCCGAGTTGGCGGCGTCAGTCTTCGCGGCATCAGCATCCGGCTCAGTAGCAGCCTGCTCGGAAGTGGCAGTGGCCACCGAGGTGGAGGTTGCAGTCTGAGCGAGGAGTCGCGCCGTGTCGTCGAGAGCCGCACCTGAGGAGGTGCCGAACTCGAGGGCCGCGGTGTCGATCACCATATCCACGCTCTCGGCCTCCTCCTCGCTGTCCGCGACGACCGCGGCCTTCCCCTTCCCGGCCTTGTAGCGATCACTCTCGAAGCTGCCCAGGTCAGACTCGGTGGAGTCCTCGTCTTCATCATCGTCGTCATCATCGCCTTCGTCCACCTCGGTGTCAGGCTCAGTGAGACCGTCGATGAAGCGCGCGGTGCTTGCGTACTGGGCGACCTCGTACGCGACGGCCTGGCGGAGAGCCACGCAATCGGAATCCGTCTCCCACTTGGAGTCCTCACGCATCTCGCGGACAACTTGCAAGTTGAGGTTCTCATACCAGCTGGTGATGAACAGCAGCATCATATCAGCGCCTGCCCGAGCTCCAGACGCCCTCCACTTTTTCAGCTCGGCCTTCACGCCATTCAGCTTCGCGGCAAGTCCGCGGATAGTTTTCGGCGCGGAGTCTTTAGGCCAGAACACGTCATGGAGCTTGAAGGCAGTGCGCACCAGATCAGTGCCCACACCACTTAAGCGCTGAAGCTGCCCCTGCATGACCGTGATGCTATCTTCGATCTCTGCCTTGGTGTCCATGGGTTCGCCCTTCTCAATGCGAGCTGCTCGGGCCTTCGCTAAGGCAGGCTTACAAGATGACTCGAGGTCGGGGAAGATTTCTGAAAAAGCTATTGAGAAGATCAGAAACAGAAGCCGAGTAGAAAAATAAACCGAGCAGCGGAGAAGCGCAAGAAACAAGAGAAGGGCGGAGAAGCAAGCACATACTGTTCAGGTCGTAGAGTAGCGCCTGCAGCTTTTTCTTCCAAGACTCCTCGTCAGCAACATGCTTCTCTTCTACCTTCCGGAACTGCGCCAGCTGGAGCATAAGATCAGAGTTGCTCTCCTTCAGCGTCTTGCATTCCAGCTCGAGAGCCTTTTGCTTGGCTGTGGCTGCCATTTCGGCTTTTTTCTTCTCGGCCACCGCGTTGTCTCTCTCGGTAGCTAGATCAGTGGCTTTCTGGAGAGCAGTTCGCACCTGGGCCTGCAGTGGTTTCAACTCGGCGAGGTGCCTTTTCTTGAATTCCGCCTCAAGGCTTGCAATCTGCGCCTGCACCTCAGCAGGCTTGAGGCAGTCGAGATGCTCTTCGACAAACTTCTTATGATCTTCTGTGAAAAGCAAAGCACAGTCAGCAGAGTAGGAAAGATGAAAGCAAGAAGTCAAGCCGGGAAGATATCAACTCACCTTCCAGCCTCTTGATGGTGGTTTGGCCGTTTTCAACAAAGGCGCGGCAGTTGGAGTGCTCCTCGGCCAGGGTCTTAAATTTGCCTGCAGAAAGGAGTCGGTCTGAGCAGAAAGCAATAGCGGGCGTAAACATAAAACGCGGGAACCGCGTAGCTACAAGCTTACTTTCGATCTCGGAAAGCTTGAGGGCACTGTCCATGACCTCCTTATCCGCCGCCTCACCGGACTTGAGCTCCGATTCCAGGGCCTCAAGACGCCTCCTAGCGATGCTGTGGTTCCATAGCAGCCGCCGGTACAGGTTGGTTCTTTTCAGAAGGCAATTCTGAGAAGAAGAAAGAAAAAGAATCAGAAAAAGTCGTAAAGATTCAACCCGAGAAGGCGGCAACTCGGTTGAGTACCCGTCTACTCGGCCAGAATCTCGGGGAATGGGGGGAAGGATAAGAAGAAGCAGTAGAATAGAAGAGAAGGAAAATGCAACTCGGAACGGATGAGCAAAGCTTACCGCGTAAGTCTGTTCAATATCCTCCGCGGCCTTGCGATGGACGAAGAGCTTGGCGGCGAGTGTGCTGGTATTGGACGCAATAGTCATGGGTTTATAACTGTCTGCCTTGTTCCAGTCGACGCGCATGTGGTCCAGATCGCCCAAAGATGTGCCGTGCCAGTTCGTGTTGCCGAGGACGTCGCTGTCCCACTCAGCATCGATGAATCCAACCCGGTCGACTATCTGCTCGAGGCCCGTGGATGTTACCTCGGTTTCCGCAACTTCGCGCGAGTGGATCGAGACGGATCGGTCCTTGTTCCTGGCTGGAGGCTTGGAGTCCACCGGCGTAGCCTGTTTGCCCCTCCTGATAGCGAGCTTCTTCTCGACTGGGGTCAATGGGATGTTGTGCTGCTGGCTCACCTTCACCATATAAGGTGGGAAGGTGGGTGGATCCGGGAAGCTGGATCCTGCGGCGGTATCAGCAGCCGCATCAGGTTCACGGATGGTGAGCTGGCCGGGCTTGGCAGTTGGTCTTGGCGGCGGCATCGTGGCAGCACCACGCGTACCGCTACGCGAGGGATTCCTGTGAACAGTGCCCTCTGACTGGCCAACTGGCTTCTCGGCGGCCTGGTTCCCAGAGGTCTGTTTCTCGGCAGCCTTCTTCTCGGCGGTCTTCTTGTCAACGACTTCCTGTTTGATATTCTTGATAAGCTGCTTGGCTGGAGGGCTGGATGATGTCTTGGTTTTCTTTGTTGGTGGAGAGTTTGGCGCGGTGGAGGAAGTACCCTGCTGGGTAGGCGGCGCCAAGGGCGCGCTATCCGGCGCAGCATCCGGCTGAGCGCTACCCTGCACGGCGTCTGGTTGCGTGTCGCTCAGAGGATATTGCTCCGTATCATCAATTGTCTCAACCCGCTGCCCGGCAGCGGGGTTTTGCTGTGTGGCGTCTTGTCCCTCTACTCGCGGCTGGGCCGCGGGGTCGTCTTGCTCAGCAGCCCTTGTCGCTGGCTGCTCTTGGTCCTCTTCTCGCCGCTCAAGGGCGGCATCGTCATCATGCTTCTCGGGGTCTTGATCTAGGTTCTCCTCGGTCGTGGCGGCCGGAGGAGAAGGTGGCCTTGCGTCGCGATCAGCGTCCCGCGCATCTTGATCTGCGCGGGCCTGCTGCTCCTGCTCGAAGTCGTGGGCGTCGCTGTCCATGTATCGAGCGTCGTCGGAGTCGTCCCCTTTCACGGGAGAGGACGCACGCGCTCCGTCCTGCGCTGCGGCTTCAGTCTCGTCGTCGAGGTCGATGAGATTATCAACGTCAATGGCGGATTTCTTCTTAGTCTTGGTGGGCGCGAGAGCGGCGTCAGCGTTCAAGGGGGCTCTGAAGAAAGAAACATGTTCAAAAAAAGAGAAGGACAGAGGAAATCGAGAAGAAGCAACGAAGTAAGAGAATTGGGAATTCGCGGCAGCAGAGGCGCATAACTAAGGAGAAAGTGCTTACCCTTTACGGGTAGGGATTGTCCGTCCTCCTCTCGTCACGGTCTTCTTGGTCGTCTTCCCGGCCGTCTTCTTCTTCTTGGCGGGGGGCTCCTGAGCACCGCTACCCGTCCGTTTGCGGGTAAGAGGAGCAGCGACCGAGAGCGGCTTGACGACTAGGGCTTCCTCGTGTTCCTCCTCGTCTTCCTCTTCAGCATCAGCGCCGCCTGTGAAGTTCGGAAGAAGAAAAACGGCTCAGAAACAAGAAGAAATTGGGTAGCGCGACTTGCGACCAGACAGGATGAGCTCAATTACCTTCGTCATCGTCCTCGGACCAGTCACGGACAGACGCATCTACGTGATGCTTCTCCGTCTGAGCGGCATGGGGGAGGTTGAGCCTGTCCGCAGTCTCGAAGGAGACCTCGTCGTCCTCCTCTCGGTCCTCTGACCAGTTGTCCTCGAAGCGTTCCATGCTCTCAGCAAGCTGGCGAGCAAGGACCTGAAGAATAGAGATACATCACAAGTTAGTCGAGTAGCATAGAGGCATCCTACTCGGCAAGACGTGCAAACACAAAGCACAGTAAGCCTAAGTAGTGCTACTCTGTGTCCTACTCGGCAAGGCGTGCAAACATAAAGCACATTAAGCCTAAGCAATGCTACTCCGTGTGCTACTCGGCAAGGCATGCAAGCATAAAGCACATTAAGCCTAAGCAGTTCTGCTAAGTGCCCTACTCGATGCAGAGTGCGAGTACCAGACGCTGCAAGATAAGAGGGCTACCTACTCGGAACATGCATACAAGAGATAGGAAAAGAGATACATACCCGCTCGATTGGCTTCGTACGGCTGTATGGGATGAAGCCATACTGCCAATTGTCCCTGAGGCCCGTGGTCATGATGGACCGCGCATGAGCGGCGACATCCGCGTTGCTGAGCTCGAACGTGGTCGTCCGAGTACAGTCGCGGGGGCCGCCCATGTAGCACATGGGGTGGACACGGCGCTGGAGCGGCAGCACCCGCTTGGAGATCCAGCAAGCGATTGGGTCGTCGCTCTTGAGCCCTTCTTCGCCAGATAGGCGAGGCGCTCGTCCATCTGCTTCAGATTGCTGTCGATGGATGGCTTGGTCCGCCAGTTCTGCCCGGTGGGAGCTCGATTGCTCCAAGGGGGAAGATTGATTCGGTCTTCTACCTTGGCTCCCTTCGTGGCGGGGACGTTCTGCACATACAGGAACGTCCTCTGCCACTTGCGGACGGAGTCCAGTCCCTTGATGCGCGGATGGTTGGTTCCAGGGCGCTGCACCATCATGGCGCTGCCGGTCTCCGTTATCCGGCTGCTGGTGTCCGCGCCGTCCTTCTTGCCCTTGCTCTGTTGGCGAAAGAAGAAATACCTCGACCAGGTCTCCGTCGTGGGGCGAACGCCCAGGAAGGCCTCGCATACCACGGCGTGGTACGAGAGGAAGACGATGGCGTTCGGAGGGAGATGATGCATCTGGAGGCCGTAGTGGTCGAGGAAGGAGCGGAGGAAGTTGGATGCCGGAAGCCCGAATCCTCGCGCGAAGTGCGCGAGGAAGACGACGTGCTCGCCTTCCTGCGGGGCAGGGACGAGCTCATCGTCAGGTTGCCGGCAGCGAACACCGAGAGGAACTCGCCGGGTGTTCACCAGCCATTGGCAGTCCTCGGCGGTGACCTCGGATCCCGCCCAGCCGGCGCGAGCGTTGTCGTCGCGAGCCATGGCGGTGAGGAAGAAATTGGGGAAAAAGATCGAGAATGTGGTGTGTGGAGAAGCTCGCGGCAGCGCAGTGAGTTGCGCGGCGGCGAGGAGCTCTGCGGTGGCGGAGAAACGAGAAGGCAGAAGGGGAAATTGCGAGCGGAAGAAGAAGAAGGAGTTACCGAGGGGGTATTTATACCGCTCCTCGAGTTACCGTTACGAGTTTAGGAAGTGGGATCGATCGTGGCAGTAATCGTGTGGCGTGGGGTCTGTGGGCCGGTTAGAAACGCACACAACGCAGAACGCGCGCGTAACGGCCGCATTAGATCCCACGACGAGATCGTGGGCGATTACTGCGCGTGATGGGACGTTACGAGCTGGTGGGCCCACCCCGTGAAAACTGGGCGCGTGGCCTGTCAGTTACCAGGCACCGAGGCGTCGAAGTCGTGTCCGCGTGACACGTGCCCAGTTGCAGCGCGGAAAGCCGAATCGTGCTCTGTCACGCAGAGATTCCGTTTCCAGATTTCACTAAGTCATTTTACTCGGCCACAAAGAAGAGAAGTGGCCCTACTCGGAAGAAAGGAAACAAGACCAAGGGCTACTCGGAGGTTTTCGCTCGGTATCTCAAGGTTCAAAGGCAAGACTGTCAAGGTTGGTTTTTAAGCTGGCAGGGCCCAGTGAACGAATTCGCAGGGCTCTACCAGCTTCGGGGACTGCTGTCGGGGGGTTACCCCCGAGTAGGGTAAAGGCAAGTGCTAAAGGCAAGATCAGAAGGGGTGTTTGGCCGAGTAGCCGGCTACCTGGTACTCGCTACCCGGTCGACTGCTACCCGGTCTCACACCTAGACAGCCAGAAGAATGAATCAAGAGAGTTATGCTCCTCTGAATAGAAGAACTGGTCCGAGTAGAAATGGCGGGAACCTACTCGGGCCAGAAGTCAAAGGAGCCGTTCTGACACCGAATCCCGCGTATCCCGGGTCCGTACTCGGCACTGTTCACAGCACTGTTCATCTGGGGACGGCGTGCCTGACAGCGACAGTGTGTCAGCAGGGCGTCGCAGGATAGGGGGACCTACTCTGTGTTCGCCACAGTGATAACAGACTGAACACTTGGTTTTGCCCAACGACTTTCCGCACCGGGACAAATCTAGAAGCCAAAGCTGTCAGCGGGAACTCGGAAGAAGGACGGTGTGTACACAATGTCGACACTTGTTTGTATTTGGCTGTATCCGGCTGGGCACCAAGTATATAAGGTGCCCTGCCCCCTCCTGCGCGAGGGATGCTGACCTAGAGCGATCACAACGTAGAGATTCTGGACCTAGTTCTTCCGGTAGAGAGAAAAGTGGCTACTCGGTAGCAAGAATCATTGTACTGTGGCTACTCGGTGAGACATCAGAATACGGAAAGAAAGGCAGGAGTAGGGGTTTTACCTCCTCACGAGGGCCCTGAACCTGGGTAGATCGTGTTGTTTGCAGTGCTAGTTTCATCCTTCACGCGTCTACTCGTCGCGTGATCCCTCCCCGAGCGCCTCCAGCGTCCTTCGTCCCCACATCTTTTGCCATCCTATGGCATCTGCCGTGACACCACCACGACATTTAGGGTTTTACAAAACTTTTGAAAACAGTTTTATTGCATTGAGCATATTGAATGCCCAAGTGCACCAAGTTTTGTTTTTTCCATAATTCAAAATTTTGTTAAACTTTGAATTTGAATTTGAAATTCAAGGTAGGTCTTTGTTTTAGGTAAAAAGGGATTTTTATAATCCAAACCATTTAAAAGTCCAATTCAATTTGTATTGCAACAGCAAGGGTGAACTTTTGAATTTCTAAAGTTGGTTTGAAATTTGAATTTGGGGGTGAATTTGAACCAAATTGAAAATTGAGGGAGTTTCAAGTTTCCAAAAATCATGAATTTGATTTCCTTGCACTTGACATTCAAAATGCCCAAGTGTGGAAACTTTTGTTTTTGGAAATTTTGAAAGTTTGTTTGAGTTTTGAATTTAAATGACATTTTGGGTGAAAATAAATGCAATGCATATGATGCTTGATGCAATGCAAAAAAAAGAAAAACAGCTAAATCCTATTTGGGGGAAATCCCCCGGGTGTTACAGACGACACCACTAACAAGGGATTGCGCCCTCGCAATCCACCCAAGGCAAGGGGAAGAGAGGTGTCAACTACGGAGTCTTCGTGCTACGGTTGAATTCCCGGGTCAGCGGGCGGATCTCTTCTTCTCGACACCACTAACAAAAGTTTCTCGACACCACTAACAAGAGATTCTTGCTCGGATTGATGACGATGTTCTTCCACCAGGAATCTTCCGATGATCGAACCTATTAGGTTAACGGCTCAGAAAACGTCCACCCACGTAGGATCCTAAAACTTTGAAAGATTGAGAAGAAGAGAGACTCCAAAACAAATAAGATGAGAGGAGAAATAGAATAGAGATAAGGAGAAAACAAAGGATATTACCGTGAAACAACCTCTGGTTCATTTATACATTTGTCTTGTCTTGCTATTCGGTAAGTTTCCTCTTTCTCGTTACTATATTATGATATCCCACATGATGTATCATCATGGTGCATTGTCTGCAGAACTTAAGGATATCAAGAATACTAAGTGGCCCCGGGTATGTATCTCTCTTTTTATGGAGGAGTAATTCTCATATCAGAACATCGAGGTAATATACTCTTTTAGAATTACCTAGTAGCTACCTTTTTGATTATCCAGTTTACGATGTGACTCTTAATAGCACCAAAGTAAAACCTCCAGAATATGTTATCCCGATAACCTCATGGTCAAAAGGATGCAATGTAATATAACCGTGTTGTGATATGATTTTAAGGACACAGATTTCTTAGTGGAATCTCTTAGCATATCAATCTACTTAGGGAATATCCAACCATATTGTTCCCTACCAACAATATGATATTCACTAATATTGATATAAACAATGTCCATGACCAGGAAAACATAGTCATCAAACATCCAATGAATTAGTCGTAAAAGGCCACGTGAGCGTGAGTTTTCCTCTTAATCTCATATTCAGGAACTACGTCAGTTATAGCATAGTAATATGAATCATAATTATGAAACAAATATATAAATATTATTGCCTTTTGGGCATAC
The DNA here is from genome assembly GCA_028641055.1 of Alopecurus myosuroides. Taxonomy (NCBI): domain Eukaryota; kingdom Viridiplantae; phylum Streptophyta; class Magnoliopsida; order Poales; family Poaceae; genus Alopecurus; species Alopecurus myosuroides. The sequence goes on along the minus strand of CM054063.1, from coordinate 199,967,363 downwards.
ATCAAACATCACTTTCGTTACCACCAAGACAAATGCATCATTGGGTAAAATCCTTGATGATCTTCACAATGTCATGTATAAGGGTAAAGTTGGTACAAGGATGTGAACTACAATGTGTAGAACTAACTCTCATATGAACGATCTCCCTGATACATGGATTGCACAATGATGAAGCTCAATCATGAAATCTATCATACTAGCACATGAGCAATGGTCAACCACAACAACATGAGAAAAGCTTACAAAAACTACCAAATCATCACACAACATTATGATCTACCACATTCTCGCACTACATCATGAACTAATACCTACAGATCTACCAAATGCTCACAAATCTAAGATACACAAGCTAGGCTTGGAGGTAACTTACAACGATCAAAGGAGCAGAGGAGTGACATAACTCGAATACGTGTATGGGGGGTGGCGGGAGTTTTGATGGTGAGCCAAATGTTGGAGATATGCCCTAGAGTCAACAATAAAGATATTATTATATTTCATTTATGTTAAATTATTAAGTTTATATTCTACTCCCTCCGTCTCAAATTATCTGTCACAAAATTTGATAAAACTGGACGTATCTAACACTAAATTATGTCTAGATACATCCACTTTTGTCAAACTTTGAGACAATTAATCTGAGACGGATGGAGTATAATCGTAATAGTTTCTAGATATACGATTCAGATGGAAAACTTATTAACATGAGTCAGACCTCTAGACTAGTTCATGATTTGTTAGATGGTTCAGTTTTCCTAACTATATGCCTGCGTAAAGGGTTATGACGATGCCAATGATCATGAGGGTGTAATCGTTAGTGTAATGGTGCGTTGGATAGTTCTGTTGATATATTGTAAGATACACTGTCAATTTTGTTGTGAGTAATTACTCATAATTTATATTTATTGTTGTCATGGATGTGTTCTGGTCAGACCTTCCGCACGCTCACCACGGAGAAGGCTAGGGAGCTCACCATGGATGCCATGGCAGAGCTTGATGAGCTTCCCACATGCCACCAGACCTTGAGAAGATGATGACAGTGAGCGGATTTCGCCCGACCTAGCTGTGATGAGTCTCCATTATAGAGGATTCATGCCCGACGAGTTTAAATTAACCAAGATGGCAAAAAAATATTTTTAAGATGCCCTCCATTCCATTTTACTCTACATCCAGGAAAAATCCAGACAAAATAAGCAAACATTTATTAGTGCTAGTTTGACACACATATGCATGCATTGTAGTAATTGTACACAGGATACAAAGCATTATCCCGATTACCTATGATTAATTAATGCTAGACATGCAATTTGCACCCAATAAGGAATCAACACGAGTAGGTTTTCTCTCTCTTGTATTAATTCACAACATGGAGATGAGTGTTATGCTTTCTCTCTCTTTAATTAGTTATGTGGGTCCCAGCCAAAATGTAGACTATTTTGGAACTTAATATGGACCCAGAATGTAGAGTAAAAAGGAATGGAGGGAGTATATATCTAAAATATCATACCCCCTCCGTCCCAAATAAATCGTCTTGGATTTGTCAAAGTACATACATATTTTGACAAATTCACGACAATCAATCCGAGATAGGGGGAGTTTAAAATTTAAACCCAGCCTAGAAATAGACGCGCAAATTCTGTTCCGATAATGCTAGTGGACAGGATTGGAAGGCAAGTTTTTGAATAGCTTATGTAGAACGATTTGTCTTTTCTAATACTGTACTCCCTCCGATCCATATTAATAGGTGCTGAAGTGGATGTATCTAGACATGTTTTATTGCTAGATACATCCACTTCAGCACCTATTAATATGGATCGGATGGAGTATTATTTTAAGCCGCCGGACAAATTTGAATTTGTAGTATGTGGCTTGATAAAGAATCGCATATGGTGTATCTCTTTGTCCAATAACACCTTTCAAATTGTTTTGCAATATTAAGCGCGTGTTTTCGGGGTGCACCACGGAGGCACCGGATAAGTACGAGACACGAAGCAACACGACAGCACGTAAATGTCAGACCGGCCAAAAGCTTATCCAAAAGCAGCTCGACTCAGATCAGATGCAGTTGACCGATGGTTGCCTTGTCGCCGAGTACACTACGGGCCACTACTATACTGGTTTGCTGTTACTAGTGCTTGCAGGCGTCCAGCGATTATTATTAACCACAGTCCACAGGTCGCTACCCAACAGCGAAAGCCAAATAAAACACTACGGTATCAATTACATACACGTCGTACTATGGTTGTTGAGGAATAAAATCGTGAAGATTCTACGACTTAGCAAAGTGTATCTAGAAGAGTGCCTAATTTAGCAGGTCGTGGCGACGTCGACATCACCGGGAGCTACGAGGTCGAATTACCTAGATTCAATCGCTCTTTTGCGGATAAAGGTCCCGTCATGCTAGAAACCCGCGGACTATCATCAACATATAGCAATATAAAGTTTTTAAGAGTAATATTCATTCCGTACTTGGCACATGTTTATCTAAATACAGATGTATCTACACGCTAAAATATGATCTACGTACATCCGTTTTTAGAAGAACATGTGCCAACTAATTTCGGAGGGGGTAGAAAATATAAATAGGTTGCTGAGCCACATACAACTAACATAGTCAAAGGCATACCGTCGCTCTTGCTGAAGATGGACAAAACTTGTCATAGTAAAATTTGTTCTCATAGAAATATGAGATGTTGTCTTGGTAAGAGCAATTCTCGGAGAATCTCTAAACGGGCCGAAACTTTAAAGTTCTGACGGTTTTAGAGGTTGGGCTCGGTTTTGACGTGCTAACCGAGACTGAAAACTCGACCCGACCAAAAAACGGCTTACAAGCCCCCCCCCCCCGAATCCCCCTCCCAGCCTGTATTTATTCGGCAGCGCGAGCCATTTTCGGGTCAAAACCGAAAACCTAGCGTCGCCGCCGACGACAAATTGCCCCCGCGAATCCCCACCTCCGGCGAGCAATAACCGCGCGCCGGTGACAGATCTAGCAAATCCGTGTACAATGGCGCGTAGCCCTAGCTCAGGCGGGTCCGGGAAAGGCCGCGGCGGTGCCGAGGATGACCTTGAGCGCATGCGGCTCGCCCGGTCCGACACCGGCCGCAAGCGGGATGCGTGGAGGTTCGTCCGCGCGGGGTTGCCAGTCGCGGAGCGGTTCCGGTACAACACCATGGAGGAGTACGATCGGATGCGTCGTGGGAGCTCCAACGGCGGCGAAGGGATCTCTAATGGCGGGCACGTAGCTCCTGTAGGCGGGCCTCGCAGCGGCGCCCTCGCCATCCACGAGGCTCCTCCACAGGGGGACGACCTTCGCCTCTACCGTCTCACAGGAGGACTTCGTCCCCGACGAACAGGTGGACGCGAGGTGGCGCTCCTTTGCGCCCAGACGGCGACGGAGGAGAAGGAACTCCAGAAGTTGCGCTAGGTGGACACGGAGCTCCTCTAGGCGGGCCTCGCCGCGGACGCCACCCACATAGAGCACGCAATGTACTGGAAGAAGTTGGCGGAGAACGACGCCAAGGAGTCCATCAACATCCTCCGGAGGTCGCCATACTAGCCGTACTCCCTAGGTCCGCCGTAGTGCGTAGGCTCGCCGCAGTTCGGCCGCAAAAGCTCTTTTGTATGCAAACTTTCGCGCGCAGATGTTCAGCTATCAATGAAATGTCAAACTTCTCAGTTCCATATACGGGTTCCGCTATGAGCAACGAGTTCTTCAGCCTTCAAACTGACGAAAAAACGAACTGAAAACTTGTTTTTTTAGGTTGGGATTTCCAGGCGCTGCTAGAGTTGCTCTAAGATGCCCTATAGCCAACACATCATAGCAGCAACCATGGCCAAATATGTGAACAGTAGATTGGAAGAGTTAGGGCCTTTTTGATTCATAGGAATATCATACGGTTTTTGTAGAATTGGATCATATAGGAAATTTTTCTATATTATTTGTTTGATTCATAGGATCATATTCTATAGGAAATATTTCCACAGAAATGCTATAGCACAAATCTTATAGGAAAATAACATAAGGTCCAACCTTATAAACAATTTCCTTCACACAATTAAACGAAATTTCTCTTCTTGTAGGATTCATTTACCATGCCATACCAATTCTACAAGTTTCTTATTCCTATACTTTTCCTATCGTATGAATCAAATAAGGCCTACCCACAACCACAACAACAAACACGAAAACCGGTAGGATCCTACAAGATCCACCAGATACACAATTTCACACGCTTTCCATCCACAAGCACTAGGCACACCATCGGAGCAGGAAGGAATTTATTCTAACATTAAGATGCCACCGCCGTCTCATTATCCCGACAAACAAAAAGATATAAACAAAAACAAAAATCAAGACCTAAAAGGTCATTGGAGGAAGGACGACAGGACAAACCATCAGAGGCGCCGACACAAAACCCTAGCCGAGCGCAATCTGTTTTTTCTTCTCTCTTTTCTCATCATGACTTAATTTCTAGTTTACTACTAGTTTTATGTTGCATATCATGGTAAACCTTTTGAATGAGGATCTAATGTTGTAAATGAGATTAATTTATCGATTTGGCGCTACTTTTTAATAGAATTAATGTTTTATATGTATTTAGAAACATCAAACCCTCTTGTCCATATTAGTTGTCGCTGAATTAGTACAAGCGACAATTATATGAATCAGCGGGAGTATTAAATTGTATGTTTTTTATTTATTTGGTTTTGCTAGTTCTCGGTTAAGTTAGTGATCAGTCGATTCATACGGCGTCGAATTTGCATCGCGTTCGTGCAACTATGAATTCTAACTTGTGTGTCGACTGGGAACATTATCGTTGGAAATGGGTATGTAACTGAGAAAAATAATGCCATAGACAATCAAATTTAAGTTTGCTTCAGGATTCATGCATCATGCTAGTCATATTTGTGGCATAGATTGCAATTGAGATATGATGAGTTGTAGCATAGGATGCAACAGAGATTTGATGGCGTCATTTAACTTTGTAATTTAGGCTTTGAGTCTCATGTCCAAATAAAAAATCGAAAAAATGTAATTTATTTCAACAAAAAATAAAAAATTGGCGATAAACATATACAAAAAATTTACACTCTACCAAGTTTCATGATGAAATGTTATGTGTGTTGTTCTATGCGGGAAAAAACAAAATTAGTGCTCTACTTTTAAAGAAATCCTATTTTGACAATGGATTTTTTTTTTCACATAGTTATACTCCTACGTTCTAAAAAAAATAAAAAATAAAGATGTTTTACCAAAATGAAAAATTGACGGGTTCATGTGAGCCTGGGAAGCATAGTGAATTCCCACAATTTAGGGACACTTCTTTTGCGGTTTCTAGACTGCTTCCAGGTACCATATGACAAAAACTGAAAAGAAGTGTCTAGATTCTAGTCTGCTTCTCCCCACCGAGAAACTCATTTTGTGCAGCGAACCAGAAACTGTCTCGGAGCAGTTTCCCGAGTTTCTGGCCTCCCACCCGAATAGGTACTAGAAAAGGGTCATTTCGTTCCTTGTTATTTACGGAAAATTTCCACCGCTGGTCGCACAGCCATCCGAACCGGTCAACGAACGAGCGAAAGAAAAAAAGAAAACGAGCAAAACCCCCCGTCCCCGACCTCTCCCGACACCTGCCCAGTCCCCATCGACCGCCGTCGGAAGAACACTGACTCCGGTCCAAGATCCGGCCGCCGGACCGGCGGATCCGGCCAGTCCGCATCCGGCTGCTCCACTCCTCCCCGCTGTAACATCCAAGTATGAAAACACCCTAGTTGTTTTACTTCTTGTTTTATTTTAAGCAATGCATCATGTCATCATCCCCATATTTTTTTCTGTTGCATTGTTTTTTTTTAATCAACATTAAACTCAATCAACTTCTGTTTTCACACTTGTCTGTTACTTTCTTTCAAATAATGAATTGCAAAATCAAAAACATCTTTTGTTTCCAAACAATCCATTATAACTCATCTATTAATTTGTTGCTTAATTCAATTAACCAAATTAAACACTTATTTCCAAACTCAAACCATTTCTCAAAATCTTCACATTCTTGAATCCATGAAGTTCAACACTAATTGGTATTCATCAATTCACTTCTAAACCCTAGGGGAAACCCTATTGGAAATGGCTTATTTTCTAATATTAGTCATTATTGCAAAATTCAATTAAATTGGTTCAATTTTAAAACAGCAAGCAAACTTTCAACTTTTTGAAAACCAAAACTACCAATTGGTTGCATTTCAACTAAGGAGCTTATCAAAAATTTTCCAAATTTTTATCTAAGCAAAAACCTATCTTTTTTATCCAAAAGCTAAAGCTACAAAAAAAAACAGAAGGGAAAAATAAAAAGAAACAAAACCTACCGCGCGCGCAGCAGAAAAACCCAACCCAACCCAGCTAACTACCGCGCGCGCCAGGCCCAACCCAACTAACCCGCACCGTACCGCTTCAAAATTCGTGCCTGTGTTCTGATTCTGTACGGCGCACCATCCGTGGCGCCACCGCACCCGCGCGGCGACGCCGGCGGCCACCACGGCACCCTAGCGCCTATAAGTAGCTCCCTAGGGCTGCGCCGTCAACCCTAGGTTGCTAGGGTTCCTTTCCCCTCTCGCCCGCCGTCGATCGTCTCCTCCCCGACGCGAATTTCCTCTCCGCCACCACCTCACCGGAGCCGCTTCTGAACCTCTGCTCGCCGCCGTAGCCATGGCCACCTTCCACCCTATCTGAACCGCGTGCTCGCTTCCCCACGCTTCCTTCTCCCTCTTGGACACCAGAAACCTCACTGGTAAGCCTCAGATCGACGCCGCGTTTCCCTTCCTTCTCCGGCCACCGCGCCATGGTTGTCTGAATCCGAGCTTCTCGTCGACGTTGCAGGGCTCCACCGCACCGCTCGTTTGTTGGAATCGCACGGGCTCTTCTTCCTCTACGCACTGGACACCAGAGGCAGCCACGAGATCAACTCCATCCTCGACGCCGTCTACTTCCTCGCCGCGGCCACTGTCGTCACCGTGCGTCACCGTCCGCCTCTGCTTCAAATTACGCCGGTGGTGAGCACCACTTCTTTCCCTCTCTCTTCTGCTGCATTCCCCTTGCACTCGTGCACGTCCACGTTTCCAATTCGAGCACCGTAGCCTCGTTTCCCGCCGGCGAGCACCGCGTCTGTCCGTCGCGCAAGCGTTTCGTCAGAAAGTTCAGTTATTTTCGAACTGAACCTTAACCTGAAACCAACCCCTCTACTGTCAAACACCGCAGCGTATCGCAGTGGTACTGAACCTTTGTGCGCGCAGCCGTGGTTGCGGGTTCGATCCCCCGCAAGCACACTTTTTTGTGTGGAATTGCTTCCACTGCGCCAGGCCCACTGTCATAGACCCCGTGGCCACGCCAGCGCTTGCGCATTGCCACGCTGTCACTGGCCCACTGCGCAGTGGCAGTGTGTAGCGTGAGGCTGCGTAACAAAAGTTTTTCTGCGCATTTCAAAAATTCCAATTTCTTTTTTAATTGGCAGAATTACAACCAAACTTTAAAATTCCATATCTTTTGTTTTATAATTTCAACAAATACAAACTTTATATGAATACTGATCCAAATTTCCTAAACTTTCCAAATATCCAATTTGTGTACTGTTTTGAAAACTTCAAATACATTTAAACTTCAAATTTAAATAATTCAAATGTTAATTTGTAAATTCCATAACTAATTATTTATTAATCCAATAAATGCAAATAAAATATGTTTTCAATACCATTTTAAATAAGCTATTCAAATATAATTTTTGTTTTCTGTTTTGAATAATTAAAATTGCCTAAACCATTTAATTCTTGTTTAATGCAATTAAAAATTGTTTAATATTGTTTAATTCTTAATTAATTAATCCAAAGTCCAATTTCAAAATGTGAAACATGTAATCCAACTAAAATTTGATAACCTTTTCAAATATCAATTTTGTTATTTGTTTTGCACACTCTAACTTGATGAAACCAATCAATACTTGTTCAACACCATTAATACCAATAATTTCCAAACTTATTAATGTTTTCTAAAATGGTTAACTATCATTCCAATTGCAATAAACTTGTTATCTTATTGTTCCTCATCATGCATGCATCATGCTAACTCAACTACACCTAATGCTTAGTGGTAGAACAATTAATTCAACTCTAAGGCATGGGTTTGCCATATGCAATCTTTGCATATGGAATCCATTTAAACTTGTGTTTCATATCAAGCAAGTTATTTTGGTGCATCTATTAAACATGACATGCATCATCCAATGTTTGTGCACCTAAGCCATGTATTGATTGCCCGTCTTCCTTCGTTGTTGTTTTTGCTTCTTCTCGCTTAGACGACGACGTTGGTACCGACGAGACTTACGACACCACTACCCAGGACCTAGCCCAGTACCCGGCTGCTGAGCTTCCAGGCAAGTTATCACTCACATGAATCATCGAGTTCTCTTCCACACTTGTTGTTGTTACTATCCTTTTGTCTACTATTGCTAGCCCTATGTATCGTTGCTATTCTCCGAACCCATCACATGATACCTTGAGCCATGATATTGCCTCACCTCCATACCTACAGCCTTTGTTTGTGCCTGTTCTCATCTAGCATGCTTAGGGTTGCTTTTGCTCGAGCCTGTTGTCGGTTACTTCTTTTGCTATCGTGTTATTATTATATGTTATCGTTCCGGGGGCTCGAATGTTAATCAATCAATCCTGTTAATGCTGCTGTTAATAATGACTTGATGATAAGGCACCGGCAGGAGGCCCTTTGTGGTTTTGAGGCCTGCTAGTGTCGACCCTAATAGGAAAAGGGTCTTGTCTACTGATCCATGATGAGCGCACTACCCGCATGTGGGAAGCGAGTATGGGCGCCCCCCTCAACTTGACTCGATTCGCATCTCGTCCAAATCGCCGTACTAGTTCGGGCTTTCCATTTGCTGCATCATATGCAGGTACGAACCCGAGGCCAGGGTGGAACTTTTGTAGTCGGCATTTAGGGCGGCGTGGTCTTCCAGTGCTATGAGGGTCCTCCTTTTCTTCGGGGGGCTCGATTAGCCGCGCACGCACAGCACGCGGTGCTTTGGGCTTGATGCGAAGAACAGTTGGTTGTGTTGAGTGTCTCGCTTGGTGGGTTTGATTCCCATCTGGCGGGATATTCTTACGTGTACGGTTACTATGGTGCACCCCTGCAGGGATAAATCTTCTCGAGAAGCCGTGTTTTCCGCGGTTATGGATTACTTGGTGAAAGTACTGGCTAACAAGTACTCAGGACAACCTAAACATAACGATCAATCATGTTTCACCCAATGAATAATAACTTGACTAGTAATAGGTTATTCACACAATAACTTGTTTCACCTTCTTATAACGGTGTGAGTTATCCTCGGATTGCTTCTTCGGATAAGGGGCGAGATCCAGGATGGGTTTGTTTGAAGTTATTTTTCAGTTGGTTACAATTCCTCGATCTTATCTTTTCTGTTAGCCGGAGCTTGTAGTTATCTTCTGTAGTTGGTTAGAGCAGCCCGCTGCAGCTTTTATAATACCTATCTCTTCCGTTGATCCCAAGCATCAATGCTTGTGTTGACGGGTAACTCTTTGATGAAGTGTGAGTCTTGCTTGCCAGTACTTGGATGTACTGACCCCGTTGGGGCTGTGGTTTACGCAGAGTACGACTACGGCTATGATGATCACCAGGATGGCTACTTTGTGGAGTTTGACGACACTGCAGACGAGTAGTTGGCTGGACCCCGGGCAGGATCCAGGATCTATGTGGATGGGCTTCGTCTTCTTTATTTTCTCCGGCTTCTTAAGCCTTGGATTTGTCTGTACTCAGACCCCTTTGATTGCTTCCGCTAATGTAATGAATGATTTGTTGGGACATGTGTCCTCTGGATGAGTGTTTTGCTATCTCTGCCTTAGTGAAGGCTATTTGCAAACTTATTTCCATCTTTTGTGTCTTAGAGGCATGTTGTGTTATCCTTTTGTTCAAAGCTGTTGACGTACCGTGCGTGCTTGATATGAAGTACGTCGACAGTAGTGCCTATGACTCCTAATGGATAGTTTACATCGACGGTGGAATAGCAGGGCTTGTGTTGTCGCGCATAAGCGCAGGCCTACCAGGAAGCTGGGACGTGGGAGCAGTTATGCCCCATAATCCAAGCACCTGCTATCCAGTTCGTACGATGAGTATCCCTTAGAAGCCAGGGTGCGACAAATGGTATCAGAGCCTGTCTGCCTGTAGGATCCCTTTTTACTGGTCGCAGTTGAGTCTAGAAACTATTTTGTAGCTATATAGGGAAAATGAAACGTGAGAGTAGGAATTCTGCCATTTTTCTTCTTTCCCCACCCACCCACCCTTTTCTGGTAAGGAAGTGCAACGTTGTTTTCTGTTCTCACCTAAACTTTCAAGTTAGGATTTGACGTGTTTGGGTTCTCCTTAGTACCTCAGGTTTTGGTCTCGTTTTCCCGATGTTGCTTCGATATCCTGTTCTTTTAAAGAACCTATCGTCCATTGAATCTTGTTGTTGTTTTCCACTTCCTTTTTCTCTTACCGGCGCCTAATCAAAACCTTCCAAATCATCTGCAGATGGGTCTCAGCTACTACCCGCAGGTGGTTCGCATGACCCGTTGCGAGAGCACCGCCGGTTATCCGGAGACGCTGAGGGACATGGTTACCTACCTGGGGTTCCGTTGGGCACCAGAGTACCAGGTCTACGAGCACCAGCGCGAGTTCGACCAGACTTTCTACCGAGCCATCGTCTACATTCTGTCGGATGATGGCAGGAGCATAGTCCACCGCTACGAGTCCGTTGGTTCCACAGTGGACATGGCAGTGCAGCAGGCAGCGTACGTGAGTCTCACCGTCCTACGTGCTGACTACTGGGGGTTTGATGATTCCATCTATCGTCACATCCCCCGTGGTTACATCACGTCGGCGGGAGTTCACTTCACTGTCCACCGCGACATGGATACCTACGAGGATGATAGCGACAGGTTGTACACCACTGCTCAGTTCGTGAGGCACAGTGACGCCGTTGCTTCCACACTTGCCCAGGAGTTGGCCTCAGTCAGGAACCAGCTCTATCTCGCGTTGACGCGTCTGGCGACGTACACCACAGACTTCGTTGGAGACGAGCGCTTTGCGCGTTTCACTCAGCCAGCAGGTTTTCCTCTGCCAGATGCGGGAGGTTACGAGCCGATCAGAGGTCCACTCCTCAACCTTGGAGCTGGTTACAGTGGTATTCCTCTCTTTGGAGCACAGGGAGAGGACGCTTTCTACTTCACCACTCCGAGGGTTCCTCTCATAGCAGTTCCTATCTACAAGGATCGTCGTGATACCTACTTCCGTGTGCACACTCCTCCTCGCCGTCCTCTTCGTCGTACCAGTCGCCGTACTCGCCGCCGTCCTGCGTGATGAGCATGGGAGTACCGATGTATCCGTTACTAGCTGTGTCTAGTTTATCCTTTCGTTTTCGAACCATGTATTGGTCTGTTGGATATTCTGATGTATTTGAACTCATGATGTACCTGTTGGTTATCTATTCATGCGTCGGAATAATCTCTCTTTCGGTTGCTAAGTTTATTCCCTTCCTATTGTTGTGCTAAAATGCATTTCTGTTCAGGATGCCTCCAACAAGGAACACGCCTGAGCCACCGCCGATCACTGAGCTCTTGACTCAGATGACTCAGGTCATGGCTCAGATGGTCCAGGTTCAGAACCACCAGAACCACCACCACCAGACTGCTCCGAGGGTCACCATCAAGGACTTCCTCAGTGTGGGCCCTAAGGCTTTCGTGGCAACACGCGGGCCGCTGGATGCTGATGACTGGATCCGTGACGTAGCAAGAGCTCTGGAGATTGCTCATGTTGCGGAAGAGGACAAGGTCAACTATGCTGCTTACCTACTGAAGGGTCAGGCAGCCTCGTGGTGGGAGAACTACCAGGCCATGAGAGCTGGCTATCCTATCACTTGGGGTTGCTTCAAGGATGCCTTCCTGAAGTACCACATCCCCGATGGTCTCATGGAGAGGATGCGTGAAGAGTTCTGCTCTCTGAAGCAGGGCAAGCTTGACGTCATCGGCTACCAGAACGAGTTCAATCGCCTCGCTCGGTATGCTGGAGACGAGGTGTCTACTGAGACCAAGAAGATGGCAAGGTTCCGCCGAGGTTTTAACCCGGAACTGAAGTACGCTCTCACAAACATCAAGTGCAAGGACTTCGTCGAGCTCGTGAACACCGCGCTCAATGAGGAGAATGGGCGCAAGGCGTTCGAAGAGTCGCGCAAGCACTCGCGTGAGGGTGGTTCCTCCTCCAACATGACCACCCCTCCGCAGAAGCGCCGCATCTGGGTGCCAAACAGTGCTGTCACTAGGGCTCCAAATGCCCAAGCTTCTCCAGGCTTTGGTCCCCGCCCACCCAACCCAGCTCAGATGCATGGGCAGAGGTTTCCAGTGGCGCAGCCAAGGCCAGATCCTCCGCGTGTCGTCACTTGCTTCAAGTGCAAGGAGACTGGGCACTACGCTGATAAGTGCACTCAGAGGATGCTGCCTTCTCCACCACCTCGCCCCAACACCAACCAGGCGATGGTCCGCGCTCCTCCGCATAAGGCCTTCAACACCAACAACAGGCCTGTTGGGAGGACCGCAAGGGTGAACCACGTCAAGGTTGACACAGCTGAGGAATCTGCCGACGTTGTTCTCGGTACATTACCCGTAAACTCTAACCCAGCTAAAGTGTTGTTTGATACCGGAGCATCGCATTCCTTTGTGTCAAAGATCTTTGCGACAACTAGTAAACTCCCCTTTGTTGGTTTGGGTTCCCCGCTAGTAGTAAACTCTCCTGGAGCAACTATGCAAACTTCCAAGATCAGTCATGAGAATCAGATCTTAATTGGAGGTCACATATTCCTTGCTTCCCTCATTCTGCTTGGCAATTCAGACATTGATGTCATCCTTGGCATGGATTGGTTGAAGGCCAATAAAGCTATGATTGATTGTGCTAAGAAGTCAATAACTCTGTTCCACCCTTCCGGCCAGATAGTCTATTCTCCGAAGGAATCAAGTTCTGTTCAGCTGTACACCCTGGATGCTAAACCTCTACCTCTGCTTGAAAATGTTCCGGTGGTTTGTGAATTCCCTGACGTCTTTCCAGAAGAGTTGCCAGGGATGCCTCCGGACAGAGCAGTTGAGTTTGTGATCGAGCTCGAACCAGGTACTGCACCAATCTCTAAGCATCCATACAAGATAGCTCCTCCTGAACTGAAGTTGTTGAAGGAGCAAATCGATATGTACATGGAGAAAGGTTACATTCAGCCTAGTTCCTCCGCTTGGGGTTGCCCAACTCTGTTTGTTGCCAAGAAGGATCAAACAAAAAGACTCGTGGTTGACTATCGTCCGCTCAACGAGAAAACTATCAAGAACAAGTATCCAATTCCTCGTATCGATGATCGTTTTGATCAACTTGCTGGTGCCTCAATATTCTCAAAGTTGGACTTGAGGATGGGTTACCATCAATAAAGATCAGAAAGGAAGATATTCCTAAGACAGCCTTCACCACTCGTTACGGTCTATATGAATACACCGTCATGTCCTTTGGTCTCACCAATGCACCGGCGACCGTTCTCACGACTGATGAATTCTGTCTTCCACTAATACCTCGACAAGTTCGTTGTGGTATATCTTGATGATATCTAGTCTACTCAAAATCCGAGAAAGAGCATGAAGAACATCTTCGCCTCACTCTCATGAAACTCCGCGAGCATCGTCTCTATGCCAAGTACTCCAAATGTGAGTTCTGGATTCCAGAAGTGGCCTATCTTGGTCATATCATCTCTGCCAAGGGCATAGCCATTGATCCTGAAAAGGTTAAGGCAATTGTTGATTGGAAACCTCCTAGGACGGTGAAGCAAGTCAGAAGTTTTCTTGGCTTGGCTAGCTATTGCCGTCGTTTCGTCGAAAACTTCTCCAAGATTGCAAAACCTCTCACTGATCTCACCAAGAAGGACAAGAAGTTCGTTTGGTCTCCACAGTGTGAGGAAAGTTTCAATCTCCTCAAAACTAAACTCACTTCTACTCCAGTTCTAGTTGGTCCAGATACCACCAAGCCTTTCCAGATATTCTGTGATGCTTCTCTCCAAGGCCTAGGTGCAGTTCTTATGCAAGAACGTCAAGTTGTGGCCTATGCTTCACGTCAGTTGAACCCACATGAGCAAAACTATCCCACTCATGATCTCGAACTTGCAGCAGTTGTGTTTGCCCTCAAGAAATGGAGACAATACTTGTTGGGTAACAAAACTGAAATCTTTTCCGATCACAAGAGTCTGAAATACATCTTCACTCAACCAGATCTAAACCTCAGGCAAAGGAGATTGATTGAAAGATCAAAGACTTCGATCTCACCATTTCTTACACTCCAGGCAAGGCTAATGTTATGGCTGATGCTCTCAGTCGCAAGTCTTATTGCAACAATCTCATGATCATGGACAGCCAACCTCCACTTCATGAAGAATTCCAGAAGCTGAACCTTGGTCTTGTCCCTCAAGGCTACCTTGCTAGCTTGAAAGCCAGTCCAACTCTCGAGGACAAGATTCGTTCTGAACAGTTTCGTGATGCTGAAATCAAGAAGATGGTAGAGCAAATCAAAGAGGGCAGTGATAAGTTCAAGTCCTTCTCTATTGATGACAAAGGAGCTGTGTTCTTTGAAGGACGCATTGCAGTTCCTCAGATTCAAAGTCTCAAAGACATCATTCTCAAGGAGGCTCATGAAACTCCTCTCTCCATCCACCCTGGAAGTACAAAGATGTACCAGGATCTCAAGACTCTGTATTGGTGGCCTGGCATGAAACGTGAAATTGCTCAATACGTTTCTGAATGCGACGTTTGTCAACGTGTTAAGGCAGTCCATCAGAAAACATCCGGTCTTCTCCAACCTCTGAAAATTCCTGAGTGGAAGTGGGACATGATTGAAATGGACTTCGTTACTGGGTTTCCAAAGTCCAAAAAGGGCAACGATGCAATCTTCGTTGTTATTGATCGTCTCACTAAAGCAGCTCATTTCTTCGCTGTCAAGGAGACTATATCAGCTAGCCAGTTAGCAGAGCTCTACACAACAAAGATTGTTCCTCTTCATGGTGTTCCATTGGAAATTAGCTCAGACCGTGGAAGCATATTCACTTCTCATTTCTGGAAGAGTTTCCAAGATGCATTGGGCACTAAACTTCTGTTCAGCACAGCTTACCACCCTCAGTCTCAAGGGCAAGTCGAAAGAGTCAATCAGATTCTCGAGGATATGCTTAGAGCATGTGGTCTCTCCTTTGGCATGAAATGGGAGGATTGCCTTCCATATGCTGAATTCTCCTACAACAACAGCTACCAGGCAAGCCTAGGCATGGCACCATTTGAGGCACTGTATGGTCGCAGATGCAGGAGTCCAATCAATTGGTCTGGAGTTGGTGAACGTTCACTCTTGGGTCCTGACATTGTTAAAGAGGCCGAAGAGAAAGTTCGCATCATTCGTGACAATCTCAGAATTGCTCAGTCTCGTCAGAAGAGTTACTATGACAGCAAGCACCGGGACATGGTCTATGCACCTGGTGACAAAGCATATCTCCGTGTAACTCCCTTCAGAGGCACTCATCGTTTTGGTGTGAAAGGAAAATTGGTACCAAGATACATTGGTCCTTTCAACATCCTGTCAAGACGTGCGGAAAATGCCTATCGTCTCGAGCTTCCAGAAAAACTATCCAAAGTGCACGATGTGTTCCACGTGTCACAGCTCAAGAAGTGCTTCAAGGACCCTGATCGTGCAGTTGATCATGATGATATTGAACTGCAAGATGATCTCTCCTATGAGGAGCACCCTACTCGTATTCTCGATGAGACCGTTCGTAAGACTCGCAACAAGAGCACCAAGTTCTTGAAAGTGCAATGGTCGCATCATTCCGATAAAGAGGCAACATGGGAGACCGAAGAGGATCTTCGCAAGAAGTATCCGGACCTTTTCACTTCTCCGTAGGAATCTCGGGGCGCGATTCCTTCAAGGGGGGGCGTTTTGTAACATCCAAGTATGAAAACACCCTAGTTGTTTTACTTCTTGTTTTATTTTAAGCAATGCATCATGTCATCATCCCCATATTTATTTTCTGTTGCATTGTTTTTTTTTAATCAACATTAAACTCAATCAACTTCTGTTTTCACACTTGTCTGTTACTTTCTTTCAAATAATGAATTGCAAAATCAAAAACATCTTTTGTTTCCAAACAATCCATTATAACTCATCTATTAATTTGTTGCTTAATTCAATTAACCAAATTAAACACTTATTTCCAAACTCAAACCATTTCTCAAAATCTTCACATTCTTGAATCCATGAAGTTCAACACTAATTGGTATTCATTAATTCACTTCTGAACCCTAGGGGAAACCCTACTGGAAATGGCTTATTTTCTAATATTAGTCATTATTGCAAAATTCAATTAAATTGGTTCAATTTTAAAACAGCAAGCAAACTTTCAACTTTTTGAAAACCAAAACTACCAATTTGTTGCATTTCAACTAAGGAGCTTATCCAAATTTTTCCAAATTTTTATCTAAGCAAAAACCTATCTTTTTTATCCAAAAGCTAAAGCTACAAAAAAAAAACGGAAGGAAAAAATAAAAAGAAACAAAACCTACCGCGCGCGCAGCAGAAAAACCCAACCCAACCCAGCTAACTACCGCGCGCGCCAGGCCCAACCCAACTAACCCGCACCGTACCGCTTCAAAATTCGTGCCCGTGTTCTGATTCTGTACGGCGCACCATCCGTGGCGCCACCGCACCCGCGCGGCGACGCCGGCGGCCACCACGGCACCCTAGCGCCTATAAGTAGCTCCCTAGGGCTGCGCCGTCAACCCTAGGTTGCTAGGGTTCCTTCCCCTCTCGCCCGCCGTCGATCGTCTCCTCCCCGACGCGAATTTCCTCTCCGCCACCACCTCACCGGAGCCGCTTCTGAACCTCTGCTCGCCGCCGTAGCCATGGCCACCTTCCACCCTATCTGAACCGCGTGCTCGCTTCCCCACGCTTCCTTCTCCCTCTTGGACACCAGAAACCTCACTGGTAAGCCTCAGATCGACGCCGCGTTTCCCTTCCTTCTCCGGCCACCGCGCCATGGTTGTCTGAATCCGAGCTTCTCGTCGACGTTGCAGGGCTCCACCGCACCGCTCGTTTGTTGGAATCGCACGGGCTCTTCTTCCTCTACGCACTGGACACCAGAGGCAGCCACGAGATCAACTCCATCCTCGACGCCGTCTACTTCCTCGCCGCGGCCACTGTCGTCACCGTGCGTCACCGTCCGCCTCTGCTTCAAATTACGCCGGTGGTGAGCACCACTTCTTTCCCTCTCTCTTCTGCTGCATTCCCCTTGCACTCGTGCACGTCCACGTTTCCAATTCGAGCACCGTAGCCTCGTTTCCCGCCGGCGAGCACCGCGTCTGTCCGTCGCGCAAGCGTTTCGTCAGAAAGTTCAGTTATTTTCGAACTGAACCTTAACCTGAAACCAACCCCTCTACTGTCAAACACCGCAGCGTACCGCAGTGGTACTGAACCTTTGTGCGCGCAGCCGTGGTTGCGGGTTCGATCCCCCGCAAGCACACTTTTTTGTGTGGAATTGCTTCCACTGCGCCAGGCCCACTGTCATAGACCCCGTGGCCACGCCAGCGCTTGCGCATTGCCACGCTGTCACTGGCCCACTGCGCAGTGGCAGTGTGTAGCGTGAGGCTGCGTAACAAAAGTTTTTCTGCGCATTTCAAAAATTCCAATTTCTTTTTAATTGGCAGAATTACAACCAAACTTTGAAATTCCATATCTTTTGTTTTATAACTCCAACAAATACAAACTTTATATGAATACTGATCCAAATTTCCTAAAATTTCCAAATATCCAATTTGTGTACTGTTTTGAAAACTTCAAATACATTTAAACTTCAAATTTAAATAATTCAAATGTTAATTTGTAAATTCCATAACTAATTATTTATTAATCCAATAAATGCAAATAAAATATGTTTTCAATACCATTTTAAATAAGCTATTCAAATATAATTTTTGCTTTCTGTTTTGAATAATTAAAATTGCCTAAACCATTTAATTCTTGTTTAATGCAATTAAAAATTGTTTAATATTGTTTAATTCTTAATTAATTAATCCAAAGTCCAATTTCAAAATGTGAAACATGTAATCCAACTAAAATTTGATAACCTTTTCAAATATCAATTTTGTTATTTGTTTTGCACACTCTAACTTGATGAAACCAATCAATACTTGTTCAACACCATTAAGTACCAATAATTTCCAAACTTATTAATGTTTTCTAAAATGGTTAACTATCATTCCAATTGCAATAAACTTGTTATCTTATTGTTCCTCATCATGCATGCATCATGCTAACTCAACTACACCTAATGCTTAGTGGTAGAACAATTAATTCAACTCTAAGGCATGGGTTTGCCATATGCAATCTTTGCATATGGAATCCATTTAAACTTGTGTTTCATATCAAGCAAGTTATTTTGGTGCATCTATTAAACATGACATGCATCATCCAATGTTTGTGCACCTATGCCATGTATTGATTGCTCGTCTTCCTTCGTTGTTGTTTTTGCTTCTTCTCGCTTAGACGACGACGTTGGTACCGACGAGACTTACGACACCACTACCCAGGACCTAGCCCAGTACCCGGCTGCTGAGCTTCCAGGCAAGTTATCACTCACATGAATCATCGAGTTATCTTCCACACTTGTTGTTGTTACTATCCTTTTGTCTACTATTGCTAGCCCTATGTATCGTTGCTATTCTCCGAACCCATCACATGATACCTTGAGCCATGATATTGCCTCACCTCCATACCTACAGCCTTTGTTTGTGCCTGTTCTCATCTAGCATGCTTAGGGTTGCTTTTGCTCGAGCCTGTTGTCGGTTACTTCTTTTGCTATCGTGTTATTATTATCTGTTATCGTTCCGGGGGCTCGAATGTTAATCAATCAATCCTGTTAATGCTGTTGTTAATAATGACTTGATGATAAGGCACCGGCAGGAGGCCCTTTGTGGTTTTGAGGCCTGCTAGTGTCGACCCTAATAGGAAAAGGGTCTTGTCTACTGATCCATGATGAGCGCACTACCCGCATGTGGGAAGCGAGTATGGGCGCCCCCCTCAACTTGACTCGATTCGCATCTCGTCCAAATCGCCGTACTAGTTCGGGCTTTCCATTTGCTGCATCATATGCAGGTACGAACCCGAGGCCAGGGTGGAACTTTTGTAGTCGGCATTTAGGGCGGCGTGGTCTTCCAGTGCTATGAGGGTCCTCCTTTTCTTCAGGGGGCTCGATTAGCCGCGCACGCACAGCACGCGGTGCTTTGGGCTTGATGCGAAGAACAGTTGGTTGTGTTGAGTGTCTCGCTTGGTGGGTTTGATTCCCATCTGGCGGGATATTCTTACGTGTACGGTTACTATGGTGCACCCCTGCAGGGATAAATCTTCTCGAGAAGCCGTGTTTTCCGCGGTTATGGATTACTTGGTGAAAGTACTGGCTAACAAGTACTCAGGACAACCTAAACATAACGATCAATCATGTTTCACCCAATGAATAATAACTTGACTAGTAATAGGTTATTCACACAATAACTTGTTTCACCTTCTTATAACGGTGTGAGTTATCCTCGGATTGCTTCTTCGGATAAGGGGCGAGATCCAGGATGGGTTTGTTTGAAGTTATTTTTCAGTTGGTTACAATTCCTCGATCTTGTCTTTTCTGTTAGCCGGAGCTTGTAGTTATCTTCTGTAGTTGGTTAGAGCAGCCCGCTGCAGCTTTTATAATACCTATCTCTTCCGTTGATCCCAAGCATCAATGCTTGTGTTGACGGGTAACTCTTTGATGAAGTGTGAGTCTTGCTTGCCAGTACTTGGATGTACTGACCCCGTTGGGGCTGTGGTTTACGCAGAGTACGACTACGGCTACGATGATCACCAGGATGGCTACTTTGTGGAGTTTGACGACACTGCAGACGAGTAGTTGGCTGGACCCCGGGCAGGATCCAGGATCTACGTGGATGGGCTTCGTCTTCTTTATTTTCTCCGGCTTCTTAAGCCTTGGATTTGTCTGTACTCAGACCCCTTTGATTGCTTCCGCTAATGTAATGAATGATATGTTGGGACATGTGTCCTCTGGATGAGTGTTTTGCTATCTCTGCCTTAGTGAAGGCTATTTGCAAACTTATTTCCATCTTTTGTGTCTTAGAGGCATGTTGTGTTATCCTTTTGTTCAAAGCTGTTGACGTACCGTGCGTGCTTGATATGAAGTACGTCGACAGTAGTGCCTATGACTCCTAATGGATAGTTTACATCGACGGTGGAATAGCAGGGTTTGTGTTGTCGCGCATAAGCGCAGGCCTACCAGGAAGCTGGGACGTGGGAGCAGTTATGCCCCATAATCCAAGCACCTGCTATCCAGTTCGTACGATGAGTATCCCTTAGAAGCCAGGGTGCGACACCCGCTCCCGTCTCCTCCCCATCCTCCATCCCCGACCACCTTCGGCGGATCTCGCCTGCCCTGCCCCGCCTCGGATCCCGAGCCGTCCTGCTGCGGCCCGAGCTGTCCTGATGTCCTGCTCGAGCCCTCCTCAAGCCCTCCTCGGCCACCTCCCGCTCAGGAGCTCCTCGAGCCGTCCTCGAGCTGCACCAACTCGCCCGGTTGAGCTCGTCCTCTGCTGCACCATGTCGACGTCTTCTGCCCAGGTAAAGAACTCGTTTCCCCCTGCCCAAATTATCTGCTTTATCAGATGTGTACTAGAATTGGTGTATGATTGTTGTACATGTTTCATCACCAAAATTGCTTGTTGTACATGTTTTATCACCAAAATTTGTGTATGCTTTCTGTAGATGAATCCAGGTAGCAATGGGAGAGGAACATCATTGGTTTCATCACCAAAATTGTAGATGGTGCTTGTTGTATGCTTACTGCACACTTCATGTATGCTTGATGTACATGTTGCTGCATGATGCTTGTTGTACACTGTATGATGCTTCCTATATGTATAAAAAATCTCTTTACAAAATTCATCTAGATTGTGTACACTGGATGATGCTTGCTCTAGACTGCACACTTGATGAGATGGTCGATAATTGTGTTGTTTGTGCATCTAGATTGTGAAGTCTAAACATTTGAAAACACATTGGGATGCGGTAGCGCATCGCGTATTTCTTGATGTGTGCATTGAAGAGGTGTTTGTAAACAATCGTCCAGTGCAAGTTTTGACTAGACTTGGTTATGAATGTGGCATGAACTTATTGCTTATGAATGTTTACTTGTCCGATTACAGATGATTTTCACACATGATGATTCCGATGAGGAGTTTGATATGTGTGTTCTGCTTGCGGCCTGTGTTGCTGAGAATGAGAAGGTCCCTTATGCGGCTAGAAGATTGCCATTGCTCACAGGGATACAGTGGGTTCATGAGAGGATGGAGGATCCAAAGAAATTCTACAAGTGTTTTAGAATGAGGAGGTCAGTTTTAAAATGTTGCATGACCTTTTTGTTGATAAGTATGACCTCGAGTCCGCTACACAGATGTCCAATATAGAGTCACTTACTCTATTTCTGTATATGGTGGGCGCACCTGCGTCCAATAGCCAAGCTACGAATCGTTTTGAGTGCAGTGTTTTCACCATCAGCAACAAGTTTCATCATGTGTTAGACTGTGTATACCGTATGGCGGGTGATTATACTAGACCTAATGATTCTACTTTCACCGAAGTTCATGAGAAACTGCAACAACCTAGATTTTGGCCTCATTTCAAAGATGTCATTGGATCAATTGATGAAATACACATTCCTGTCGTGGTTACCGAGACAAGTAAAGTAAAATACACTAACAGGAAATGTTACACAAGTCAGAATGTGATGGCGATATGTGATTTTGACATGAAGTTTACATTTGTTGTTGCTGGATGGGCTGGATCTATTCATGATACACGTGTATGGACTGATGCTCAGCCCCATTTCGACAATTATCCACCCCCCGGGTAATATCTTCGCATATGTATTTGCTCATAATTATTTTGTGCTATGTTGTGATCTATTTGCTATTTGCAGGAAAATATTATCTTGTTGACTCGGGATATCCTAACAAAGTTGGTTATCTCGTCTCATTCAAAAACCAACGCTATCATGTTCCTGATTTCCAAAGGGCACCCCCAAGAAATGTGATAGAGAGATTCAACCATCTTCATTCATGTCTTCGAAATGCTATTGAAAAAACATTCGGCGTTCTAGAGATGAAGTGACGCATTCTGCTTGGAATACCACATTTCCACAAGGCTCTGACGCAAACAAAGATCATCACTGTATGCATGTGTGTGCATAACTTCATCCATGACAGTAAGCTATATGATCAACATTTCCATAGCTTCAAGTGATGTCCATATGTTCACGAGGATAGCACATCTTGGACTGCTGGATCCACCCCCTCTTCATTTGATACCATCATGAGTGCACTACGACAGAGCGTCACCGATGCAATAGTAGATTGAGCATTTATTTTTATTGTTATTCCAAAACCACTATGACATTTCTATTATTTTGGCATGTACTGGATTATTGAATCTATTATTATTGTAATTCCGAAATAATTAGACCCTTTCATATTATCTTATTTTAATATCTAACTCATTTTCTATTTAAACATAGCGTATAATACATACATATTCGTTTATTAAGTGGACATATCAAATTCGGTGGTATATCAGACATATCACAACCCAACCTAGCAAATATGTAAAAGCCAAAAGAAATCTCCTGAGGAGTTTTTGGAGTTTCTCTCCACAACAGTTTCTCCCCACCACAACTTAAAAACTGGTTTCTGCATAAGCAGAAACTTAAAAGAAGTCACCCTTAGTCTCCTTTTTTTTGAGTTTTCCGTTTTAATCATGTGAAGAGATGCCGACGAGCTGGCGCGGAGAGATTAGTCCTTTGCAAGCTCGATACCGAAATGAAATCAATAGTAATCGAATTACAGCAGCCTTATACAAGCTCGATACGGATTCCTGTATAAGTCGGATTCTAAATTATGTTATACTATCTTGGATCCGCCAGGTAGGGAGGATTACGTAAACCGAGGATTCGGATTCTAAATAGGTGGGGACGAGAGAAAGAGAGAAGGCGGCGGCGGCGGGAGCAGAACGATGGTGTTCGGTCGGAACAAGCCGGCTTCGTCCACAGCGACTCCGTCGTCGGCTGCGGCGGCCGCCTGCGGGGAGCTTCGAGCGGCGTACCACGAGTGCTTCAACCGGTGGTACGCGGAGAAGTTCGCCAAGGGGCAGTGGCACAAGGACGACTGCGCCGGCCAGTGGAACAAGTACCGTGCCTGCCTAGAGGTAAACCTAGCTAGACCGCCCTCTGAATCTTCCCCATCTTCGCCTCCATCGCTGCTCGCTCTCCTTGCGTGCCGCTTCGGTTCGATCCGATCTCTGGTTCGCTATGCGCCGTAGAGATCCCATCATTGACCGCCTCCTTTCTTGGATTCCAAGAGGTTCTAATGGGGCTACCTGAGGTGATACTTTCCGGAGATTGGATTGCCTGATTGTGCCAGGCTTGCAGTTTAGGTTGGAATTGGTCTATCTAGGGAGGTTTCAGTTTCATGGCAAAATATGGAATTGCCTGTTTAGATCTTTGAGGGACGGTGCTGATTTTGTAACGTCTTTGGCTGGAGTGGCTTAAGGTGTGTTTTCCGGGAAGAATCTGAAGATCATCAGAGTGTGGACATATGGTAGTCATGTTGCACTGTTCCTCGAAACTTAACTTATATATTTGGGACCGTTCCTGTTGTGTAGTATGGCAATCCATGTTGTATATGTAGGTTCTATGCTATTGCGTGCAATGGCAATCCAGTCCACCTATGTGGACAGGCGACGTTAGATGATCTATGGAGGTTTAAGTTTCATGGCAAGATATGGAATCGCTTGTTTAGAAAGGATCTTTGGGGGATGGTGTCGATTCCGCCGCTTCTTTAGCCGGAGTGGGTTAAGGTGGGGTTTCTGGGAAGAATCTTAGAATCCTCATAGTGGGAACTTGTGGTAGTCGTGTTGCATTGTTGCTTCTGATCTAGATTTGTATTGTGATGAAACTCATGTTACATATTTGGGGCCGGTGCTATTGTGTGCGATGGCAAGCATAGTGTTGCAAATGTGGGTTTTGCAATTCGGTCCACTTACGTGGACAGGTGATGTTAGGTTGTCGAAGAGGATGTTGTTTCCTATTGCTCATTCTCCAACCCAAGAAATTTATTGCATGAAAAATAGAGGTTATCAACCTTATATCATGTTTAAATAGTTGAAACAATTGAGCTTGCAAGACTTCGCTAGTTTCATCGCATTTGTGTGAAAAAACAGTTAACTGAACTCTGAAGAGATCAGTGTGTTGAGAGAGGGCTTGTTTCTAAAACCATTTACTACAGCTGTTCCTGCTTTGCTTACTCTGTTCTGTGGCTGTTTTCTAAGCAAGTATTGGTCATAGCTGGTGCAATGCGGACTGAGAATTTGAGGCATGGTTGCTTGCTAGGCAGCCCGGTCGCTTAGTGACTGCCAACCCATCCAAAGTTCAGCCATTTCTCAGGAAAACTCACTCCAAAAACCCGTCCCCAGTTCGGATTGCAGGCTTATCGCTTATTTCTATTTCTGAAAGAAATATGATTTTTAACTTAATTTTCCCATGTAAATGGCAACGTTGTGTATGCCCTCAGATAGGTGGTTCTATCACGTTCACAGCTTCTTTATTGTGTTTGAAGTGGTGATTTTCTGCTATGACGAAAGACAAAACCTTTGTAGCACTTGAATGTTCAGTTAAATTGTTTATTTATAGACACAATTTCTCACTGTCAAATTTGGCCTATATTTTGTGTCATTTACCTATTTAATTGTCCATATAAATCACCAGAATAACTGTGTTAAGGATTTGAGTTAAACATACACAAAGCACTATTGATACTTTGATTATATTCATCATGCATTGAGTTTAACATGCACCAATGCCATACTTTCTTCAGTTCCACCTAAGCGATTCGTCTTATTTTAGTTTAGTTTTTGGCTGTATGTATTTAGGTTTTGATTGTACGTATTTAGCTGATCATTCCATGTTTTAATTGTTTCCAGGAACATCTTGAAGACAAGCATCTCAGGAAAATCCTATTGGAGTCGGAAACGTCCTCCAGTTATGCGCAGCTTGATCCTGATTCTTCATCAGGACAAGGTGCTACCTCTTCAAAATGATGATCTAGGACTAACAACATAGTCTGAGTTATTTACCTCACCAAATCTCGGAGACACTTGGTAGACTGAACCAGAATGT
This sequence comes from Alopecurus myosuroides, assembly GCA_028641055.1. Taxonomy (NCBI): domain Eukaryota; kingdom Viridiplantae; phylum Streptophyta; class Magnoliopsida; order Poales; family Poaceae; genus Alopecurus; species Alopecurus myosuroides. The sequence goes on along the minus strand of CM054063.1, from coordinate 199,941,996 downwards.
AGCTGGGTTCAGCACATGAGTTTAATTTGTTGAATTTCCCAGGATCGAATTGTACTCAAACTCACAAAACCATCTGTGCTTTTATATACTCGATCGATCAATAGTTTGTAAATATCCGGCAATTCTTGTCCTGAAATTAGTAGAATAGGATAGGATGTACTGTATGTTGTCCAGGTTCTAGAACACTGTTTCATTCCATGGTGCCCAGAGCTTTCACTTTTTTCATTGTACTAGTAACATGCCCGTGCGTTGCAACGGGTGAAAACAAATCTGTTTGTGGAGTCTTACAAATTAAGTTACACAGTTATGCAGTGTCGAAATTGCCACCTCACCCCACCAGGGCCGGGTCGGTAAAATTAGGGGCCACGTGCGAAAATCTAAAATGAGGCCTTATCTCGCGCAAAAGTTGAAATAATAAAAAACTCTAATGCATATGACATAATATTTTACATAACAATTGAATATATGGAGAATCATACCTATACCTATTTAACATCAATATGATCTTCCTCTACCTCAACAGTATGTGTCTTTGTCTGGCCATCTCTGATCATTGTAAGGAACAACTGCGAGTGCAAGGGTAGAAGGATGACCATACTGATTACCATATTACACTTGTAACGATTCTTTTCTAATAAACTTGTCCATAGCACCTATTTGATATTTAATTAACTCCTGTTCTTTTTAACTTTTCTTGCTTCTTGAAACCAGAGTCATGTTTTCCCATAATGACTCAAATCAACCGGTCTAAATTGATCAATTTGTCTAAATGAATTAGATATGATATTTTCAGCGGGTGGGTTGTGAATTTCGAGCCATGGGTCAAAGAGTACTATAACCAACTGGAACAATCCCACCGGATTTAAGACACCACATCTGTTACGTTACTATATAATATATTATTGCAATATATAGCAAGTTAATAACAACTAACACGTCAACAACACAAAAGTGTTGATTGCAACCGGATTCCGCGTGGATCTTGGCTACTCAAGTGTTTCTGTTCAACCCTATGGAGACATGGCCCCGGACAAACGATTATCTCATGCTTCAACCACACAAATTTTCCTTGAACAAAGTTGAACCTGGCAAGGAGATGCTTACCGAGCACTATCCGAGTTGTATTTTTCATAGAGTGGTGGTGATATCCACAAGTTTGCTTCAAGGGAACGGTGAAGATGATCAGTATGCTTTCCCGAAACAAAAAATGCGACCTTATCCAATAAGTTTTCCCAACAAACATTATTTGCAACATTTTCCATCATAGTCGCTCACCATCATGGTTCCTGATTTTTCGGTTGAGGCCCTTACTTGCAGTGTGATTTCCAGCTGATGGCTGGAGTATACATAACCAAGTACCCACCTTTTCTCGGAAGACGGTCAATTTGTAGCATATATAGCCCATCTGCAATCAGCTAATATGGGGATAAATGGGTTGACTGGTTACACATGGTGGAGAGGCTGATGGCAGTTTCTTTGTCAGGTGAGAAGGATTCTTTTTCGTGGAAATTGACAAACTTGGGTGTGTTCTCAGTTAAATCGCTTTATGAGGAGCTTATGAATGGAGACACGAGATTTTTGCATACGTATCTTTGGAATTTAAAGGTACCACTAAAGATTAAGATCTTTATGTGGTTTCTTTTCCGTAAAGAGTTGCTTACTAAGGATAATTTGATTAAACGGAGATGGACAGGATCTAAAAAAAATGTGTCTTTTGCGATGCTGATGAGACGGTTGATAACTTATTTGTTCAATGTGAATTTGCTAGAAATATTTGGATATTAGTCCACTTGACTTTTAGCATCACTCCACCTAATAGTGTTAATCACATGTTTGGGACATGGCTGAATGGGGTTGACAAATCCACTAAAGCTAGTATACGCATTGGTGTATGTGCTTTCCTTTGGGCAATTTGGAATTGCCGAAATGATGTAATTTTTAACAATCTGGTGGTGGGACATTTTTTGCAGGTCGTTCATCGTGCTACGCACTGGATCCATCTGTGGTCTTATCTACTGCCAGCAGACCATCGTGGACGTTTGGATGCAGAATGTTCTCGGCTGATGGCGGTCGTTCGGGCTATCTTCAGATAGGGTGGCTGGTTGCGTGATGGAAGATTACAATGGGTTGCAGGATAATGCTGTTCTTATTTAGGTGGATGGTCTTTGTGGCCACTCTGGCAGATCGTTGAGCTGTTTTCTATTTGTTATGTAATACTCAGACTTATTATTTAATATAAAAGCCGTGTGCATCAATCAGACGCAGATGCTAGGCTTTCCATTTCAAAAAAAATCTATAGGTGAATGAGGACATCAGGAAATATGTACAATCACAGTCTAAAATACTTTCGACGATTAGGAAGGTGTGCGTGTAGCTAAGTTTGTAAATGCCCTCTTTTTTTTAATCGCAGAACAATGTTAAAACAGTTATGTTCCTGGTAACATATTTGCATTTGAGATTTTCACATTTAACATGCAAGTATCCAAAAAGTCGCTCAGCTGACGTACATATCGAGTGAATGTAAGTTTATGCAAGGAAAGCCTCTCAATGCATATAATCTCCTTTTACATATACAAAATACAAGTGCTTCTATCTGCCGAAGGTATACAACTAAATCATGTTTGATCACCAACAAAATGTTAAAGAATCTGAAATGACACATAATTTTGGTTAGCCTTAAGTTAAAGAGTACATAAATTCTGATTATAATGAATTGTTAACTACATTAAATCCCATTCATACTTGAATTTTTTCCAATAAAATAGCTTGAGATTACTACATGCAGAGTAGATGATCGTTGTAGATAAAGATTTCTTACAGTTATTATTGTACCTTCTCATTTGGACGAGCAATGCTTCTCATGGAGTTTCATAGGTTCTTCAACTTTCTCACCCTTGCTTGACTCAAGTTGTAAGTTATGGAACCTACCACTGAATTTACTTGTCAAGTGCTATGTGTTCACATGTGAGGTCAAAGTAGCACTATCTCTACAGTCTCCGGTTGATCAAGGCATTGAAGTACTAAACTTAAGAACCAAAATATCATCACCCATCCAGGAGTTGTCGATTAGTATTCTTTCTAACCTTGCTCTGTTCATGAGATTAGGAAGACAATGGGCATGAAACAAGTAAGAAGGTGGGCGCCTAAATTGAAGTCCAATTTCAGCCAACCCAGCGAAAACAACTTTTATGCCATCCAAATTACAATTACAAGTAGTGTACGATCAAATGAAGCAACAAGATCAATTCTTCCATGGGCATTTGGTGAGACTATTGGGAAGATAATATCACCAGAGATATGAATAATACAAATAGAGCCAGCGGATTCGCCGAATCCAAGAGTGGCCACCATACATTACGATGTCAAGTAACCCAACTTATGTCAATTTACCAGGCAGTACTGGAATAGTACATAACATAATATTCAAACTTTGAAATCCCTTAGCAATAATACATTACGTGCATAACAGAAGCAACAAATTTAGGGATACAATTCTCGCTAAACTGAAGTTGGTGTCGACTATCCTCAAATTTATGCCCAGATATTTTGCAAGTGCAGAATTTAATGCTTTGGGGCACTGCCTAATCCAAATAATTCAGCAGATAATTTCAGAAAACAAATAGTCATGGGAAGCGAAACACTATTATGGCCATGAGCAAATACTTTGATATGGAACAACTTAATATGAACGCGTCATGTAAACTTATGAAACAGCTTGTTAGTGATTTGAGTATACTTCCAAGACAAAAAAGATAAAGACATAGTGGTCATCTTTCATGATTTAATCATTTTATCCTAAATCCCATTGCATAGCTTGTTAGTGATTTGAGTATACTTGAGCAGAAAATGCAACAGTATGGAATCAGAAAATGCAATGGGATATAGGATAAAATTATTAAAGTTCTAAAGCTTACCTGATTGACCCATGCTTATCAGCCAGTACAGTTTTGCCTTGGTACTTCCAAACCTGTGGAATAGTGCCATGAAATTAACAAGGGTCATTTATCGAATTGCCCATAGCGGACCACTTGTACTCAGTTTTACCCCTAGAGCTGAATCGACCTCAGTTTTGCCCCTAGTCTGTGCGCAACTACTATGGAGAGGCTGGAACGGTAAGTTTGGAGTCGACTCCGTTTCGCGAAGTGGGACCGAGGAGTCAGACTCCGTTTCGCGAAGTGGGTCCGAGTGGGACTGCCAAGTTCGTTGAAACCATCCGGAGCTTACAGGTGGGACCGCGCAATTAGTTGACTACGCTGAATAGTCCACACCCGAGTTTCCCGCCACCACCGTCGTGCGCTGCCGCCCAATTTAGTTGACCCGCCGTCGTGCGCTGCCGCTCACGCCGCCGCCACCGCCGCACCATCCCCTGCTGCGCCACGAGCACCTGCGGCACCACCACCACCACCGCTGGGTTCGGCTTGGGGGGCGAAAAGGCGGGGCAGCCCACGCTGGCCAGAGCTGTCAGCGACGCGTGGAAAAACCATGGGCCCCCGGGTCGTTCAAAGTCCGCCGGAGTAACGGCACGCGCGTCGCAGTAAATGACCCGCCAGGGCTGCAAAAGGCCCCTCACCGCTCGCCGCTCTCCCCATTCTCGCCGTTCATCTCCTCGCCCTCACCGCACAAACTCTCATCGCCCTCGCCGCACTTCACCAGACACCCCGAGACGATGCCTCGCCGACTCCGTGCATGGCGCAACTCGCCGTTGTACTGCCGACCCACGGCCGCGACGCGGGGCCACAATGACGGCGAGGAGAACGAGCAGCCGGCGCCGGAGGAGGCAGCGCCCGAGCAGCAGCTGCCGCAGGAGGAGGCGGGGCCCGAGCAGCAGCAGCCGCCGGAGGAGGCGGCGCCCGAGCAGGAGCCGCCGCAGGAGGAGGCGGCGCCCGAGCAGGAGCCGCCGCAGGAGGCGCCGCGCTGGAGGAGGCTCAGGCGGATGCAGCCTATCTGGCCCGAGCAGCACGCCACCGTCTACTCGTTCGAAACATGGCGGAACGAGGAGGCGTTCCACACGGTCCGCTCCTGGCTAAAGGAGGCGGCGGCAACGGCCGAGGCTGCAGCTGTTCGTGCATCCCTGGAGACCCACCAGAGGGAGCAGGCGGAGCGCCAGGTCTACCGGGAGCTCGCCGCAACCGCGGCGTCGGATGAGCAGCAGGCGGTCGTCGCGCTGTACGAGAGCGACCGGCGCAAGGCTGCCCTGCAGAGCGAGAGGCGGGACCGCCGCCATCCCTCCGAGCAGGCGCAGCTGCACCGGCTGCGGATCCGAGGCAGAGCGGAGCGGCATGCGATCGCTACGCTGGCGAACCCATCGCCCTTAGCCAAGAACGACCACGAGGCGGGGCCCTCCAGCATGCTGGCCTACGACGACAGCGATGAGGACGACGAGGAAGAGGAGTAGAGGACGACGTCTAGGAGGAGGGCGACGACTAGGCCTCTCGGGCAACCGTAGTTAATTTTTTTTTTAAGTTTTTTCAATGTTTTTAGTTAAATTATGCCGTCTAGCTTTCTGTAAAACTATCGTCGAATCTATGAATTTTAGCCTAATTCAACGAGTTCGCGTTTTTTAATTAATTTTGAGTATTTCTGAACGCAATCACGAGCCAGAATGTAGATTAAAAGCGAAAAGAATGTTTGAATAATGTTGTATATATGATGCATGTTGAACTAAGTCATTCCAAAATTTTGGGCAAATGTGCTTCAAATGAGGTCTGAAGCTAGGGTAAATCACATATAACAACGTTGTGCGTTGGATTCATGTCATTTTGATTTGTTTTGAATTATTTATGCTCATTTGCAACCATCGCTCAATTCTCGTGAGAAATGTGCTTGAAATGAGGTCCGAAGTAAGGGTAAATACCCCCGTTTATAATTTCATGAAAAATTCGACCTTGCCAAAATTAACCAAATAAATTTGAGGACCAACTATATCACATATAACAACGTTGTGCGTTCGATTCATGTCATTTTGAATGTGTTTGAATTATTTATGCTCATTTGCAACCATCGCTCAATTCTCGTGAGAAATGTGCTTGAAATGAGGTCCGAAGCAAAGGGTAAATACCCCCGTTTATAATTTCATGAAAAATTCGACCTTGCCAAAATTAACCAAATAAATTTGAGGAGCAACTATATCACATATAACAACGTTGTGTGTTGGATTCATGTCATTCTGATTTGTTTTGAATTTTTTATGCTCATTTGCAACCATCGCTCAATTCTCGTGAGAAATGTGCTTCAAATGAGGTCCGAAGCTAGGGTAAATACCCCCGTTTATAATTTCATGAAAAATTCGACCTTGCCAAAATTAACCAAATAAATTTGAGGAGCAACTATATCACATATAACAACGTTGTGTGTTGGATTCATGTCATTCTGATTTGTTTTGAATTTTTTATGCTCATTTGCAACCATCGCTCAATTCTCGTGAGAAATGTGCTTCAAATGAGGTCCGAAGCTAGGGTAAATACCCCCGTTTATAATTTCATGAAAAATTCGACCTTGCCAAAATTATCCATAGAAATTTGAGGATCAACTATATCACATATAACAACGTTGTGTGTTGGATTCATGTCATTTTGATTTGTTTTGAAATTTTTATGCTCATTTGCAACCATCGCTCAATTCTCGTGAGAAATGTGCTTCAAATGAGGTCCGAAGCAAGGGTAAATACCCCCGTTTATAATTTCATGAAAAATTCGACCTTGCCAAAATTATCCATAGAAATTTGAGGATCAACTATATCACATATAACAACGTTGTGTGTTGGATTCATGTCATTTTGATTTGTTTTGAATTTTTTATGTTCATTTGCAACCATCGCTCAATTCTCGTTTGAAATGTGCTTCAAATGAGGTCCGAAGCTAGGGTAAATACCACCATTTGTGCTTCAACATTTTTTGGCATATTTTATAAATCAACCAAATGAATTTCCTAGACATCTATTCTACATGTATAGTGTAAATCTGAAGTTTCATTATGTTTTGAATAATTCTTCTATTTTTTATTTTTTATTTAAATAACATGGTTTAATAGAAACATCATATGTAAAACTGATAAAAATCATCTCTGTAGTAAATCTGAAGTTTCATTATATTTTTTATTTAAATAACATGGTTTATAATACTTAACAGCAAAGAAATCATATGTAGAACCATCGATCCCTGTGGCCAACGTACCAACCAATCAGAGCGCAGAACGAACGTCTCGCGGATCGCTGTGGCTGCGAGCGCATCCGTCCGATGCAGGATTCCTTCTAGAAGGCGTCGATCCAACAGCCCAGGTCGAATCTCTGTGTTTCCTTCTAGAAGCTTTTCGGCTGGTCAAACAGAGGGTTGACCAAGCTTGAAATGAGCATAAATAATTCAAAAAAAATCGAAAAAATATATTGGCGACGCACATAGTAGTGTTATGTCATATAGTAACGAGAAAAAAAATATAAACCTGTCTTATAAAGAATGGAACGAAAAAACCTTGTGTAACATATGATATCTTGAACAGTCTAGTAGAGAGTTCAAGATAATGAGATGAGTTTCAAACCTTTTGAACTCAAATAAGGTCAAAATCTCACAAAAGCTTCATTTTGGTGTGACTAAGAAAGATCCAAAGTTATTTTTCCATTTTGATGTTTTAAACTTGTTTTATTTACGATTTTCGATTAAAACCATTATTATTCAAAAGAAAATAAATAATACGAATATTCATCCAATAAATTTTTGGGCTTCGGAATTGCATTATATAGGTCTAATACAAGTCTAGTAAAAATATAAATAGGATTTATAAACATAGAACGAAATCCATCACTAAAATGAGATTCCTCGAATACAAGACTAGAGATTTCAAAGAATAAGAGGTGGAAACATTGTGAATCTTCCGAAGAGGTGGGTTCTACCTTTTTGTTTTGTGTTCCTATGGGCTATACTAGCACAAGCAAGCAAATAGTTCCACATTGCTACCACCTTTCGACGCTGTTACCGCGTGTTTCCGTATAAGTCCGGTATTTCTCCAGCGGGGCTAGGGTTTCACCGGGAGGCTACGGAGCGTCTGGATCCCAACACAAGCTAGGGGGTGCCATACCATGTTAGTATAGGTGTGTTGTGTGCTTTGTATGTCCAAGATTTCTCTCTGGGGTGTGACCCGGCTTCACCGGCATCCACTTCTCTCTCGTAGGCGATTACAGGGTGAAACTCCCGTATCGGACCAAACACCGTGAATCTTCCGAAGAGGTGGGTTCTACCTTTTTGTTCTGTGTTCCTATGGGCTATCCTAGCACAACCAAGCAAATAGTTCCACATTGCTACCCCCTTTCGACGCTGTTACCGCGTGTTTCCGTATAAGTCCGGTATTTCTCCAGCGGGGCTAGGGTTTCACCGGGAGGCTACGGAGCGTCTGGATCCCAACACAAGCTAGGGGGTGCCATACCATGTTAGTATAGGTGTGTTGTGTGCTTTGTATGTCCAAGATTGCTCTCTGGGGTGTGACCCGGCTTCACCGGCATCCACTTCTCTCTCGTAGGCGATTACAGGGTGAAACTCCCGTATCGGACCAAACACCGTGAATCTTCCGAAGAGGTGGGTTCTACCTTTTTGTTTTGTGTTCCTATGGGCTATCCTACCACAACCAAGCAAATAGTTCCACATTGCTACCCCCTTTCGACGCTGTTACCGCGTGTTTCCGTATAAGTCCGGTATTTCTCCAGCGGGGCTAGGGTTTCACCGGGAGGGGGGCTACGGAGCGTCTGGATCCCAACACAAGCTAGGGGGTGCCATACCATGTTAGTATAGGTGTGTTGTGTGCTTTGTATGTCCAAGATTGCTCTCTGGGGTGTGACCCGGCTTCACCGGCATCCACTTCTCTCTCGTAGGCGATTACAGGGTGAAACTCCCGTATCGGACCAAACACCGTGAATCTTCCGAAGAGGTGGGTTCTACCTTTTTGTTCTGTGTTCCTATGGGCTATCCTAGCACAACCAAGCAAATAGTTCCACATTGCTACCCCCTTTCGACGCTGTTACCGCGTGTTTCCGTATAAGTCCGGTATTTCTCCAGCGGGGCTAGGGTTTCACCGGGAGGGGGCTACGGAGCGTCTGGATCCCAACACAAGCTAGGGGGTGCCATACCATGTTAGTATAGGTGTGTTGTGTGCTTTGTATGTCCAAGATTGCTCTCTGGGGTGTGACCAGGCTTCACCGGCATCCACTTCTCTCTCGTAGGCGATTACAGGGTGAAACTCCCGTATCGGACCAAACACCGTGAATCTTCCGAAGAGGTGGGTTCTACCTTTTTGTTCTGTGTTCCTATGGGCTATCCTAGCACAACCAAGCAAATAGTTCCACATTGCTACCCCCTTTCGACGCTGTTACCGCGTGTTTCCGTATATGTCCGGTATTTCTCCAGCGGGGCTAGGGTTTTACCGGGAGGGGGGCTACGGAGCGTCTGGATCCCAACACAAGCTAGGGGGTGCCATACCATGTTAGTATATGTGTGTTGTGTGCTTTGTATGTCCAAGATTGCTTTCCCGCACAGAGAAGCTCTCGTCTCAGCGTCTGCAGGCCGTTGCCGCCGTAGTTTGCATGCATGGACTCGATCTGCACCGTTCCTTACGGTCAAACGATCGAAAATGAAGCGGTGCATGGACTGGGTGTTTTGTCTCAATGTAACGGCCCCGTTCACCAGCCCGGTGCATGCACGCCTCGTTTTTTCAGAGTAAACAACGTGGCAGAAGAAGAAAATAGTTAACGTCGCGTCGCATTTGCAGCAGCCCTGCACGCCTTGTTTCAGAAACACGAGTCGCGTCGCATTTGCAGCGACGCAGCCCTCCACGCCTGGTTTCAGAAACACGAGTCGCGTCGCATTTGCAGCGACGCAGCCCTCCACGCCTAGTTTTCACAAGATACGCATCAATGCATATGCAGCGAGGCAGGATTTGGCGTGAGACTTTGGACTTTCTTCTCTTCACCTCTTTAATACACGCATGCAACGTCGAATCACTTCGACTGACGAATGCACACGCGCTCGTACTCCGTATCAATAGCTGTCCGGCCTACGCCTATGCCTATGCCTGTTCTACACCGCTTTGACCATGCATCTACCCAAATAAATTCAAGGTTTTCACACAGTTTGCTTCATCTACCCAAATAAATTCACGTCTAATCGTGTCTTTAAATATTCCTTCAGTCGTCCTCCATATTCTCATCCCTCTCCAGCCATTTGCCCTTCTCTCCCTTCAAGCCCTAACGCACAATGTCTTCCTACTCACTACCTTCAAGCCCGGAGTCGGTCTCCGACGAGGACAACCACCCCAAGGCTCTGCCTTGGTACGAGGCCGAGTGGCCCGAGGCGGAGTTGGACGTCCTGCCCATCGTGCTTCCCGTCGACGACTCTCCCGATCGGGAGCGATCGCCGACGCCGCCCTTCGTCCACCGCCCCGTCCCTTCCACCACCACCAAGACGTCGGACATCTCCCCCAAGACGAACCGCCGCCTCAAAAGACTGGAGCGGCTGGAGAAGAAGGAGTTGAAGGCGATGGAGAAGAAGGAGGCCAAGGAGGACGCGAAGGCTTTCCGGGCCAGCATCAAGCGGTCCCGTGAGAGGCAGGAGGAGACGATGCGGGCGGAGAACGGCAGCGCCCGGATCAAGCAGGAGATGGAGATCCGGGCGGCGGAGTGGAGGAAGTAGGGCGGCGCCGGAGCGGGGGAAGGGCTCCCGCATGCATGCAGAGCGGGAGCAGTTAGGGCTAGCCCTTTTTTTTTAGTTAAATGTAATGTTTATCCGGCCCCACTGATTATATGTAAAGTGGGGCCAGTTATCCTTTCTAAGTATGTTTAATTATATATAAGCCCTATATATAAAGTTATGTTCTTATATTTGTCCAAATGTACCCACTGTTTAGAAGTTTTATCCTTTCTAATCATCGCTTTAAAATCTGCACATTGTAAATAAAATTTATATATAAGAGATGTGCTTTAACGAATAATATTTTCTAAAAGAGCTGCATTATGTTTTCTAAGATAACATAAAAAATTTGAGTTGAGCACAGTATATTTTATATTATTAATACGAATAATTTGATGGTTTAATAAATGGATAATGCATAGTCTGCATGTAGTGATTAATAAATATAAATGGATAATGTGTAGTCTACATGTTGACATTGGGCCTCATGTGACATTGGGCCGCAAGGAACGGTCAACTGGTGGGGCCCACATGCAGCGCCAACCGTCAACAGATGGGGCACACAAACCGCGCCAACGCTCAACAGATGGGGCCCACAGGCCGCGCCAACGGTTGTATGATGGGTCCCACAGGTCAGGATCCTAACGGGGGGCCGAAAATAACGGTGGGAGCAGCGAAAAGAGTCCTTGCGCACTGACTAGGGGCAAAACTGAGGTCGATTCGGCGCTAGGGGTAAAACTGAGCTCGTGGTGCCAACTGAGGGCACCTTGTTAATTATCCCAATTAACAAATATTGTATGAAACAAATGAAAAGCTATGCCAATGAGAATTTTGGATCAGTACAATGGGCTGCTACGCCATGGCTCCACCCAACATGTCCCTAACATGGATCAGATCGGACTGCCTCGCTGTTTGTTTGCATCTCATCTTCTTGCATATGGTAGAGGTCGAGGACAGCGGGTGGTGGCGCCACATACAGAGGACAAGTAGGCCGATGAGGGGAGGTGCGACGTCGTCCCGATTCATAGTGCTCGGCCGCAACGGCGGCACTTGGAGGATCTAGAACGTTGGTGACAGAGCTCCACACCGTCGCCCTCCAGCATGTACGCTAGCTCCTCGGATGCCTCTGTCTAGCTGCCAGCGGCATCTCCATCCAATTTCGAGCTGTCAACATGAGCTCGTCGCAGGAGGGCGCCGTCAATGGAGGCCTAAGTCTGGCGGCCAAGCCCCGGGTAGGAACCCTGGCAACTTGTGGCTCCGCAAGGTAGAGGAATGGAAATCGAATCGTGTTACAGGGCGCCGGAGTAAATCCTGTAGAATTCGAGGAAGAGGACAAAGACGAGAGAAATTGATGATGATTTAGCGTTAATTGCTACGCCTGATTGATTTAGCATTAATTACGCCTTATTGACTGCTCTGGGAGGAGGTACGACAGGGGTTGGACGAAGGAAGACCCGACGTAATGCTAGTTGGCAGACTACGGAACCAATTGTGCTTTTTAGGTAGTAGAGATAGAGATTGTGCATGTGTTTTCTAGTCAAAGGATTCTAAGGTGCATATATAAGCTAAAGAAACAATCTCAGTTTTTTCATGACAGACATTATATACATACAAGAAAATTCTGAAGTTTGAACTTGGGTTGTGGTAGGGTTAGTGTGTCTAGTCTACAGCCAGATTTGATAGCGGGTGCATTGGTTAGCAACGGTGTTTTGTAACCGGCCAAGTGAATTTTTATGTAGGTAGAGCTTGCGACCATGATCGGATGGGTTAACGGACTCGAGCACACAAAGATATATGTACATGTTCAGTCCCTAGATTGTCCCGGTAAAAACCCTACTTTTGTTGGTGTTGATTGTATTCTGGCATGTGAGACGCTTAAGGTACTGCCGGTTGTCGACTGGGTGTATAGTGGACGTATTGGAGATGATGTATTGTAGGTGTGTGTGAAAATTATCGTACTCTTATATAGGGCGCATTACCGTCTTATAAAGTCATTCGAGGACATATTACCGCGTCGGTCGAGTAATGCTTTTCTTTTTGCATTTAAACTTAGAGCTTTATTACGTAAATAACATTCTGTTACAATCAACCAGCATGCTGGGAACTAAGAAGTTTGGGCTCTGATCAAGCCAACTCTCTGTACCATCCAGAGTGCTAGCACGCTTTGCACAGAGGTGCGCATGCACATTCAAACTCTCCCTACATGCCGAATTGGAAAGGAAGCAAACAACATGCTAATGGCAGCATTCGTGTTAATTTTTCCCAACATGATTGTCAAACAACAGTCATCTCTGCAATCAAAGGATCAGTCGGGTTTTCACCAAGCTCCTAAGAAGGCAACATGTGATCTAGCCACACCTCACATACCTTCTTTGGAAAATTCCATGCTAATGGCAGCATTCGTGTTAATTTTTCCCAACCTGGATCAGGCGGTCTCCAACACTGACCGACGATCAGTTTCTCTTTCTTGTTTGGCAAATCCAACGGTTCCGTGAAGACCATATGTAGTACATAATGGAGATGATGCGAGATATGTCCTCCTCCTTAAACCTCTCATCCATGAGAACATCCGCTGCCCATGTCTCGGGGTGTAGTTCCAGTATTTTTATTTTAAACCTTTCCAGAGCCGCATCCCAAAACTTCCTTGCATGCGCGCATGATAATAGAGCATGCCGCATATCTTCATTCTTGGCCAAGCACGCATCGCAACGACCAATCTCCTTAATATGGCGTTGCTTCAGAGCCATCAAATCTGGGAGAATACCACGAAGGACACACCACCAGAATACCCGTATCTTCCGAAACACCTTCAACCTCCACAAGACCTTCCACATATGTTCATTTGTCGATGAAGTACCCATATACGTCCCTTCCTCTAGAGCAGCACGCTCGTTGCAAGTCATCAGAGTCTGATATGCAGATTTTACAGTGTAGATGCCTGTTTTCTCTAGTGCGCAGGCAAGGAAGTCTTCACCACCCGCCACTCCTAATGGGATATTAAGAATAGCATCCGCCTCAGGTGCAAAGAAGGTCTTCCTAACCAACTCAACTTTCCATTTTATTGAATATGAATCAATTGAATCTGACACCTTATCAAGTGCATCATTAGCAGATGTCAAAATGTTTGTCTCTGGAATCATCTGTTTCCCCATCGGAATAAAAGTATCCGAACTAGGGATCCATTTATCTGTCCATGTCGAGATGGAAGTACCCGACACCACTCGCTTCACCAGCCCCACATCCAATGTTGTACGACCAGCAAAAATAGCTCTCCATGTTGCTGAAGCATTTCTTGGGATTGTAGCCTGAAGAAAGTTTGTGATGTGATAGTATTTGCCTTTTAAAACCCGAGCACATAACGACTCTGGATCACTCAAAAGTCTCCAACCATGCTCCCCAAGCATTGCAAGATTGAATACCTCAAAATTCCTAAAGCCCATACCGCCTTGAGCTTTTGGTGCTGAAAGTTTCTCCCAAGACAGCCAATGCATCGACCTCTTATCAAGAGAACTCCCCCACTAATATTTTGCCATGCATGATGCCAAGTTCTTGCATATTTTCTTTGTAAGCTTGAAGCAGCTCATGTTGAAAGTAGGGATGGCCTGTATAATTGTTTTCAACAGTATCTCCCTACCTGAACATGCCAAATTCTTTTCCGACCATCCATTCATCAATTTTTTACACCTCTCATTAATATGAGCAAACATCCCGTTTGTGATTCGACCAATTGCTGTTGGCAGCCCCAAATACCTTTCCAAGAAATCCTCCACCGAAATTCCTAGCGTTTGTTTGAGTGATTCCTTCACCGGTGGGGAGGTGTTTGGACTGAAAAAGATGGAGCTCTTCTCCTTGTTCACTGCTTGCCCCGAGCAGTTGGCATATATACGTAGAATCTCATTCAACCTGTTTGCACTTCTGGTTGTCCAATTAAGAAAAACCAAGCAATCATCGGCGAATAACAGGTTATTAACCCAAGGCGAATGCACACTCACCGGGACCCCTCTATTAATATAATCTTCATAATTCTTCAGTAGAGCTGTTTGTCCTTGTGAGCACATGAGAAATAGGTACGGAGACATCGGATCTCCCTGTCGAAGTCCTCGTGACGGTGTAAAAAATGGCAGCAGTTCCCCATTAACTTTAACACATAACTTGACAGAAGAAACACATTTCATGATCAGGCTGACAAAGCTATCCGCAAAACCCATCTTGTACATAATAGCCTCCAAGTAATGCCATTCCACCCTGTCATAGGCTTTTAACATGTCTAGCTTGACAGCACATGCCACACTCTTACATTTGTTCTTCCTTCGAATCGAATGAATAGTTTCGTATGCCACCAGAACGTTATCCGTGATCAAACACCTTGGGACAAAAGCACTCTGCTCCTCTCCAATTACCTCATCCAGAATACATCGCATCCGATTCGCTGCAGCTTTAGCCGCTATCTTATAAAGAACTGAGCAAAGCGCAATCGGGTGAAACTGAGATATCTTCAGCGGGTTTGGTTACCTTTGGGATGAGTGTGATTGTCGTGTCATTAAGACCATCGGGTAAACCACCCCCATTTAAGAAACCCAAGACTGTGATAATGAAATCCTCACCTACCACCTCCTAATGCCGTTGATAGAACCCCGCTGTGAAACCATCCACGCCCGGGGCTTTGGAAGGACCATTTCGAACAGAGATCTTTTAACTTCCTTGGCATCAAAATCCTTTTCTAGCATAACATTCATAGGCTCTGTGATGCATGGATTGACCACTGACAATAAGTCATCCATTGGTGAAACCCTTGTGAAAGATAGAGGTTTTGGTAAAAACCCATGATCTCTTCTTTGATGTCAGCTGGGTCATCCACGAACTGTCCATCGACACGTTGCAGGGATACAATACGATTAATCCACGTCCGATGATGAGCATGGGCTTGGAAATACGCAGAATTTTGGTCGCCCTCTCGTAGCCACTGCACACGAGAACGTTGTTTGAGCCAAACCTCCTCTTTCGCAGCGCTTCTCTCAATTGCTTAGAAATAGCAATTTCTTCTTTCGATGGTCCTCTCCGCACCGAGACCATTCTTAGGCATTCCATCTTCTTATGCAATTTGACCACAATTTTGGATAGATTTCCGAACTCGCGGGCACCCCATGCCCCAAGACCACGTTGGACTGAAGACAACGCTTCAACCAAACACGTTAACCCATGCTGGCCAGATCTCCTCTGCCATAGATCGCGTACCACCTTGTCATAATCAGCATGAGACTGCCACACGTTCTCATAACGAAATCCTCGAGCCACATTAGTTCTCACATGTGATAATGAGCTCGTGAGTTGGGCCAGAACATAGCAGTGGTTTGACTCGACAGAACTAATATGCTTCACACTAGTATGCTCGTACAGTTGTAAGAAGGACGCATTAGCTAGAACACGATCAAGTACTCCCTTTACATTTTCATCTCCCTTTTGTCTTTTATCCCAAGTACACCGAACACCACACCATCCCAGAACTTGGAGAGAACAATTCTCTAATACTTCACGAAAGCCTCTCATTTGCCACTCCGGTCTCAAGTTCCTACTAAATTGTTCCTTGGAGTTCAAAATCTCATTGAAATCTCCCAAACAAACCCAAGCATCATGCTCAATTGCATGTAGCGTACGCAAAAAACTCCAGCTCTGATACCGCTGGTCAGCCCAAGGTTCCCCGTAAAAACCTGTAAAACGCCAAGATTTGTTCCCCTACTCAATTATGGCATCAATCTGCGAACAACTGAAGTTCTGGATGCTTACTGAAACATCCGAAACCCAAAAAAGGCCTATGCCCCCACTCATACCATCGCTATCAACCGCAAAACACTCTGGAAAATCAAATGTGGTTTCTCAGATCTTCTACTCTTTTCCCCTGGTTTTTTGTCTCCATTACGAATAACAGGGAGGGGGCTTTTACAACCTTGCGAAGCTCGCAGACTGTCGGTAGGTTCTCAAGTCCCCGATAGTTCAGACTTAAGCAATTCATTGAGCCTGGCAGGGCTGTGAGCCGGCTGCTGCCGAATTTTCAAAATTTGGTGGAGTGGGCTTCTTCTTTTTTGGTTCACGATCCTCACTAAAGCCATCCAGGGAGATGTTCTCTCTCACACCACCTTTTGTAACGTGAATAGTCGCCAACTCATTCCCATGAATAAGTTTCTCACCCTCCATCTGAACTTTCCGATAAACATAATTTGCTCCCACTTTCCGCTTGTTAGCACTGCCATTACCCTTCAGCGACGAGGTCACTTATGTTTCCTGATATTTTTGGACATTCCCTCCACGGGAGTCACGCCTCGACCCCTGAGATTCTTGCCAATCCTTCATCGAGAAATCTCTTGAGCTAGACTTCCTCCAATCATCGGGGGCTCGAAGAGAAGACTTAAACGGAAATTCCCCCTACTCATCTCTCTTCCCCGGCGATGGACAGAAAGGATCAACATGTCCAAGCCGACCACACGAAAAGAAAAAGTGAGGAATCTGTTCATATGTAATTTCATACCATTCCGTGCACTTCCTTTTTGCCGATTCAATCAAGATCCCACGTCTGAGAGGTTTGTTCACATCAATTGTCACTCTAGCTCTCAGGAAACCTCCCACCGGATCAATCTGAACTACATAACAGGTTTTATCGATCTGTCTTGCTACACCCAAGCCCTTGGTAGTGTTTCGAAGATCATACAGGAGGTTCAAGAACCGAACTCACACCTTGAGCTTGTCAAAGAGAAAATCCGAGGGTCTCATCAACCCTTCAAACTCTGGAAGAATCACTGCATTCTTGTTTATGTGCCAAGGAGATCCTTCCCACACCCGATCACGATCTCGTTGAGATTCAAATTCACACAGACCTCTAGGGTTTCCCCATGCTGGGCGTAATGCGTTGGAGATCGTCTGTATATGTAGCCGGTTTCTAATCAGGATCTTACCAGCCAGCATCCACTTCTTCAGAATTTCCACATCGTCATCATCAATGACGAGCGGCATCGACTCTTCCCGCGACAGCTCCAACTTTCCCATCGCCTCTTCCATCTGTACCCGCGCCGTCGTTGGGGACGGAGCTCCTCCCCCGTCCATCGCACCGGAGGTAGGAGGTGATACCATCGTCCTCCTCTCCCAGAGGCACCCCGCCGATCAGATCAGCGTGCGCCGCCAAAGTTCCACCGTCGCCCTAATCCGCGAGAGGGTTTTAGGGTTACAGGGAAAAAAGTGTGTATCCCGGTCGAGTAATGCTTAGAGACCCAGGTACACGCTACGATGGGATGTGTGCTATTCAATAGTGGTAAGATTCGACTGGTCAACAAGATACACCGTACGTGCCGCGTTATTACGGTTGTCGTTACCGAAGCTTCGGAGGCCGGTGTTGCTAGCCGTATTTGACGGGACGGGATAAGTCCTCGTGGGACCTATTCCTTGGCGAAGTGGCTGGGATCACTATCCTAGGTAAAAGTGTTGGGTCACTGCCCCTCCCATTGCCAAAGCGACGGACAGAGGAGACGGGGACCCGTAGCCTTGCCGACGGGAGGGGGGAGGCAAACTGTCGTCGCCCTTATCGACATCCCATGGGAAACATACAGAAAAGTTCACCTCGAAACTGGAGCTTGCAGCACAAGCTTTGGGTACACCAGATAGCTTCTATATACCAAGGTAATAAGGGCATCTGCTGCCTATGGCTAATCCATATATGGGACGAGGGACAAATTATCCAAGTTAAGCGGCAAACTACATAGCAGAAGCAGATAATCATGCATTGTACTAACGTGTAGGCAAGTGAGTTGTGCCTGAAATGCTCTTGCATGTTACACACGAGGGAAGGGCTAGCTTGCGAGTGACCGTAGGTCAGGTCAAAATCCAGACATATTGTTTCCATCTATGTTGTGTGCTAATGGTAGTTTGTATCAAACTAGTTTCCATATCTGGATCAAAGAAAGAAAAGAGAGACCGGGAGGAGAGGGAGATTATTGCTGCATGTGGGTGGGCCTCTTCCATGCACTCATTCGCGTATGCATTTGTAAGAGAAAAAAGTAAGAGTTTTGTCCCGTTTGGATTCCACCGTAGGCACAGTCACTCGTAGAGGAGTAATCATGTACACACGATGCCTTTTCCGTATGACGTATGGAGCAGTTTTTTTACGGTGATATGGAGCAGCTATTTTAATGCGAGTGCAGATGTGGTGTCAATTGTCACCCAATGCTTAAACCCAAAGGCAAAGAACACAATTTTTTTTGACCTTTTTTTAAGATGCATTTGATTTTACCGTGAAAGAACTGTAAACGAGCAAAATGAAATTATCGGAGGGCAAACCACTTGATACATGGTACACTAGTAATTTCTATTTAATATATATCAGGATATTTAATAGACATGTATGTTCCCAAGGTGAAAAAAGAATTAAGAATGTTGAAATAGGACCGAAAACATAAAGACCCACTAAATACATCAAGTGAACAGATAATAGAACTAAAAAGGATCATATTCGTCTCAAGGGCAATGTCTCAATCTAAAGTTCAGGAAAATGTAAACAAAACAATAAATATCAACTACCACGTTGAAACATAATGCAGTTTAGTAAAAGAGTGTTTGCAATGACAAACATTAGAATTATATAACTAAAAGTATTAAAAAATAATTGCACAATTTTTTTGTTATCTTTTGGTATGTATAATGAAAAATACATTATAATTAATATTACATGAAACTAAAAAATTATAAATAAGTAAATATAATTGGTATAAATGAATGAGAAGAAAAAATAATTAGCGCATGTCGCATGCTTGTCTTAGAGTGTGGCGTCTAGAGGGCGCGTCCGACTTATTTTAGCTGTCTCTAGTTCATAGATGCCAAATTATTTTCTATGTTACCGAGTGAAAATATACTAGAAAGATACAAGAGCAAGCGAAGATTGTGGTGGCCGAGAACCTTAGATCTCAAAACCTACATAAAATGACTCTTTGTTAATGCTCTGTATTTTGCTATGTATGAGACATGAGGCGATGTTGGGCCCTAAGATCGCGGTTGGAATCTTTGCTCTACGTAAAGAATAGGCACCAAGCCAAATTACAGGATGATCATGCTATGTAAAATAATGGAGGAGAAGATTGCTCGCAAATAAACAGATGACAGAGCATTCAGTGTGTGAATATGCGTGCTCACTATGGCTATCCATTGTGACGCCCCGTCATCGGGCACTATGCAGATTTCAGCAATCCCGCCAAATCCGCATAATAACCGATTCCAGGTTGCCACTATATGATAACATTACAACAGTTCACGAATATTCCACAATTACAACAGAAACAGATAGATACAAGATGACTCACACGAGCCGGGGATACAACTGATACAATACAAAGATCCAAATAACAGCGGAAGAAACAACACAGTGTCCGACTACGGACAAGATACAAATTGGACTAAGAGTCCTGAAGATAACCGAGAGCGTCCAATCCCTGCCCAGGCCAAGCCAGAGGGATTCCCAAGCTAACGTCGTCAGACTTCAAACCTGTTGACTGCAATGTTGAATATGCAGCCACGAAAAAGGATTCGTGGGTCAGTACGGTTAAGTACTGGCAAGTGGATAAACCCATACTCACAAGTTACCGGCGTAGCCAGTCATCACAAGATACCAATACTTTGGGATCAACGGAAAGTAAGGGGTTACTGCAGATAAGCGACGGCAGGCTGCACTAACCATCTACAGAGAGATACTACAACTTCCGGCTAACAGAAAGAGGATAAGATCGAGTATTGTAACCACCTGAAAGATAACTTCAAACAAACCCATCCTGGATCTCGCCCCTTATCCGAAGAAGCAATCCGAGGATAACTCACACAGTTGTATTAGAGGTGAATCAAGTTATTGTGTGAATAAACCTATTACTAGTCAAGTTGTTAATCATAGGGTGAAAAGTTGTTAATCATTAGGTTTAAGTTGTCCTGAGTACTTGTTAGCCAGTACTTTCACCAAGTAATCCATAACCGCGGAAAACACGGCTTCTCGAGAAGATTATCCCTGCAGGGTTGCACCAATTTAGCCGTACACGCAAGAATAACCCGCCAGATGGCGAGCTAACCCACCAAGCGAGGTACTCTACACAACTCAACTCTTCATCGCATCAAGCCCAAAGCACCTTGGGCGCACGGCTAATCGAGCCCAAAAGAAAATGGACCCTCATAGCACTCTAAGAACGTGTCCCCCTATATGCCGACTACGAAAGTTCCACCCGGGTACCAAGGGCTCGCAAGATCATGCATGCAGCAAATGGAAAACCCGAACTAAATGAGGCGATTTGGACGAGATGCGAATCGAGTCAAATTGAGGGGGGCGCCCATACTCGCTTCCCACATGCGGGTAGTGAGCTCATCATGGATCAGTAGACAAGACCCTTTTCCTATTAGGGTCGACACTAGCAGGCCTCAAAACCACAAAGGGCCTCCTGCCGGTGCCTTATCATCAAATTTATTATTAAACAATTAACAGTAGCATGATTGATTGATTGATTAAACATCGAGCCCCCAGAACAATAATGAAATAATAACAGAAAGTAACGGGTAACAGACTCGAGCAAAACAACGTAAGCATGCTAGTAAGACACGGGCAACAAGCAATGGTTATAGGTGTGGAGGTGAGGCAATATCAAGGTTAGGGGATTCATGTGATGGGTTCGTAACAGAAACAACTACTCCTAAGGATAGCAGAAAAGAACAACGGAAAGAATCGGTAACAAGTGATGAAAGGCAGCCATTTGGCAGCAAGTGAGTATACTTGCCTGAGATCCCGCAAGGTAGCAGAACTTGTCGTTGCTCACATCATCTCAACGTCCTATCCGGGAAGAAGCAACGAACCTCGAACAAACACCGGATGCAACAATTACTACTACGGCAAAAGATCCAGCATGATCAAGATATGGATGCATGACAGGTTAAAGATGCATCAGAATAAACTAGTTGACAAGATAAACAGATTTAAATGAACCCATATGCAATTTGAGTTGCATATGAAAAGCCCATGAATTATGGTTGAAACAATTGTTTTCCAACTAATCATTAGGTGAAAGTGGTTTAGCATGATGCATGGATGAGGAAAACAGTAAAGTAACAACAATAGAACCAATTGAAACAAGGTTTAGCAAGTTTGGAAATTATTGGTTAAGTGTGGAAAGTTTGGTTACTTAAACATGTCACACAAGCAATTGTTGTTTTCATCAAGTTAAAGTGTTCAAAACAATTAACAAAATTTATATTTGAAAAGAACATCAATTTTTAGTTGGATTACATGTTTCAATTATTGAAATTGGAGTTAGGATAATTTAATTATGAATTAAACAATATTAAACAAGTTTTAAATGAATTTAAAACAAGTTTGAGTTTAATTGAATTTTTATTTGTTCAAGACATAATTTCAAACTCACATTTGAAAAGTTCACACTTTGATGGTTTGAAAACATATTTTGCATGTTCAAAATTATTTTATTTTGAGCAAGTTATGATTTTATCAAATTTAAATGAATTAAACAAACATTAAATTAGTTAGGCAATTTAAATTATTCAAACAATGAAACCAAATTTATATTTGAATAGGTTATTCAAAATGGCATGGAAAACATATTTTATTTGCATTATTTGGAATTAGTATGAATTATTTATGAATTTTTGCAAATTACAATTGAATTATTTGAATTCAAATTTGAATTGCATTTGGAAATTTCAAAACAGGAAACAATTGGTACCATTAGATAGAGAATTAAATTTGGACCAGTGTGCATATTTTATTTTCATTTATTGGAGTTATAAAACTAAAGTTGTGAGCAATTGAAATCTAGGGACCATTCTGCAATTTTTTAAGGGCTTGGATTAAAAGAAACGTGCTGGAATTCTTTTGTCACCGCGCTGCTAGCCAGCCACAGCGGCTGACTTGCGGGCCCGAGGGCCACGCAGGCGCTGACTGGCGCGGGTGGTGCCACAGTGGCATCCAGGGCCGATGACCTGAGGGTCCGGTGCGGGCGCGATTAAATCGCAAAAAGGGGCGAGGCAGCGCGTCCGCGGGGGATCGATCCCGGGAGCGCCCGCTGCGCGGATGGAACAGGACCAATGCGGTGTTGCTTCGTTGCTGTTAGGTACGGGGGGGGGGGGTTGGGTTTTGTAGTTGCTGCTGTAGGTGTGACTGACGAAACTGAATCTTCCTCGACAGCACGCACGGTTGAGGTACAGAGAGGAGGTTCGACGGCGGGTCTCCGGTGGAGCACGACGGGGACTAACCCTCGCGGTGGCGTGCGGTGCGCTGGTGCGTGCCTAGGGCGTGGAGTCGGCCGATCGGAGCGGGAGGGGAGAGGTAACAGAGGCGCTCACCTGCTGGTCGCTGTAGTCGTTCAGTCGCCGGGCAGAAACGGAGGAAGTTGCCGGCGACGGCGCGGCCGCTACAGCGACTCCCGGCAAGCGGCGAGGGTACGGGGGAACTCCAGGGACATCCACGTTTCCATTCCCATGACCAACTGCTCCTTGAGGTGGATGTGGTGACCGGAGCTAGGGGAGGAAGGTGGTGGTCTCGGTGGTTGCGGGTCTGCAGAATTTCAGACAGAGGGAGATCGGGGGGGGGGGGGGAAGGAAGGAGGACGGCGGCGCAGGCTGGGAGAGATGAGGCTAGGTCTAGGGTTGGCTCGAGGAACCCTAGTGGGTAGGCTATATAGAGGGAGCTGCGCGTTGCTGGCCGTCCCCTCTGTACTGCCATTGACGTGGACAGCAGCATCTCGCTGCCGTACAGGTAGAAGGAGAGCTCAGAGGGGTACTGGGCCAGAACAGGTGGGCTGGGCTGCAGATAGGTTAGCTGCTGCCTCCTTTTCTCTTTTGTTATTTTTTTTTTTGTTTTACTGTTTTTTTTTTGTAGCAAAGCAAAAGGAAGCATTGGATGGTTTTTAAAGTGGTTAAAATTTTTGGAAAATTCAGTGTAGGTTATTTATACCATTAGCAAACAGATGCTAACTTCCAAAGTCAAAAAGTTTGAATTTTATTGGATATTTGTATTTCAACCAACTTGAATGAATTTTCATATTAAGTAAACCTTATGAAAATCAAAGCATTTTAATAGGGTAGCCCCTATGAATTAAAAGATTAAAATTAGTTGATTGAATTGATAATGTGCATAAATTTGTTATAACTCAACTTGGGTGCTGTTTGAAAAAAAAAACCAATTTAGATGATTTTTGAATATTTGGAATGATTATTAAAATCAACCTTTTAATAAGGGGACCCAAAAGAAAATAATTGGAAACAAGGAATGAGAGTAAGTTTTGGTTATTATTTTTATAGTTTCAAATTGGTTTTGTTTAAAAATATTAGATTTGAATTGAAGGTGATTTAATTAATTGATTGAAAAATAGTTGTTTGATTAAAACCAACAATTTAATAAGTGATTTGATTGAATTTTTTGAATTAGTCATTAAGGTTCTAATAACAGGGACAATTTTATTTAGCAGGCAATTTGTTTAAAACAACTTCAACTATTGAAAACAAATGAGTGATTTAGCTTGCAAGTTTGAAATTGGAAATTTTTGAGCAAGGGGTGAAAGTTTAAATGGTTTTAAATTTTTGATTTGCTTTGAAAAACAGAATGCAATGCTCATGTGATGCATATGATGCAAGCAAAAGGAAACAAACACTTTCTACCAAAGGTAACACCCCAGGTGTTACATCCATCATGTTTCGAACTATGTAATTGTCTCATGCGCGACATAACACGATACTTCGTCACCCAAAAAATTAAGAATGCTATAAAGATCTCAAGCCTCAACGCGGAACCAAACGAGCTCGATTGATCGTATGTATGCACCACATTGTCGTTGTGAGTTTGGTAGATACTATTGTACAACTAAGAGGCGGAGGATACACAATACATAGATGTTGTGTAAATATTAGTTTCTAATGATATGGTGTTGTTGGGCACATTAAGGCGAATATTTTGTGCATGGGTTGTTCATGACAATCTTGCTGTTGCACACCTTTTTAGAAATATAGAAAGAAATTGGGAAATGCTTGTTTAGGGAGACCTAGGGCTGGCTTCTGTAGGTCGCTTGCATGCGAGATTTACTTTTGGACTTTTTTTTAGCTCAATAGCTTATATGGGCCCGGTTACTTTCGTTCTTTAGGCCTAGTTTTCATACTAGAGTATTTATTTTAGCAGCCCAACATAATAGCTACGTGCAGTCATATATAGGTTAAGTGTTTTCGCCATTTTAGCCAATGTTGCGTACATATTTAAAATTTGTAACAATTTTGCACGTATTTTGTTGAGAAAACATAAATGAGATGTCGCAATATTTTTCTGTATAACTTTCTAGAGAATATGTATGTGTTTTTTTAGAATTCATTTGGAATGATATGTTTATGCGCTCCTTCACATGTTGTAAACATGTGATTTCATTGTTACTATCGATTTTTTGTTGTTGAAATAGGGGATGATTTTGTTGCAACTGGAACGGTGACAAGTTATTTTATTGCTTACCAACTTTTTAATTGATGCAAATATTTATTTGTTTTTGCAATAGGTTGTGATTTTTGTTGAATTGTTTGAAATTTTTGTTTGCAACGCAATAAGCATATTGTTTAACTTTTTTTGTAGCATTACTTATTTTTCAAATTTATTGAAACAATTTTTTGCAATTTTTTTTACACGAGGCGATAATTTTTGTTGCGATACCCGTAAATTTGTTGCAATGAAATTTTTGCTGTAATTATCAAGATGACCAGGGGCAACGCAATATACCCCTTCGTTTAAGTGGGGTTGCTGTGAATTGAGAATACTATATCCGAAAAATAGGAGGGCTAAACTACCAAAGCGCGATTTGCTGATTTCTGGCCCTTGGATGCTGATCCGATGGCTAAAAAGGGGACCTAAGATTGGACAAAGCTAGGCCGACCTACGACTAGCACTGCGCAAAGAAATTGGGTAAGAGTATCTAAATAATCTTGTAGTTTTTCAGTAACCGATATTTGAAAATATGGTAATTATATTAGAAAATATGGTAAGAGTGTCCAAAAAATCTGGCAATTGACTTGTAGCTTCATTTCGGAAATCGACGTGTGTATTAAAAAATATGGTAAGTGTATCTAAACAACAATTTCGTCACTTCAAAAAACATATAATTGTATTTGAAGACATGGTAATTAAGTTAGTCCAAATAACCAGGTAGCCGCCTTAAAAAATCATTGGCAAATGTATTTGAAACAATCTCATAAATATCTTAAACAACTTCTTATCTATTTCTAAGTAATCTAGCAATTTTTACACTAAACAATCCAGTAGACGAACATAAAACCTGGTAGATCAGTTTGATAAGTGATAACATGTATGCCAAAGGCTTCTAAACAATCTGATAGTTTTTTATAAAAACACTTATAAGAAACTTCATAATAATTGTAAACACAAGGGGTCACTAGGCACCACAAGGTGTTAGATATATTTGTCAGGAGGGCTGCATTTAAATGTAGTGCGGTAAACCTTTGCAAGTATTCCCTTGCAACCAATGACTGCCTATATTTACTTATGTAGCATCGTGGCTTGCTATAGCTAGAAATGCAAGCCTTTGATTTTGAGGGCGCGAAGCGGGTGCACTTTTGCTTGGGTTGGCATGGGACGGTGGGATCCATATGGCAAAGGTGCAGCGCCATGATACGTCTCAAACATATCCATAATTTCTGATGTTCCATTTGTTTTCATGCCATATGCTACATGTTTCCTACACACTTTATGTCATTTTTATGGATTTCCTGGGACTAACCTATTCACAAGATGGCATAGAGCCAGTTCATGTTTTCTGTTGCTTTTGGTTTTAGAAAAGTTGTTCTGGAAATATTTTTGGAATTGGACGAAACAAAATCCCAGGGTGTTAGAAAGTTGTCACGTACACGGAGTCCGGAGGAGACCCGGAGGGGGGGGGGGGCCTCAGGAGCCCCACACCATAGGGCGGCGCGATCCCCCCTTGGTCGCGCCACCAGCTGGTGTGGCTGCCCTGGCCACCCACCGACGTTGCCCTTTCGCCTATTTAAACTCCTCCACGGGTTAACCTAAAATACCCGAGTTTCTTTTCCACCAAAAGTTCCGTAGCTACCGTCATTGTCAATCCTAGTTCGGGAGGGTTCTGAAGCTCTCCCCAGCACCCTGCCGGGAGGGGGATTTGTCACCGGATGGATCTTCATCACCATGCCCGTCTCCGGAGTGATGCGTGAGTAGTCCACCCTTGGACTACGGGTCCATAGCAGTAGCTAGATGGTTGTCTTCTTCTTTTTAAGCCTCATGTTTAGATCTTGTGAGTTGCCTAACATGATCAATATCATCTGTTTGTAATGTTACATGTTGTGTTTGCTGGGATCCGATGAATATTGAATGCTATGTCCAATGATTATCAATCTATCATGTTTATGTTATTTATGATCTTGCATGCTCTTCGTTACTAGTAGATACTCTGGCCAAGTTGATGCTTGTAACTCCAAGAGGGAGTATTTATGCTCGATAATAGGTTCATGCGTCCCTTTCACTCACGCTCGAGTGACAGAAATGTAACGAATGGGGGATGTGCTGTTGCCATTAGGGAGAAAACAGCGATGTTTACATTACACACTTTGCTTAAGGCAATAATCTATTGCTTGCAACTTAATACCCAAGGTTTGATCGGATGACACTCCGAGGGTGGATTATTAGTCATAGATGCAGTTGGATAACGGTCTACGAATCTTGTTGTAATGCCCACATGAATCACATAGTAATCATCATGCCATGCATATGAATTACGGTGCAGCCTTTATATTTGTCAATCGCCCAGCTGTAATTTGTTCACCCAGCAGATTTTCTATCTGTTTTGGAGAGACACCTCTAGTGAACTGTGGACCCCGGTCCATTTCTTTACACTGATAATACAACAACTGTAATCGATGTTTTACTACTGCAATTAATGTTCTCTTTCATCTACTGCAAACAAGTACTATTTTCCACACTATACGTCTAATCCTTTTTTTCGGCAAAACCGATGAGATTGACAACCTCACTGCTTCGTTGGGGAAAAGTAATTTGATTGTGTTGTGTAGATTCCACGTTGCTGCTGAACCGGTAGTGCGCCCTGCCAATATCAGCTGACAACAATCTTCGGAAGTGATTTATTTCTCCTACTGATCGATTCAACCTTGGTTTCTTTCTGAGGGAAAACTTATTGTTGTCCTCTTCATAAAATTCCTCTTGGGATTTCCCAACGAATGCACTCCTGCACCATCGCGCCACTGTATCAGCCGCTCCAGGAACGAGAGCAGGCGGCTGAAAAATAGCCCCATGATGTCTACGCACACTTCTATTCTTGTATACAGTGTTGGGCCTCCAAGTGCAGAGGTTTGTAGAACAGCTGCAAGTTTCCCTTAAGTGGATCACCCAAGGTTTATCGAACTCAGGGAGGTAGACGTCAAAGATATCCCTCTCAAGAAACCCTGCAATTAAGATACAAGAAGTCTCTTGTGTCCCCAACACACCCAATATACTTGTCAGGTATATAGGTGCACTAATTCGGCGAAGAGAGAGAGAGTAAAATGCAAGTAATATGGATGATAATAAGTGATAATAGCAATCTGAAATAAAAATGGCAGCAAGCAAACATGCAGCTGAACAGGCAGAAAACGGTTTTTCAATGCTTGGAAATAAGGCCTAGGGCTCCTACTTTCACTAGAGGACACTCTCAACAATGATCACATAAATGAATGCATAAATATCTTCTCTCACTATGCTACTCTTAACCACTCTCCGGTCGAATAACAAAACCAATCCATGCGTAGGGCTTTAACAGCACTCCTGAGAGTAAGCACTTTCCCAACAAACTAACCCCCATGCTATCACCATGGGACCCTATAAGGTACTAGACAAACACCACAATTCATAGAGGAGACACACATGATGTGCACACTGTCACCTTCACACCGCGGGACAAGGTGACTCCAAAATTCATATTAATAAAACACTTGAGTAGCACAAGATGAAGAGTAACATCTACTTATTCAACTATATTACAAAGCTCACGATCACATATAGATCACACCATGGGAGAGAGAGAGAGATGAACCACATAGCTACCGTAGAGTCCTCAGCCTCGGGGGAGAACTACTCCCTCCTCATCATAGGAGACAGCAACGGCGATGGAAATGGCGGTGGAGTCGATGGAGATGGGTTCCGGGGGCACTTCCCCGTCCCGGCAGGGTGCCAGAACAGAGATATGTCCTCCAAAACTTGTCGGCGGCGGCGGCAGAGCTACGGATCTATTTTGTGGAAAAGGTCGATCCCCTTAGGATTTTCCCTCGGGGGAGTATATATAGGCGAAAGGGCGATGCCGGGGGGTGGCCAGGGGGCCCACACCACCAGGTGGCGCGGCCAGGGGGACCCGCGCCACCCTATGGTGTGGCCACTCTCTGGCCCCCCTTCGGGGCTCTTCGGGACTTCTGGATGCTTCCGGGACATCGAAGACTTCTGGCTTTCGAATCGTCCAGTTCCGATAATATTTCCAGAACAACTTTTCTGAAACTAAAAACAGCAGAAAACAGGAACTGTCTCTGTGGCATCTTGTCAATAGGTTAGTCCCGGGAAATCGATAAAAATGACATAAATTGTAAGGAAAACATGTGGGAAACAACATGGAACATCAGAAATTAAGGATACGTTTATGACGTATCAAGTATCCCCAAGATTAGTTCATACTCATCCTCGAGTAGGTAAGCGATAAAACAAAAATTTCTGAGGTGACATGCTAATAACATAATCTTGATCATAAAAATGTAAAGGCATATGCAAGCTGAGATCATAGAACTTCAAACACAAACATGATAAATAGAACTTTAATAATAAAGCAAAGCAATCACTTTTCATCATGAAGAGTATCTCAAATAAAGGACCATGAATAATAATGCAAAGAAAGATAAACTTTTGTTTCAGGTATAGAGAAAGCACGACAAAGTGATATTTCGCTAGTCCTTAGGAGTGGGGCAAAACATAAATGCCAGGACACCTTCAAAGTTCATGAGGAAGACTAGAGCAAATAATTTTAGAAAAAATAATATCACATCATGAAGCAATTATTGATGTTTATGAGACAAATGCACGTAGAACTGAGAATGGCAAAAATGCTCTCTCAACTGTTCATAAAGTTAGAAGATGGAGACTCAACATAAAAGTAAAAGAAAGACCCGTCGCAGAGGGAAGCAGGGATCACTCATGTACTAGAGCTTTTATTTTATTAAACAGAGGTATTAAAAGTTTGACACTCCTCACATCCATCTTTCACAAACCATGGCTAACCGAATCCTCGGTGCCTGCAACAATCACATACCGTGGAGGAGTGTCTATATTTTGGGAGATATATGCTAATGTTAACGAATGGTAAACAGAAAATACAATGCGTCACAAGCCAACTGGATTCACAAGAGCGGCTCCCATGTGAAGGACACATCTGGGTAGAAGGTCATCCCTCTTTCTCTTTTGTTTACACAATTATGCTTTGAGTGCTAATCAGGGGCAAAAATAGTGAAGAGATTTTGTGTGTATTAATTTGGGGTTGGGCACCCCGCTATTAGATCTTCTATCATTTGGGTAAGCGGATGAAGCCACTAGTCCAGGGTGTGAAATCCAATCAACAAGTGAGATAAAGATTCTCTATTGACGTCCTCATGAGCAAAAACAGGAACATAAAGCAGGAGTAATTTTGAAGGTTTTAAAGGTAACACATGAGAAATTTACTTGGAGTGGCAGTTAAATACCACATGTAGGTAGGTATGGTGGACACAATGGAAACACTTTGGTTTAAGAGAGTTGGATGAACGAGTAGAACTCATACTCAGTATAGGTGGAGGCTAGCAAAAGACTGGGAGCGACAAATCAAGAGAGCATAAGAGCCATAATCATGCATAGCGACATAAACATCATTAATTAAAGCATAAGCGGTATCATAGTTCAAAAACTAAGTGGTCATGGAGGCTATTCGTGACTTGTTCATAGTCATAAACATGGTGTGAGCATGCGCCAAGTCAACCAAATAAAACATTCGAAAGAGAATACCATAAATTTTTTTTCCTTATGATAAGAACAACTCATGAATCTTTCAATGACATATTAACACTCTCAGCTATTTGAGGCTATTCATGCTACTCAACATCACAAGGCTTTAGAACTAAAATAGCATTTAGCATGGCATGAAAAAGTTCTAGCAACAGTCTATACGAGCTTCTACTTGCACTGTTATAAATTCTATTTCAAGCAGAAGTTTCTATTCCCAACAAGCACCATACAAGATATGTTTTTACAAAAATACTCTACATGATACAGCAAGCAAACTTGAGAGTACTCACATAACACTACTAAAACTAACAGCTCTGAATAAGAGATGCATGTAAACAAAGGCTAAACGCAGTACTAGCAAAAAGTGAACACTCACAGAACAATAAGAATGAAAACTAGAGTGTTCTAAGCAATGAAAACGGAGCGTATCTCTCTCCCACAAAAGTATGATAAGATCCAACCATTTATTACGGAAAAGAAAACCAAACAAACTAAAAAAAAAGACGCTCCAAGTAAAGCACATAAGATGTGACAGAATAAAAATATAGTTTCACTAGAAGTGACCTGATAAATTGTTGATGAAGAAGGGGATGCCTTGGGCATCCCCAAGCTTAGATGCTTGACTCTTCTTGTAATTTTCTGGGATCTACCATCGGGGCATCCCCAAGCTTAGGCTCTTCACTCTTCTTGATCACGTTATATCATCCTCTTCTCTTGACCCTTGAAAACTTCCTTCACACCAAACTTCTCACAATATTCATTAGCAACGTTAGTGCAAATCGAAATAATAAATTCACATGGTTCAGTTTCAACACAATCCTAACACTAATAAACACATTAGATACCGTCATAACTTATTTTAAAACTCTTTTTCTCAAAATAACATCAAAAGAAAGCGATTAAGATGCAAATGCAATTGTTGGCAGAAATCTGTCAAAACAGGACAATAGGTAAAGATGATTTTTTTCGAAAATCTTCTGTTACTCAAATCAAAACGTGGTTAACTAAGATAAGTTGCGTATACACCCCAGGTTTACGCACAAGAAAAAATCAGGTCATTTTGAATTTTTTGTGATTTTATACGGAATAAACAGTGGACAACATAAATCTGTTTCCTGCGCAGAAATCCGAAATATAGCCTAAACTTTCCACTAGAGGCTTTACTTGGCTCAACAAAAACACAAATGAAAAGATACAGCGGGGTTGCTAAGGAAATAGGCAACACCCAGGTGCAAAGAAAAAAAAAGAAAATGAAGGAAAACAGGTTGAAAATGGAGAAATAAAACAGGTTGTCTCCCGGTAGCGCTTTTTTTAACGCCTTTCAGCTAGGCATAATTATTTTTAGAAGATGCTCACACAAGAATAAGAGTTGAAGCACAATAAGAGAGCATCAAGAAGAAAATATAAAACACATTTAAGTCTAACCCACTTCCTATGAAAAAGAATCTTTTAGAAAAACAAGTCAACGAAGCACAAAGTGACTAGCATAGGAAGAGAAAATAAGTGCAACTTCAAAAATTTCAACACAAAGAGGGGAAACTTAATATTGTTGAGATGAATAAAACCATGTTTATCTCCCTCATAATAACTTTTAGTAGCATCATGAATAAAATTAACAATATAACTATCACATAAAACATTCTTATCATGAGCCACATGCATAAAAGAATTAATACTCTCCACATAAGGATAGTCATTCTTATTAATAGTAGTGGGAGAAAATTCAACAAAATAGCTATCATTATCATTCTCATCACCATAATCATCAAATATAGGACGCATATTGCAATCATAATTAATTTTCTCCTCAATAGTAGGTGGACTGAAAATATCATAATCATTATAATCATCATAAAGAACTCCAACATGATAGACAAGTTGTATATTAGGGAGATGATTTTGGGTAATCCCTCCATAACTATGACAAGTTTCATAAGGATAATTGTAATCATAGCCTACGTTATAGCATCTTTTATAATAGTTATCAAAGACTGGAGGCATAGTATCATCATAAGCAATATCATCATTTATACTAGAAAGAGATGTATCAAGCATATAATCATCAGTAGCAAAAGGATTTTCAAACACATCATACACAAGCTCAGAGCTTTCTTTATCATCATTGGAAGGAACATGGATGGTACTAATAGTACAACAATTATCATCATTTTCAGAATTGGTACCAAAGAGATTTTCAATATCAAAAGTAGTGTGTTTCTCCCAATCATGATCACTTTCATAAATAACAGGCATAGGAAGATCATCGAGTTCAGACTCATCAAAAACTATAGTAGAAGCTACATGCTTAGGAGGAGATACCGTTACCTCTCTCCTTTTACTCCTCTTTTTCTTCTTCTTCTTCCCCTCTATAGGAGGGAGATGCTTGAAAGGAAGCTTCTCCACATACCCTAGTTTATTGTCAGAAACAATAGAAAGAACTTTGGAGGATTCCTCCTCTTCATTAATAAGATGAAAACAAATATTAGTCCTGTCATATTTTGGTAAAGTTTCCTCTTTTAGAATATTTTGTATGTAAGTATTTGCATGGCAATTTTCAACACAATAAAGATGGCATTCATGCAAGACACTATTCATATCAAAAGCACTCATATCAATCAAAGAAGTTTTTCTTAATAACTCTTCACACCCCAAAAATAATGTAAGTTCATCATGCTCATTAGGGGTGATCGTGTCATCACCATACAAACTTGCAATACTCATAGGATTCGAAAGGCTACTATCATGGCTTGAGCATTGGAAATTAAAATGACCCACTTTACAACAAAGTTCACAAATAAAAGGATAGAGGGCACAAACTTTTTCACCAAGATCATTTCGAGCCCTATCCCACTTTGTAGTTTTTTCATTCCTATGATGGATGCAATATTTTTCTACAGTTTGATTCTTTTCACAAGGTCTAAGTGCTCCACAAAAATTAACATGCTTATAAGAAATCATTAATAACAGTTTCATTTTTCATGCAAGTGTCTATAAACGGTTCATGATGTATGTCCCCATTTGATTTAGGAACATTAATATAAGAACCAAAGGATCTATACCAACCAATAATCATTTTAGGATCTAGACCATATTTAGAACTAAGCTCTTGAAAATCAGCAGTTACAACGAAATACTTAATGCAATCATACTTATAGTTTATACCTGATTCTTTACCTTTGTTGTTATTCCAACCTTAATTATTGGTTTCAATTGTTTCAAGAAGATCCCATTTAGCTTCAACCTTCTTACTTGAGAAAGAACCCTCTGAACATGCATCTAGATAATCCCTGTAATGTCATGAAAGCCTTGCATACAAAATTAGTAACAATTATTTCCTTAGGAAGATCATTGTTAGGACATTTAAGTATTAATGTTTTCAGTCTCCCCCAAGCTTGAGCAATGCTTTCTCCATCATGAGGCCAAAAATTATAAATGTAATTCCTATCTAAATACAGTTGATGAGAGGAATAAAATTTAGAGTAAAATAGAGATTCAAGCTCCTTCCACTCCAAATGATGAGGATCATCTAGCAGCTCATACCACTCCCTTGCTTTGTCCTTAAGAGACAAATAGAATAACCTCCTCTTAACTTGATCCATTGAAATACCTGCACACCTGAACAACCCGCATAATTCATGTATAAAGAGTAAATGATCATGAGGATGGACAATTCCACTCCAAGATAGCGGTTATCCATGACAAGTTCAACAATTTTCTTGGGTATTTTAAAAGGAAAGCGTTCAGTAGGAGGATTTATAATATCACAAGCATCATTAGATTTATCACATATAGGAGATAAAGTATCATCAGAGCAAATTTTCTCCTCTAAAGGTGGGGAAATAAAAAGTTTATAGAAACTAGCTCCCCCAAGCTTAGACTTTTCCATAGTACTAGAAATAATGGTATCCAAATAATTAATGCTAATAACATTGTTACTAGAATGCAAATAAAGCTCTCTCATATTTTTGTTGTTTTCCATTAAGACTAACTAGTAAAAACAAGCAACAAGTAAAAATAAGCCTACTAGTGAAAACAAGAAACAAAAAGATATAATTGCATAATCTAAAGGAAATAACTTCGAGCACTCACACCAGAGGATGTGAGAACCTTTTACCTTACCTCCCCGGCAACAGCGCCAGAAAAGAGCTTGATGTCTATGCACGCTTCTATTCTGGTAGATAGTGTTGGGCCTCCAAGTGCAGAGGTTTTTAGAACAGCAGCAAGTTTCCCTTAAGTGGATCACCCAAGGTTTATCGAACTCAGGGAGGTAGATTTCAAAGATATCCCTCTCAAGCAACCCTGCAATTAAGATACAAGAAGTCTCTTGTGTTCCCAACACACCCAATATACTTGTCAGGTATATAGGTGCACTAGTTCGGCGAAGAGAGAGTAAAATGCAAGTAATATGGATGATAATAAGTGATAATAGCAATCTGAAATAAAAATGGTAGCAAGCAAACATGTAGCAGAACAGGCGGAAAATGGTGTTTCAATGCTTGGAAATAAGGCCTAGGGCTCCTACTTTCACTAGAGGACACTCTCAACAATGATCACATAAATGAATGCATAAATATCTTCTCTCATTATGCTACTCTTAACCACTCTCCGATCGAATAACAACACCAATCCATGCGTAGGTATTTAACAACACTCCTGAGAGTAAGCACTTTCCCAACAAACTAACCCCCATGCTATCACCATGGGACCCTAGAAGGTACTAGACAAACACCACAATTCATAGAGGAGACACACATGATTTGCACACCGTCACCTTCACACCGCGGGACAAGGTGACTCCAAAGTTCATATTAATAAAACACTTGAGTAGCACAAGATGAAGAGTAACATCTACTTATTCAACTAGATTACAAAGCTCACGATCACATATAGATCACACCATGGGAGAGAGATGAACCACATAGCTACCGTAGATCCCTCAGCCTCGGGGGAGAACTACTCCCTCCTCATCATAGGAGACAGCAATGACGATGGAAATGGCGGTGGAGTCGATGGAGATGGGTTCCGGGGGCACTTTCCCGTCCCGGCAGGGCGCCAGAACAGAGATATGTCCCCCGAAACTTGTCGGCGGCAGCGGCAGAGCTACGGATCTATTTTGTGGAAAATGTCGATCCCCTTAGGATTTTCCCTCGGGGGAGTATATATAGGCGAAAGGGCGATGCCGGGGGGGGGGGGTGGCCAGGGGGCCCACACCACCAGGTGGCGCGGCCAGTGGGACCCGCGCCACCCTATGGTGTGGCCACTCTGTGGCCCCCCTTCGGGGATCTTCGGGACTTCTGGATGCTTCCGGGACTTCTAAGACTTCTGGCTTTTTAATCGTCCAATTCCGAGAATATTACCAGAACAACTTTTCTGAAACTAAGAACAGCAGAAAACAGGAACTGGCTCTGTGGCATCTTGTCAATAGGTTAGTCCCGGGAAATCGATAAAAATGATATAAAGTGTAAGGAAAACATGTGGGAAACAACATAAAAACAACATGAAACATCAGAAGTTAAGGATACGTTTATGACGTATCACCCCACACATAAGTAAAATAACTAAAAAAAATATACACCTCCTAGAATCACAAGTTCATAGTATTTTTTTTCCAAAAGCACGTCACTAAATCTAATATATCAGAACAAGGGTGAGTACTGCTGATGCGGGAAAAGATAATGGCATGTTCACAATAACAGTGAAACAAAGTTGTGAATGACCATAAAATTAGTATATTCGCATGGAAAGAAAATGTTTTGAAGAGGCATTTTATGGCTTCCTATATAAATTTTGGATGATTGATGATTATCATTCTTAAGGGACAAATATATTTATGTAGTGTAGAGATGAACACAACCCAAGGTGATTATTTGGTTTAACCATGTCGTCATCAAGACAGACGTCATTCATCATAATATCAATCATATCTGAAGACAGATGCCTTTGATCATAATTACCGGTTGTCTTCAATCACAATCAATCACCATCAATCATTATATCAGACGGTCTTGATGTTTCTTATTGAATAAAACATCTAATGATGTACTCAAGACACAATCCACATTCTTGATGCACAACACAGATGCTACTTGAGGACAAAAACTATGTGCAACGATGATCAGATATTTCGTAGTACCGGCAGCACCTTCTGAGTGACCCTTAGTGCACAACAAGATCCGTCAAATTTTTTAACAGAAGAAAAGGAATTGAAGACACTGGTTGAGCAACTATCCACTGCTGTACTTGGAGAACTCAAGTCGCATATCCATACTCAACCACTGAGCATGAAAATTCGGAGCAGAAGCCCTCATCGAGACGAAGGTGTAGTCTACCTTACCATACTATCAATTAGGGAGGATCTTGATAGAAAAAAACATGATCTTGTTATGCACTCAATCTTACTCAAACTTATGCAACAAGGATCCCCACGAAAATCTCTTTGAATACCGGCATACACTTAGACTTATGAGACCCTAGCCCGAGCACGGTGGAAGGAATGGCTACGGCCTAGTAAATCTGTGTTGAATCTAGCGTATGACTTGAAAATAAAGCTGACTAGCCATGGTGATAATAACATAGCTAACATGCATCCTCGTGCAATATCGACTAGGCATATTGATGACATGGCATGGTATTTAATTAGAAAAGAGGTGATGATGAAATACCTTACAATCACAGCTATTATCCGTTCGTCGTCCACATTAGGCTTTTTGTAATGCTCCACTATGTACAATATCTTAGACGTCCATGTTGGATTTTTTTTCTTATGTGGAGGCCTATTAAATAAGAAAGAAAGAAGAGCCTTCTCTTATTTAGAATACGGATCTTGACACGGTATTTAATAAAAATGACTCGGTTTGACCAATCAATGTGTGGGGCTGTGCATGTGATGGAGCAATAGAGAGAAATTAGAGACGATGGAGTAAAACATGATGTCGTCTCTTAGTAGTACTATTTGATGATGTGGATGGCATCAGATACGACAAAACTGTTTTGCATTACGGAAGGCCTTAACAGCAGGCGGAGTATCGAGACTTTTTTACGGAGGCTTGTGCACAAGTGAAAAAAGTGGCGAGAGATATTTTTCTCCCACATGGATGACCGCTTGATATCAGGATTAGACCTCCATAGGCGACGACTTTCGATATGATTGTATTGAGTCTGTTGCTATTCTTTTTTCATGTTTTCTTTGTTTTGTCGGTTCGCGGCTGTGTGCATCTTTGTTGTGCAGAGGCCGAGTGTAATACCTTTCGATTGTAGTACCTTTCGATTGTAGTACCTTTCGATAAGTATTTGAGTGTCGAACCCACGAGGAGCTGAAGGTAAGCTATCTATTCTCTAAAGACCTATAACCCTCTTATATGGTTGTTTACGCAAAGCAATAAGTTTGACTAAACGGAACTAACTAATTAAAAGAAGTGACGTGGAGTGTGGTTTGTCTAGTAACTAGTGAAGCAAGTTTCTAAGCAAGTTTCACAAGTAGCAAGCAGCAAATATCTCAAGTATCTCAAGGTAGCAAGTGTTCTAGCAATAGGTGTTTCGTTCGTGTGGTTGTCACAATTAGTGAAGCACATGTTTTAGTCTTAGTTGTTTCTTCTAGGAAGGAGCCATGAATAGGTATAGTCAAGTAAATGATCTACAACCCCTTATGATGGATCATGTGGCCAAGTAAATGACTGCACAAGATTGATTAAGACATAAAGTCCCACCATAGCCTTACGTCATAAGGTCCCCTATATATATCCCCCAATAACTTAACTTTGTGGCTCGGTCTCAGGTTACTGTCACTCCCAAGTCACCACCACTCCATTATGCTACCGGTGATCACCTTACATGCATTCCCCAACATATGCGTGCACTCATATATTGTACATAAAGACAATCATAGAAGATAACAAACTTGTATGCAACCAATCAACGAACTATTTCACCATTGCCAAGAACAATTCACTACTCAAACATAGACTGGGAGACACAATATATCAAGGGAATATAGTATTGCATCATACATCGTGTTTGCCAAGAGATTACAGTGAAGAGATGGAGCTGATCTTGCTGTAGATGTTGATGATGAACACGCCGGAGGGGGGTGGAGCCCTCCAGGGGTGATCCCGGCGGCGTTTCCCCCCTCCGATCTTCTCCGGCGGCAGCCTTCTGTCTCTCTGTTTCGTGGTTTCGTCTCCCGGCGCTGCCTCCTTCTCGAAAAGGCCAGGGGACCCTTTATATAGTCGTTTTTAGGTCACGAGACACTCGGGAGAAGAAAGATCGACGACATCGGAGCCACGGGGGCAAAAAGGGGGCCCCACACGCGGCCAAGGAATCTGGCCACGTGGAGGGTCCTGTTTTCCACCTGGTTTGCCTTTTGGCCCTCTACATTGGCCCATGGTCTTCGTCTCGAAAATTCTGAACCGTGCTCTTTGGCCTTGCCCTTTTTGGAGTCCCGAAGCTCCCGGAAAGTCTGAAATACTAAAAAGTACGTTTTCTGGAAAAACAACGTTAGAACCAAAAGAAGGGGGATTGTTCAGAAAATCCCCCAAATCATTATAAAACATGAATATAAGTTGCTAATATGTAGGAAAAACAAGTAATAACATGCAACGTTCATGTATGCATTTTACATGCATCACCCGCTGAGCCCATTTGGACTCTTCATCTCGTCTAAAATTGGCTAGATATATATCAGCATCTCGCTTTGCCTTTCTCTCGGCCTCTGACAAAGGTGTACTTTCCGCTTTTAAATCAATCTCATCAATAAGAAGAAGCAACTTCTGCCTCAAACGCTTATATTCGCCACTCAAATTTTTTGCCCACCCACGTAAGAAACTACGGAGATGTCTGATCCTACACTGCCACCTCTCAATCGGGGTGTTACCCTCCATCGTGGATAACCACTCCTTTTTAACCATCTCATAGAAACCTTCCTTTCTTAGCCAGGCTAGCTCAAAATAAAAGACCGTTCTATTCCCAGAATGAGCAGAAGAGCCAGAATCAAGCAACAATGGAACATGATCAGACCCCGTACGAGGTAAAGCGCGAATTGTAACAAGAGGAAATTTCTGCTCCCACTCCACACTA
This sequence comes from Alopecurus myosuroides, assembly GCA_028641055.1. Taxonomy (NCBI): domain Eukaryota; kingdom Viridiplantae; phylum Streptophyta; class Magnoliopsida; order Poales; family Poaceae; genus Alopecurus; species Alopecurus myosuroides. The sequence goes on along the minus strand of CM054063.1, from coordinate 199,902,165 downwards.
GCCAGAACTCTATCCAACTTATCATAAGTTGTATCATCATGTCTGCTAGCCCAAGTGTATTGCCTACCAGATATCTCTAGCTCCTTAAGATCTAGACTTTCAATTATCGAATTAAAAATAGTAGGCCAATGTGGGTTAAAGTTATCCTTGTTTTTATCCTCTAGACGTCTGATTATATTAAAATCACCACCTACCAATATGGGTAATGATTCTTTATCGCAAATCCAAACCAACTCAGATAAAAATTCGGGTTTTTTGTCATCTTGGCAGCCCCATAAACGACCACTAACTCCCAAAGGAAACCATCGTCCTTTGTGCGAACATGAAATTTGACCGAAAATTCTCCTGCAATAACTGTCTGTACAGTCAACACCGCAGAGTTAAACCCCACAAGTATCCCACCGGATCTACCATGGGGAGGAAGACAATACCAGCAAAAGTCATATCCTCCCACCAAATTATTTAATAGCCTCCTATCAAAATTAGACCGTCCCGTTTCCATGATAGCCACAAAATCGAGCTTAAATTCTCGCACAACCTCATTAACAGCCAAATGTTTTGTTGTATCCCCAAAACCATCACTATTCCAGAAAACACCTTTCATTTTAACTCAATTAAATAACGATTTGATCCCCAATCAATTAATTAATCACGGTGTTTGGCACCGTGTGGTGACATTTTGTTTTGACACTATCGGGAGTATTTAGCATCTTGATTCTATTAGGAAACGTAGATGGCGTAAGATCCTATTCTACCTTTGCCATCATACTTATATATATATGCTCGTGAGGCTCAACCAATAAATCCAGCGATTCTACCAATCTCTTTTGTCAGCCTAACACGATCCAACCCTATCCTTCGCCGATTCCGCCTCGCGCCGCACCTGGGCGGATCTCTATGATCGTCGCCGAGGGGCGCGCCGCCCATACCTAGGGTTCGTCTGCCGGTCCCGTGGATCGAAAAAAGTCTTTTCCCGATCCTTTGATCTGGGATTTCTCTCTCGCCTGGTTGTCTTGACCGACGTTTACTTTTTGGTTTTCCGGTCTAAGGATCGGTTTGACTCGCTCACGGTCGTCGTTGTTCTCGTGCACCTCTACTCTGACTCTGGTGCGACTGTCGGCCTCTTCATCGACACGGTGCCCCCACGTGCCGCACGCCAGCCCGCAACGAATGTTGTCCGTGCTGCGTCTTTGTCACCTCGGTGCTTTCGCGCAATACGGCGGCCCGTCTGCGCCGCCTTTCGCGCGTCTATCGCCCGTCGTTGTACGCCGGTCGCATCGTCCCGCTTCGATCTGGATCCCCGCCACTCCGCCTCCAACCACGACGCCCTCATGCATGGCACCCCGTAGACGACGTTCGCGTCCTGCCGGTCGTCGTCTGTGTTGGCCACTGGGGCACCAACATGGCCTTTTTTGCTCCGGCGTTGGCCTGTGTTGGCCGCTCGGCCTCTCCGCCGCTCCGCCTCTCGTCATCCTCGTCACGTCGAGCATCGCTTCCTCCACCTTGCGGCCGATCGAATTGATCACCTGGCTGCCCGCGATTGGTCCCATCTGCGCCGCGCAACCGACCCGCGCAGTCATCTGCATGCGCCTCCATAGGATCCCATGAAGAGCATCCCCGAGTATGAGCACATATCCACCGATCGAGCAACGGGCTGCCGCAGCGTCACCCCTTCTGGCCGCAGCGTCGCCTCCCCGTGGTTCTCCCGACGGCTGGCCTGACCTGTGCGCTGCCACTGTGTCGCCCCACTCCGCCGCCCCGAGGCCGTCCTGCCGGTTGCACCGACAAGTGCACTTCCGATGTGTCACCTCTTCGGGCCGTAGCGCCACGGTACGCGGTCCCCTCCCCGAGGTCTTCCCCGTCATTGCCCGACACGTGGTCCACTCTGTTGTTACTGCGTGTTGACGTCTCTGAGGTATGCGTTGTGCTGCCTCCCTCGGTGTGGGAACACCACCGTCCGCGCATGGTCTTTGTCACAATATTAGGTTCTTCTTCGCATACTTCGAGCACCGTCGTCGCCGCGTCGCTGCCGCTCAACCGAGCCGCGCCGCCTCTGCCGACGACCGACATGGCCTCCCACGGGCTACCTCTGGTTTCGCCAACTACATCGTCGTCCACTTCTTCATCTTCGTCCAGCACCAACTCATTGCCATCATCGTCGTCATCTTCCCAACCACTTCATCTACTCCGACAACCGCGAGCTATATCGGCACTACGACGATCGGCGTCGTAACCGTCGTCGAGTCCTTCTCTGCTAGCCCCCTCGACATGGTGTACATCTCGTATTGGTCTCCATCTACGCATGCCCGGTGTTGGCAACACTGATGTGTGCCTTCATCTACGACGTGTCCCGGGGCTTGACAAACTCGGTGCGACGCTTCGTCAACATCGTCTTCGTCTGTCTACGCATGCCCGGTGTTGGCAACACTGACGCGTGCCTTCATTCACGATGTGTTACCGGGCCTGGCACACCCGACGCGGCGCCTCGTCAACACCGTCTTCTACCCGACGTCACCATCATATTCTTCCCGACGTCTCGCGCTTCGATAGATGACCGCCCGCCAGTGCCGCTCTTTCCGATCCGCGCTACACCCCTTGCCCCTCGAGGCTATTTGGCTCCTCGACAACGGCTACCTCGACTCGACATCGACCATGGCGTCTCTCGCACGGCTACCTCGGCTACGGCTTCACCACCCTACGCTCTCGGCTACCTCGACATCGGCACAAAGGGCTACCTCTTTGCTTGGGAAACCTCGTCGGCTTCCACTCCAGCCACAACATATGTGATGCATCGACCGTTACGACTGTGGTAGGGATGTCCACCGGCTCCGCCTTCGGATTATTCTCCAGTCTCATTGTCTGTGTCGCTACATTGTGACTGCGGGGGATGTTGAGTATCATGATTATATAAGGAAACATAGATATCGGAAGATTCTATTCTACATTGACTTGTACTACAAGTAGATCATTGTACTCCTATATACGTGCCATGAGGCTCAAGCAATAAATCCAACTAGAAAGATACCCCGCGCGTTGCTGCGGGGATCTCTTTAAAAACTACAATATCGTAAACCAAAATTTATAAAAGATGTGATGCATTATTTATTCTAAGTGAATATGAAAATTTAATTGATCATACTATATATTTTAAATTATTAATATGAATTAATATGAATAATTGGATGATTTAAGAAATGGATGATGCGGTAGCTTACATGTAATGATTAATAAATTTTAGTGGAGATGACATGGACATATGATTGGGTAGGAGAATAGATGATGTGGATAGGTTGCATGTTGAGATAGAAAAATCATTAATGCATGTTAGTGGGGTTTTGCATTATATATGAAAATTTTAATTGATAATATGAATTAATATGAATAATTGGATGGTTTAAGAAATGGATGATGCGGTAGCTTACATGTAATGATTAATAAATTTTAGTGGAGATGACATGGACATATGATTGGGTAGGAGAATAGATGATGTGGATAAGTTGCATGTTGAGATAGAAAAATCATTAATGCATGTTAGTGGGGTTTTGCTTGATAAGAAGTATAGATAATTCCACCAATCTCTCTCTATCCTTCTACAGGGAGCAATGCGTCTTTCATTTAATTGTTTCTTTTTTGACGTGTTGATTTTATTGTTTTACCTTTTTATCTATGTGTGTCACATATTTTGCGGAATTTGCTCGATTTAGTCTTGGATTCATTGTCTAGCTGATGCTTGATAAAAATTTAGCTAGAGATTGGTTTAACACATGGTTTTGACTTAATATCAAAGCCCACAAATTAGTAAACCATGCAAACATTTTAATCAAAACAGAGTTTATTTTATGACAAAACGTTGCAGGGTGACCTTTGGGATATCACATCCCACAATTTTTTTCCAAAAATAAGGAAATCTATTAACTTGTTTAATATCATGTAGCTTAAGCAGGAGTACAATATCAGTACAGATACAAAGGCAATGAGATTACATGCTGAACTTAAATGCAAAATAGGCAAGCCGCGGTGCTCGTCTTCTCCCCCGTTGAAGCGGCATGACAGCCTCGGGTGTGTGCTGGCACCAATTGCTATTGTCCGTGTCGGAAAGGAGAAGAAAGGTTGCGCCCTGGGTGCGTGGGGGCTTCGGACAACACGGGTGAATGGTAGGTGGCTGCGGCGCATGGATGATGGTTGCCACTACCCGGCTACGATGATTGGCTACAATGGCAGGGTGTTGCGGCAGCGGCGGTGTGTAAGAGAGGGACGGCTAGTCCAATTCGGTGTGTATGGTGGGATATGGGTCTCCATATGGAAGAAAGTCTTGCCCGTCGGTTCCGGTGGTGATGACGCCCGTGGGCGCCGTTCCCCTCCTTGGAGGTGTCACCGAAGTGTGTCGACACCTCGCTCGCCCTCTCTTGGTTTGTTTGAGGTCTCCGGGTAAAATCCTAGATTTGGGTGCATTGGCGTGATGGTGATGTCCTCGACGTCGTACCTCCGTTGGGAGCATCACGTTTAAAGATATGGCGTGAGGTTCCTTGTTGCTTCTATTCGGTGCTTGCCGCTGTCCAAGGTTGATGTTTCAGAGGCACAATACACGTCGTCGCCGGTGAGTCCAAGAAGGTGCCTCTTATGAGACTGACCAAGTCCCGACATCTACTTGCCACCTCTTTGGCATCAAGAGTGTATGGTGCGTCGACAAAGTAAGTTCAGTTAGATATGTCTGTCTTCTGAGGTGACCAGCGTCTGTTGAGACGCGGCGATATTTCTCAGTTTCGGACATGCTCTCTTGTTTTGTAGTTCTGATATTGTTGGTGGTTGTGCTCGGGCTGGCCGAGTGCAGTGTGTACTACGCTCACTGTTCGTAGTGAGGTGTAGTCATTATGCTCTACTGGGTCGTATTGTACGGGTGGTGTCTACTTCTTTTCTATCAATGCCACGAAACGCAAAAAAATTGTGTTTTCACGAAAAAAAAATAGGCAAAATGGACTGATGAAATTTTCACAACACCCAGCTACATGGCCTTGTTTGTAGAGATATTTTACATGTCTAAGCACAACATCAGGAGTACTCATCCTCGTAAAAAAAATGATAAAACGAACACATAATACCTGCCAAACTAACTTAACCACTAAGCAATAGAGTGATCCTTCACCATTAGTAAGAGAGAAGGTCCCTACAAATACAGTAACCGAAATAAATAAAAAGAGAAGTTGTTTTATTTGTTGGGGAAAATCTCATGATGCATGTAAGGATAGAGAAGTTGTGATTTGTTGAGATCCCAACTCATCTTCATAACATTACCTACTTCACCTATGTCCGAGTCGATTGTTTCTTTGATATCCTTAGTGGCATAGCTCCTATGTCTCTGGTATCCTATGTTGCATGAATGGTTTGCTGGTATGTATTCTTTCTTGTGCGGCCATGATAAATATCTCAAATGTATAGGTTGACCCATCCTTTTGTTGCTCTCTAAACTTAACGATGCAATTGGTTGGTATATAACCTTTGATTGCGTTTCCTTGCATTATTGAGCACGGAAGAATTCTTATTATAACACCAAAGCAGGTAAATCCGTTAGCAGCAAACGGTATAACAACCTAGAACTTCTCATTACATGGATTTTGGTAGTGACCTTAAAATTCTAAATCACCCATACAACATACCTAAGAATGTAATGTGCTAACCATATAAATAAGTCCTCCCAGCAGTGTGTGTCATGTTTAGCTAAAATTGTGTCGATGTGATAAACTTATAAATAAGACATCCCATAAGTGTGTTGCTTGTTTTCTTAAAATGAGTCGCTGAGACTAACTATTATGGGAATGCAGAAAAGTAGGCGCTTCCCGGCACACGTGTTTAATTATTTTCCAGAATAATTCTATACACCTATTCATTCCATAGAGCTAAAATTGAGGCAACACATGAACACTAGTTTGAATTTGCCTCTCTAGGAAAATTTAGGCGCATGTGCGAATATGCATGTTGATGAGTCATGAGCCACAAGTGTAGCGGATCGCACAGTCTTCGAGGGTAAATATAGCCCAAATTTATTGATTTGACACAAGGGGAGTCAAAAAAATATTTATAAGTCTTAACAATTGAGTTGTCAATTCAATTGCACCTGAAAATTATCTTGCTTCACACAACTTATCAGTAGTAACAGTGATATAACAGCATCAGTAGTTTAATAGTAACAGAAGCAGAAAAACAGTAGTACAATAGTAACACCGAATGAAGATGGAATAAGTAGCAGTGTTAAAAACACCGTAGGCATAGGGATGGATGTACGGGTGTTGCATGAATGAGATTGACCATGTAATAGAGGTAAAAAGGGGAGAACAAATATATAAGAGAGTATCCAAGTCACAAACTATCATAGACATGTTTCCCGAGAATTTTCGTACGTGCTTGCAATAAGAACTTGCACGACATCTTTTGTCCTACCATTCCGTTGCTGCGGGGCCAAAAAGGAACTAATGGTAATTAAGGTACTTGTTCTACCAAGCACCGGAGCAAAGCATTACCATGTGGGGGAAACATGTTATCCTCAAACTAGAGTCCATCCCATCCGATATCCCAACCATGTCACCTTGGGGTCTCGGGTTCCGGACAATATTAAGTGCATACAACTAGTATATGTGATAAAAAACAACAATTATATCCATGAAAAAATAACATGTTCAGATCTAAAATCATGGCACTCGGGCCCTAGTGACAAGCATTAAGCACTCCAAGTTGTAACAACGATAATAAACAACACTAGTGGATACTAGGCATCAAGCCCTAACAATCTCATTATCTATTACATGATGAATATCATCCAATCCCTACCATTCCCTCTACCTACAACAGGGAATTACTCACACATCGAAGGGGGAATCATGGAGGGTTGATGGAGAGGTGATGGCAATGACGATGGTGATGATCCTCCTCGAATCTCCGTCCCGGCAGGGTGCCAGAATAGGAACTTCTGTCTCCCGAACTAGGATTTCGGGTCTCGGCGGCGCTGCGGATTGTTTTCTGGAAAATGCTTCGGTGTCTCTGAGTTTTTGGGGACGAAGGAGTAATATGGCAAAGGGGACCATGGGTGTGGTCCAAGGCCCCCAGGGGCCCACCAAGCGCGTCCAGAGGGGTCTCGTGGCCACGACCATTCCGGGGGCCCAATGCAACCCCTCTGGTTTCCCTTCTGGCTCCGGAGTTTTCCAGGGATAAATAATTTTACGTATTTTTTCTGATATTTTTTGCACAAAACCAAACACTAAGGGTAATTCTGCTGAAGACAACGTTACTCCATGTTAGTTTGATCCAAATCATGTGAGTGTGTGGGAAAGCAATAAGAAAAGTGATTAGAAAATAGATATGTTTGTGACATATCAACTCCCCCAAGCTTAGCTTGTTGCTTGTCCTCAAGCAATTCAGTTGACAAACTGGACGCGATAAAGAAAACTTTGACAAACACTTTTCAATTCATATGGTGCATATAAGACAACTCCATGATCAGTATTCAACAAGTATATGATAATTTGTATAAGGATAATAAAGCTTACAAACTCATTCTAACTCATGAAAAGTGAACAAATAACCAGGAGTATACAATATGAAATTAAAACATCAACTAGGTTGAAATGATCATAATAATGCATAATAAGATGGTATCCTTCTTTCCCTTAATTGTGTAGTAAAACATAAATGCAAGGGAACCTCCGAAGCTCAAGTGGTGACAAGATATAATAATTTCACGAGAAACAATATTGTAAACATGCAATAGACAATAATATTTTGGGACAATGCACATTATACTCAGAATGACAATCATGCTCTCCTAACCGGTAAGATGGAGACTCACCATAAAAATAAAAGAAGGACCATTCGCAGAGGGAAGCAGGGAATACTCATGTGCTAGAGTTTTTTATTTTATAAATAGAGGTATTGAAAACAATTTTAAAAGAGTTGTATGTCTATATCAACGAATGGTAATGAAAATATTATCATAACCCCTGTAAAGCAAAGTGTTTAGACTTTTGACGGCGGTTTCCGTTTTTTATTAGTTTGGCACTTTCGCCCACCTTTTTTTCATAAACCAGGGCTAGCCACATTCACGGGTACCCACCAGTTTTCATCAAACCATGGGGAAGTGCTTTTTTTGTTATATTAATTGCCACCAGCTCTTTTGCAAATTTAGATGAGCACAGATTCCATACACATCGGGTGAAATAAGAGAGGAGAACTTTGCTTTACATAAGATATGGTAAACTTTAAACTACTTCCTCATGAGCTACAACAAGAACACAAAGCAGGTTAATCATTTGAATGTTTTAAAAGTAGCACATGAGCAATTTACTTGGAGTGGCGGTTATATACCAAAAATAGGTAGATATGGTGGACACATTTGAAAACTTTGGTGTTGGGGAGTCGTATGCACAAGTAGAACTCATACTTAGTACATGTGTAGGCTAGCAGAAGACGGGGAGCAACGAACTAGGAGAGCAACAACGGTCATAATCATGCATTGCGAAAAAACGTCATTGAATAAAGCATGGAAGTAATATTATAACCGTGATAATAAGAGATCATCGAGGCATAAATTGACTTTCTTTATAGTCTTACATCTGTGAACATGTGCCAAGTCGATCCAAATAAATTCTTCAGAGGGGAATACCATCAACCATGCCATCTTATGAACAAAACAACACACACGACATTCTAATAACACATTAACCACTCCTAATCATTTGAGACTAATCATAAGAAAGCATGAACCACTAAAGCAATATTATACATATAGCTATCTATCATGACAAGCTAATATAAGATCATGAGAATAAACATATGTACAAAATTGAAGAGAAAAGAGTTCATACCAGCTTTCTAATCCCGTCCACTTCATCATATATCATCATTATTGCTTTGCCACTTGCACAACTGGATGATGATGATGATGATAATAATAATAATAATAGTAAAGCGCACGCGCCACTATGGACATGAGCTGAACTCTACAAACAACTATAAAATAACAAGAAGAAGAAAAAATTGTTGTTTTCCAAAAGTGAAAATAGAGAGAAAAGGGGAAATCTTGTTGTTGTTTTCGAGTTTTAAAGGACAAAAAACAAAGGGGAAAGAAAACACAAAAGAAAAATAACAAGGGAAAAACGAGAAATAAGAAAACAAGAGGAAGAAAAAGATGTGGAGAGAAGAAAACCAGACGAAAGGAACAACTAAAATGTTTTTGGTGTTTTCTTAATAGGCGAAAGAAGCGATGAAAACAAGGAAACAACAAGTTGCAGATCTTTTTGGGTTTTTCAATAATAAGAAATAAAAGAGAGAGAAAAAAAAGTAAAAGCGAAAAGCGCGAAAGCACGAAGAATTTAACAACTAAAAAGTGAAAACAAAATAAGAAGTAAATACTAGCATGTCTAAAAGAATATACAAAGTATCAAGAAATACGCCAAGATGAATAATGAATAGGAATCATGAAGCAAGTGTTGGCGTATATATACTCCCCCCAAGATTAGGATTTTGGCCTATGGGCCCAAAGTTCCAATCTTTTCTACAATTTAAAATGGCCATAGTATGGCTCAGTTTGTGCTGCCTTTTTCCTGACACTGTGATTTGTCTATGAGGTTCTAGTTTTAGATATACCCTTTCACCCACCAAAAATTATCGCTCTGATCTCTCTTGATCTGTTTAACCTGGCTCGATCTCAGGTATTTATGGTTCACCGTTGGCTATGCTGCAAATACTCGCACTGCTGATATGGGGTGATGTGTGCATCTCGTTCCCCCTGCTGCAACGAGAGTCCATATATGGGAGGCGGTTGAGACGAGGATCCTCCCTCATGGTAAAAATAGAATGAATCCTCCATATATGCGAAGGAAGAAGGCCTCGCGGGCTCCTCCACGCGCGCCTCCTCCTGGGTACCAGGGTCCTCTGCTCCGAAGCAAGGTACTCGTCCAACACGTCCTCAGAAAAGGACCACCTGTTCCTAGGATCATCAAACAAACGCGATGCAGGCAAACGAATAAAGTGACGCTTCTTGTCCTCCTTTTAAAATAATACTTTGTAATTAAAATCTCCTGGAGTGCATTTGGACTTAAAGAAAGTGTGTGAATCAAGAGTGTTAAAGTCCAGTCTTCCAGGGGGAAGCAGTTCGTCAGCAGGATCAGGAGGTATATCAGTTTGAGTAAAGAAAAGACGTGAGGCAATAATACCTCCAAAAGTGTGCCCCTTAGAAGAATTATGATCAAGACGCCTAGCAATTTTTGCACCAATGATAAAAGAATAATTCTTTTCTATAGTAGCTAGCATGATGGCAAGATCAAGACTAGAAGTAGTATTAGTGTTTTCTCTAGCAAGGATACCTTTAGAGACATAATACGCGAAGTACCTGACTGTAGGCTCTTGAATACGGGAGAACTTATTATATATTTTACCCTTCTTCCGTTGGCGACAGAGTCTTGAATATAAATCCTGAAGTTCAATTTGATTTTTTGTGTTCCCATGGTACCCTTGATTCGTTACTCCAATAGTCCTGCAAAAGACGTCAAGAGGCATACTTTTCTTCCTATCATAAACACAAAATTCTACGTATGGGCTATCACCATCATAGAACTTAAAAGTTTGTACGAATATGTAAGTGAGTCGTTTATATTGGTCCACTTCTACTGTCGTGAAATCCCGCAAACCTGCATTAAAAACAAGTTCATAGAACGTTTGGTAAATGCCCAAAGCTGATAGGAGATCATCACAAGGATATGAACATGCTCGAACATCCTCCATTCCATCAAAGTTTAACAAGCTTTAATCTGCAATATCTTCCTCAGGGGGTGTTGCTTCATTTGGTGTGTTCTTGAAATTTTTACTAAGCCAGCCCCTTGCTCTCCTCATACTCCTATTCTGAAACTTTTAGCAAGTCTAATAAAAGTTAACTACAAGAAGAAATATTATAGGAGACCACTCTAGTAACCTTAGGGGAACTAAAACATGCATCAAAACAATTTAAATCAACTCAAAATAAGCATGCTATCTCAAATAACCAGTCACATATTGCAGCAAAATACTCAAGATATACAGCACCAATCAAAAATTCTACGAGTATAGACGGAGGAGTCACATACCGGAGAGGAAATGTATCAAATTTCAGCACAAATGAGCGGCTAAATAAATATAACAAAGAAATTTGAGGAAGAAAAGCAGGAGCTCGAAATTTTTCTGGAGCAATGGAGTTCATTGGGAGAGAGAAATAGTGGAGGAGCATGCACTTAATTCGTGGGGCCCTGAGGCCCCCAGGGTCCTCCTAGGCGCAGCCTATGGGATGGCCGTGTCCACCACCCTCCTGGTAACGCCAAGTTGAAAGTAAAGTATAGGCACCTAGAGGGGGGTGAATAGGTGCTACGACCAATTTTAATTTTTCTCAAAGTTTAGGCTTGACAAGAAGGTAAATTCTCTAGATAGTGCAACTAATGGTGAATTTACCTATATGACAAGACAAGCAATTAATGCAACAAGTACAAGTAAGTAAAGAGAGGGAGGAACGAGGTAACCGATGGAAGCACACGGAGACACGATGTATTTCCGAGTTCCTCCTTTTTAGGGGAGTACGTCTCGTTGGAGGGGTGTGAGCTCGCCACAAAGGCCTACTCAACGCCACTAAGGCTTCACCCTATTCTCCGATGAACTTCGCCACAAAGGCCTAGTTCACCTTCCACTATAGAACCCCTTTGAGGCGGGGATCAAATCCTTTACAAACAACTTGGGGCACACACCCACAACTTAATTGGGGGCTCCCAACTCTTCTTGAATCACCAACAAGAAACAAGATGCCTAGGTTCTCCACAAGAGGAAACCCTAGGCAAGATCCCTCAAGCTAGAGAGGGGGAAATGAAGAACGGCTCGGTGAAGATGTAGATCGGGGCCTTCTCCTTCAATCCTCCAAAGATCTTCAAGATTGGGTGGAGGGATTGGGAGTTATGAGGGATTTGGTGAGTTCTTAAATGCTCATAAATGCTAAGGGGAAGAAGTAGATCTTGGGGAAGAAGAGGAGGGGTATTTATAGTCCCTCCTCACAACTAGTCGTTGTGCAGGAAAAAAGGTACCGGAATATCCGGTCCAAGTTTGGACCAGAATATCCGGTCAGCTTGCTCCACGCAGATCTGCAGAGCTGGACCGGATTATCCGGTTGTTCCGGAATAATCCGGTACAAATAATCCGGTAGATGCCAGTACGCAAATCTTCTAGTCCATAGCCATTTTTTCACTTCTTCAACTGCAACCGGAATATCCGGTATAGATATGAAATATCCGGTACAAATAATTCGGTTGACTCCAGTAGCTCCAAGCTTCCAGTCCTTAGCCATTTTTCGCAGCAACCGGAATATCCGGTCCAGGAAGAATAATCCGGTCCGAATAATCCGGTTCACTTCTGTGAGCAAAATTCCAGTCCTTAGCAGTTTTTCGCAGCAACCGGAATATCCGGTCCAGGATGAATAATCCGGTCTGAATAATCCGGTTCACTTCTGTGAGCAAAACTTCCAGTCCTTAGCAGTTTTTCGCAGCAACCGGAATATCCGGTCCAGGATGAATATTCCGGACCAAATAATCCGGTTCACTTCTGTATGCGAAACTCTCAGTCCTTAGCCATTTTTGTGCTCCTTCATCAGCAACCGGAATATCCGGTCCAGGATGAATAATCCGGTCCGAATAATCCGGTTGAGTTCTGTCCCAAAACTTTCAGGCCAAACTTCACCGACATTTCTGTGATCGATGCCGATGTTAAGTATAACACCTGCACACTAAACACCTCGATAAATAATGTACTTAGTATTGTTAACTAACACACAAAACACTGGGAAAACGAAATGCACTTTCAATCTCCCCCTTTTTGGTGTTAGATGACAATACTAAGATTTGCAATAAACCTAGACAGGAATCATGTTTGAAACAAGATGGAAATCTCTCCCCCTATCTCTATGCATATCTTTTGTTTGCCTCAACCGCAAATGGATGCAATGATATATAGGGAGAAATTTCCAACAAGTAGCAAACATGCCAATGAGTCAATATCACCAATATGTTGAGTGGAAAGAAGTATATACCTTGTGCGAAAATGATATATCCAGGAATAACCAAGCACAATCATAGATAATCTCCTCAACATATACGATAGATAACCATCACACCATAAATAGATAAACCATGATAATATCCAGATAACCAACATAGTCGCACACACAATAGCACACATAGTTTTAAACGAGACAATAAACGACATAAGTTCACGAAACACGACAAATGAAGATACTAAAATGGACACAAGCTCTCAAAGAAGGATAAAAGCAAATGATTGTGCCCGAACCCATGCAAATCCCGTAGTCTAATAGCGACTTCTCCCCCTTTGGCATCGAGACACCAAAAAGGAGGGAAATAGCTAATCTAACGTCCCAGACACGGTCTAAGCATCCGACTCGCCTCCAGACTCCCGCTCATCATCAGACTCCTCCTCATCCTCATCCGCATCATGAGCTCGAGCAGCAGTATCCTGAGTAGACCGGAGAGCCGCCTCAATGCTCTCCCAAGGAGTGAAATCCCCAGCAGACCAAGCAGAGAAGGACTGAGCAGCAATAGGAGCAGGTACATCACCAGTGCCACCACTCGTGTGGTGGATAATCTGTCGCTGAGAGCTAGCCAAGTCAGTGTCCCTGCGATACGCCCTCTACTGTTCCTTGTGAATATCCACCTTCATGCAGAGCACGTTGCGCTGAAACCAGGAGAGCTTCCTGACGTGGCGCAAGGTGCTAATATCAGACACGGGCGCCCTGGGAGCAGACTGAGAGCCAGAAGAAGGACCACCCATAGAGGAACCACCCTCAAATGGAGCACTCTGAGAGGCAGCAGCAGTCTTCAGCTTCCTCTTGACATACAGCTTCTTGACCTTGTGCTCAGCCATGGGTAACTCGGTGTACTCCTTCCTCATCTCATACTTGATGAGCATCATGATATAGGGAGCATAGGGAATGGTGTAGCCACCAATCATAGCAGCGTAAAGCTCGTGAAAGATGATGTCCATCACATCCACAGTATAGGAGACAGATGGGTCCTCTTCCTCCATGCACTCCTTAGCCAGAATCAGAAGGTTGCATAAAGGAGTGGTGAGAGCATCATTGTTACCACCACTCGGCACAAGGAAGGCTCTGAAAATGCGAACCAGCTGATCATAAAGTGGAAGAAGTCCCTCAAGTCCCCAATGGTGAAACCAGGGGCATACAGCTCAGCCATGGCCACCTCCCTCCTCGGCCTATCAACCTCATGGACACGGCGACCAAGAGGAGGGTGCTCGCTGTAAGAGTATCCAAGACGTCGAGCAAACCTCTCAAAAGATGCTTCACATGCTGTGGTCTCAGACATCCACTTGAGACGGGTCACAATATCCTGAGTGCTGAACACTAGAGTGGACATAAACTGCATCACAAGCTGTGTGTTGTAGTTGCACTGAGTCTCCATAAGCTTCACTAGACCAAAACGCTCAACAATACTGGCTGCATCAGCAAATTCCTCCTTGGCCTTGAGAGCGGCATGGTCATATGGATGCATAGCACGACAAGGAAAACGGTAGTCACAATAGATATCAGCATAGATATAGGACTGCTCCAGATTCCAAAACCGAGGATCAATGTTTGCAATACGCGGAGAAAGATAGACATCCTTCTTCCTGAGCTCATTGAAGTCCGCAACAGGAATGTCGGTCTTATAGTTGAGCCGAGGCTTCCTCTTGTTTTTGACAGAAACCTGCTTCCTGCGCTTCAGAACGCTCCTCTCACCCTCACCACCTGTGAAACAAGATAGTAGAGGAATAGCACAAGATGAGTACACTAGTGTCACACAACGGATACAATCATGCATACAACGATAGAGGAGATTCCAGGAAACAATCGAGGTAGAAATCTGGGAAAGATTAATTTGGGGCTGCCCTAAAACAGTACTGGACATAGCCGGATATTCCGGTTCAAAACTGAACCGGATATTCCGGTTACCCGGATATTCCGGTTCAGTCGTGGACCGGATATTCCGGTAGGTTGCGGAACAGCACCAAATCAATCTAAATCTCAGATTTCCACAAAGATTGTACTCGAGGATTCTAATCTATTGTTTCTAGCATGCAAGGGGACCTCTCCGGAACGAATTCTACCAAGCATAGCCAACAAAAACGCAAATCCATGGGAAGGTAGGGTTATAGCACCAAGATTCAAGAGATTTGAACGTTACCGGAGTCCATGGAGAAAAATGCTTGGGTAGAATCCTTCCAAATCGCGAGGAGAACGAGATCCGGGCCAAAGCTCCAAGATCCCGCGGAGGAAACGGCCCGGGAGGCCAAGAATCGCGGCGGCGGCGTTTTGGTGGAGAGGAGCAGATGGGAAAAGGGCAAGAACTGCCCCTCCCCGTCGGGCTCCAGGCTTTATGATGTACGCCAAACCGGATATTCCGGTTCATACTTGAACCGGATATTCCGGTACAGCCGGATATTCCGGTCCAGAACTGGACCGGAAATTCCGACTGCCTCCTGATTCGAAATTTCCTCGTTTTCAACGGACGACACTAGTGCTTAGAAAAGAAAGGCTTTTTGAGAGAAAGGCTTAGGATAGATTTAACAAACTGAGACTAGTACTTATCCCTCTCAAGAGCAAGAAACAACCAAATAAAATACCAATTGAGTGGGATTTTCCTAGGAAGAACCACTAAGACGGGAAAAACACACGAAATGCAATGAAATGACAAGTAGAAAAACTCACTAAGATCCAACTCTTCGAAATGAAGAGATTGGTGGCCTAGGCCACCATGTAAGAGATCATGGTATGCAACTGCGAAGATGTATCTTGGGTGCATTGCCACTTCTCGACATTTGAGCTCACAATTCAACATTAGAAAAAGAGAGATCATAATGAATTTTTTGCTTTGGGCATAATGGGGGGAGGGAGAATCCAATGTATTAGGATAACACTACCCCTATGTCCATGCCTACATCTAAACTCGAATACGTTTCATCTATAGGGGTGTGTGCAAGATAGTCAAGTCAAACTCCTTGAATCAATCACATTTAGCTCATTCCTCAAGAACAAGAACCTTGCATCATCAAGTGGCTTCGTGAAAATATCCGCAAGATTGTCCTTGGTGGGCACATAACTTAGTGCAATGTCTCCTCTCGCCACGTGATCACGGATGAAGTGGTGGCGAATCTCAATGTGCTTCGTCCTTGTGTGTTGCACCGGATTGTATGCAATCTTGATAGCACTCTCATTGTCACATAGAAGAGGCACTTTGTCCAAATGAACTCCATATTCCTTGAGAGTTTGCCTCATCCATAGCAATTGAGTGCATGCACTTGCGGCGGCAACATATTCGGCTTCGGCGGTGGAGAGTGAAATGCAATTTTGTTTCTTCGAGGACCAACTTACAAGGGACCTACCAAGAAATTGGCAAGCCCCGGAAGTTGACTTCCTATCATCTTGATCACCCGCCCAATCGGAATCCGTATATCCATTGAGAGAAAATTGTGCCCCCTTTGGGTACCACAAACCAAATCTTGAGGTATGAACCAAATAACAAAAGATCCTATGAACCGCCATTAAATGGCAATCCTTAGGAGCCGCTTGATACCTTGCACACACACCTACACTCAAAACGATATCGGGCCTAGATGCACAAAGATAGAGCAAAGAACCAATCATAGAACGATAAAGCTTTTGGTCCACATCCTTACTCCCTTTTGGATTACGAGAGAGATGACACTTGACTTGCATAGGAGATGTCTTGATCTTAGCATCTTGGAAGTTAAACCTCTTGATCATATCTTGGGTATACTTGGCTTGAGAAATGAAAGTCCCACGAGCCAATTGCTTGATCTCAAAGCCAAGAAAGAATTTAAGCTCACCCATCATAGACATCTCGAACCTGTCAGTCATAAGCTTAGAGAACTCATTATTGAAAGCTTGGTTAGTTGAGCCAAAGATGATATCGTCCACATAGAGTTGGCATATGAAAAGCTCTCCCTTTACTCTCTTGGTGAAGAGAGTGGGGTCAATCTTCCCAACTTCGAAACCACGATCATCTAACAACTCCCTAAGGTGCTCATACCAAGCACGAGGTGCTTGTTTGAGACCATAGAGAGCCTTGTCAAGTTTGTAAACGTGGTTGGGAAAGTTGAGATTCTCGAACCCCGGAGGTTGCTTAACATATACCTCCTCTTTTAGTGGACCATTCAAGAAAGCACTTTTCACATCCATTTGTTGCAATTTGAAATTATGTGAGGATGCATAAGCAAGGAGGATACTGATGGACTCAAGGCGAGCCACGGGCGCGTAGGTTTCATCAAAGTCAATGCCTTCAACTTGGGTGTAACCTTGAGCGACCAATCTAGCCTTGTTCCTAATTACAATGCCATTCTCATCTTGCTTGTTCTTGAAAATCCACTTGGTGCCAATAACATTGTGGCAATCCTTGGGTTTCTCAACCAATCTCCAAACTTTGTTGCGCTCAAAGTTATTGAGCTCATCATGCATAGCTTCAACCCAATCGGAGTCCTCAAGAGCTTCATACACTTTCTTAGGCTCCACCATAGAGATATGAGCTTGATGTTCACAAAAATGAGCCAATTGCCTTCTAGTGGATCTTCTAGTTTGAACATCCTCCAAGACCTTGTCATCTTGGGCGTCAATTTGCTTCAAAGCTCTTCTTATCCTTTTGATGCGACGGGCTTCGATCTCCTCATTATTGCGAGGAGGTATCACTTGATCATCTTGATCATTCGGGTCCCCATCTTGACCAACATGGCCTTGATCATCAACATCGTCATCAACAATATCTTCAATACTAGCTTCAACTTGAGAAGAGGATGAAGAGGATGATTGATCTTGGCCTTGATCTTGACTCGCATTAGTGAGAGGAGTGGGTACGACTTGCGGAGTCACTAGATCAATGAGAGGAGGGTCTTGAATATGTTCTCGGTTAGGTGTAGTAGTTGGCTCCTTGGCTTGATCTTCAAATGTAGAGCAGGGCTCCACTTGGGTAGAGCATAGTCCTTCTCGAGTCGCCATAAGGTGTCCCTCGATGGGGCGGAAGAATCCCACACCCATCCTTCCTATGGCTTCTTGAGGCATTTCAACATCTACATTTGAAACATGAAATTGCGCCACTTGGGAGCCGTCATTTTCCTCGAAAACCACACTACAAGATTCTATGACAATCCGTGAGGCTTTGTCATAGACTCTATAAGTGTGGGATTCGGCACCGTAACCAACAAAAATACCCTCAATAGTTTTGGATTGAAATTTCGACAACCTAATACCCTTGATCAAATAAAAGCACTTACAACCGAATACACGGAAGTAGGATACGTTGGGCTTGTTGCCGGTGAGGATCTCATATGGGGTCTTGCTCAAGCCTTTGCGGATGTAGAGGCGGTTGGAGGAGTGGCATGCGGTGGATACGGCCTCGGCCCATAAATATTGGGGAGAAGAGTACTCCGCCAACATGGTCCTTGCCATATCCAAGAGAGTGCGATTCTTCCTTTCGGCAACACCATTTTGTTGAGGAGTGTAAGTGGCGGAGTATTGGTGACGAATGCCTTCTTCACTAAGAAATTCATTCAATGTATAGTTCTTGAACTCCGATCCATTATCACTCCTAATAGCCATGATTTGCACATTGTGTTGACGTTGCACTTCGTTGGAGAAGTCGATGATGGTTTGTTGGGTCTCACTCTTGCACTTGAAGAAATAAACCCAAGTGTATCTTGAATAATCATCGACAATCACCAAGCAATACTTCTTGACGCCAAGACTTGCCTCGGGCACGGCACCAAAGAGATCAACATGGAGAAGCTCCAAGATCCTCTTTGATGAGATAATAGTCTTGGCCTTGTGCACAATGTCATGCATCTTCCCTTCAACACACGACCTACAAACGTGATCCTTTGCAAAGGAAACATTTTCTTTTAGTCCAACAATAAGGCCACTTTTGTGAAGACTTTGCAAAGTTCTCATGTTGACATGGGATAGCCGGCGATGCCATAACCATCCCAAGTCCGCCTTCCCAAAAAGACACATTGCTTGAGTGTTGGTTGACTTCGAAAAGTCTACCACATACAACTCATTTTCAACATGTCCCACGTGGGCGACGTCAAGAGTCTTGCTCCTCAAAAGGACCACAATATCACCATCAAAGAAGACGGAGAACCCCATCTTACTAAGAGAGCGGACGGAAAGTAAATTGTAACCAAGGGATTCGACAAGCATGACGTTCACGATAGTGATATCGGGAGCCACCACAACCTTGCCAAACCCGGATACCTTAGACTTGGACGAGTCCCCATAGGTGACGGTTGCTTGGATGTCATTTGGTCGCAACTCCGTCACAAGTTCTTTGCTTCCGGTCATATGATTAGTGCATCCACTATCAAGAATCCATTTAGTCCCACCGGAAGCATAGTCCTGCAAGAGATCATTGACTAGAGTTAGGACCCGAGTTGGGTCCCTTTATGTTAGTAACAAGGGTCTTTGGAACCCATATAGTGTAGTCAATGAACCCCTCAATTGGACCAACATATTTAGCTTTCACAACACCATAATAATCAACATATAAGAAATGGTGTGGGTTGTTAGTTCCCGCGGAGGTGCTACGAGTAGTGTTGTCCCTCATGACACTACTACTTGAAGCACCATGTTTGTTCTTCTTCTTGTTCTTCTTCTTCTTGTTCCTTTTCTTGGCTACGTAGACAAGACCTTGCTTGCCCACTTGTTGCCTTGGAGCACTCAATTGTGGTCTAGAAATGACCGCATTAGAGCTTGGGGCAACCACTTGTGGGGTGGCGAGCACCACCTTTTCGACTTGAGTGCTTTTGCCCTTGAGCCTTGCTAGCTCATCCTTCAACCTAGCATTTTCCTCAATAATATTTGCATGATCACAAGAAGAAGTAGAAGTTCTAGGATGGTTAGATTGAGTAAGTTGAGTTTGAAGTTGTTCATGCAACTCTTTGAGGGATGAGTGTTGGCTTTCCAAAGCTTTGTGAGCATTGGTTAGCTTTTCAAACTCCTCGGTTAGTTTACCATGACCAACCCCAAACTCTACTTTATCCTTTTTAGCCTTTCTATATTTAGCAATAGCAAGATCACGTTCCTTAATGATTTTAGAGACAAGTTCATTATGAGTAGTTTCAGTAGTTTCAAGTTCATCCTCTAGAGAAACTCTACCATCATGCTCTTCTTCAAGAGTCATTGAGAGGGATGCAATTTCATCCGCATCCCTTCTCTCAACCTCACCTTTCTTCTCAAGGGCCTCTTGGGCCTCTCCCAATTGCCTCATGAGATGCTCAAAGTACTTCTTGGTCTCCCCTTGCATGTTAGACATAAAACGGTCCAAGGAGGCCCTTTCATCTTCTTCTCTAAGACTAGCAATATGTTCTAGTTCACTAGGGGTCTTAGAGTTAGGAGAAGATGATACCTCCGTGGCCTTAGCCATGAAGCACTTGGCATTGCGTTGAGGAAGATTTTCATTGGGGGATTCAAAGAGAGATGACGAAGATGGAGTGGAAGCAATAGCTAGAGCGGCCACTTCACTTGTTGTTTCTTCTTCTTCATCACTCCCGGAATCATACTCCTCTTGAGTCAAGAGCACAAACTTGGTGGGGGTTTTCTTGTTGAAAGGTTTCTTCTTGAAATGAGGTTTCTTGTATTCAACCTTGGACTTGTCCTTGCGGATGAGCTTGCCGCTATGGTTCTCTCTATTCTCGTAGGGGCACTCCGCAATGAAATGGTACTTGTCTTGGCAATTGAAGCAAGATCTCACTTTTTGAGCCCCATCATTACCATAACGAGACTTGGTCTTCTCCTCAACAAATTTCTTGCCTTTTGGGGGATTGTTCCAAAACTTTTGCACGGTGAGAGCTATTAGATCCTTTAGAACGGGATCATATTCTTGTTCCTTCAATGGAGGCAATGCTTCTTCACCATCTTCATCATTCTCAACTTCTCTTTCCAACACCTTGGCCTTCAAAGCAACGGAATCTCCTTGATGCATCCCAATGGCCCTAGCACGGTTGTCAAGAGCATTCTTGGTTTGCACTTTGTAGGAGCTCAATTCTTGCATGACTTGGGTAGAGGTCATGGTAGAGAAATCATGTCTCCCTTGAATGCTCTTCATATCCGTGCCCTCAAAAGGCATCACGGCAATTATGAACTTCCTCTTGATCCAAGCATCATCAATATGTGTTGCACCCACATTAGAGAAAGCGGTGGCAAGAGATTTGAGTCTTCGATACATGTCAACATGATCTTCTCCATCACGCATGAAAAATCCTTCGGCCTCATTGGTCAAGGTGTCATAGCGATTTCTTTGCATGCTCTCATTCCCAACAAACATGAGGACAAGTGCATCCCATGTTTCTTTGGCGGTGGAGAAGTGTTGAAGATGCGGCATGTGATTGGGGCCCACAGCTTGATGAAGGATGGATAAAGCGGTGTAATTGAGTTGGCAATCTACAACCTCTCTTCTTGTGAGATTCTTGGGATCATATGGCTTGTATCCATCACGAGTGATTCTCCAAAGATCTATACAAGAAGAGTTCAAGTGAGTCTCCATGTAGTATTGCCATTCACAAAAAGAATATGCATCAATTTTAGGTGGATCTCCTCTAGGAATTATATGAGGAAAAGGGATGGGAGGATCGGGAGAATATTGGCCTTCAACGGCATGATATCCTTCCTTTCCACTCGCACCCTTCTTAGCGGATTGTTCGGCGGAAGCAGTTTTAAGTGGTTCACCATCAACCCCTTTCTTGGCACCCTCCGTTTCCGGAGGGGATGAGTCGACCACCTCCGGTTCTTTGGCTTTGAGGAGTGTTGTCATGAGTTGACGCAACTCCTCAAATTTAGTGTCTATGGATGAGGTCAATGATTCTCTCAAAGCATTGAGATCATTCATGGACACATTTCCATCGGACGGAGCGTCATCTACCTCATCTCCCATACTTAATCTCTTAGGCGGTTAAGCCCGATAGAAGAGCCGAGGCTCTGATACCAATTGAAAGTAAAGTATAGGCACCTAGAGGGGGGGTGAATAGGTGCTACGACCAATTTTAATTTTTCTCAAAGTTTAGGCTTGACAAGAAGGTAAATTCTCGAGATAGTGCAACTAATGGTGAATTTACCTATATGACAAGACAAGCAATTAATGCAACAAGTACAAGTAAGTAAAGAGAGGGAGGAACGAGGTAACCGATGGAAGCACACGGAGACACGATGTATTTCCGAGTTCCTCCTTTTTAGGGGAGTACGTCTCGTTGGAGGGGTGTGAGCTCGCCACAAAGGCCTACTCAACGCCACTAAGGCTTCACCCTATTCTCCGATGAACTTCGCCACAAAGGCCTAGTTCACCTTCCACTATAGAACCCCTTTGAGGCGGGGATCAAATCCTTTACAAACAACTTGGGGCACACACCCACAACTTAATTGGGGGCTCCCAACTGTTCTTGAATCACCAACAAGAAACAAGATGCCTAGGTTCTCCACAAGAGGAAACCCTAGGCAAGATCCCTCAAGCTAGAGAGGGGGAAATGAAGAACGGCTCGGTGAAGATGTAGATCGGGGCCTTCTCCTTCAATCCTCCAAAGATCTTCAAGATTGGGTGGAGGGATTGGGAGTTATGAGGGATTTGGTGAGTTCTTAAATGCTCATAAATGCTAAGGGGAAGAAGTAGATCTTGGGGAAGAAGAGGAGGGGTATTTATAGTCCCTCCTCACAACTAGTCGTTGTGCAGGAAAAAAGGTACCGGAATATCCGGTCCAAGTTTGGACCGGAATATCCGGTCAGCTTGCTCCACGCAGATCTGCAGAGCTGGACCGGATTATCCGGTTGTTCCGGAATAATCCGGTAGATGCCAGTACGCAAATCTTCTAGTCCTTAGCCATTTTTCCACTTCTTCAACTGCAACCGGAATATCCGGTATAGATATGAAATATCCGGTACAAATAATCCGGTTGACTCCAGTAGCTCCAAGCTTCCAGTCCTTAGCCATTTTTCGCAGCAACCGGAATATCCGGTCGAGGATGAATAATCCGGTCCGAATAATCCGGTTCACTTCTGTGAGCAAAACTTCCAGTCCTTAGCAGTTTTTCGCAGCAACCGGAATATCTGGTCCAGGATGAATAATCTGGTCCGAATAATCCGGTTCACTTCTGTGAGCAAAACTTCCAGTCCTTAGCAGTTTTTCGCAGCAACCGGAATATCCGGTCCAGGATGAATATTCCGGACCAAATAATCCGGTTCACTTCTGTATGCGAAACTCTCAGTCCTTAGCCATTTTTGTGCTCCTTCATCAGCAACCGGAATATCCGGTCCAGGATGAATAATCCGGTCCGAATAATCCGGTTGAGTTCTGTCCCAAAACTTTCAGGCCAAACTTCACCGACATTTCGGTGATCGATGCCGATGTTAAGTATAACACCTGCACACTAAACACCTCGATAAATAATGTACTTAGTATTGTTAACTAACACACAAAACACTGGGAAAACGAAATGCACTTTCACAAGTGCATCTGCAAAAAGAATGAAACAAGTCACAAAAAGGAAGAGGAAAGAGACAAGGTAAACACGCGAATGGACAGGAAGCGTACCCGCCAAGGCCTGAGCTATAGGGCAAAGGATGTCGATCATGTCGTTGTCGTGTGCCGCACCCGCGTCCTCCAGCTTCTTCAGAGACTCGCGAGATGCAGCAAGAAGCTCGGCCGCTTCTTTGCGAGTGGACTCCAGCTCCCTTCGAGTAGACTCCAACTTCTTCTCAAGATCTTTGACCCGAGAGTTAGATTCAGTCTTCTCGATGTTCGCGCAGAAGGCCTCATCTGTGACGTGGAAAGAGTACGTCCGACAATAATTCGGTCCGAAGAAACAAAGTGAAAAGCACGAATCACATAGCAACTCACCTCTCGAGGAACGGGCGTCCTGAAGGCACTGGTCGCGCTCCTGACGAAGGGAAGTGCACTCCGCCTAAGCCACAGCAAGGCGACGCCCGAACGCGACCAAAGAATGAAGAATGGCCTGCAAAAACTTTGTGAGTTAGATAAGCACTACTTGAGTCTATACACGACTGTACGCAATCGAGTATAGACTCCGGGGATACTCCCATCGGGAGCACTGCCGTGCACCCGATAAAATCAGAACATAAGAAGAAAAGGCAATAAAATCAAGAATGCAACTTGAGCCTGCAACCGGCTGCAAACAGTCGATCACAGACTCGGGGGCTACTCCCATCGGGAGCACTGCCGTGCACCCAATGAAAAGAACAACAACTACTCGAAGCAAAAAGAACTGTACCTTGCCATTTAGGGTCGACAAAGGGTCGGGCGAACTAGCCGAAGCCTCTTTGTTCGCTGAGGCCCCCGCATCGAGATGTTGCTCATGTGCCAAGCTGGGCATCGCATACGCAGGAGCGTCGACCGTCCTCGCAGGGCTCGGAGATCGTCGAGGAGGACTTGAAGCTCTAGGCGGACTCGCGGCAACCCCCTTCTGCTTTGCATATTGGGCGGAAGATACAAATTGATCCCTGCCAATGACCACAAGACCGAGCGAAAGTAAAAAAAAAGAACTGAAAAGATAAAACTTCGGATAGCAAAGACACGAAACTTACACGTCCTCGTCGTCCTCGTCGAGATTATACATGTCCCAGGAGGTAGGAATCTTCGGATGTTGGATCGAGGGAGGAAGCACGTTCAGAGGAGTCACCATAATCGGGTGAGTCTCGATCTCCTCGACATTGTCCTTACTCAAGGACCTGTCTTTGGAGGTCTCCTCGTCATCCCCCACTCGATGGTGCTAGTGATGCCCAAGATCCTCCTCCTCCACCTACTCCAGCTCCTCCTGCTCCTCGCTGGACTCTGCATCCGCGACGCTAGCTTCGGGACGAGCCTCAAAGTTGCTCACCAAAAGGTTCGAGCCTCCATCATCTGTAGAAAGTGGCGGGTGGCACTTCACCACATCCTTGTTCTGCAACGATGAAGAAATAAGGAAAGATACGGTTCAATCGACAAAAATCCACAGAAGAAAAGAATAAGAAAAAAGGAAGAACATAGAAATTTACCTTAGTTGGAGGATGTTGGGCGTCGAAAGGCGTGAAGGGACACGGCGAGTGGCTCTCCCCCTTCTTCAGACTGGTGATTGCAGCAATCTTCTTCTCGAACTAAGCATTCGAGAGAATATCGTTGCACGTCCGGCTCGGATCGTTGATACCCGAGAACTCCCACATAGGAGTGGGCATCTCCTGGAGTGGCTGAATCCTTCGGCGCAGGAAGACGCCCGCCAGGTGCATCCCATTCAGCAGGGCCCCTGATTCTTCCGGCGGAGCCGCCCGAATTGCACGAGCAAGGTAGACACCATCTTGGATTCCTCGGCTGATATCTTGCGCGACCAGGACTTCCTCCGCTTCAGAATCACGAATGGCTTGAATTCTGGCACGCCACCCGCATCATCGTCCTGGACGTAGAACCACTTCCGGTGCCATCCTTGCGCCGACTCGACGAAGTTCATCTCCAGGTACGGGAACTCCTTGGTCGTCTGGATCCCGAAGCCACTAGTCGCCAGCGGCTTCCCCACTCTCTCACCCACCAGAGGGTTCTCCCGGAAGATCCTCACCTGGAAGATAGACTTCCAGAGGCCCCAGTGCGGGCGAATGCCGAGGAAGCACTCCCACAGCATGATGAAGCACGATATGTGCTGAACCGCATTGGGAGGAAGATCGTGCAGCTATATGCCGCATACATACAGCAGCCCAAGAAGAAATGGGTGAAGGGGGAAGGACATACCACGGGCGACGTGGTCGGAGAAGGCGACGCGCTCGTTGGCGTGCGGATTGGGAACCTCCTCGCCCTTCGTCAGCGTGCGGACGCGCCCGGAAGCTTCTGAAGGGAGCAGTCCCTCCCTCTGCATCTCCATGATGCTCTTCTTCGTCACATGGCGCCCGTCCTCTTTGCCGGAGCCGCCGTGGAAGCGCTAGCCACCTCCTTGCTAGAAGCCGCGGCCATGACGCGTTTCTTGGTGGGAGCCATTGGTGTCCGCTCTCTCGCAGAGGAAGGTGGGCGCGATGGAAGGAGGAAAAAGATGAATAAGGGTCGGGAAGAGTAATTTTCCCTAAGGCTCACTATTTATACTGTTGCTAGATCACCGAGGTCGTCGATTTGCATATGTGACCACGCATCCCGGCTGCCACGCGGTGAGTCGAAACGAGGCGGCACAGAGCGGTTACTCTGCACGATCTTTAACGCAAGATCGTGCGTAATTACTGCACGACCTACGGAAAACCCGGCGCACGACGGCACGCTTCCGGTCAAAAGCTGACATGATGGGCCCTACGCGCGCTGCCCCACAGCGTCACGTCCCATCGGGAGCAGGCGAGTGAGTAGTGACGTCATTGCGCACATCACTACGCGAAAATTCTTTCGCATGAAACCTCACAACACGAAATTTCTTTTGTATGAACTCAGAAGGAAAGCTCATATCACTCGAGGATTGCAAGGAGAAAACATTGGCACTCGCCACTTCCCACGAACAAAGAGAGGCACTCGCCACTATTCGGAAACGAAAGATAGCACTTGCTGCACATCGAAAAGAAAATCGCGAGTACGTGGCTTCCGCAACTCCGTATTACGATGTACTAACACACCCTCTTACCCTAGATTGTTCGGCCGACTAGGCACATCCGGATGCCGTATTTTTCAAGTACGAAGGTAAGACCCAAGGATCTCTCCCGTGGGCCTGGAATCGCACTCGAGTTGCGTCCTCCAGTAAAATTTCAGTGTCAACAACACGAAGAAATATCCTAGCGGATGCGTCGGGTACCCATTTAAGGTTAAGTTTGACTCAATAATTCCTCCACGGCCCAGTCGCAATGATCACCTCGCCGAGTTTGAGTCGAAGGTATCGAATTTGTGTATGCCAGAACTGTGTTTGCCCGAGAAGCAATTAATTGGCCCTGATCTTTCGGGAGAGCCAAGCGAACAAGCCATTCCATTATGCGAAAAAAGCCAACACAAGGCGCACTTACTGCTCGATACTCGAGTACATCTCACACAAGGTACACACCCTTCAGTTCAAGTATTCGACTAACTCAGTCGTGAGATCCAGAAACGGGCTTTGAATGCTTACTCGACTATTCTCAGTCGAACAAACACTCAGGGGCTACTGACGAGGGGATGACTCCAGGACTTGTCGAGTGAGCCTACCTGGGCCAAGGCCCATCACTGAAGCCCAACGCAAAGGACTACCCTGTTGCTCTAGAAGGCTCAGCAGCAGCACACCCGCAAGACTTGCGGGACAAGATGGAAAGCTTCCACCGACTAGGGCTAGGGTTTGTAACCCCCCGGGTACGGCTTGAGACCTAGCCACCTATTTAAGGGCTGGGAGAGCCACCCTGGGGGGGACATCCAATCTTAGTTTTTCCACCACCATAGCCATAGCTCGAGATCCAATCTCTCGGCTTGTGCACCCACCATTGTAACCAATCTTCATAATACAGAGACAGACAAGCAGGAGTAAGGGTATTACCTCTACGAGGGCCCCGGACCTGGGTAAATCGTGCCCCCTAATAGCCGACGTAGTCGCCAGCACCTATTTCGTTCTCCTACTTGAAACCCTACCGGATCATCCGAGGGATTTGTCAACATGCATAATCGACACTGGTGGCCCCCCTGGGTTGCCCCAGGTGCCCCACTGCCCCTTCTTTTGCATAAAAAATTAATATAATTTTTCTGAAATTTTTCGCGAAACTTTATTTCTGAGCAATTACAAAATTTTAATGCATGATTATAATGCAGAAAAAATGTTTCCAAAATGATGTAAAAAATCCAAACTAATTCTACAAGAGTTCTAAGACACGCTACTATCAAATAACAAGTGAAAACAGGAGGAAACAAGGTGAAAACAAAGGGGGAAATGGGTGAGGTGGAAAACAAGTGGAAATAGGGGAAAACAAAGTAAAAGAGGTGGAAAAAAGTAGGAAACAAGAGAAAACAAAGGGGAACAAGGAGGTAATAGAGGAAAACAAATGGAAAACAGGGTGAAAACATAGTTTCATTCATTCAAAATTAATTTTTTAACAAGGTTGATCAAGTCTTGTCACCAAACCAATTTTATATGAAATAAAACTTTGCAATTCACTAAAACAATTATGTTACCTCAATTTTGATAGACATAGTCCCAATCATAATAGTTTCATACTCTTTTTGTGGCAATGGAATGGAACAATATATTTTCCTATCTTGATGGTATCAATATTTTTAATTGAGTTTAGGCCATATTTCTTATTAATCTTCTTTGGAAATTAAACAGTGTGATCTTTATCATTGACATTGAAAGTGACCTTCCCTTTATTACAACCAATAACAGCCCTTGCAGTATTAAGAAAATGTCTCCCAAGAATTATAGACATATTTTCATCCTCGTGCATTTCCAACACAACAAAGTCAGTTATAATTAAATAATTAGCAACCTGAACAGGGACATCCTCACAAATGCCAATAGGAAAAGCAGTAGATTTCAATTTATCCAAATAGATCCTCTTCTAAAAAGACCGAGGCATAACACTAACTCCAGCACCAAGATCACATAAAGCAGTTCTTACATAGTTATTTTTTATAGAGCAAGGAATGGAAGGAATACCTGGGTCTCCAAGCTTCTTAGGAATTTTACCATTGTAGGAATAATTAGCAAGCATAGTGGAAATTTCTCATTAAGAATTTTCCTCTTATTAGTAACAATATCTTTCATATATTTAGAATAAGGAGGCAACTTTATAGCATCCGTTGAAGGAATTTGCAACAAGAGAGGTTTCATCCACTCACTAAATTTATTATAATGTTCTTCTTCTTTATCTTTGAGAGACTTACTAGGAAAAGGCATAGGTTTTTGCACCCAAGGCTTTCTTTCTTTACCATGCTTCCTAGCAGTAAAACCTCCTTTATCATAATTTTTGTTCTTAGGAGGGTTCTTAGGTTCTACTTCACTTTATTCCTTGTTGGAACCATCTTTATCATTTTCATTATCATTACCATGTTTATTACCACTCTCAGTCTCAACATCAGAAATATATATACTATTAGGATCTTTATGAGGTTCTTTATTAGCATCATTACTAATATCATTAGGCTCTCTAATTATTTTATGTTTCTTCTTCTTTTTCTTCTTAGGAGAGCTAACAACATTTTCATCAAGCATTTGAGAGTCTTGTTCAAGCCTTTTTGGGTGTCCCTCGAGATAAAGAGGATCCTGGGTGAAAGCACCACCTCTAGTTTTAACACTGCAAGCTTGTTCTTTAATTTGACCAGACATTTCAGAAAATAAATCTTTTTGCACTTAGTAAGTTGTTCTAATTTAGTCTCAATCATTTCAAAGTGTTTAACAAGACCTTTAACATCATTAACAGTTCTTCCTAAAGTAGCATGCAAATTTTTGATACACATGGAATTTTCATACAATTGATTTTGCATTTGAGCATTAAAATGTGTTTGTTTAGCAATGAAATCATCAAATTCATCTAAGCATTGTTCAGAAGGTTTATCATAAGGAATATCACTAGCATTAAATTTGTAAAGAGAATGTACCTCTACCATAGGAGGGTAAGTGGTAGGCTCACATAGAGTTTCAATTGGAGGCAAATTTTTCACATCTTCAGATTTAATACACTTCTCTTTAATAGATTTATTTGCTTCTTGCATGTCTTCAGGATTAAGGAAAAGAACTCATTTTATCTTGGGTGTAGGACATGGTGTGGGTGCATAAATATCCCAATCATCATGGTTCTTAGCTATATTACCCAATAATTCTTCAGCTTCTTCCGTAGTTCTTTCCCTGAAAATACAACCAGCACAACTATCCAGGTATGTCCTAGATTCAGAGGTTAGTCCATTATAAAATATATCAATAAGTTCATTCTTAGGTATCCTATGATCAGGTCTACCATTAAGAGTGGCACAAAACTTCCCCCAAGCTTTAGGAAGTTTCTCATCCTCCAATTGCTTGAAGTTAAAAATCTTTCGTAAAGCTGCATGTTGCATATGAGCAGGAAAATATTTCTCGCAAAAGACACGAGTCAAACATTGAGGAGTCTTAATGCAACCATAAGTAAAATTATCATACCACAATTTAGCATCCCCTTCTAATGAGAAAGGGAACAACTTAATAGCATAATACACTCTTATCAAATCTTCATTTGATAACCACATGCCAATCTCAAACAATTTAGTCAAGTGGTCTATCGCATCATTATTTTCTATACCATCAAAGGGTTCAGTTACAACCATAGAAATAAGTGAAAGATCAACAGAGAAGTCAAACTTCTCTTCTCTAATGTCCACAGGAGATTTAGCAAATTCAGGATCAGGAGAAAACTTGTTTTTCATGGAATGTTTCTCAAGCAGTTTCTTAAAAGTCTCAGGATCATGAGCAGTTTCATAACTCATATAGTCTTTAAAGAAGTCATCATCAAGTGTATAAGTTTCCTCCCAACAATCACTCCTATCATTATCAAGTCGTTCAAGTGATCATTCAGGAGTAGATAACAGTTTATCAAAATTTCAGCATGTTCAATTTCTCTAGCTGTGGCAATTTTTGTGTCTAAAAAGAACCTAGAAAAACTGAGTTTTCAAGCACAGTAAAAGCATCATCAAATTCATCAGACATAGTCTCAGACTCAGCAGTAATAGCACGCGGAGCATGCGGAGGAGTAACAAGCTTACTCAAAATAAAAGGTGAATCAGGTGCAACAGCGGTGTTCAGAGTTGTACCTTTCCTTGTAGTGGAAGGTAATATAGGGACCTTTGGATTAGTAGTTTTTTCCATGATAGAAAATAAATTGCAGCGAACAATATTATTCTCAAGTGAGCTTACATATAAAGTTATGCTCCCCGGCAACGGTGCCACAAGTGTAGGGGGTCGCAATAGTCTTCGAGGGCAAATATAGCCCAATTTATTGATTCGACACAAGGGGAGCCCAACAATATTTATAAGACTTAACAATTGAGTTGTCAATTCAGTTGCACCTAAAAAGTATCTTGCTTCACACAACTTATCGATAGTAACAGTGATATAACAACAACAGTAGTTTAATAATAACAGAAGCAGGAAAACAGTAGTAGAAATAGTAACAGCGAATGAAAACGTAATAAGTAGATGTGCTAAAAAATTTAGGTCATTCTGATTTTCCTGTGAATCATACGATATTTTATAGTGGACAGCAAAAATCTGTTTCCTCCGCAGAAATCCAAAACCAACTCCAACTCTCGTCAGAAACTTTACTTGTCACAACTAAAACATGAAAATAAAGATACAAAGGAGTTGATACAGAAGTATACAACCCCTTGACTTAAATAAAACATAGAAAAACAAAGCAAAAAAATAAAACCGTGGGTTATCTCCCAAGAAGTGATTTTCTTTAACGCCTTTTAGCTAGGCCCAAAAAAGTGGAATCAAGTGTTTTCAAGTGAAGAAGCATCCAAATTGTAATTTGTTCGAATAATAGAATCAAAAGGAAACTTCATTCTCTTTCTAGGAAAGTGTTCCATATCTTTCTTGAGTGTTAACTGAAATTTAATATTCTCCCCTCTTTCATATCAGTAATAGCACCAGCAGTTCTAAGGAAAGGTCTTCCCAAAACAATTGGACAAGAAGCATTGCATTCAATATTCAAGACAAAAAAATCAACGGGGACAAGATTATTATTAACCATGATAAGAACATCATCAACTCTCCCCAAAGGATTCTTTCTAACATTATCAATAAGACGAACATCCAAATAACAGGGTTCCAATGGTGGTAAATCAAGAATATCATAGAGTTATTTGGGCATAACAGAGATACTAGCACCAAGATCACATAGAGAATTGCAATCAAAATCATTCGATTTCATTCTAATAATGGGTTCCCAACCATCATCTAGCTTCCTTAGGATAGAGGCTTCACATCTTAATTCATCCTCTCTAATTTGCATGAGAGCATTTGTAATATGTTTTGTGAAAGTCATATTCATAACACTAGCATTAGGACAACTAGCAAGATTTTGTAAGAACTTAATCACTTCAGTTATGTTGTAATCATCAAAATCAAGATCATTTTTATCAAAGATAATGGGACCATTGTCTCCCATGTTTCTAAAAATTTCAGCACTTTTATCAGGAACATTTTTAGCAGTTTTGCATTTTTTAATAGCAGAAGTGGGAGTATTCCCAACACATATTACTTTACCATTGATGGTACAAGGTTTACTAGCATGAGAGGCTTCAGTTTTACTAGTGGTGGTAATGGTGCAAACATTAGCTATATTATTCTTTCTAGCTATTTCATCTTCTCTTTCCCATCTAGCATGCAATTCAGCTAACATCCTAACATTATCATCAATTCGAATTTGGATGGCATTAGTCGCAGCAAAAGGATTCTCATCTATGGTTTTAGTTTTAGCAATCATTCTATTAATCAAATAAGATTGAGCTTCAGACATGGATGAAATAGAAGTTTCAGCATGAGCAATTTTAACTTGCAACCCAGATGTTTCTCTATTTAAACTCTCAAGTTGATAACTGATATTTCTTAGCATAACAGATTGTTCCTCCATGGTTTTAGTAAATAATTTATTTTTCTCATATTGTTTTTGCATTAATTATTTGGTGGCTCTTTCAACTTCTGAAATTCTTTCATTAGACATTCCAGTTCTATCATTATTACCACTATTAAAAGGATATGGCCTATAATTGTTGCTACCAAAATTATTCCTATAAGCATTGGTGTTGAAATTATTATTTTTAATGAAGTTCACATCAACATGCTCATCTTGATCAACCAAAGATGCTAAAGGAACATTATTTGGATCAATAGGAGCATGGCCATTCACAAGAATAGAGATAATAGCATCAAGTCTATCACTCAAATAAGAGGTTTCTTCAACAGATTTTACCTTCTTACCAGTTGTAGCTCTCTTAGTGTTCCATTCAGAATAATTTACCATCATACCATCAAGAAGCTTTGTTGCTGACCCCAAGGTAATGGAAATAAAGGTTCCTCCAGCAGCTGAATCCAGAATGTTTCTTGAAGAAAAATTCAGACCTGCAAAAAAGTTTTGGATGATCATCCAAGTAGTCAGTCCATGAGTGGGACAATTCTTTACTAAAGATTTCATTCTTTCCCAAGCTTTAGCAACATGCTCATTATCAAGTTGCTTAAAATTTATAATGCTACTTCTTAAAGGTATAATCTTAGTGGGAGGATAATATTTTCCAATGAAAGCATCTTTACACTCAGTCCAAGAATCAATACTATTTCTAGGAAAAGATAGCAACCATTCTTTAACTCTTCCTCTCAAACAGAAAGAAAAAAAAATTAGTTTAATAATATATCCATCTACATCTTTATACTTTTGCATCTCAAATAGTTCAACAAAATTATTAAGATGGGCAGCAGCATCATCAGTACTAACACCGGAAAATTTCTCTCTCATAAAAAGGTTTAACAGGGCAGGCTTTATCTCATAAAAATCAGCAGTAGGAGCAGGTGGAGCAATAGGTGTGCTAATGAAATCATTGTTGTTGGTGCTAGTAAAGTCACACAACTTAGTGTTCTCAGGAGTAGTCATTTTAACAAGACGAAAAACAGGAATAAAACTACAGTTAGAATAATAACTAAACTTTTTGTGTATTTGTTAAACAGATGCAAACAAGACAAAATAAATTAAACTAAGCAAAACAAAAACAAAGTAAAGAGATTGGAAGTGAGAGACTCCCCCTGCAGAAATTCTCTTCCTCCCCGGCAACGGCGCCAGAAAACTTTGTTGATGACTAACGTTGGTAGACCCCAAGTGCAAGGTGTGAAGAGTGTTGCAGCGAGTTTTCCCTTGGAAAAGAACTCAAGGTTGAATCGGCCAGTAGGAGGACAAGAAATCTCTGAAGGTTGATTCAGCTGATATGGTAGGGCGCAGTACCGGTTTAGCAGCAACGTGGAACCTACACAACACAATCAAATCACTTTGTCCCAACGTAGCAGTGAGGTTGTCAATCTCACCGGTTTTGCTGAACACAAAGAGGTTAAACGTATGGTCTGGAAAATAGTAGGAGAACAGTACGAAAGCAGTAGCAACAGTATGAAAGCAGTGGAATCAATGTGTCTATTATCAGTATGAGAAAATAGACCGGGGTCCACAGTTCACTAGTGGTGTCTCTCCGTGAAAGATAAATAACATGTGTGGTGAACAAATTACAGCTCGGCAATTGACAGAAATGAAGGTTGCACCATAGTACATATGCAATACATAAAGGTTACTATGTGATTCATGCGGGCATTACAACAAAATACATAGACCGTCATCCAACTGCATCTATGACTAATAATCCACCCTCCGAATATCATCCGAACAAACATTTGGTATTACGTTGCAAGCAACAGATTATCGTAGTAATAAAAGTGTGTAATGTAAACTAAGTAAACACCTTTGTTTTCTCCCTAATGGAAACAACACATCCTCCATTTGTAACGTTTCTGTCACTCGAGCACAGATGCTAAGGAGGCATGAACCCACTATCGAGCATAAATACTCCATCTTGGAGTTACTAGCATCTACTTGGACAGAGCATCTACTAATAACGGAGAGCATGCAAGATAATAAATAACATATGCATGAAGATAACATGATAGATTGATAATCAGAAGACATAGCAATCAACATTCATCAGATCCCAGCAAACACAACATGTAACATTACATAAAGATGATCTTGATCATGTTAGGCAGCTCACAAGATCTAAACATGAGGTACAAATTGGAGATAACAACCATCTAGCTACTGCTATGGACCCGTAGTCCAGGGATGAACTACTCACACATCACTTCGAAGGAGGGCATGGTGGGTGATGAATTCCCCTCCCGACAGGGTGCCGGGGAGAGCTCTAGAACCCTCCCGATCTTGGGATGACGATGATGGCGGCCTCGGGTGTTTCTCGGGACGAAGTGATATCTATTTAGGGTTGATATGTCCGGGGGTATAAATAGGCGAAAGGGCGATGGCGGTGTAGGCCTGAGGGGCCCACACCACCCCTCGGGCCGGCCAGGGGGCGCGTCGCCCTATGGTGTGGCCCCCCTCCTGTCCTCTTTGGGAATCTGTGGAACCTTTGGGAATTCGAAGACTTCCGAACTTCGAATTTTCCAATTCCGAGAATATTTCCAGAACAATTTTTCTGAAATTAAAAAGAGCAGAAAACAGGGAACTAGCTCTATGGCATCTTGTCAATAGGTTAGTCCGAAAAATTGATAAAACTGACAAAAAGTCTATAGCAAACATGTAGGAAACAACATGAAAACAACATAAAACATCAGAAATTAAGGATACGTTTATGACGTATCACGGTACTACCGCTATGGCTGGGAATGCTGGTACCAGTGGTACTACTGCGGTACCCACTGGTAGTACAGGGGCCTGGAGCTTTTTATCTTCTTTTCATAGATGGGAATCTTCTCTTAGTTTTTTTTGTGATGTTTTAACTTATCCCCTGTGCTTTCCATCCCTGCTTTCTCAGCTGCAAGTGGTTTTCGTGGAGGTCGGAATAGGCCGACTAAGCGGGCACACAAAGGGGCTCAAGATGATCAAGAAGAGGAAGTTATCACTCAGTCCAACTTGACACATAGCCAACGCTCTATTCTGATGAAGTCTCAGGCCTAAAAGAATCAGTCCATCACCAATATGTCATATGAAGCATTCAGGAAAGAGCGTAGAATCAATCCTTATGGCAAGCCCCGGGAACCTTGTGTCAATGAGTGTTTCTGGACTTGCTTCCAAGAGCTCATCTTCTATGAAGAATATCCAGAGGTTAAGCGGTACTACATCAGTGTACCATACATCAGAGCCAACCCCGACTATTTTTGCGAGGCTCTTGAGGTTTGTGATGAGTTTGGTCTCTTGAATTTCATTAAGGTGAATGAAGACTAAGATGAGCATCTTGTGGGCCATTTCTATGCCACTCTCTATTTCCACACTGATGATGACAAGAAGATCACCTAGATGACCAAGAATCAGAGGTTCACCGCCTCATGGGCTCAGTTTGCTCCACTGTTTGGTCTTCAGGATCATGGAGTTGTCCCTGATCATGCTTTTCTCTCCACTCACTCCAGGATTACCTATCCAGAGAAGTTTATGTCTCCTCGTGAGCTTTATGATCTTTATATCCCGGGTCGTTCTATGGTTGGCTTTCAGAAGAACTTGCTCCCAGTCTATGACATCCTGCATAGGATCTTCCGCAACACTCTTGCACCTAGTGTTGGTAACTTTGACCAGATTCATCGCTCCCTCATTGATATCTTGGTATACACCCATAGGCGCCGTGGAGATGGTCTGAAGCTCGATATCACGGATGTGGTGTGGAATGAGATGTACAACTTGGTCATGAAGAGGCGTGTTCCTGTGTTTTCTCCTATGGTGATGCGTCTTACTGCTCACTCCTGGCATCGCTCTCAGTAGCCTGTAGCTCTCTTGGACAATTTCCAAGAGCTCACTACACACCATGTCAAGGAACTTCGCATCAAGAAGGACTCGGCTCATGTTCTCAGTGGTGAAGATGCTGGTGACACAGATGGCTCAAGTGACTCTGACTTTGAGCTTGAGAGCAAGGCCAAGAAGCATGGTTTCCACAAGTGGGTTTCTGACACTCTAAAGAAGGTGTTCTATCACCAGGAGGACATGGAGAATCAAGCCTATCGTGCCCATGTTCACAGCAAGAAAGAATGTGAGCTGTCTCGGGATTGTTTTGCTCATCTAGGGGTTCCTATAGTTGCTGGTTCTGAGAACAAGATCACTAGTTCCAAAGAGTGGAAGTCCAAGCGTGCTGGCATCTGGGTGGATCCTTATCTCGAGGATGATGCCACCACTCCTCATGAGCCATGGACTCATGGAAATAACAATGAGCAGTTTGACGATGTAAATACAAATGATGAAGCCAACAAGATACCTGCTAGTGCCTCCAGCCCCAACGAGTGATCTCCAAGGGACGTTAGCATCGCCTCTCCCTTTTTGGTGTCTTGATGCCAAAGGGGGGAGAGTTCTATTAGGCGTACGCATGGTTATTTGCATGGGTTCAAAAATCTTGCGCTTCCTGGTTGTGGTTGTTTTTCGTGGTTATGTCTAGATGTTGTTCGTTTTGTTTTAAGTTGAACCGTTGGATTGGATCTTTGATTGTTTAAACTTATGTCTTATCGTTATGTTGTGGCAAGCATTATCGTGCTATTTTATTACCTTGCTAGGCTTCTAAAATCTAGGGGGGCTTCATCTTAAAAGGAATGTGTTCTGCATTCAAAAGCAAACCCGTGAAATAACACCTTCCCAAAGAAGTGCTCCGCCTATATTTTACTAGCTCTCTTAGTTGTGTTGTCATCAAACTCCAAAAACGGGGAGATTGAAAGTGCATCGATCTCTCTAAAAAAATTGGACTTAATAACAACACAATTAAGATTCTAACAATGCGTCTAAGTCCTTTCAGGAAATATCAAGTTGACGCAAAAATGAAGAGGCAACAACATCTCAGCCAACGAATAAGTAATGCCGTAGTGGTAGTACCGGGTGTCCCAGCGGTAGTACCGCTATCTCTAGGAAGCAGTAGTACCGCGGGCTATACCGCGCAAAGTACCGCCAGCTAGGGTTTCTTCTCTGATGTCCTAGCGGTACTTCAGCGGTACTCGCCTAGTATTACCACTAGCACGCATTATTTACTCGGAGCAAGTCTTGCTCGGCAGTAGTACCGCTACCCTTAGCGGTAGTACCGCTTCCATCAGGAAAGTGGTAGTACCGCTGGAAGTACGGGAAAAGTACCGCGAGGCAGTTTTTCTCTCTGATGTCCTTAGGGTACTTGGGCGGTAGTGGCCTAGTACTACCACTAGCCACCTCGAATTAAAATCATGTGGGTGTCCAGCGGTCGTACCGGGTGCGCTACCGGTAGTACCGCTCCTGCCACTTTGCGCTACTTCCTCGGTTTTACCGCTGGGAGCTAGTGGCCGGTGCACTGCAGTATCGCCTGGACTTCAAGCAGCAGTAGTACCGCATAACTGAGCGGTAGTACCGCTAGGTACAAAAAGTTTCATAACAGTCAGTTTTTGGTGGACCCCTATATAAGGGTGTTTCTTCCCCAAAAGAGGTAGCTCATCCAGCATTGAAGCCACCATTAATTGAGCTCACCAAAAGTTAGATTTCTCCCAAGCCCTCCACCCAAACTCGTTGATCTTCGAAGGATTCAAGGAGAAGGCCCCAATCTACATCTTCACCAAGTCGTTCTTCATCCCCCCCTTCCCCCGATTCACTTGAGGGATTTGTGTCTAGGGTTTCCTTGGGAACCCCTAGATCTTGTGTTACTCATTTGTTGCCTATAACAGATTCTTGGTATTCTTGAGAGGCCCCAATGCGGTTGCGGTTGTGTGCCTCAAACTCATTGTAAAGGCTCCGATTTCCGCCTCGAAGGGAATCAATAGTGGATGGTGAACTAGGCATTTTTGGCGAGGTTCGTCGGAGAATAGGCTGAGGCCTTTGTGGCGGTGAGTAGTACTTTGTGGCGAAACTCACACCCCTCCAACGAGACGTACTCCTCTCAAAAGGAGGAACTCGGGAATACATCCTTGTCTCCGCGTGCTTCCGCTATGAGTTCTCTCTATCCTTTACCTTTACTTTGTGTTTGTCTTTTGCTTAGTGTAGCTCTTTCCATATAGGTAAATCCACCGTAGTTGCATATCTAGAGAATTTACCTTTGTGTCAAGCCTAAATCGAAAAATAAAATAAAATTTGGAAGTAGAACATATTCATCCCCCCTCTAGGTGCTCATACTACCCGTTCAGCAAGCCCATGCACATAAGATGAAAGGATTTGGTGGTATTTTGTTTCTTTTTAACCATAATCATCTAATTTAAAGGTACTTTGTTTCTTTTTAACCATAATCATCTTTGGCCGATAGGATCCAAGCCTAATAGTATGAGCATCAATAGTACGCATATCCACTACAGCCGATTAAAAAACATATGAACATGCCATGTCAATATTACACACGATACTCGTCCTTGCCACTCATTCTTCTTTTCCGTGTACCAAACTAAGTTGTACATCAATGCTCGTAGTACAACATAAGCTCACTCAATATCAGTACTTCATATGGAAAATCAAGGAAGGAAAAAAATCTCAAATCAAAAGAGGAATAAGTGGCAGGAAAAATAACGAAGGGGCAGAGTGGTACCAATGTACCATACGCAGGGACGCCGACTTCGCCTGGGCTTCAGATGGGAACCAGCAGCAGAGACCATATGGTATTAGTTAACTTCTATAGGATGCAGTATAGAACCCGCAACCCTATATAGCGCCTATTGCGAGCCCTATTACGACTCGCCCGTGTAACTTTTTAAGGCGGGTTGGCCCATTAAGGGAAATACAAC
This sequence comes from Alopecurus myosuroides, assembly GCA_028641055.1. Taxonomy (NCBI): domain Eukaryota; kingdom Viridiplantae; phylum Streptophyta; class Magnoliopsida; order Poales; family Poaceae; genus Alopecurus; species Alopecurus myosuroides. Next base: position 199,862,706 of record CM054063.1, on the reverse strand, counting down.
GAGAGAAAATAAGTACGGTGCATCGGCACCGGCACCGGCTGCGGTGTTGTCCAAGTTGTCGCCCATGTCGTTGATGAAGAGGTTGCGAGGTCAGGGAAGAAATCATCGTTGGGGAAGTAATCGCCGTCAGCAGTCGCGCGAGTGCGGTCCCCAAAAACCTGATCGCCACTCTCCCGTACAGGATCACAAGAGGCGGGGTTCTGGAGGTCTGCTGTCCCTTCTCGCGGTGCACACCGTAAGGAGGGATGGAGAAGGCTTGATTGACGGCGCAGTGCTTTGGAACAGTGTGAAACCATATATCGAAGTGGCGGCTAGGGTTTACCGTATGTGCGTATTCATAACGCGGGCTGGGAGAGACGTGGACGTAACTCCACGTCCGAGTCGGTTCGGTTCCACGATCCAAACGGAAACTGTCGAATCTCTGACTCTACAAATCCCTTAGGTGACCCTATCGGGTTTTGACTAGGAGAATTCATGAGCGCTGCTGGAATCGTCGGCTAGACAGGGGGTGAGATTTACCCAGGTTCGGGGCCCTCGCAGAGGTAAAACCCTTACTCCTGCCTCTTGTCGATCTGTATTGATGGAAAGATCGGTTACAATGGTGGTGCTCGAATCGAGAGTAAGGTCTCGAGTTCAAGGTTTCGATGGTGAGGTGTTGCTTGGTCCTCTCCCGGGGGGCTCTCCTGGCCTTATATAGATGGCCAGGTCTCGAATCCTACCCGGAGAGGACTCGAATTCTAACTAAGTCGGTTACATGTTTCCTATCTTAACCCGCAAGTTAGTGCGGGTGGGCTTCACGTGGGCCTTCTGGAGTATTCTAAGGGCTCCTCTTCTTGGGCCTTTAACCTTGGGCCTGAGAGGGGGTGTCCTTATTCGCAGGGTCCAGGATCCATATCTTCGTCAGTAGCCCCCGAGCGTTTGCTCGAGTGGGATTTTTCCAGTCGAGTAGACGGTCAAACCTTTCTTGATCTTCCTTTCTTATGGATAACCAGCTTGGTTGTTTCCTGTTTAAAGGGTGTGTTCCCTGTGCAACGAGTCTTCATGCTCGAGTGTCGAGCAGCATAGGTGCCTGTTTTTGCGGCTTTTATCGCAGAAGGATGTGGCACAGTAGCTTGGCTCTCCCGAAAGATCAGGGCCAATTAATTGCGACTAGGGCAAAAACATTCCTGGCCTACACAGATTCGAGACCTCCGACTCGAACCCGATAAGGTGATTGTTGCGACTGAGCCGTTGTGGACTTATCGAGTCGAACTTAACCTATGGGGGTACCCGGCGCGTCCGCTAGGATTTTTCTTCGTGTTGTTGACACGGAATCATACCGGAGGACGCAGCTTTCGAGTGCGATTCCAGGCCCTTAAGAGAGATCTTTTTGGGTCTTACCTTCATATTCGAAGAATATGGCATCCGGATGTGCCTAGTCGGCTGAACAATCCAGGTTTTTATGATGTAAAAATATCATGTGTGAAAAGAGGTAGGTTCTGTCCTACCCGAGTGATTTTTTGAGCTTTACACGAAAGAATTTTCGTGCTGAGGAAAGTTATGCCCATATGAAAGAGTTTTCATGTTTGGAATGTCGTGCCCGTACGAAAGAGTTTTCGTGTATAGGGTATTTCTCTCTTGTTTTAAAGAGGTTTTGCTCCATGATTTGTTCACAAAAGGATCGCCTTTATTCGAAGGAATTTCGTACGAAGCTGTTTTCGTGTTTGAATTTTCCACTCGAAGATTCTTGAGTTTGATGATGCGTGCCATGACGTCATGGCGCACTTTTCTCCTCCCGATGGGACGTGACGGAGTGGTAGCAGATGGGCTGGCCCACCTAGTCAGCTTTTTGACCGGGAAACGAGACGCCGCTCCCGGTTTTTACGCGAACGGTGCAGTAAATGCGCACGATCTTCTGTTAAGATCGTGGCACGGAACAGCGTTCACCGTCTCTTCGTTTCATCTTCACACGTGGTGGCTGCGATAAGCGCCACGTAGCGCATCGAATGGCTGGGACTGATCCGCTCCGTGTATAAGTACGGGACTTAGCGCTGCGGTAAAACTTTCCCAGCCTTTGTCTTCAATCCATCTCCTTCCTCGCGCCCATCTTCTTCCTCGTGCTCAAGCTCGCGCTGTCAACCATGGCTGGAGGCAAAAGACGTGGCGCTGCCACTTCCGCATCCGGAGAAGTCTCTGCGCAACCTGCGCCCCGAGCTGGCGACTGGCGTTCGCCCAACACCACCGCGAAGAGCATCAAAGAGATGCAGCGGGAGGGGCTGCTGCCGGCGGAAGCTGAGAAGCGGGTGCGCCTCGGGAAGAAAGAAGAGGTACCAAACCCGCAGTCGAACGAGCGCGTGGTCTTCGCGGACCACGTGTCTCGGGGTCTCTCCTTCCCTCTCCATCCTTTCCTAGTCGGGTTGCTGTATGTCTATGGCATACAGCTTCACGATCTTCCTCCGAACGCGGTGCAGCACATATCGTGCTTCATCGTGTTCTGCGAATGCTTCCTTGGCATTCGCCCACATTGGGCGCTTTGGAAGGCCCTCTTCAAGGTTCGGATATTCCGCGAGAAATCGCGGGTAGACTCCGAGCCTGGCGAGCCGCTACGCACAGGTGGCTTCGGGATCCAAGCGCGACTGGAGAGCAGCTACTTTAGTATGCACTTCATCGACTCCGCCCAAGGCTGGCGGAAAAAGTGGTTTTACGTCATCGACAACAGCTCGGGTGGGATCGTAGAATTCCACCCGTTCGCTGTTTTGAAGAGGCGGAAGTCCTGGGCGCACAAGCTGTCAGCCGAAGAAACTCAGGTCGTTACGCCCCTACTCGCAAGGGTGTCCGCTCTCCGGGATCAAACTGCTGGAGTTGTGCTCAACGGGCTGCACCTGGCGAGTATTTTTCTGAAGCGCAGGATCCAACCTCTGCAGCAAAGGCCTTCCACCATGTGGGAATACCAAGGCTCTGAGGATCCTAGCCGAGTGAGCCGCGAGGAGCTTTCGAACGTTGAGTTCGAGAAGAAAATCGCGGCTATCACTAGCTTGAAGGTGGGGGAGAAGTTCCCCGACTGCACAGTCGAAGCCTTCGACGCTTCGAAACCTCCACCAGCCGCGGTTAGTTTACCCTTCCTGTCTTCTATTATTTTCTTCTTTGCTTTGAGCTTTAGTCGATTGAATTTTTTCTTGCCTTCTTCTGCCTTCTTTGTAGAGCCTAGCAGTGGCGAACTGCTACCCGCCAGTTGCGGGAGAGGACGCCTCGGAGTTATTGGCGAGTCACCTGGACGGCTTAGCCGATACCAGTGTCGCCGATGCTTCTTCGAGCTCCGAGGACGATTCTTCGGATGGTGCGGAGGGCTCGAATGGCGGCCTCCATCACCACAAGCGTCGTCGGGTGGATGATAACGAGGCTACTTCCAAGGATAACTCCTTGGAAGAATCGCCTGGGAAGGCTCCTATCTCCGCGACTCCACTTTGCTCACTCGCCCCTTCCCCTTCATTCCCAGTAATCGTGCCCGCTTGGAACGTGGATTTGCTGGATGAAGATGAAGACGATGAGTAAGTTCTTCTCCTTGTCCTTAGTCGAACTTTTTTATTTGAACCTATGTTGATGTTTATTTGTTGCAGTCTGCAAACCATCAGTACTTGCAGGTACGCTTCTTCCGTTCCTCCCGAAAAGAGGAATAGAGCAGGAGCTGCGGGTGAGACTCCCACTGCTGGCACCGTCCAGAATTCTCCCAGCGCAGCCCCCCATGCGGCGACTGTGGAACGTGAGGCTCCTAGTTTTGCCGCCAGGACTTCAGCTTCGAAAGAGGTGACGGACAGCTCCGCAGATCCCCTCTCCCGCGCCACGGGCCAGGTAAACTTTGCCATTTGTCATGATATTTTTATCGGGTGCACGACAGTGCTCCCGATGGGAGTAGCCCCCGAGGCTGTAGTCGATCGCGTGCGGTCGGCTACAGGCTCAAAGTCTTGTCTTTTTCTTCTTCTTGATTTTATCGGGTGCACGGCAGTGCTCCCGATGGGAGTAGCCCCCGAGGCTGTAGTCGATTGAATTTAATCGGGTACAGGCTCCAGTTTATATCTTCTAATTCTTCTACCTCTGTACTTTTGTAGTCGCTTGTTGACTCTCTTGCGGCGATTGGTCGCCGAGTTGTTCTTGCCGAGTCGGAATGTGAGTCGCTTCGATCAGACCGCAGTCGACTCTGCACCGAGAACGAGCTTCTTAAGAGTAAGTCTTATCATCTTTTCTTGTTCTTATTCTTTCCTTAATTCTTGATTTCTGACAAGTGTCACTATGCAGCTCGACTCGAATTTTCGGAGTCCGAGAAGGGCAGTCTCTCTGAGCGGGTAACCACTCAGGAGGCTGATCTGGCGGCCATCCGACAAGAACTGGAGACCTCCCGCATGCGATCGGAGGATCTTGAAAGGCAACTCGCGGATGCGCGGAAAGCTCTAAAGGATCAAGAGGATGCTGGCAATAAGGCCGATGCTGACCTTGTCACGTTCCTCCGTCCCCTTGCTGAGCGTCTCGCGGGTAAGTAATTTAAGCTCTCGCGATTTCATCTTTTATCCCGCTGAACTTGCCAAGTCTTGACATTCTTTTCTTTTGCAGGTCTTCTGGATGTTCCTCTGGAGATCCCTGGGATCCAACGGGTAGACGTGCTAACCGACACTCTTGCTCAACTCAAGAGGCACGCCGAAGGAGTTTGCTCCTTGATTGGCGATGCCACTCACGTGTTGACGCAACTGCACGGTCGCTTCCTCGCCAACGCTGCACCTCCATCTGCGCTAGACGACTTGCTGAAGATCTTTTCGAAGAGCAATCTCTTGGATGCCTACGCGGTCGCCCAGTCGGAGTCTGGCGCAAAGACTGCGATCCAGTTCGCGCTGGCGCATGGAGTCACCGGTTTGGAGGAAGCCTACTCGGCTCTTCCAGTCGACCCCTCCACGGGCAAAAAGGTACGGCTCTCTCGTTTTGGCGAGCAAGCCGCCATCCTTGCTCGGAAGCTGTCTGAGCTATTTGCTCGACTCACAGGAGGGGCGACTGCCGCTAGCGGGAGCACCACTGTAGCTTCGTAGTTTTGTATTTCTTTTCCGTCTTGAATGTAATGAACCTTGGGATGTATTCCCGTATTATCTTTAATCGAAATGTTTGTCTGGAAATTACTTCTGGTAGTTTGTGTATTCTCTCCCGATGGGAGTAGCCCCCGAGCACTCGTCAAATGTGCGACTAGAGATACTTCGAATAGGGCGTCTTACTTCTTTCCTTGTACTCTTCCAGGCTACTGGGTTTGTCGCAGAACCCTCAGGTGGACTTGCTGCCCGAGCTGATCCACTTGTTGCCGCTGTTGGGACTTTGGCGGGTCTCCGTGATCGTGTAGCCGATGGCGAGCGCAAGCTGAAAGTGTTGCGTGGGGTAGCCGATGTGGCGAAGTCCAAGCAAAAACTGGCGACTGAACGCGAACAGTTTGTGATGGACGAGCTGGCTTCCCTTGCTAGGGAACTATTGTGTAAGTAATACAGCCCCCAGGTCTTCTTTGTCTTGTTTCCTTATCTGATCACGCATATTTTTCTTCAGTTGTTAAGCCGGATGATAGGGAGGAAAAACAGTGGGTAGAAAACCACATTCTTCAAGAAGCTGGCAGCTCAAGGCCTCATGCGAATAATTTTTGGTCTGATCGCAGCCGAGGTTTTGTGTTAGCTACTTTGAAGTTCCGTGTCTCCCAGGTAAAAGTTCTCGTGAGTTCTTTTCACGAGGTCTTGATCGCGATAAACGCTGCATTCTACCCGCTTGAAAGGGGTCCTGAAGATTGGAGGTATCTCCTTGGGCTCTTCGGGCAAGAGGGAGAAATTCGCGAGTGCGTGCGCAACCAGATGATTTGCGGCGCGGTGGTGGCTCTCTCCTTTGTCCGAATATGGCATCCTGAAGTAAATTTTAACTCCGTAGCTAGGCTCCCAGATGGCCCAATCGATGATATTTCTCCGCATTACGATGTTGTTCGTCCTGCAGCGGAGAAAATCATTCGACTGACCTCTGAGGAAGTAGATAGAGTGTTGGCGACTGAGAATGCTTATCGCCATGATTGATTGTTGAATGTGTACATTCTGTGATGCTGTATAGCTTGTAAAAACTGTTTATAAGGTGTGTAACCTTGTGTGTATAAATTTTCTTGTGATGCTTAGTTGTAGGCTTAGCCCCCGTGTGTTTATGGGGTGTGTACCTGTAACTATTTAGCATGTAAGAAGAGATAATCTTCGAGTAAATATGGTTGAGAAACCATGTATTTTATTGCTATGACTGAGAAGTCATGTATTCGGGCTACAAGAGTGGCTAGTATAGCCTTATTTGTTGTGATAATAAGTAAACCTAGGGATAAAATTTGCGGAGGTGTGCGATATTCCAAGGATTGGAATAGATTCCTCCAGTCGATGGATTCTTCAGCCTGTAGGCTCCGCCTGGGATGACTTCGTGTATGATGAAGGGTCCTTCCCAGGGTGGCTCGAGCTTGTGTCCTTCCTTCTGCTTGAGCCGCAGCACTAGATCTCCAACCGCGAATGCTCTGTGGCGTATGCGGCGACTGTGATAATTTCGCAGTGATTGCTGATATACTGCTGATCTTGCGAGCGCGATGTCACGCATCTCGTCGAGTGCATCCATATCTTCCGCGAGTGCCTTGTTGGAGGTTTCTTCGCTGTAAGCCACAACTCGTGGGGCGCTGAATCTAACATCCTCGGGAAGGACTGCTTCTGCCCCGTATACCATGAAAAATGGTGTGTATTTTGTGGATCGGTTTGGAGTTGTGCGGAGGCTCCATAGTACGGAGGGTAGCTCTTCTGCCCAATGTCCTGCGGCGGGGTGTAGACGATCGAGTAGGCGTTTCTTGATGCCAGCCGAAACTAAGCCGTTTGATCTTTCGACTTGACCGTTCGTTTGCGGGTGGGCAACTGAAGCAAACTTGAAGTTGATGCCCTTTTCCTCGCAGAACTGTTGCGTTTCCTTTGCTGTGAAGTTTGTACCATTATCTGTAATGATGTCGTGTGGCACACCAAATCTGCATACAATGGAGTCGAGGAACTTGACGGCGCACTGGGCGCTAGCCGAAGTTACTGGCATGGCCTCGATCCATTTTGTGAACTTGTCGACTGCGACCAGCAAGTGTGTATACCCACCCGGCGTGGACTTGCGTAGTGGTCCAACCATGTCCAGCCCCCATTGTGCGAAGGGTCAGGCAATGGGTATCATGTGCAATTCCGTAGCAGGTGCATGTGGTCTTGGTGCGAATCGCTGACAAGCATCGCATCGTTCGACCAGGTCCTTTGCGTCGGTAGCTGCTGTTAGCCAGTAGAATCCCGCTCGGAAAGCCTTTCCCATGATTGTTTTCCAGCTAGCATGATGTCCGCAGTCTCCTTGGTGGATGTCCTGGAGTAATTCTTTGCCATCTTCGGGTGCGATGCAGCGCTGAAGTATACCCGAGATGCTTTGCTTGTATAATTCTCCGTTGACTACCCGAAAGGATTTGTTGCGTCTTACTATTTGTCGAGCCTCGCGTGGATCGGCCGGGAGCTGTCTGTTGATTAGGTAGTCGAGATATTTCTGCGTCCAGACTGGCTCGACCAGAAAAACCTGTCGTGATATATTATGGGTAAGCTCGATAATGGCGACTTGCGGGCTGACCTCTGTTTCTGGCGCTGCGGGTGTTCCTGCAGCTTTCTTGACTTTGACCGATCGCTTGATCATCCGTTCGAAATATATTCCTGGTGGTATGGGTGTATTTGTGGAACCCATGTTTGCCAGCCTATCTGCTTCTTCATTGCTTGATCTTGCAATGTGCTTCAGCTCGCACCCTTTGAAACTTCCTTCGAGTAGATTGTACATGTCACGATACGCGACCATATTTTCAGCAATTGCATCACATTCTTTCATTGTCTGCTGCACAATGAGATTGGAGTCGCCGTAAATCATTAATCGAGTAGCTCCACAGGCGACTGCCATCTTCATCCCATGCAACAGGGCTTCATATTCTGCGTCGTTGTTCGATGCTGGATCATCTGGTGGAAAGTCCAATCGTAGGACGTATTGCAGCTTGTCTCCCTGAGGCGATATGAGGACAATTCCAGCTCCTGCTCCTTCGTTTCTTTTGGACCCGTCAAAGTACATTATCCAATTGCTCGTGTACTCAGGTGGTCCGGGCGTTTGTAGTTCTGTCCATTCGCTTAGGAATTCCACGAGTACCTGAGATTTGACTGCGTTGCGCCCTGCATAAGTGATGTCCCAGGCGCCCAACTCGATGCTCCATTTGGCTATTCTTCCGGATGCCATGGGGTTGTTCATGATTGTCCCGAGTGACGCATCATTAACCACTGTGATGGCGTGCTCATGGAAGTAGTGCTTGAGCTTTCGGGCTGTAAGAACAACTCCGTATGCGAGCTTCTGGTAATGAGGATATCGTTGCTTGCATGGCGAGAGTACTTCGCTAATGTAATAGATTGGTCGCTGAACTCCGTACGCTTTGCCCTCCTCAGGTCGTTCGACTACGATTGCTGTGCTGATGACCTGGTTTGTGGCGGCTAGGTACAAGTAGAGTGGCTCCCTTTCTTGCGGCGTTGCAAGAACTCGCCTACTTTGCAACGATCGTTTTAAGTCTGCGAATGCTTGCTTAGCTTCTGGTGTCCACTCGAATTTGTCTGTCTTCTTCAGCAACTTGTAGAAGGGTAACGCTTGCTCTCCCAATCGTGCGATGAACCTGCTCAGGGCGGCCAGTCGCCCTGCGAGCTGTTGGACTCCGCGTAGATTAGTTGGCTCCTTCATTGTCAAGATTGCTTGTATTTTCTCTGGGTTGGCTTCGATGCCTCTGGCGGATACCAGGTACCCGAGAAGTTTCCCTGTTGGAACGCCGAAGACGCATTTTGTTGGATTGAGCTTGATCCTGTATGCGTTGAGGGCATCGAATGTTTCTCTAATATCCTCGAGGAGTGTGCTCTCAACTCGAGTCTTGATGACTATGTCGTCAACGTACACTTGTACGTTCTTGCCAATGAGCTTGGCGAGGCATTTTTGCATGCAGCGCTGGTATGTTGCGCCTGCGTTCTTGAGCCCGAAGGGCATTGTCGTGTAGCAGTAGACACCGTGAGGTGTGATGAATGCTGTCTTTTCTTCGTCTTCCTTTTTCATCCGGATCTGATTATATCCCGAATAGGTGTCCAGGAAAGAGAGGCGTTGGCAGCCTGCCGTAGAGTCCACGATCTGGTCGATTCGCGAGAGGGGAAAGTTGTCCTTGGGGCAGTGCTTGTTTCACGACGTGTAGTCGATGCATACCCGAAGGATGTCCGTGTTCTTTTTGGGGACCAGCACCGGGTTTGCTAACCAAGTGGATATCTTGATCTCCCTGATGAACTTTGCTGCTAGCAATCTGTTTACTTCTTCTCCAAGTGCCTTCTGCTTGGGTTCTGAAAATCGTCGAGTAGTTTGTTTGATGGGTTTGGCATCTGGAAAGACTTCGAGTGAGTGCTCGGCAAACTCCCTGGGTATTCCTGGCATATCTGATGGCTGCCAGGCGAAAATTTCCCAGTACTCACGGAGGAGTTCGACGAGCGCGCTTTCCTATGCTTGCGGAAGGGTGGTGGAAACCAGCGCTGTCTTCGCATAATCTGTCGGGTGCACTTGATGCTTTCGAGTGTCACTGTTAGCGCTGAACTCCTGTTCAGGCGCGTTTTTCTTCGTGAGGGGCATCACGGAGTGATCCGTGGTTTTTGCCAGCTCTTGAAGTTCTTCTTGCATCCCAAAAGATTTTGCGATCTCATTGAATTCAATGTCGCATTTGTTGGATTTCTGAAAGTCTCCGTCAATGGTGATTACGCCATGTTCTCCAGGTAATTTGAGCTTCAGGTAGGCGTAATGCGGTACTGCCATGAATCTGGCGAACACTGTTCGACCAAGAATGGCATGGTACTGCGAAGGCCAATCGACAACTTCGAAGTCGAGGAATTCTCTTCTGTAGTTGCTCTTGGTGCCCAGCACAACTTCTAGGTTGATTATTCCGAGTGGACGGATTGCTTTTCCTGGAACTATCCCGTGGAAGGATGTTTCTGATTCCTGGAGGCCGTCCAAGTTCCTGTTCATCCGACGGAGTGTATCCGCGTAGATAATGTTGATGCCACTGCCACCATCCATGAATACGCGGGCCAAGTCATAGTTGCCAATTTGTGCTTGGATGACAAGGGCGGCGTGTCCTGGTCGATAGACTCGTGGCGGGTGGTCTTTCATCGAGAATGTTATTGGTTGTTCCGCCATCTTCAAGTATTCTGTTTTTGTTGGCGGTGTCTGCACGGCCATGCACAATTGCCTTGTCTTAGTCTTTTGAGCTCTGCGGGATGGACATACCTTCTGGATCATCGCGAGTTGCCCTGCTGGATTCGGGTACGCGTTGGCCCCGGAGTTTTGAGCTGGCGGTGCAGGTAGTGCAGCTAATGCCATGTTTGGATTTGCTGGTGGAGGTGGGGGTTGTGGCGGCTGGAATCCTTGGTGGCCTCCTCCTGGAAGCGGTGGGTAATTTTGCGTGTGTGCAGATATTTTCCTGGCGAGTGCTTCTGAGATATCAATAAACTTTCGGCAATTCTTAAGAAGGTGCGTTGCCTTAGTTTTGCCCGTGCGTTTATCTGTAAATACATGTAGCGAGCAGTATCCATCGAGGTCTTCCTCGGGTGATTTTTCTTCAGCTTTTGGTCTCCACTCGCAATTCCCACGGCGACCGGAGTCGCGGCCTCGCGTGAATTCCGCTGCGAACAACTCCTCTCTGTCCTCGTGATCGTAATATTTTCTCCTCTTCCTCCGACTATGACGGTCTTCATCATGCGCAGGTGATGATGCCCTCTCATTGCGCACCGCATCTTCTCCGTTAGCCCATTTTTCGGCTATGTTCATCAGCTCCCCAATAGTCTTGGGTGCGGCTCTGCCCAGTTCTTCTCTGAAAGCCGTTCTTCGGGCGCCTTTTGCGAAGGCTTCAATCGCTACTTCTTTTGAAATGGTTCCTGCGGTATTCCTGAGCGTAGTCCATCGCTGGATGTACTCGCGGGTGGATTCGCCACTTTTCTGCTTGCATGCTCGCAGTTCTTCAATGGTGGCTGGCCTCTTGTAAGTCGACTGGATATTTTTGCAGAAATCGCGGTGCAAATCATCCCACGATGCGTAGCAAGATCTTGGTCGTCTCTCCAGCCAACTGCGAGCCGCGCCGGTGAGATGCAAATTGAGGTATTGCATAGCCGTGTTTTTATTCCCACGTTGGCATTTTACTGCCGTGAGGTAATCGCTTAGCCATTGAGAGGGCTCGAGTGAGCCGTCGTACTTTGTTACTTCCGTGCTAAGCTTGAATCTTTTGGGTAGGGGCGCCTCGCGGATACTGCGGGCAAAGCAGAGAGCGCCGCAGGTTTCGTCATCCGAGGAGCCAGACGAAGAGCGCTCGCGATATCGCGAAGCCCTCGCCTTATCCACCCTTTTTTGCGCCAGATCTGATCGCGCGTCGTACTCTGGCCGGTCGCGGTCAGTATCCTTCCTTGGCTCCTTGCTTCGCTTTCGCGAGCGGCTGCTATGATGCCGCGAGCTCTTGTCTCTCGGACTGCCTTCGCTGCTACTTCGACTATCATCACGGCGCCGTGCTTGTTTTCCTCGACCACGACGCGGTGACCTGTCCCTTCTTGGCGAAGAACTCCTACGTTTGCGGGATGCTTCCCTATCCTTGTCCTTCTCCTTCTCCTGTTCCTTCTCCAGCTGCTCTGCGGCCTTCTTTCGATCATAAGTGGCGAGCCTTGCGGCCGCCAGCCCTAATCCCTTGCGCACTTGTTTATACTGTTCCGCCCGAGGATCGCTTTCTGTCGGTTGGTTCATCTGCATGTAAGTTGCTGCGGCTAGAACCGCGGCAGCAGGAGTTTGCGGGTAGACATTGCCATCGTCGTCGACTTGCATGAGAGAAGGAGTGATTGATCTGCTGGTTCCGGCTAGGGACTCATTGTTCCTGGATGTAGATGTGTGTCCCTTCCTCGCGGGTCGGGTTCCAACCGAGGGTGTTATGGACAGCCCGGCTCGCCTTTGGCTCGACTCGTCCGCCGCTCTTCTTCGGCGGGCCAGATCTATCCGAGCGTCCTTGATAGTCGTGGCTGCTCTCACTAGGTGATAGTGGTAGGCAACCATGTCTTCGTGTGAGGCCCCGGATGCGGGTGGCTTGCTCGTTCGCATAGCCTCCTTTGCTCGGTTCCAGGATTCCCGTGAGACGCCGATTATGTTGCGCTCTGCCGCGCTGTGTTCTGTTTCCGAGGCTTGTTCTGATCCTGCTATGCAGACTTGAGCCAGTCGAGGCTCGTGCGTCCTAGGCGTAGGTCGGAAGTTTCTTTGAATTCTTGATGGTTCCTCTGTCGAGAGGGTATGGTAGTCGTTGGCGTTGAAGCGGATGGACTCGCCGCTTTTCTCCAGATGACGGCGTGAGTCGACAGCTCCAGATTCAGTTTCCGATTCATCCGAGAAGTGGAGGATTCCGTCCCTGTTGGTCACGAATTTTAGGCTCCCGAACGTCAAGGTGACGCTTTTCTCCGGATCCTCGAATACCGGGCGCGATTCCGGCGAGTGAGGTGTGACCACGACAGATCTGATCCATATAGGATTGTTCGGAGCCGTAGTCGATGGTTTCCAACGAGAGTGCGTTGTCGATGAAGCCGAAGATGCCGGTGATCCAGCGCCCGTCGTCCCCACGGTCGGCGCCAATTGTCGAATCTCTGACTCTACAAATCCCTTAGGTGACCCTATCGGGTTTCGACTAGGAGAATTCATGAGCGCTGGTGGAATCGTCGGCTAGACAGGGGGCGAGATTTACCCAGGTTCGGGGCCCTCGCAGAGGTAAAACCCTTACTCCTGCCTCTTGTCGATCTGTATTGATGGAAAGATCGGTTACAATGGTGGTGCTCGAATCGAGAGTAAGGTCTCGAGTTCAAGGTTTCGATGGTGAGGTGTTGCTTGGTCCTCTCCCGGGGGGCTCTCCTGGCCTTATATAGATGGCCAGGTCTCAAATCCTACCCGGAGAGGATTCGAATTCTAACTAAGTCGGTTACATGTTTCCTATCTTAACCCGCAAGTTAGTGCGGGTGGGCTTCACGTGGGCCTTCTGGAGTATTCTAAGGGCTCCTCTTCTTGGGCCTTTAACCTTGGGCCTGAGAGGGGGTGTCCTTATTCGCAGGGTCCAGGATCCATATCTTCGTCAAAAACAAAAACGGTTTAGGAATTAACGCGTCTGTTAATGACTCATTAAGTTTTCCCAAGCGAAAAAATAAACGCTCTCGGCTCGGCTTATTCCGGCAACCCGCGGCGCGACGCGTCGTGACGAGGCGGCCGGCGGAGGAGGAGCGCGTGTGGCACACCTCTCTGAAGGATCGAGAGGTTAACTAGAGGGGGGGTGAATAGGTTAACTACAAATTTTAACTTCTTTTTCAAGTTAACAAGGTAATGCTCAAATATAGGTTATCTAGATTATGCAACTAGGTGAACAATCCTATATGTTGAGCAAGTACAACTAGCACAAGGTAAGTATATGACTAAGCTAGTAGTAACTAGTAAAGGTAAGTTGAGGAATAACCGAACATAGTGACGCGGAGATTTATCCCGAAGTTCACTTCCCAATGGAAGCTAATCTCCGTTGGAGCGGTGCGTTGCCACCAAAGTGGAAAACCGAGTAGGCCTCAAATGCCACATCGTATCTCCTTCGAGTCCTTCCACCGATGTGGATAGGCTCGAATCACTATGTTGCCGTTGAGGTTGACAACTAGAACCTTTACAAGGATGAGGCACACTCCACAAGATTGGAGGGTCCTCACCAAATCCCAAGAGCCTCCAAGACTCCGAGAAGCAAGATCCACGGGCACAAAAGCACCGGTGATATCAACAAGGCTCCGAGCTCCGATGAACTAAGAGAAACAAGATTCCTAGCTCTAATGAACTAAGAATGACAAGATCCCTAAGGGATGAGTGGGTGGATTTCTAATCGACTCGGTGGAGTTGTAGATCCGGGGTGTCTCCTTCAAATCCTAAAGTATCACGAGCTTTGGTTGGGGATTTGTGGAGATCTTGTTCTTGAGCTTGAGCTTGGTCAATCAATGGTGGTGTGAGAAAGTGTGGGTGAGATTGACAAAGCCAAAAGGTAGGTGGAGGCGTCCTTTTATACGTGGGTGTAATACGGCCGTTGGGGGGCAGTTTTCCACCTTACAGCACCCCCCCCCGGCCTTGGGGCCGGCCTGGCCGGCCAGGGCCGGGCGCATCCCACCCCGGCCTGGGCCGGCGTGGAGCGAGGGGAGAGGCCGGCGTGGGGTGATGGAGGGCCGGCCTGGGGGCCCGGCCAGGCCGGCGTGGGGCTCAGGCGAGGCCGGCTTGGGGGCAGCCAGCCACCCAGCCAGCCCGGCCTGGGGCCGGCGTGGGAGCGAGGCGGGGCCGGGCCCCCACCCGAAGCGCCCGGCCTGGCACCCGGCCTGGGGCCGGCGGGGGCAGTGGGGTGAGGCCGGACCCCCACCCGAGCATCCCGGCCTGGCACCCGGCCTGGGGCCAGCGTGGGGCACGGCGAGGCTGGCGCCAGCCCGGCCTAGAGCCCCGCCAGGCCGGCCAGGCAGGCCGGCCACCCCTTTTCTTCCTCTCTCTTTTCCCTTTCTTCTTTGTTCCTTCTTCTTTCTTTCGCATCTTTTTCTGTAAGCTTTTCTCTCTTATTGCTGCAACTTGTATGATGTTTACGGGTAGATCTTTTCTGAGTACACTTAGCAAAACACATTAGTCCATCTATATGTTGTAATCAAACACTCAAAATAGGATTTAGGAACTATGTTGTTTCAATCTCCCCCTTTTTGATGTTTGATGACAACATACGGATTTGCGTAAGAAATAATTTTGCATGGCTATTTGTGAGATAATTAGCATATATTCGTACTCCCCCTATTTGTGTGCCCAAAACAATTGACATGTATATTTGATAATCATGTTGAGTGCACCTAACATAATCTCATCTTCATACCATGTTTTATAAGATGATGTAGTATATGATGTGACTACGATATACTTATGTGAAGTGCGAGAATTTATCCAATCATGATTTTAACATTGAAGATACACATGTATGAACACAAAGATGAGCAATAGTATTTACCACTATAATGATCTTACCATAGCAACACATCAAATAGTGAGTAGATGAAATAACATAATAGCCTTGCTATGATCTTCAATATATCAACTATCACACGCATAATATATAGATAGAAAGTACGATAGATAAATAAAGACATAGTCTTACAATAACACCAAAGTTCACCAAACCACACAAATAGTCTCAACTAAAAATGACGAAAGCAAATAGCGAAGATAAGACGCAAATGGATGCATGAAATGCAATGCAATGCGTGAGTGTTTCTCCCCCTTGGCATCATACACCAAAAAGAGAGAAAAATGCAATCCCAATCACTCGTCACCCATCTCATCATCTTCCTCAATCAAGTCCTTTGGAGGAGCCTGACTGGAGCTGGCAGTGGTAGTGTAGGGCGCCGCAAACGAGCCGAGTGAGCTAGCATCATCTCCACACCAATAAGTATGTTGAGACTTCCACAGATCCTCTGAAATCTCTTCTGAGCTGGGAGGACTAAGGGGGATCTTAAGAGCAGTCTGGATGGAACGTTGTTGGCGACTAGAGGCCTTGCCCTTGCGATAGGCCTCATAATCCTGATGCTGCTTATCAATGAAGAAGCAGTTCATCTTCTGGAGAATCTTCTTAAGGTTGAAAGTTTCAGGAGGAGGACTTGGAGAAGGAGAGCGGCACACCCCCTGAGATGTACTAGGAGCAAAGGACTCGGTGCGGGTGCGCTTAGGCCGTGGATCATCAGCTGACTCAGGTGCAGCATCAAGCATAAGAATAGACTTCTTGGGAGTCACCTTGGCATAATTGTTGATGAGACCAGCGGGGATCTTGGTCTCAATAAGGCGCTGAATATACGAGCCATAGATGGGAACCCGCTTTTCACGAACCACAGTCTGCATCTCATGCCACATGTAATCCAGAACATCCAATTGCTTCTTGGCCCTCATTTGAGACTCGATGTGATATAGAAGGTTGATCATCCACTTGCGTACCTCGCCCTTCTCACCAAATTTGGCATTGATGGTATTGCGAAGAATAGCGTGCACCATATACCAATGTTCAGAAAAGAACTTGACTTTAGGAATATGCATGGAGCCGGTACCTTCGGGATAACAATGGCGAATACCCTCCTTGGCTTTCATAACATTCTTGGAATCACCATGAATGCGGAAATAGAACATATAATCAAACCGATACTCGGGAATACCCAGAATGGTACCAAAATCATCCATAGTAGCAACACACTTGGAGCCACCGCTCATCCATGTCAATGTACGCGGTAGCCGCCTGGGGCCTCCAGATGAGAAGTGAACGGTAGCATAAAACTCCTTGAGCAGCTCTAGGGAAAATGGATAGGCAAGATTGTCACCCATGAGAGGAGTGATGTTGTGGTAGTCCATGAGTTCCATAACTTCAGGCCACTTGGTGCGAGTATACTCAATATCAAAGTAATGTTGATCCACATGACCATGCTGAAGCTTGCCAAGAATAAAGTCATGCATAACTTGATGCATCTTGCAATAGAACCTTGGATCAGGGCATGTACGTTCACCAAACTCATAAGGATTAAATTTCAGCCTTGCTTCCTCAAAGTCGGTGGTGCTAAGACCACCCCAGTTCGTGACCACGGGTTCCTGTGGATTGATTGGAAGAGATGAACCATGTCTCCGTGAGGGAGTAGAACCAACAACCTCCGCGGCACTCTTCTTGCGAGAGGTGTGAGGGCGGAGAGAGCGGGGGACCTCAGACTCATTTTGGGGATTGGAATCACCTGAAACATATGATGCATGGATATGGAGCATGATAATGAGTGCACATGGTCGTGGGTTGAGAGAAAATAATTAATCCATGAATATATGTGATAGCGACATGGTGAAAAACAAACACGAGCACACAATATGAATGAAGACAAGGCACATTATTATTAGTGTGAGCACATTATCATAGCATGTGTATAGGATTGGGTGGTGTTCTTAGTGAAAAAATAGGCATGAAAAAAAATTCATTGGGCATGATACTAGAAACACCATTATTATGTAAAAAAATAGGGCATAGCATACACATCGTGTCACAATAAACATAATAGTTTAGAAGCACAACACTAGGACAATCATATCAATAATGTGGAAAAAAAATCTTTTTTTTTGAACCATGGCCAAACATGAGATAATAATTTGCAAAGTTACGTAAAAACATAGTATCATACGGCTAGAACATAAGGAGAATATGACATCAACATAGCATGGCATAGGAATAGGTGGAGCATATGACATCAACAAATCATAACATAGCATAGCGGTATGACCCCTAGCATTAATAGATGGAAAAAAATTCTAACACATGAACACTAGCACTAGCACACCGATAGATAGCACTCACATACACGTAATCTATAGAAAACCCCAAAGAAAAATTACCCGAGTTCGAAGCCATCTTCAAAAAAAAGGCACTAGGCAATAAAAGGGACCGATCTCCTCCAATAAGGGGCCAACGAGAAATCTGTGTGGAGCAGGTGGCGGAGAAGGGAGAGGGCTTGCGGATCCGTGAATTTGGGTGGTAGGGATGGGCTAGGGAGGTGGGGGGAGGGGGTAGGGATGGGCTAGGGATGGGCTAGGGAGGTGGGGGTAGGGATGGACTTCCACTCTCTCTTTTTTGTTTTTGGTTTTTTTTCGGCTGTTGGGTTGGGTTGGGTTTGTGTGTGTGTGTTTTTTTGTAGAAAAAAATCCTAAAGCAAAGTGAACCTACACAACTACCAAGCCACAACACGCAACAACAAAAATACAAAAAAAATTCCAATTCAAGGATTTTCATGACATATACTCTAATAAACAAAAACGACAAGGTGAAGCTAGTGTCTTAATAGCACATTTTCGTGAGTTTGTTTCTTAGAGCAATTTTATTTGACCATGTGCACGAATGAAATGAGGATGATGACATGCATATGATGTTTTCATTTGTATCCAACAGAGAAAAAAAAATGAGAAACGAAATGAGCAACATTGGATACGAATGACATATGAAAACACGTGGAAAGGCAAATAAGTGAACACTCGAACACAAATGTCTCATTGATATAAACACCAATCAAAAATTGGGCGGTGGCCGTAGCCACCATGTATGAGTATGTTCGATATGTCACCGCGAAGATGTATCTTGGGTGCATTGTCGAAACTCATCATTGAAGCACATGATGTCATTAAAAATGATCATTAGGCATGATTTGTTTATTTATGCATTATAAAGGTAGTGTTGGCTCATTGATTGAGCTACACTCCCCCTATGTCTATGCGTGCATCTAGAATCCAAATAAGAGTCTAGTAAGGGTGTGTATGCAAGAATTTCAATCAACTAAAATTGCTTGCACATACGATGTTGAGCTCACTCCTCAATTCCTTGAATCTCTTCACATCTAGAGGCTTGGTAAGGATGTCGGCAAGTTGATCTTTAGTGTTGACATAAGAAAGTGAGATATCACCATTGGCCACATGATCCCGAATAAAATGATACCGAATCTCAATATGCTTGGTCTTGCCATGAAGTACCGGATTGTGACCAATCTTAATAGCACTCTCATTGTCACATAAAAGAGGCATTGTCTTAATCTTAATTCCAAAATCCTTAAGACATTGCCTCATCCATAAGAGTTAAGAGCAACAACTTGCGGTGGAAATATACTCCGCTTCCGTGGAGGAGGTGGCAATGCAATTTTGCTTCTTGGAAGACCAACACACAAGGGACCTACCAAGGAATTGGCAAGCAGCCGAGGTTGATTTTCTATCCACTTTGTCACCTCCCCAATCCGCATCCGAGTATCCCACAAGATCAAAAGTTGTGTTTGATGGATACCAAAGCCCATGTGTGGGAGTGTCAACCAAGTACCTAAGAATCCTCTTGACCGCAATCATATGGCTTTCCTTGGGGTTAGATTGAAATCTTGCACACAAACCCACACTAAACATAATGTCCGGTCTAGATGCACAAAGGTAAAGCAAAGATCCAATGATAGATCGATAAAGTTTGGGGTCTACCGGTATACCTTCATGATCCATAGTAAGATTCGTGGTTGTTGGCATTGGATAAGGTAGTGGTTTGGCATTGTTCATATCAAATTTCTTGAGCATGTCTTGAATATATTTGGCTTGACAAATAAAAGTCCCTTCATAATATTGCTTGATCTCAAAGCCTAGAAAGAACTCTAATTTTCCCATCATAGACATCTCAAATTCACTTGTCATTAGTTTTGCAAATTGATCTACAAAACTCACGTTAGTGGATCCAAATATAATATCATCAACATATACTTGACATACAAAGAAATGTCCATCTACACTTTTGGTAAAGAGAGTGGGATCAATTACCCCAAGTACGAAACCACGATCCACTAAGAACTCCTTTAAATGATCATACCAAGCACGTGGGGCTTGTTTGAGGCCATACAAAGCCTTATGGATAAAGTAGACGTGGTTAAGATACTTGGGATCCTCGAACCCCGGAGGTTGTTTAACATATACCATTTCATTTAGAGGTACATTTAGAAAAGCACTTTTAACATCCATTTGATGCAAGATGAAGTTATGACTAGTGGCAAATGCAAGTAATATACGAATGGATTCAAGCCTAGCTACGGGAGCGAAAGTTTCACCGTAGTCAAGTCCTTCGACTTGAGAGTAGCCTTGAGCAACCAATCGAGCCTTGTTGCGAATCACTTGCCCATGAGAATCTTGCTTGTTTTTTAACACCCATTTAGTTCCAATGATATTATGATCCTTGGGTCTTTCCACTAGTGACCATACTTTGTTTCTTTCAAAATTATGGAGCTCTTCATGCATAGCTTGAACCCAATCTTCATCTTCAAGAGCATCATAAACTTTGATGGGTTCAACATGAGAGACATATGAATGAAAACCACAAAACTTGAGTACTTGTCCACGAGTGGAGACACTTCTCCCCAAGCCACCAATGATGTTCTTTTGATATAGTGACTTTTGTTGCAATCTTGATGCTTGACGAGTCATGATACGAACAAGTGCATCATCGGGATTTTCATTGGGGGGAATATCCTCATCATTTCCTTCATCAAGGCCATTGTCCACTCGTATTGGAGTTCTTGGTGACGAAGCACCAAAATCATTTCCACCATTATCATTGGGTGGATCTTGATCACTTTCTTGATGAGAGGTATCCACATGAAGGTCTTCTTCTTGCTCTTGGTCTACCATTTGATTGGTGGTTGATGTAGAGGGCTCCACTTGCGTGGAGCTAGTTCCATCCTCATTTGCCACAAGGTGTCCCTCAACGGGTATAAGTGGACCTACACCCATTCTTCCTATGGCTATGGAGGACGGTTCATCACCTACAACATCACAATCAATTTGCTCCACTTGGGAGCCATTATCCTCATGAAATTCCACATTAATAGATTCTTCAACACACCCGGTGGATATGTTGTAGACTCTATAAGTGTGGGAGTTCGTGGCATAACCAACAAGAATGCCTTCAAAAGTTCTAGCATCAAACTTAGACAATCTAGTTCCCTTTATGTAGACTTGGCATTTGCACCCAAAAACTCGAAGATATTTGAGGTTGGGTTTGTTACCGGTTAGGAGCTCATATGGAGTCATGCCAATCATCGGACGAAGGAAGAGTCAGTTAGATAGATGACAAGCGGTGTTGATGGCTTCGGCCCAAAAGTTATATGGGGATTTGAATTCGGCCATCATAGTTCTTGCCATATCAATAAGTGTGCGATTCTTCCTCTCCTCTACACCATTTTGTTGAGGGGTGTACGCGGCGGAATATTGATGTCTTATCCCCTCTTCACTCAAGAATTCATCCATGGTGTAGTTCTTGAACTCGGACCCATTGTCACTCCTAATGGACAAGATCTTGGTGTCATATTGGCGTTGCACTTCGGTGGCCCAAGTTATGAATCTTTCTTGAGTTTCACTCTTCTTCTTGATGTAGAAAACCCAAGTGTATCTTGTATAATCATCAACAATAACCAAACAATACTTCTTGCCACCAAGACTATCATATGTGGAAGGCCCAAATAAATCCAAGTGAATGCGCTCAAAGGGTCTTGTTGTGGCGATGATTGATGTCTTGGGATGATTCTTCTCATGCATCTTTCCGGCAATACAAGAGCTACAAGGACGATCTTTGGAAAAATTCACACTTGTTTGTCCTAGCACATGCTCACCCTTCACAAGAGTTTGTAGATTTCTCATACCGACGTGGCCTAGGCGGCGATACCAAAGCCACCCCACGTCGGATTTGGCCATTAGACATGTGGCGATATGTGTAGTTTCTTTCGAGAAATCCACTATGTACATACCATTTTCCACAAATCCAACAAAGGCTACTTTAAGAGAAATAGTGTGAAGGACAAGCACATGATGACGCCCAAATACACATGTAAAATTGCACCCACAAAGTTGCAAGACGGAAAGAACATTATAGCCAAGGGACTCAACAAGGAGGACTTTCTCAATGGATGAATCCGGATAAATGACCACCTTGCCATGTCCCAATACCTTAAGTTGTGAGCGATCACCAATAGTTACATGAGCAAATTTGCGGAGTTGGAGCTTCAAGTCTTCTAATACTTCTTTGCTTCCGGTCATATGTGCGGAACAACCACTATCAATCATCCATGATGTTCCACCGGAAATACAACCCTACAATGAATCAACTTCTTGTCTTAGGTACCCATTTTTGGATGGGTCCTTTTTTGTTAGTCACAAGGGTCTTGGGAACCCAAATAGCATGCTTGTAATCATAACCATATGGGGTTCCTACATACTTTGCATAAACATGGACATTAATAGATTTAAGAAGCACATAAGATGGGTTATATTTTCCCGCAAAGTTGTTGTGAGTAGTAGTGTTCCTAGGAACAATACTTTTAGCAATAATATCAAACTCATCTTCCTCATTAGCCAACTCCCCCTCCTTCACAAAAACAATAGAGTTAGTGGAGGGAGTTGACTTCTTCTTGTAAGCCACCTTGGATGTGGAACCAAAACCAAGGCCTTCTTTGCCAATAACTCTCTTATGATTACTCAAAAGATCATTGAGGTTCTTTTGGCCTTGGATGCATGTGGAAAGACCTTTGTTGAGTTGTGCCTTCAAGCTATTGTTCTCCTCTATGAGAGTTGCCTTGACACACAAAGGGTTAGTAGCACAAGAGTTTTCATTCACAACTCTTACTCCTTTTAAGGTTTTGAGCTCATTTGAGATAGTACGATGATCAATTTTAAGCTTATCAAAATCCTTAATGAGTTCATTATAACCTTGGTTAGTTGCATCATTTAAACTCATGAATTCCGTTACCTTAGCAAAAGCATGTTGACAATCAAGTTTTACTTTAGCTATGTCAATTGCAAAGGTTTCTTCTATGCTTTCTCTTAAGCAATGTGATTCATCTAGAGCTTTCTCAAGCTCCTCAATTTTACTAGCATCATCACGAGCAAACTTTTCAAGTAACATTATTCTCTCCTCATGTTCATCAATGAGGCCATGTGCCTCACTTAATTGATCCATGAGAGAGACAAAAATAGATTTAGTTTCTCCTTCTAGCTTTTCAACAAAGTTTGTCAAAGGGTCTTCCTCGACACAATTTAGTAGTGAAGGAATAGAGGAGTTAGCAAGTTTAAGTGTAGGAGTCACCTTTGGGGGTATACCCTTGGCCATGAAGCACTTGTGACTCGAAGGACCCTTGTGGTCATTTGGGTTGGAGAAGAGAGAGCTTAAGTTAGGAGGTACGACGCCCCTAGCCATGGCCGCCATACCTACTTGTTCGCCTTCACCATTACTCTCTTCACCACCGGATGTGTACTCAACTTCTTTTGCAATCAATGCCCTAGGAGGGCCTCTCTTGATGAAGTTCTTGTACTTGGGAGTGAAAGTGGATTTCTTGATGAGTCTTCCGCCATTCTCAATTCTACTCTTGAAGGGGCACTCAGCAACGAAGTGCTCGGAATCTCCACAATTGAAGCAAGTTCTTGCTTTCTTTGTGCTTGAGGATTCCTTCCCTTTATTCTTGGTGGCATTGGATCTAAAGTCTCCTTTCTTCCACCACTTGTGTTGAGCAAGAGCCAAGCATTCTTCATGTTATGTCCTCATTTCTTTCTCGGAGACCTCATGAGTGGATCCACCATAATCACTTGAGTCATTATCTTCATGGGGAATGACCTTGGCCTTCAAGGCAAGAGATGCTTTCTTTGCTCCGTTTACACGGGCCATGACATCATCGGAGGTTTGCTTCATGACCTTTAGAGTGATAAAAAGACCTAAGACATCATTGGGGGATAGGTCCAAATAGTCGGCCCTTGCTTGTACATTCATCACCATGTTTTCATTGTATGGCATCAAGGTGAGTAGAAATTTCTCCTTGACCCAATTCTCCGTACAATCCGTGAATCCACTATCTCTCATATCATTTACAAGAGCCTTGAGTCTTATAAACATGTCTTCTATGTTCTCTCCATCACCCAAATGAAAGTGTTCAACTTTTCTTTGAATGATTGACCTCTTGGACCTTTGGAGGTTGACATTGCCGTCAAACATATCGACAAGACCATCATAAGCTTTCTTTGCACTAGTGAAGGACCGGATGTGCTCAACTCCTTCCTTTTCCATTGCCCTCTCCAACATGTGCAAAGCATGAGCGTTGAGTTGCTCATCTATGATGTCACTTGAGCTTAGATTTGCAGGGTCCTTTGGCTCATACCCTTTTTCAAAAATTCTCCATATTTGCATTGAAGAGCTGCACATGTAAGACTTCATGGAAGCTTTCCAATTAGTAAAACGATGTCGATCCACCAAAGGAGGTGGACCAAGATGAGAAACATGTGGATGTTGAACATTAGGATCATTGTTATAAGCAAAGCCAAAAGAATTTCCATCACTACCATTTAATGGTGAAGATGATGCGGATGCTTCTTTAGTTGGAATGGGTTTTCCATGTTCATCTAAAATAATCTTTTCACTAGATTGTCTAGATGGAGATGTCAATTATTTTATTAGTCCCTCCATCTTTTTCTCGAAAGTATCAATCATAGCTTGGATTAGCTTTTGAATCCCATCCATGGTGATGGGATCATCGGCCATACTTACCTCCTCTTTTAGGCGGTAAAGCCTATATAAAGAGACGAGGCTCTGATACCAATTGAAGGATCGAGAGGTTAACTAGAGGGGGGTGAATAGGTTAACTACAAATTTTAACTTCTTTTTCAAGTTAACAAGGTAATGCTCAAATATAGATTATCTAGATTATGCAACTAGGTGAACAATCCTATATGTTGAGCAAGTACAACTAACACAAGGTAAGTATATGACTAAGCTAGTAGTAACTAGTAAAGGTAAGTTGAGGAATAACCGAACATAGTGACGCGGAGATTTATCCCGAAGTTCACTTCCCAATGGAAGCTAATCTCCCTTAGAGCGGTGCGGTGCCACCAAAGTGGAACACCGAGTAGGCCTCAAATGCCACACCGTATCTCCTTCGAGTCCTTCCACCGATGTGGATAGGCTCGAATCACTATGTTGCCGTTGAGGTTGACAACTAGAACCTTTACAAGGATGAGGCACACTCCACAAGATTGGAGGGTCCTCACCAAATCCCAAGAGCCTCCAAGACTCCGAGAAGCAAGATCCACGGGCACAAAAGCACCGGGGATATCAACAAGGCTCCGAGCTCCGATGAACTAAGAGCAACAAGATTCCTAGCTCCAATGAACTAAGAATGACAAGATCCCTAAGGGATGAGTGGGTGGATTTCTAATCGACTCGGTGGAGTTGTAGATCGGGGGTGTCTCCTTCAAATCCCAAAGTATCACGAGCTTTGGTTGGGGATTTGTGGAGATCTTGTTCTTGAGCTTGAGCTTGGTCAATCAATGGTGGTGTGAGAAAGTGTGGGCGAGATTGACAAAGCCAAAAGGTAGGTGGAGGCGTCCATTTATACGTGGGTGTAATACGGCCGTTGGGGGGGCAGTTTTCCACCTTACAGCACCCCCCCCAGCCTGGGGGCCGGCCTGGCCGGCCAGGGGGAGCCAGGGCCGGGCGCATCCCACCCCGGCCTGGGCCGGCGTGGAGCGAGGGGAGAGGCCGGCGTGGGGTGATGGAGGGCCGGCCTGGGGGCCAGGCCGGCGTGGGGCTCAGGCGAGGCCGGCGTGGGGGCAGCCAGCCACCCAGCCAGCCCGGCCTGGGGCCGGCGTGGGAGCGAGGCGGGGCCGGCCCCCACCCGAAGCGCCCGGCCTGGGGCCGGCGGGGGCAGTGGGGTGAGGCCGGACCCCCACCCGAGCAGCCCGGCCTGGCACCCGGCCTGGGGCCGGCGTGGGGCACGGCGAGGCTGGCGCCAGCCCGGCCTAGAGCCCGGCCAGGCCGGCCAGGCAGGCCGGCCACCCCTTTTCTTCTTCTCTCTTTTTCCTTTCTTCTTCGTTCCTTCTTTCTTTCGCATCTTTTTCCGTAAGCTTTTCTCTCTTATTGCTGCAACTTGTATGATGTTTACGGGTAGATCTTTTCTGAGTACACTTAGCAAAACACATTAGTCCATCTATATGTTGTAATCAAACACTCAAAATAGGATTTAGGAACTATGTTCTTTCACTCTCCTCTTTCCTTGCCAACTCATACATGAGTTAGAATGGCTCACCTTATAAGGTGGTTCCATCCTCTCCAAACTAGCATTGTGGGACTAAACTAGTCCCACTCTCTCCAATTGTATTTATTCATGAATGGGCCTGGAAAATTTCGGAATTTAGTTGGGCTTTGAGGCTGAGCCTAATATAAAGAATTTGGGGCCAAGCCCAATATAATTCTAACAATCCCCCACAAAGTGTCATTGACACATCTCATGTTCTTTGTTCCAAAACATTGTTTATATACCGGTTTTTAGTGGAGACTGTTAAGTTGAACTTCCACTTAGAACCTTATGCTACACTAGTTCACAACTTGAATAGTGGAGTACGCATTGAACTACAAGTTTTCTGTGATACCAGTTTCACACAACGTCTGAACCGATACTAGGCTGCCGCAAGGCTTCCCTGCGGGTGGAGCGTATGCGTCATACTCCGAAGGCCTTTCATGAGTTTATTAGAGAGCACCCGATTCTCATAGACTACGACGTTTAACAGTCATACTCATATAGGTGAGTTCCTCAGGAAATGTTCTGCAGGACACATCTCTGCTTATATAAATAAGCCACTTGGGACATATTCAGACAAATGTCAACCTACCATACAGATTAGGAGAGTACTGCATATTCATGGAGTGGGATAAAATATAAGGATACTCTCTTCTCAGCCGACCAACAGCTTGTCTCCCACTTCTAATTCACGGGATCTCCGATCACATAGAGTGGGTTACCACTATGGACAACTCATATTGTGGGTCTCAAACCCATCTCCCTCGATGCATTATCTATCACATTCCGTGATAAACCATTTGTGAAGGAATCTTTCAAGTTCATAGATGTTTGGATATAATCCAGCGCAATAACTTACGGAGTTTTTCAATTACCTGACAGATTTCAATCTCCTCTTCACATGTCTTGATGACTTCGCATTATCCTTGGAACTGTTCACTTTGATGATCACAGTTTGATTATCACAGTTTATTAAGATTGCGGGTATTGGTTTTTCAACCACAGGCAAGTCCATCAAGAGCTCACGAAGCCACTCTGCTTCAAAAGTGGATGTGTCTAATGCTGCGAGTTCTGCTTCCATGGTTGACCTTGTTAAGATGGTCTGCTTGCAAGACTTCCAAGAAATAGCGCCACCATCAAGTGTAAAAACATAACCACTAGTGGCCTTAAGCTCATCAGCATCAGCTATCCAATTATAATCACTATATCCTTCCAGAACCCTTAGGTTCCCGGTATAGTGAATTCCATAGCTCGCAGTGCCTTTTAATTAGCGCATAACTCTCTCAAGCACACGCCAATGATCATCTCCCAGATTGGAAACAAACCGGCTCAATTTTCTCACAACACAAGAGATGTCAGGCCTCATGGCACTCGCCAAATACATAAGCGAGCCTATAATCTGAGAATACCTCAGTTGATCTCTAGTAATTTGTCGATTCTTTCGAAGCAACACACTAGCATCATATGGAGTTGAAGAAGGCTTGCAGTCACTATACCCGAAGCGACTCAATACTTTTTCCACATAGGGAGACTGAAGCAGTGTGATCCCACCATTATCATCTCTCAGCAGCTTGATGTTCAAGATAACATCACCTACTCCTAGAACCTTCATCTCAAAACAGCGATATAAGAAATCCTTAACTTCCTTGATTAACTCAAGATTGGTCCCAAAGATCAATATTTTTCATCGACATATAAACATAGAATAACTCTCTCGCCCCCACCATGGCGATAGTACACACACTTGTCAGCTTCGTTTACAACAAAGCCTTCAGCAGTCAAAGTCCTTTCGAACTTCTCATGCCATTTCTTAGGTGCTTTCTTGAGGTTGTATAATGATTTCAATAACTTGCACACCTTGCCTTCCTGGCCGGGTACGACCAAACCATCTGGCTGCTCCATATAAATTTCCTCGTCCAATTATCCATTAAGGAAAGCCGTCTTAACTTCCATTTGATGAACGAGAAGACCGTGCGAGGCAGCCAGTGAAAGTAGCACACGAATAGTGGTCAATCTAGCCACAGGAGAGTAAGTATCAAAGAAGTCCTCACCTTCTTTTTGGGTATAACCCTTGGCCACAAGCCTTGCCTTGTACTTCTCAATTGTACCATCAGGCCTAAGCTTTTTCTTGAACACCCACTTACATCCTACAGGTTTACACCCATAAGGACGATCAGTGATTTCCCAGGTTCCGTTAGACAAGATGGAATCCATCTCGCAACGGACAACCTTCTTCCAGTAGTCAGCATCAAGAGATGCATAGGCTTCTGAAATGGTCCTGGGTGTGTCATCCACGAGGTACATAATGAAGTCATTACCAAAGGACTTTGCAGTCCTATGTCTCTTGCTCCTTACAGGAACTTCATTGTCATCCTCCTCGGGATTCTCAATGTGTTCTATCGGAATGGTGGGTTCAAGAATCTTAGCTAATTCCTGACTAGATGAACCAAGTTTCTCCTGATTTGATGAGCTAGGCATATCCTTCATAGGAAATATGTTCTCAAAGAAAGTCGCATCATTTGACTCCATAATCGTACCAACATGCATGTCGGATACCTCAGATTTTACTATCAAAAATCTATAACCAATGCTATTAAAAGCATAGCCCAGAAGAACACAATCTACGGTTTTTGGTCCAAGCTTGCGCTTCTTGGGAATTGGTATATTGACTTTCGCCAAACAACCCCAAGTACGTAGGTAGGAGAGTTTCAACCTTTTCCTTTCCCATTCCTGGAGTAATGGTTTTATTCTTTGTGGGAACTCGGTTTAGGACATGACATGCAATCATTAGCGCCTCCCCCCACCATGCCTTGGAGAGACCCAAAGTATCTAACATGGCGTTAACGAAATCAGACAACGTTCGGTTCTTTCTTTCAGCCACCCCATTTGACTGAGGTGAGTAGGGAGGCGTCCTCTCATGAATAATTCCATGTTCCGCACAAAACGAATTAAACTCGTTGGAAAATTAATTTTACGATCAAGTTGGTTCTCAGCTTTGGCCTTATAGTTCTTGAAATAAGTTAAAGCTTCATCTTTAGATTTCAGAAGATAGACATAGCAATATCTAATGGATTCATCAATAAGTGTCATGAAATATTTCTTTCCACCTTTTGTCAATACGCCATTCATCTCACAAAGATTATAATGTATAAGTTCTAGTGGTGCCAAGTCTCTCGCCTCCGCAGTCTTATGAGATTTGCGAGGTTGCTTAGCTTGAACACACACTTGACATTTGGAACCTTTAATAGTACTCAATTTCGGAATTAAACTCATATTTGCTAATCGCGTCATGCAACCAAAATTAATATGACAAAGTCGTGAATGCCAAACATTGGAATCATCATCGTGGCAAACATGATTAATAACTTTGGTGCAAATATCTGACAAGGACAAGCGGAACAAGCCTCCGCACTCATAGCCTTTACCAATAAATTGTCCATACTTGGAAATTACAACTTTATTAGACCCGAAAACCAACTTAAAACCATCTCGACATAAATGTGAGTCACTGACGAGATTTTTATTGATGGAGGGCACATGATGAACGTTCTTCAGTCGCACGACCTTCCCCAAAGTAAACTTCAGATCGACCGTACTAACACCACGAACAGTAGCATGTGACCCGTTTCCCATCAACACGGGGGAAGTCCCTGTGACCTGATAAGAAGAGAACATGGAAGCATCAGCACAAACATGTACATTGGCACTTTATCAACTAACCATTTAGGTGAATGACAAACTGAAAGAATAGTAGGAACTATACCGTACCCAGAATCCTTCATCTCAGTGTCATCCATGACAACATTAGCGGTCGTGCCGCTGTTCTCCTGCTGCTGCAACTCATAACGCTTAGGGCATCTTGAAGCCCAATGAGTCAGTTCACCGCAAACGTGACATGACCCCTTCCTCTTCTTGAAGTTGTAGAGTGTGGCGGCTTAAATTTGCCATCGGGGTTTGCCTTTACCCTCAGATTTCTTCTTGTTATATTTAGCCTTGTTGGGCGGGTAGTGTTTCTTCTGTACCACATGGGCAGCAGAACCTACCTCAGCAACCCGAGCATGTATATCCTTTGCTCTCGCCTTCTCTTCCACATCAAGAGATCCGATGAGGTCCAAAACGGAAAACTCATGTCTCTTGTGTTTCAGAGAAGTAGCAAAGGTGCTCCATGAAGATGGAAGCTTGGAAATAATGCCTCCAGCCACAAATTTGTACGGTAACATACACTTAAAGTGCTCAAGTTCTTTAGCGAGTGATTGTATCTCATGAGCCTGTTGAACAATCGAACGCTCATCAGTCATCCTGTAGTCATAATAGTATTGAGGTTGACAAACCTAGCTCACGGAGGGCGCGTTCATCCCCCTAGAGCTGTCGCGATTCCATTGTTGCGTCCAGCCGGAGGACTACCTCCCTCGCAATGAGGAGCTGCATCTTATAACACAACCCACCTGCATCATATTATGTATTAATGACTATCGGTATATGATCTGATTTGCCAGAATCTGCATTTACCATGCCAGCTAGAGGGAACATATCTAGCCATCTAGGATCACACCATCCCGCCTCGATGTGCTTGTTGATACATATATCAATAAAATTAGGGGTAACCTATTTCGATGTCTGTAATGTCATTATTCCAAAACATCACTAATCCGCCGCTTCTTCCATCACTAACCAAGACCAACATCTCGTCAAACTTGAAACGTTTACGGAGGTTTTATGCCTTAGCCTTACACACATGCACTGCAGACAGGAGAAGCACATCTAGATGCAACTGCCCCTGAAGCTCCAGGAGCGCTCGAACTGCCGATGATTTACGCATTCCCCGATAGTTCCAACATCTGATAATCATTGCTCCGGGCGGTGCCTGATACGTTGCAAACGTATCTATAATTTCTGATGCTCCATGCTTGTTTTCTATCTAATGACCTTGCGTTTTCTACGTGTTTTCACATGTTTTCCTTCGTTTTCTCGATGTTTTCATTGACTAACCTATTAACGAGATGTCCCAGGTTGATTGTTGTTTTCTGCTATTTTTCTATTTCAGAAAAGTTCTTAAAGAAATATTCTCACACTTCCACTCTCTTTCTGTTGTTTTGTTTTTTCTTAGTTTACTTTTGTTTAGTCTTGTTTTCTCTTTATCAAAAACCCTAAAAATATTCTCTAGTTTCTAGTATTTTTATTTTTCTTGTTATTTAGTTCTCGTCTTTGTGTTAGTTTTTGTTCTAAGATGTCTACCCCTAAAATTTCTATGAAAGATATGAAAGTAGGAAGTGGATTCATTGTTGGAAGAAACAATATTGAAGAATTCTTTAACCATGTTAATGGGCTTCGTGATTTTAATGCTAAACATGTAGTTAAACTTGCCCATAACTACGAGACCGCTATAGAATCTTTCGTTGCCATGATAGAAAGCTAAAGCTAGCCCACTTGGGTCTGGCATCAATGGAGCGCACGATGGCCCGCTAGCGGGCAAAGATTGCCTGGCTCGCGGACAGTGATGAGAATACAACTTTCTTCCACCAACACGCTTCGTATCAGCGCCAAAAAAATGTGGTCCATGACCTCCAGGTGGACAGTGAGGTGGTAACCGAACATGCCGCCACGGTAGAGGCTATTTTCTCGCTCTTTCAGGGGGTGCTGGGAATTACGGATGGGTGAGATTTCTCCCTAGACCTGGACTTCCTCGGACTCCAGGCGGAGGACCTCTCTCACCTGGAGGAGCCATTCACCGAGGAAGAGGTTTGGGAGGTGGTAAGGCGACTACCCCATGGGAAGGCGCCAGCCCTGACGGGTTCACAACAGAGTTCCTTCAAAGCTGTTGGAGCATCGTGAAGCAGGATTTCATGGCGGCCTTCGAGGAAGAGGTTTGGTAGGTGGTAAGGCGACTACCCCATGGGAAGGCGCCAGCCCTGACGGGTTCACAACAGAGTTCCTTCAAATCTGCTGGAGCATCGTGAAGCAGGATTTCATGGAGGCCTTCGACAAGTTCTTCACGATGTGCGGAAGGGGTTTTCAGGTACTGAACCAGACTCTCATTGTGATGATTCCCAAGCGCTCAGATGCGGCTGTTATTGGTGACTACCACCCGATTAGTCTGATCCATCTTTTCGCCAAGTTGGCGACCAAGACCATTGCCCTGAGGCTGGCACCATTCATGAACAACTTGGTGGACTGCAACTAGAGCGCCTTCATCCGGCAACGCTGCATCCACGACAACTTCATGCTGGTGCAGCAAACGGCAAGGTTGCTTCATAGACTTAAAGAGCCCAGGGTGATGCTAAAACTCGACATCGCTAGGGATTTCGACTCGATCTCCTGGGGCCTACTCTTTGAGGTCCTTCGGAGGCTTGGGTTTGGTCCAAGGTTCTATGAATGGGTAGCGATCCTCCTATCTACGGCTAGTTCTAGGGTGTTCCTCAATGGCGAGCCAGGACCCCCATCTAGCATCGGCGGGGCCTGAGACAAGGGGATCCCTTGTCGCCTCAGCTGTTTGTGTTGGTTATTAACACGCTCAATAGGCTTCTGGCTTGGGCTGCGGAACTAGGGATTCTGCGGAGGGTGGCCCGACAGGACCTGGTCACGACGGTATCCCTTTATGCCGACGATGTGGTCATCTTCTGTCACCCTATGGAAGAAGAGTTGCGAACACTTAAGGATGTTCTCACGCTTTATGGTCACGCATCCGGCCTCCACACTAACTTTGCCAAATGCTCCGTCTCCCCGATTGGGTGCGAGGAGATGGTGGTGACGCGGGCGACAGAGGTTATGGGTTGTCAACTGGCCCCCTTTCTGGTGAAGTACTTGGGTATCCCCTTGGGGCTTAAGAGGCTCTCCAGCCAGGACCTAGACCCGGTGGTGGACCGGATCGCGGACAAGTTGCCTATGTGGAAGGAAGCCCTGATGCCTAAGGAAGGACGGCTTGCGCTGATCAAAGCGGTCTTAGCGGCAATCCCCCTGCACCAGCTCATGGTCCTGGGTATCACCAAAAATTCCCTCAAAAGGATGGAGAAGATCTTCAAAGGCTTCCTGTGGGAGGGGAGGGAGTTGGCGAATGGGGGGCATTGTCATGTAAACCGGTCGAGGGTATGCCGACCTTTGAGACTGGGGGGCTTGGCATACCGGACCTGGTACGCACGTCGGTGGCCCTGAGGGTGCACTGGTTATGGAGGATGCGCACTGACTAGCTGAGACCTTGGAGGGGCCTTGACATGCACTTCATAAGGGTCGAACGGCAGATTTTTTAGGCCTCCGCGGAGATGGTGGTGGGAGATGGCTCCACGGCCCTCTTCTGGAAGGACAAACGGATGGAGGGCCACTCTATGGCGGACATCGCATCAAACCTATGTGCGCTTATCCCCAAGCAGACCAAGAAGACCAGGACGGCGAGGGAAGCGCTGCTGGAGCGCCGGACATCTCAGGGGCGTTGTGCCTGCTCGCCCTTATGCAATACGTCAGGGTATGGACGTTCGTTCAGGTGTTGCAGTTGTCTGTGGTTCCTGACTGACTGCTTTGGTGTTGGAAGCCGAATGCCCAGTACTCTTCCAAATCCTACTACAACGCGCTATTCTTGGGGGCAACAGTGTCACAATCGTGGAAGGTTAACTGGAAATCTTGGGCGCCACCAAGGGTGAAGTTTTTCATCCGGCTTGCCTGCATGGATCGCTGCTGGACGGGGGACAGGCTTGCAAGACGGGGCCTACCCCACCAGGCGAGTTGCCCGCTATGCGACCAAGGGATGGAATCTATGCCGCACATTCTGACGGGGTGCTCGTTCTATCGGACGTTGTGGCATGAGGTCCTCTCCTGGATCCGATCCACGCCGGGCCCTCCGGTTGTGGAAGATGACTTCGTGGAATGGTGGATTCAGGTGCTCAAGGATACCCCTCGTACACTGCGTAAGGGAACCTTGTCGGTCATTATGCTCACGGCATGGTGGATCTGGAAGCACCGGAACGCAATCGTCTTCGACAATGCACGTCCCTCAGTTAGCGCTTTGATGGAAACTATCAAGACTGAGGCTCGTTCTTGGGTGAGCGCGGGGGGCGTGGCCTCGCACTGTTACTCCCCTATAGTAGGTCTCTGGGTTGAGTTGTAAGTGGTGGGGTTGCCTTGCTCTAGGCTTTACATAAAAACTCTCTTTCTATCAATGCATCGAAACGCAAGTCTTTTGCGTTTTCGCGAAAAAAAGATCAGGCCAAGGCTAAATTGATGCGCCTTTTTTTCTGCTAAACACATAAGAGTCGTACGAATACGTGCTATTTAGGGGGCCCTGTTTCGGTCAAGCACCTCGAAACACCCTCATCAACGGGCATGTGCTCTTTACCCTTGGAGATTTGGCATCTCATACGGCTAGGTGTCACCGCCGAGCATCCGATGTGTAGACTTGCCGCGACAAGTTTGTAAAGGTTTCGAAAGATCTACCCAAGTTATCGGGGCAAGCGGGGGAAGTTTGCGCTAACTGAAAAATAGGGATTAGCAACAAGTGGGTGATGCTTGCTGCTAAGAGTGCATGCATGCATATCCTCTAGCAACGGAGACGTAGAGCTGGTGCCAACGGCTTGAACTCCGGCAAACAAACAGGTGTCCTTGTTTCTAACTTTACTTTCCTGTTTTGGTTGCTACTATTGTGATTTTAGTTCACTCCTTAAATCTCCTATTCACCTCCCCTCTAGTCGACATATTCAGGCCTTCAGGTTTTATGAAAATGGATCGGAAATGTTTAAATAAATTCTAAAAAAAATGAGAAGCAAATATGAAGATTTGGGATTCAAATTGGATTCAATAAGATGGAACTCGGTTTTGTTGTTAGTGAGGGTTAATTCTAACCTTTGATCTCATGCTACTTCAGTAAGCAAACCTGTACAAGCTAAGAGTGATACATGTGATTGGCGGTAGTTGTGACTCTAGAAATATCAAAAAAGAAAACCACAAGATTTGGAGGTATTGAATGTAACAAATGTAGATGTGGTTGTGGTGCACCATAAGATATTAAGATGTTTTGTTTTGGCGAGGTTCAGTCAATGGGCACCAACTGGCACACAAGAACGAAAATATGATCAACGAGTATGAATGCATGATCCATGCCATTGGAAATTTTCCTTGCAATAAGAAGCATCCAAACTATATAAGCAACTGAACAATCATACCGGATAAGTACTCAATTTAATTTTGATATACACTTGCTCTAAACCGACTTGTTACAACCATTGTACATTTTATCTAAAATGCTTTCATTGAATCTATTGTATTCACCACTATCGTCATCGCCATCTCCTTGTTCAAATAATCAGGCATAAACACTTATTTGGTGGACAAATACTTCAACAAGCCATCGAAGTTTATAGTTATAGAACACACCCACATACACGCGCCCACAAACAGAGAGAAACTTCCGTTTTAGAATCTTCTCATCAAATCAAAATTTCCTGTAAAAAGAGTCCATCATCATCACACCAGGGGTACTATTATCAGATCAAAAGCTA
Source organism: Alopecurus myosuroides (assembly GCA_028641055.1). NCBI lineage: Eukaryota > Viridiplantae > Streptophyta > Magnoliopsida > Poales > Poaceae > Alopecurus > Alopecurus myosuroides. The sequence continues at coordinate 199,827,455 of CM054063.1, read as the reverse complement.
AAGTTGCAAACATTCTATATAATTGAGATAAACTAATTTGCTGGCTTGTATTTACTGGTCACAGTTATCTCAATTTTTTATGACTTACTAGTTACAGTTCAAATCAATGTCCCCAAATTTTCTGCCTCTTGGTAGCAATTATGTTGTTCTTGATACTGCAACAACTTGGCAAACTGAAAATATTTGCAAAAGCTGTTGCATTAGCATTTGAAACAGATGTCAGCGATAATATATATTTCGTTGGACAGAGATGATACCTGAGATGCCTTGAGGTCAAGCTCATCCCATTCAAACGATGGATTTGTCCCTTCAACAATCCCTGCACCGGCATAAACTAAAGTGCTATGGCCCTGACACAAGACAGCTACGTGACTATATGTTTCTTAGTTAGCATAAATTAACAACAAGGACAAGGTTTATATAAATTCTGTAGATCCCTAAATTCATAAAATAAAAAAATTCTCACTTTTCCAAGTAGTGCTGATCTAATCCCAACAGCAAACTCACTTTCAGCTCCTCCAAACCAACCAACAGGTCCAGCATACATTCCACGGTCAAAAATTTCTGTAGTAACATCAGAAGATACCAGGGATCACAATCAGTGCCATTTGATTGCATATTTTATAAATACACATAGCATACGTTAGTTTTAACATAATACTGTATCCTGACTAAGGGCACACACCATAATCTCGTATGAATTGGCGTGCCTCTTCAGTGGGCAAACCACAAACAGCTGGGCTTGGATGAAGAGCATTTAGGATGTCAAACTGCAATGCCAACCAAAGAATCAAGACTATTATATGAACACTAGGCAATATATCTAACAAGTCGCTGAAAAAATAAAACCCAAATACTGCGAACATATCCAATTGCTGGAGAAAGGTCTGATGGTAGATTACCTCATCGTCCTCATTCCGCAATCTTGCAGCTAATTGAGCTGACAAATGTTGCACTCTTGGAAGTTTCCGAAGGGCCTTGCTGGGATTGACAACAACCTCATTACAGATCATCTGCAGATCAGATCAGAACCACTGGTTCAACAAAACTGCAGTAACCACATTGTTTATTTCTTTTCTGAAAAGCATTACTTCTGAGTACCAAGAGCAAAGCAATCGGAGGGTCACATCTGAAATTGGACTGTAAAACTTAACTTGCCTCAAGCTTCTTTTTTATGCTGTCCCGTACTATAGTAAATTCAGTATCCTCTTTGGTGCTGCAAAAATTATTTACATTAGTAACCAGTCAGTTTTTGTACAAGGTACTGATATCACAGTATAATTTCAGAAATATGCCAATATTATGATTATGAACACGAAGCAATGAAACAAACCTTAGAAGCAAATCCTGGCCAATTTGAAAATCATCAGCCCTTGTTTTCCCTCTTGCTCGCGTACCAGCTAATGCCTCGCTAGAAATGTTCAGGTATTTCCGGTGAAATAGTTGCTCTGGCTATTCAGAATGTTTCGATAAAATCAGAAATAGTTAGCACCGAGGTATTTAGGGTTTAGAGCAAGTATACATGTAAAACCATGCAAGGTATAAGTAATAAATTTTCTAACAAGGATTCTGAATGTGCTTGATACAAAGGAAGGTCGGTATATAAGGAAAATCTAAAGTGCATTGCAGAAGACATACACTATTTCCAACAAATGAAGGAGCATCAGGTGGTTGTATGCAAAACTGGTAGGCATTTTGGCCCTCATCCTGTATACTCAAGAGCCACAAAATGATATTCTCAGAAACTAGATGATTTAACTACACACATTACGAAAGAGGGAACAGCAATACAGCATACCTTCAGACAAGCTAACAGCTCCAAAGGGTCAATGCAAGTATCAGTAATGTACCTGCTGCACCTTGCCAGTACAACCTGCAGAACACATTCCATTGGCGAGTTCAAAATTTCTGGTGAACAAAAAAGGGAAACAGGTGTGTTCGCGACTAATAGAAAGTTCTAGCTTCGCCAGAAACCAGATTTGAAACAAATTGGTTGAATTCAACTTCTTTTAGCAAAAGAGTCACGTTTATGAATTGGTTTACCTTTACTAATTCCGTTTGCCTCCCTTTGATCATGTGGAGAGCCTTTGTAACAGCAAGATCCCAAGACGCCTTGGTGGGGACATGATTAAGATTTATGATGGATGTTTGTAGGGTGGACCTGTTCACCTTAACTGAACAGGGTGATATCTGCATAAAAGTACAAATCAATGGTTACTATCTTCCTTTTTGAACAAATCAATGGTTACTATGTTCGACATGACAATACAGGAAAAGAAAAATGCGTGCCTTGTGCAAGGTCGATTGGAGCTCTTCCACGGCGCTCTGCCATGTCCAGGAGAGCGAGTCGTCCCACGCAATCGTCGTCGCGAGAACCGAGCTCTCCTCAAGCTCATTGAACTCAACCTACAATACAGATTACGCACACTTCAAAGAGGCCATCAGATGAAATGAAACTGGCATATAAGTGCTGCAGATGAACCTACTTGTGGAACAACGAAGTAGAATGCACCGTAGTCCTCCCACTCGACAGAGGCTTCGCTCGTCGCGTCGAAACGGATGGCGCCGTACGCGCGGATCAGCGGGCAGTCCCTCGAAAGAAATCTTCACCGACATAGAGAAAGAGGAGGAACAGCATCGTGAACAACCTGGCCAAGCTGACATTGTTCATGGAGCAGTGAGATTTTGCTAGCCATGATGGTGGGTACGCTTACCTCTTTATGGCGCGCCAGTCCCGGAGGGAGAAGGGATCCGTGCCGCGGAAGAAGACCGCCGACCCTACGCCGGCGACGCTCACGGGCTGCTCACAGTACTGCTCCGTGTGGCTACCGTTGCCGTTGCTGTTTCCGTTGACGGCGGCGTCGGCGAGGGCCGGCGTGTCCGGCAGCGGCGCCCGGGCGGAGAAGAAGCAGCGGGGCAGCGAGCTCTGCCTCTGTGCGTGGAGCCATTCGATGGCGTCCCCTCGTTGCCGAATCGGCACCTGCGCATTCATTCCAGCTGTACAGTTACGCAACGCACACGGTAGTCACATGCACACGACACGCGTGCCAACGTACCTCGATGCGGATGATGCCGGAGGAGGACGCCGGCGGGTCGGCGCCGAGCGCGGCGACGGCGGCCCTGAGCTGCCCCACAGCCTCCTGCGGCGCCGAGGCGGCCGGCAGTGCGCGCGTCTCGCGCAGGCTCACCGCGCCCCGGTCGCCGGCCGTGCAGCCGTTCATGGACAGGGAGCACGACGGCCGGAGACATCGCCCGACCTATATGTGCAAACGAGAGGCAAGAAAGGCTGCCATGTCACTACATGAAGAGCTCGCTCACTGAGCGCGCGCGGCTCAAGAAAGGAGAAGTGAGCAGAGCGGAGGTGACGCTTACGAGCCTCGCCGTCGACGCCGTGCGGGAGGGGAGGAGTCGGCCGGAGGAGTATAGCGACGACGACGGCGCCATTGCCGACGCTGTGTGCCTGGCCGCGAGCGCGTTCCAGTCCAGGCAATGGAAGGAGAGAGGACTTCCAGAGAGTCGTGCCCCACGCACGTTAACGTTTCGTCGCGAGGGAAACGGAAGGAGATAAGACACGATTCTCGCAGGGATAAGTGGCAAACCCGTAAATTCCACGTGACATGCAGGGCTGGGCACGACGTGGACAGACCATCGGCCGTTTGTTCTACATCAGCACAGGATCACTCTCCTTTGCTGGAATTACACAGCCCACGCTGCAACATGTAACAATGCACCAGATAAACAAACATTGGGCACGAATATCAACAGTCTCACTGCAGGCTGCTGAAATTCAAGGGAAAATGGTAGTACAATATGAGAAGTGAAGCAAGTTCAGAATTTCAGAGCTTGAATTATTGCAAGAGGTTGCTCAATGGACAAGTTACTACACCCGGCAAAGACAAAATTCCTCAGAATGAAACACGGCAGTTCTTTAATCGAACAGACTGCGGCAGCATCAACCGGAAAACGGAAGGCGTGAAGTCCTGTCAGCTCGCCCCAATTTCATCCGAAACCGAGGTACATCCTGAGAGCTTTACTGAAGATTGGCAATCAAGGCTTGAGGGCCAAAGCGATGCCGACCTTCGAGCTCTTCTCGATGGCCTTGGTGTCGACTTCCGCAGAGATGGTGATCAACGACTTCGGCCTGAACTCGTGCTGGATCAGTGTGCTGACCTTTCCAGAGTTGTTGACGCGGGCCTTCACCGAGGTAAGTGGGTCCAGAGTATGCTGACTGCCGATTACGAGGGTGTTCTCGTTGCTCGAGAAGCTGTGGGTCAGCTCCGCCCCAACAGCCGCGTTCGATTGCCCCACGAAGTGGTAATAGGATGCAGTGAGGCTGTCTCCCTTGTTGTTCCTGCAACAAGAAAAATTAAATCAACCAGGGAAAATGGCTGGCACTGCACTCGTATTTGATGTTAGCTACTGATAGATAGGAGCACCCATATCCACCTTTGATTGTTTAGAGGAAAGCCCATACTAAGGGGATAACATAAAATGAAACCAATACTAACAATTATTCACAACTCGTCAATTGGATGAACTAAAGAAATCAAACTGGCCAATATTAGCTAGATTAGTTCAATATAGTGTGTGTAACTTCTATATTTCTTCATCTAATAAAAATACACATCAACAATCACTGGCCAGATCATATTTACTTGTGCTCGGCTGCTCGCAATAAGATGCAACCTTTGTTTCAAAATACAAGGCAGTTTCTGAAAGTTCAAATCCATGCTTTGACCAAAAATTATTCCAAAAATATTGTGTAAGTCAAAAAAAATCAGATTTGTGTTCAAAAGCACTTTACTATGATTGTGATTTTTTATTATTAATAAAATTTAACGGAAAGAGAATTTTCAGTAGCATAATGCAGCTGCCAAGCAAATGATACATGATAGACAATGAACTAAGAAACGATAATAAAACCTTGATGACTGTTTACTCAGGAATTTGGCAACTGGTATCTTAGCTACTCCCTCTGTCATGAATATAAGACGTCCCAGCAGTTCAAGGGCGTCTTACATTTAGGGACGGAGGGAGTACTTGTTAATTATTATAGAGAGTGACTAGTACCTACCTATGCAACAGGCATCAAATAAGCAAAGAATAGTAACATGATACTTGGAGATAACAAATGACATAGCTAGATCTTGAAAACTCACAGGTTCAGGGATGCAATAAGATCTTGGTTAGTGAAACTGAGCGCAGCATTGTATTTGGTGAAATTCTTTGAGGCAGTATCAAGTGAGACATCAGCACCAACAGCTAGAGTGTTAGTTCCAAATGCGGCAGAGAGGTTGACTACAGGATTGGCAGTCAAACCAATACTTGCATTAACACCAGCATAGTCATGTAAGTACTGAAGCTCAACCTGCAAACAAACGAAAAATCAAACCATAAGCAATATTTAACTAAGAAACCTATTACATCGAGTGGTAGAATACTACCTTTCCAGATTTCTGGTCAGGAACAGCAAAGCTCAAGATGGTCTTCAGCCCTGGCGCTGCAAGGTCATCAGCGGTAATTGTAGTAATGACCTGCCCAAACGATCAGAAAAGTCAGCACTAAAAGTTGGAAACACAACAGAATAATATATGTTCGATGCTAGTCAGTCCAGACAGAAAATTGGTCGCAACTATTCACCATATGGATATTACGAGAAATTATTTGCACACGACAATATACCAGATACAAGTAGAGAGAGAGAGAGAGAGAGAGAGAGAGGTACATTTGAGGCTGAGTTTGCCTTCACATCTACAGTGATGCCTTTGTTCTTGATCTGTGATTGGATCTCACCCAGTATCAGATCAGCCTTCTTTGTACTGGTAGCAGTAATTGCCTGCATAAGAATTCAAAGGAAATGTCAAAATCAATAAAACTTATGCCATAGGTATCACACAGTTACCATATAGCAATGTCAAAATAACCACACTTAATACAAGTAATATCAAGAGAACACTGACATGACGTACATACTGTTATATTTCATTGTAATGGAATGGCACTTCACACAATGATTTTGTTCTAAGAAAGGGGTGGCATCCACAAAATGCTAGTTTGCAAAATATATCATGAAATTGAAGAGTAATGACATTGATGACTCAGACTATTATCTTACTATATTCAAGGGAAAAAAGTAGAACCACACCAAAAAAAGGGAAACAGACAAACAATAAAGTATTGTAGATTCTAGAACACTGAATTAGCCCATTTCTTTTGAACTAAAGCATTATAAATTACCTAGTATCGGTTAAAGCTAAGACTATTAGCTGATCAACCATGATAGAAAAGTGGAACATATAGCTCTAGAAAAATAAAACAACAAGCCTTCTATTGTAGAGCTTGTAATTACTCGCAAACAACAAGCCTTGTATTGTTGTGCTTGTAATTTCTCGCAAGATAGCTACCTCAACAGGTCAACAGACAGTAATGCATCTACTGTTCTCCAGGCTAACACGCTATGTTGATGACTTGGTGTCAAAATAGATGGCTCGTGAATAGAGATTTAACTTACCAACTAATACTTATGAAGGATATTTCTATAAATAGTGCGGTCGTACCACAACTCCCCAATGCATTCAGAACCACGAACCAAGAAAAGGCTAGTATTGAGCTCCACCCCTTTTTCCCAAAGTAGGAACCAACAGAATCATCACAAAACAAATGCAAACAACGACGAATGAGCAAGCCATAAGAAGCAACGCCAATCTAACACCACCGCGCTACCCACAAGTGGTCAAAACAATGCAGAGAGATCAATCAATCAATCAGATCGCGTGATGGGACGATAAATAGCGCAAACAGATCAAGGGACCCTAATCTCCTAAGGCACGACAGACCACGCAACGACGCGGCCTGAGCGAACGGAGCAACAAGGGACGAGATGTCGCGGAGCACTTACGACGCCGCTGGCGGTGTAGGTGGTGAGGGTGAACTTGTGGTCAGTCTGGTAGTCCCTGTACAGCAGATCTGCAGGGAGCGAGCACATCAATCAGCACATCTCACAACGGAAAAGTAGCTCGGGAAAAAACATCCAGAAACGCGGCGAGCCGGCCGGAGGATTGGATGAACGGGGAGGCGCAGGTGCTTACCCTTGGCCTTCTTGCCGATCCCGCTGTAGAGGCCTGGCCCGCCCATCTCCTCCGGTGAGCTCGGTGCGGTGCGATGCGCTTGCGCCGCTGGAGCTGCGTGGGCTCGTGGAGGGTGTTGGGAGGCGGCGGATAGGTGGAGGGGATGGAGGGGAGGAGGTTGGAGCGGAGAATAAAGGCGGAGAAAATCTACAGCGCACGCGGCGATGGCGAGAGCCGCTGCGGCTGCCCGTGGGCCCTCATAAACCCTAGCATGACATTTTGTTTTCGTCAATGCTATATTTTTGTCTCTCTCTCGTTTGAATAGCATTATCTTTCTGGCTATACCCGTAAGACTATGTTTTTGAATTCAATCCGATCAATGTACACCTTCAGAAATATTGGACATGAAAAATAACGTTACTTGCGTTGTTACATTGAAGAATTAAGTTTTTGTGTCGTCGCAACTTATATATGTACTGGGCATTTTCACCCTGAAAAAAGTATAAGTGCTCGGGGCTTAGGCTTGGTGTAGAAATTTCAGTTATTTCTTCTGGTTACTATAACCTGCCACTTTACTCTTTACCTGGTACTTGAACTTATCGAGGGCCTGGAGGCCGTAAAACTGATTCGAGTGCTTTTGCGTTGTTTGGGGCGGGGGGAGGGGGGGCTATTTTCTAAAGAAAAAGTTTTTTTTTGAACACGGAAAGGCCCCGAAGGACCTAGATGCTGCTTGCATTATTCAACGTCGGTGTACACTTTACAAGAGGGGCCTCAAAAGATGAAAAAGTTACAAGGAGGCCCAAAACAACTTGCAGACAAACCCTAAATGAAGAACTGAAAAAGCAATCCAGTCCTTCATCTTTGCCGTCGCTGAGGAAGACAGAGGTCGTCCCACGACTCCCCACACCAGCAGCGGGGATGGAGCCACTTGCTGCAGGATGGAGAGAACTCGCCGTTGAACGTCCTCGAAGAAGCCTCATAGGGAGGTTGAAGATAGCCTGACGCGACGAAGGCGCCATAGCTTGGAGCTGCTGACAGCCAGCATCGTCGGTCGATGGTCGAAACTGAGCCACCGAGAATCTGCTCCATAGAAGAGCAGCATTCGAGCTTTCCCGACCCCCTCTATCATCACCAAACAGCACCGCCAATCTCCTCCTATCCACACCACCACGGTCGGTCGAAGGAGAGAGCACGGCAGCCGAACAGCAACCACAAAGGAGGCAAACGGCGTGCTTATTGAATCGAGCTGCACCTGCTCCGTCGTCAAGAAGCTGCCACCATGGAAGCTCAAGGAAGACGAGGCAGCACAACCTGCTTGTGCCACACCCAAGCACAGAAGCAGGGAAACTCGAGGGGACGGGGAAGACAGCCTTATTTGCCGAGATGGATCGCCAGAGCACCTCCGTCCGCAACCGTTCCGGCCACCGGAGCTGCGCGGTGAAGAAGATCGGCGCGAGCTTGCACCAGATCTGGCCGATGAGAGCCGGTGCCCTACTCCACAACTCAACCTGAAACACCACATCGAAACAAAGAAAGAAAACTATATCTACACCCCAAGTAGCAAGCGGGGGGCTTCAATGTTTTGATGTATCGGTTAAAGAAAAGTTTAAGTTTTTGTGCAATGTACACCTTTAGAAATATTGGACATGTAAAATAATCCTTACGTATGCATATTCACACGCCAAACCGTCCAAGTTTAGAGAAACAAAGTATTATTGGTAACATATTTGTTGAATTACTCTATCAAAAATACAACTGGCCATATAATTACTACAACAAGCTAACTATCTATCCTCTACGAGGGCAAAGCCTTCTATAGGCTAGAGTTGGTCATCAAAACTCCAACTTAGAAACATGTCAAAGAGATCGATCATTTTTTTTCTCTCACACATAGAAAGGTTGTCGGAGATTTTTCTCTCTTTCCTACTCTCCACCTTCAGCCGCCATCTAGGTGTGGAAGGTGGGGGCGAGGGACTCACGATCTTTCGTTTGATGTGTATTTTTTTAAGTAAGACTTCCTTTGCTTGTCCTAGCAATGGTATTGGGGTGGAGTCATCACACTAATAGAATAACCCATTTACCATAATCCATGTCTCGGCAATGTTCGCTTCGACGTTGACAAGACACTTGTGAAGGCATGCTCTAGTGGAACTGAGCGGGCATATCCATTGGTTAGCATGCTAAAAGTTTGGTTATGTCCAAAAAACAATGGTTATTGCGATTGTCCGAGTAATCTTCTAGTATTTTTTCGAGGCAACGACTCTTTGTTGGTTGGTGCATGCATTCTGAAAATGTTAGCAACACCCGGGACTTATGACAGACCTGGGTAAGGATGTGAATTGAACTTTATGTTGCTTGGTGTGCAGAATAGTTGGCTTATGTTGTTGCGTCGACTCTTCGAAAATGGTGACACTGGGTCAGAGGCCCCAACCGATGTTCGATCTTGTTGTATTGTCTCATCTCTCTCGGATGGGCTTCATTTGAGGTCGCGAAACACGTGAGGCTATTGGAGACGTGTTTGATGCTTCTCGTGATTGTTGGTTGTTTTCAGTTTTGGTGGCCCGGATGCTCTCATCATTATAATTGCTTCATTTATACAAATCATAACTAATTTAATTTTGGGTGTTTCCTCTAAAAAAATTGTAATAAAAATAAGAAATATTTAATGTTACTATTTTTATAGGGAGTACTCCCTCTGTTCCTAACTATAATATGTTTTAGCCTTTTTTCACATTCACAAATATCCACATGTATCTGGACAACTTTTAGTGTATATGTTCACCCATATTAGTCCTTATCTAGTCAACATGTATAATAGGTAGAACATCTTATATTTAGAAATGGAGGGAGTAGTAAATTAGCTACTACTCATGAAAGAAAATCTAATCATGCTCGTGAAATTGGCTCTCTTAAAATTTCGCTTCAAACTATGTCTTGGCCTTGCTATACGCGTATATGTGTTGCTTTTGTTGTGTCTTCAATATTTTTCGTTTGTTTTTTCAAAGATGTAACGTGGACTCCGCCAATATGCAGAAAGAATCAAAAGGGGGGCTTATTATTTTCCAATCATGTGGTCTTGCTTCGGTGGACATTTTAATTCGTCAATATGAACATGATTGGGTCAACATGTATAATAGGATCTCCTTAATGTTGTTTTCATTGCTGATCAATATTATCTAATCGGACAGTTTTTAATTCTTGTAACGAATGCTGGATCAAATTTAACCAAGATCAATGCAGGTCATCTTACCCTTTTCATTTCCTTAAAACGTACGCTAACAGGCTGCAAAAGAATTTTACCGTTGGTGGACCAAAGAGAGCAGTTATAGTCGTTATATTAAAAACAACTTGTGGTTAGATGGCTAGAAAGATTGTTGTATCTCCAATCTAACAGAGTTCAAACATGAGACTTTTACACATATGTGTCTCATATAGACCGAATATTTTTCGGTGGAAGACGATGTTCTTGTTGATAGCGACGTGTCTTTGGTGACTTCGTCAACCAATACCCGACCTAATGGCTCGGTATTTCAGAGATGCTCATAGAGGTAGGCGTGTGCGATCATAGAGGTGACTGTATGAGCGTCATGTGAGTGTCTTTGTTTGTATGGTGTTTTGCAAAGAAAAAAGTCCTCGCAATATTTGTCCCGGATAATGTTCCTACGTTGTTTGATTGCTCGGCTCCACGTTATACCTGGCCATAACTCGGGTCGGACCGGGCCTAAAAAAGCGGGCAACAGAAAACCTAGGCCCAGGCCTAGCCCGGTCATCGGGCCTAGTTTTCAGGCCCAAGCCTGGCCTATGTGTGGAAAATCCCGTCGGGCTTCGGGTCGGGCCTCTTCCTTAAAACATCGAAATACCAAGCCCAGGTGAAAGTACAAGGATGAGAGGGTGAATAGGCGCTTTAAAATAATTACGATTTAGGCTTGAATAAATGCGGAATAAAATAGCGTTTAGTTTATCAAACACAAAACCTAAACAAGCTAGGTTTATCTATGTGCACCAACAAATTATGTTAGGCGAGATATATAACTAAGTGATAGCAAGATAGATGACTTCAAGCACGATGACTATCACAAATATAAATCCAGAAGTAACGAGCTCAAGTATAGAAATAATTGAAACACAAGGAGACACCGATGTGATTATCGAAATTCCTTTCCAAGGGAAGTACGTCTTTGTTGGAGGGGTGTGGAGCCGCCAAGGCACTCCAACGCACGGTTGTGCTCACCCTATTCTCCTTGAGCTTCTCCGGTGAGGGAGATGCTCGTTTCTACTATCAGGTCGTCTTGAAGGCGGTGACCAAACCTTACACAAGGTTGAGGCTATCTCCACAAATCAATTAGAGGCTCTCAACGAACCTTCTTGTAACAAGGTGGAACCTCCAAGCACTGACCGTCTAGGGTGCACAATGCACCCAAGAGAAACAATCTCTCCGGTGACTAAGCACTCTAGCATGAACTTCTCTTTCACGAATCCCGTGAGGAACTCAAACCGATGCATCTAATGCAATGACAAGAACACACAAAGTGGTGAAGTCCTTCTCTCCTAAATCCCACCAAAGCAACTAATGCTATGGAGGGAGGAAGGAGGAAGAACAAACTAATGAATCCCAAGATTTAGATCCAATGGATTCCCCTCACTAAGAGGAGAGATTGATTGGTGGAATAGTAGATCTAGATCTCCTCTCTCTCTTTTCCCTAAAAAGAGGCAATCATCATTGGAGGGATTGAGAGAAACCTAAACTCTTGAAGGTCAACAATGGAGGAGAGAGAAAATGTTCTAGGCAACCTCCTCTTGAGGAAGAGGAAGGATATTTATAGCTTCCCACGAAATATGGCCGTTATAGCCGTCCGGGCTAGAATTTTCGCACTTACCCCGGAAATTTCCATACGACCCAAGACCCCCTGGAGCGCGACTGCCCACTCGTCTGGACTCCGTTTTCGACGTACTTGGGCTCGTTAAAATAGCAATGGCGAGCACTACAAGAATATGCAGAGAAACATCATGGTCCAACAAGGGAGCATAAAACCAAATGGGAAAAGTCTAGACCTCTCTATAAGATAGGAACCGGCAAAACCTCCAATAACAAAAACGCAGTAAGTTTTTTATATGAAATCCGTTTTTGATGAACTTGCGCTTAATATTAGGAACATGACAATCTCTAAAATAACACATGGAGAAAACTAAAATAAGAACCAAGAAGGATGATGCCAAGGATGCAAAGGTTTGAGCTCTCTACGAACTATACGATCAAGAAACTCATTCGAGAGCCCCTCTTGATAGAATGGCTATCTATCCTATAACCCGATCTCCGCACTAAGAACATGAGACCGGTAAAACAGAAAAACCTATCAAGGTCATACCTTTGCCTTGCGCATTCCACTTGATCTCTATGATGTTGATCTTAAACACCTCAAGTTGGACCACCTTTCTTGATTGCGCTTTGCTTCGTGAAGACTTGTAAATATGCTCCCCCCATAAGCTAATATGGGAGATCTTCTCACATGTCCATATTCACTTGAAAATAGTCTCCATATGGGTGGCAAGCATTAGTCATATGAACTCTTCTTGATGCTCATCTTGAACTTGCACTTTACAACCTCTTTGGTGACGATCATCACTTGTCGTCATCTTCCATGGACTATATGGAATATACATTTTGATGCAAGACTCATGGGAAGAAACCTAAACCCACAAAGATACTCCACACACATGTAACATCTTAGTGATCCCACTTTGTACATAATTTAGCTTTGTGTGTTGATCAATCTTGAATCCATTCTTTGCACTTCGACTTGATCAACCAACTGTCTTCTCTTTATTCATGATGATGATGTCTTGAAGGTAAACATGAATGTTCACATAATCTCCTTCTTCCAGACATACTTGCAATATGATCAATAATATCATGACAATTCTTCTTCTTGATCATATCTGATATATTCATTATAATCAATGATCTTGATAGCATCCAACCTTGAATCCAACACATGGAGTTCAAGTGGTGCCAATGGACAAACCTATAAGAATATCTCAATGAAAACATTAGTCCATAAGGATTGTCATTAATTACCAAAACCACACATGGGGGCACCAAACTCTTTCAATCTCCCCCATTTTGGTAATTGACGACAATCCCTTTTACGAGGGTTTATATAATGAATTAAGTAAGCATGCAAAGCACTTAACATTGATGCAAGAGCATGAAAGGTAAATGATTAAGAACAAACCCAAAGCATAAAACCAAATTCCCTTAAACCCTCTAAATCTCCCCCCCCCCCATTGGCATCCATTGCCGAAATGGGTGGAAAATTTTAGACGGCCAATATAGTAAGAGCTCCCCCATAATTTAGGCATTTCTCATAATATGAGTGCAATCAAATGCATATTCAATGAACAATAGATGTGGGGAGATCAAGCTATATTGAGGATCCAAAAGATTGCAAATAAGATGATATCTCTCTCTCAAATTCTACCCAAAGAGAGGCAAGCAATCAAAAGGATCCAAAAATCTGATTAACAAAAGATTTTATGATTTTAGCAAAGGTGTGTTATAAAGAAAATGGAGAAGCTCCCCAATGTTCATGCACTATTTAGAATTTTTGCATTTCAATACAAAGTGCACCAAGTATGGAATCATCACTCCCCCAATATCCTTTAAAACACAAAACAAGTGCAAGAGATCATGGAAAAGAATAAAACCAAGGCACATGAATAAAAAAATGGTTGAGCACCAAGAGAGGATACCAAATAGAAATGTAACTCCTCTTATGTGTATAAGTTTCAAAGTAGACAACAATCATGATGATATACATCCACAAATAAACATGTACACATAAAATAGTTACTAAAGAAAAGAACATGATATCCAAGAGAAAGACATAAATACACCAATAAGATATTTTTAATGAAAGTATAGCACATAGCTCAATTTTATCCTTAAAGGGATATAAATGAAATTCCAACACAAACACATCAAAGACATCAAAATATCAACAAGGGAAAAAGAGATAGTTTCAATGTTTTGATAGAAGCAAAAAGTATCACAACGAAATAAAAATCGTGCAAATAAAATATTTTCATGCCAAGATGCAACCTACACAAGGTTGAATACAAGATAAAGTATGCATGATGTAGATACTTGTTACCGAGATGGCATCGGTGATGTTGTGGTAGATAATAATTAATTCGTCATCCTAGCTTGACTCCGATAAGCACATGGTTACAACACCCTCCTTGAGAATGAGTCAATCATCCAATGCATCTCAAGCGTACCTAAAACACGTTTAACTACAAAATGGCCCCCAAGCTTATTGGGTCCAAAGTAGTTAGACAAACTACAATACATAGGATAAGCTCCACATAAATATGTGCATATTGATATGAAATTAAATTTCATGCACATCTTAGCCGATTTAGGATTCGGTGGAGTTTACCCTATATATTGGATCAAAGAAAGTAAGCATGCTGATGTCTACGCACGATTATATTCTTGTAGACAGTGTTAGGACTCCAAGTGGAGAGGTTTGTAGAACAACATCAAGTTTCCCTTAAGTGGATCACCCAAGTTTTATCGAACTCAGGGAGGTAGAGATCAAAGATATCCCTCTCAAGCAACCCTACAATTACGATACAAGAAGTCTCTTGTGTCCCCAACACACCTAATAAAATTATCAGCTATATAGGTGCACTAATTCAGCGAAGAGATAGTGAAATACAAGTAATATGGATGATTATAAGTGATAATAGCAATCTGGAATAAAAATTGCAGCAAGCAAACATGTAGCAGAATTGGTTGCAAAAGGTGTTTCAATGCTTAGAATCAAGGCCTAGGGATCATACTTTCACTAGTGCACACTCTCAGCAATAATAACATAACTGAACGCATAAATATCATCTCTTCACTACGCTACTCCGAACCACTCTCCGGTCGGATAACAAACACCAATCATTGCGTAGGGCTATAAAAGCACTCCTTAGAGTTCGCATTTCCCCATCCAGGTAACCCCACGCTATCACCATGAGACCTAGATGGTTCCAAACAAACACCATAATTTCATAGGATCATCCAACACGAAATATATAAAATATCATGCTAAACCACACAGTGCACACACTGTCACCTTTACACCGTGATCAAAGTGTCTACTGAGATCTCATAACAAAACCACTTGAGTAGCATGACAGATGAAGAGTAATATCTACTTATTCAACTAGATTACAAAGCTCATGATCACATAAAGATCACACCATGGAAGAGAGAGATGAAACACGTAGCTGCCGGTAGAGCCCTCAGCCTCGGGTGAGAACTACTCCCTCCTTGTCATGGGAGACAACAACGGCGATGAAGATGGCGGTGGAGTCGATGGAGATGGCTTCAGGGGCACTTCCCTGTCCCGGTAGGGTGTCGGAACAGAGATTTCTATCCACCAAAACTTGTCGATGGTGGCGGCAGAGCTATGGAACTTTTCGTGGAAGGAGGCTGGTTCTTTTAGGGTTTATGCCTCGGGGGGAATAAATAGGCGAAAGGGCAATGTCGGTGGGTGGCCAGGGGTCCCACACCACCAGTGGCGCGGCCAGGGGGACCCCACGCCCCCTATGGTGTGGCCCCCTCCGGGTCTCCTTTGGACTCCGTTGACATGCCGGGAATTCTAAGAATCTGGGATTTTGTTTCGTCCAATTCCGAGAATATTTCCAAAAAAACTTTTCTGAAACCAAAAACAGCAGAAAACAGGAATTGGCTGTGTGGCATCTTGTCAGTAGGTTAGTCCCAGAAAATCCATAAGAATTACATAAAGTTTATAGGAAACATGTAGCATATGACATGAAAACAACATGGAACATCAGAAATTATAGATACGTTTGAGACGTATCAAGCATCCCCAAGCTTAGTTCCTACTCGTACTTGAGTAGGCAAAACAATAAAAACAAATAATTTCTTAGGAGACATGCTATAGATACGTTTGAGACGTATCAAGCATACCCAAGCTTAGTTCCTACTCGTACTCGAGTAGGTAAAACAATAAAAACAAAAAAAATCTGAGGTGACATGCTACCAACATAAACTTGGTTATCTAAATTGTAAAAGCATATGCAAGCTGAGATCATAGTACTTTAAACACAGGCATGGTGGATATAATTCTAACAATAAAACTTAGCAATCACTTTGCATCATGAAAAGTAACACAAATAAAAGATCATGAATAATAATACACTTGAAAGTTATACGTTTGTTTCGAGCATAAAGAAAACATAAAGTGATATTTCGCTTGTCCTTAAGAGTGGGGAAAACATAAATGTCAGGACACCTTCAAAGTCCAAGTGGATGACTAGAACAAATAATTTGAGAGCAAGTAATAACACATCATGAATCAATCAATAATAATCTTTGGGACTGATGCACATTAAACTCAGAATGGCAACTACGCTCTCTTAATTGTGCATAAAGTTAGAAGAAGGAGACTCAACATAAAAGTAAAAGAAAGGCCCTTCGCAGAGGGAAGTAGGGATTAACTCATGTGCTAGAGCTTTTTATTTTATTAAACAGAGGTATTGAAAACATTTTTTAGAGAGGTGTATGCTTATGTCAACAAATGGTACTAGAGTTCTTGTCATCTTCCATACTAAACAAGTTGAGAGCGGTTCCAAATTATTTATATTAAGAATTTATAGCATGCTCTTTATATAGTATGACACTCCTCCCCACCTTGCTTTCGCAAACCATGGCTAACCGAGTCCTCGGGTGCCTCCCAACAATCTCATACCATGGAGGAGTTCCTATTTATTTGTTTAGCTTTTTTATGTTATAATGGTCTAACCAAATCTTTGCAAAATTAATGACGAGCAGATGAAGCATGCAGTCAGGTTACTTAAATAGTATGGAAGACAATAAACCCAACTACCACTTCCTCATGAGCTAAAACAAGAACACAAAACAAGTATAATTTTGAAGGTTTAAAGGTAGCACATGAGAAATTTACTTGGAGTGGCGTTTAAATACCACATGTAGGTAGGTATGGTGGAAATATTTGGCAAACTTTGGTTTTTGGGAGTTGGATGCACGAGTAGAGCTCATACTCAGTACATGTGGAGGCTAGCAAAAGACTAGGAGCGATAAATTAAGAGAGCAGTAATGGTCATAATCATGCATAGCGACAAAAACATTATTAATAAAAGCATAAATGGTATTACAAGTCAAAAACTAAATGATCATATAGGCTATAGGTAACTGGTTTGTAGTCATAAACATAGTGTAAGCATGCGCCAAGTCAACCAAATAAAGCATTCGAAGGAGAACACCACACATTTATGCTTCAATGTGATAAAAATAACTCATGATTCTTTCAATGGCACATTAAACACTCTCAGCTATTTGAGACAAGTCATGATACAATGATAACTACTAAGCATAGAATTAAAATAACATCCAACATGACATGAATAAATCTATCCATAGTCTATACGAGCTTCTTTTTGCACCGTTATAAGCACGAAAATTGTACTACTGCTTTCCAATACCAATCATTTTATACTAAACAAAAAACTCTCCAAGAGATATAACAATGAAACAAGAGAGTACTAATACTAGTCTACTAGAACTAACAACTCTGAATAAGAGATGCATGTAAAACATGAGCTAAAAAGGATTTGCAGCAGCTAGAAGACAAATGAAGAATACGAGTATGATAGAAAACGAGTATTCATATGAAAAAGCGGAGCATGTCTATCTCCCACACAAGAGTTATGTGTTCCAACTAAGTTTATTACAGCAAGGAAAACAAAAGAAAACAAAACAAAAACAAATAGACGCTCCAAGCAAAGTGCATATGATGTGACCGAATAAAAATATAGTTTCACTAGAAGTGACCTGATAAGTTACTGATGAAGAAGGGGATGCCACGCTTGAGTATTCTTGGAATTTGCTGGGATGAACCACGGAGGCATCCCCAAGCTTTGGCTTTTCACTCTTGTTGATCACATTATATCATCCTCTTCTCTTGACCCTTGAAAACTTCCTTCACACCAAACTCAAAGTAATTATCATTAGAGGGTTAGTGCACAACCAAAAATTCACATGTTATCCTTGGACACAAGCATTATGAATACTTTTTTAACATTATCTAGGGCCACTAATGTTTTGTGGAGCAAAGAAATCCACTCAACATAGTAAAAGAAAGAATGCAAGTAAAAAGGCAGAATTTGTCAAAACTAGAACAGTCTGTAAAGACGATTTTTTTCGGGGCATTTACGTTGCTCAGATCGAAAAACGCAAAGCTAGAAAAAGTTTTGGAAATAGTTGAGGATTAAGCAAAAAAATTGCAGGTCATTTTGTTCTTTCTGTGAATTTACACGAATTTAACGGTGGACAGCAGAAATCCAAATCTGACTTCAACTTTTCACTAGAGACTTTACTTGGCACAACAAATGCAAGAAAATAAGATACAAAGGAGTTTATACAAAAGTAAACAACACCTTGACTCAAAGAAAACAGAATAAAACATTGCAAAAATAAAAACATGGGTTATCTCCCAAGAAGTGATTTTCTTTAAAGCCTTTTAGCTAGGCATAGTAATTCTTATGATGCTCACATAAGGATAAGAGTTGAAAAATAAAAGGGAGCATCAAGAAGCAAACATAGAACAAATTTAAGTGTAACCCACTTCCTATGAAAAAGAATCTTGTAAAAAAACAAGTCAATAAAACACAAAGTGGCAAGCATAGGAAAGCAAAACAAGTGCAACTTTAAAAATTTCAACATAAAGAGAGGAGACTTAATATTATTGAGATATATGAAACCGTGTCTTCCTCTTTCATAATGATCAGTGGGTCTTAAAGAAACCATCATATAGAAGCAACACAATAGAAAGCTCAAAACTTTCATCATAAAGAGAGGAAATTTAATGACATGAAGATTTCCATAACCACATTTTCCTCTCTCAAAATAATTCTCAGTAGCATCATAAATAGACTCAACAATATAGCTATCACATAAAGAATTTTTTATCATGAGCCACATGCATAAAATTATTATCATTACTCTCCACATAAGTAAAGTCCTTCTCATTAATAGTAGTGGGAGCAAATTCAACAAAATAGCTATCATTATTATTCTCATCACCATAATCATCAAATATAGGAGGCATATTGTAATCATAACTAATTTTCTCCTCAATAGTAGGTGGACTGAAAATAGCATGTTCATCATTGTGAACATCATATATAGAAGGCATATCATGATCACAATAAAATTTATCATCAATAGTAGGTGGAACTAGAATGCCACAATCATTATAATCATCATATATTGGAGGCAAAGTATCTTCAAAGTAAATTTGTTCCTCCGTGCTTGGGGAACTAAAAATATCATATTCATCAAAACTAGCTTCACCAAGCTTAGACTTTTCCATAGCATTAGCAATAATGGTGTTCAAAGAATTCATACTAATAACATTGCTACTAACATGCAAATAAAGCTCCATAGGTATTTTCATTTTCTCTTCAAAAGAATCATGTCCTAATTCAATATAAAGATTATAAAGTTCTCCCATATTTTTGTTGTTTTCCATTAAGCCTAACTAGTGAAAATAAAAACAAGGAACAAGTAAAAAATAAGCCTAACAAGTGAAAATGAAAACAAGAAACAAAAATATATAATTGCATAATCTAAAAGAAATAACTTCGAGCACTCACACACCAGCAACAGTGCTAGAATGTGAGTACCTTTTACCTTACCTCCCCGGCAACGGCGCCAGAAAAGAGCTTGATGTCTACGCACGCTTCTATTCTTGTAGACAGTGTTGGGCCTCCAAGTGAAGAGGTTTGTAGAACATCATAAAGTTTCCCTTAAGTGGATCACCCAAGGTTTATTGAACTCAGGGAGGTAGAGGTCAAAGATATCCCTCTCAAGCAACCCTGCAATTACGATACAATAAGTCTCTTGTGTCCCCAACACACCTAATACAATTGTCAGTTGTATAGGCGCACTAGTTCGGCGAAGAGATAGTGAAATACAAGTAATATGGATGATTATAAGTGATAATAGCAATCTGAAATAAAGAATGGCAGCAAGCAAACATGTAGCAGAACTAGTTGTAAACGGTGTTTCAATGCTTAGAAACAAGGCCTAGGGATTGTCGGATATATACTAATTAGGGGTATATCCGGCATTGTCCTAAAGAGCCGGATTACCAGGGTGGCCTTTTGGTGATGGACCACAGTCCATTAGGCGGCCCAGTAAACTGATGTGCAGGAAGCCGGATTCTAGAAGAACCCGGATCATGGCCCAAAGTGGTGCGGCTTGGAGGAGAAGATGGATTCCTTACTTTCCAAGTTAGATACTTTTCGTAGTCTTCTAGGTTTCCTTTCTGTAAGCCCTAACCCGGCTATCTATATAAAGCCAGACGGGAGAGACGAAAGATACAGACAATTAGCTAGAAGCCAACTCGCCGAGAAGTTTATCCTCGTCGAGTTAGCAAAACCCTACTCACATTGTAATTTGCAGACTTTAGGCTTCAGCCCTGATTTAGTGAGATTGCAGGAGTAGGAACATCTCCTAGTTGCGCCGTACCGAACCTGGGTAAATTTGGTGTTCCTGGTTGTCATACTACCACGTCCCCCATGTCTCTACCCGTAGGCTCATGGAACCCCCGTCTATGAACTCTACTACGATGTCTCGACAGTTGGCGCCCACCGTGGGTCCATCGACGTCATGCGTTATGTTTCGATCGGGAATACTCGGCGGAATCGGTAGTACCATAACTATCGGAAGCTTGGAATTCGACAACGACGTCGGGCACTTCCTCGACAAAGGATCGTACATGCCAGCACGGAATCATCTGGTAAGTGTCTGCGTTTTACCGATTGGATCTGCAAACATCTTTATCGGATTAACTGCAGAAGCAACATGATTCTGTGGTGGAAGCAAATTTATCCCACCCTCCCTATACCCAGTTGAAGAAAACTATGATACCGGATTTTGCTCAGATCGCCAAAACTCTGAATTTGCTGCCTCTTCGGAGACACCTGCAATCAGATCTCACTTCATTGTCATGGTGCAATCCGAGGTTGCTGAAAACACGGAAGTAAGTAATCCCGTGGAAGAAGCAGAAAACAGCAATCCCACAGAACAAGTGGAATATCCAACACCCGTCAATGAAACGGTGAACTCGGAAGCCGACTCCATACTAGCTGCCATAGAGGCAAGATTGAAGTTGGAACCTGGATCTGAAGACGTAGATTCAGACGATGAAGATGAAGACGCTTTCGAAAGAAAGGTTAAATCTATGCAGGGGAGCTTCCATGAAGTACTTATGGCAAAACCGACTGAAAACTCGGATGTCGAAGGAGAGGAAGACCCCAGAACACCTCCACCAGATGAGGAAAGAGAGGATGGCAAAACCAGTCCCATCTATCCTGATGTCAAAGAATTGACAGAAGAAGAACCTAGAAAGAAACCTCCCTCTTCTAAGAAGAAAAAGAAGACTGCCAAGAAACTCCAGTACAAACTCCAGAAGAAACAATTGGCAGATAATGCTAACCAAAACCTGGAAGCAGGGGGAGCAAGCGGAGTCACACCGCTGGAGAAGAAAAAGAAAGAAATCCCTATACCTGAAATGTCGGAACAGGACGAGATCGATCTGATCAAAACCCCGGTTGGACCGTATGAGCCACCGGAAGTGCTGGAAGCCAGAAGGCAAGCCCTTATACGGCAGCAGCAACAACTATTCTGATCACAAGAAAACCTCCTCAAAGCCCAAGCTACTGTAAAAGCAAAGCAGGAGGAAATTGAAGAATTCGAAAGACGGAATATGTCTGGGATAAAACCCACGAGATTACCCAGAATTGCAAAGCCGGATGTGCTGCCAACAAAGGAACGGTTGCAAAACCCTTCTTGGCAAAGACAGGTTGACGGTGTAAATGCCAAGGGCGAACGAATCTATAAAACTGCAACTAAAATCGCGGAAGCCGCATTCGCCATCCTTAATGAAGATTTGTACTCCAAAGACGAAAAACTTCAGGGCATGTATGCTTTATTGGGTAAAGCATTGCAACAGCAACAGCGAGGACAAGCAAGATCAGGGAAGTTGCATGGCGACTCGGCCCTATGCAAAACTGACACTTGTGCCGCTGGAGCACCTGGACCTGGTGAACCTGGATATTCAGGCAATTCTAAGGACAAGAAGGGAGATCCTAAGAAGGACAAGAAAATCTCGGACAATAGGGATGAAGCGTCCAGAACAGGATCCCATATGCCGAAAGGCGGAAATAAACCCCGTGACCATAAGGATCGCGAGGAACAAAACCGGAAAGACGAAAAAATGGTGCCGCCTCCGAGACGCCCAGCTGAAAAATCCGGAAGATATGAAAATCCTCACAGGCGTGAGAGATCCCGTTCTCCCCCTAGGAACAAAGAATGGCCAAGGAGTAGAACTCCGCCTTATTCCAAATGACACGATAACGGACGAAATAGGGATAATCCCGGAAAAGCGCATTCACGCAATGATGGACCAGAAAGGAGCAGATCCCCCTCTGTCCATTCAGCCGACATATATTCCGCACACGTCGACAAGGCGGAAAGAGATGATCTATACTTTGGACCTAAGTGTTTCACTGACAGGATCCGAAGAATAACCCTACATTCTGGCTTTGCCAAAGTTGGTCCAACTTACCAAAAGTACACCGAAAGTACAAACCCGGATACATGGCTCTCAGATTACTATACTACCGTTCAGATCAACAAAGGGACAGACCTGGAAGCAGTAAAGTTTCTCCCTCTAAT
Source organism: Alopecurus myosuroides (assembly GCA_028641055.1). NCBI lineage: Eukaryota > Viridiplantae > Streptophyta > Magnoliopsida > Poales > Poaceae > Alopecurus > Alopecurus myosuroides. The sequence goes on along the minus strand of CM054063.1, from coordinate 199,804,607 downwards.
GTTGCTGAATGGAGCCAGAGATTGGATCAACGGGCTTCCATCAAGAATTGTTGATAGCTGGGATGATATGACTAGAGTATCCGCTCAGCACTTTCGGGGTACGTACAAACGCCCTAAGAGCATCAACCAGCTAAATCGTTGCGTCTAGTTTGAAAACGAGTCGTATGTCGACTTTATATTGAGATGGACAACAATGAAGAATAGTTGCTCTGGAGTAAGTGATGTACAAGAAATGCATGCTTTCATCAATGGATTAAAACCCGGCCTTGTACCGTTCATGGTTGGTTCAAAAGAGCACAAAGATCTCGGATCTATGCTTACTACCGCCAATGAGCATGCATCGGCTGAAGATGACATCAGAGCAAGAGGTGGAAATATTGATGCTTTGGTTCAGGCCAAAAAGACGCCTCGTTCTGAGAAAAAAGCTACTCCAGAAGCACAGCGAAAGACCAAAGAAGTTAACCTAGCCTTTGGAAAGGATAATGGCAGCAAATGGAAAGGAAGAAGCACAGAACCTATCTCCTACTCAAAGGAATAGTGGGAAAAGATTAAGTCGGAAAACTGTGTCCACCATTCGCAATTTGGGAAACCTACCCATACCAATGCGCAATGCCGACTTAATAATCATATGAAAGGCACTGTGGGATATGGGAACAAAGGAAAGAAATCCAAGAGGAAATTCTCCAAGCAAAAGCCAGAAGCTGAAAAACAAGACAGTGAATCGGACACTGATGAAAAAATCCAGGAACAACAGCGAAAAGGCGAGCCGAAATTCCCGAGAGTTGATGGAGAATGTAACCTAACTTTCCTGGCAACTCCCTCAGCAAAGCAGGCAAAGCGAACACTTCGAGAAATAAACGCGGTTGTCCCACCAACGCCCAAATTCTTGAAGTATTCCAATATGCCAATTAACTGGGATCAGTCAGATCATCCCGGAAACATCCCAGAATCCGGCACGCAAGCTCTAATTGTAAGCCCTATTGTTCAAAACACTGGGCTAAAAAGAGTGCTGATGGATGGAGGATGTAGCATCAATATTATGCACCTGGATACACTGAAGCATCTGCAAATCTCCGTGACCCAGCTCAATCACAGCAACATACATTTCCACGACATCGTTCCTGGCAGACAAGCACATTCCCTAGGAGAAATTTCCCTAGACGTAACCTTTGAAGAAAAAAAAGCACTTCCGACAGGAAAAAATCTCTTTCGAGATGGTGACGTTTGAAAGTGTATACCATGCAATACTCGGACGTTCAGCTTTCACCAAATTCATGGCAAGATCATGTTATATTTATAACAAGCTGAAGATGCCAGGACCAAAAGGAGGAGTAATCACCATATCGGGAGACTTCAAATTGGCAAACGAGCTGGAAAAAGAAACACCCTTTGCGTCAAAAAAGTGATAGCAAAGGAGGAATTGAAAGAGAAGGCAAAATAAGTATTGCCGACAGAAATGCCGGCAGGAAAAGAAAGCCGGAAGCCGGCAGATAGTTTCAAAGCTTCCAAGAATACAAGACAGGTTATCCTAGATCCCAAAGATCCGACAAGATTTGTCGTAGTGGGAACTGGGATGACCGAAAAATAGGAAGACGCACTCATCAAGTTTCTCCGTGAGAACTGGGATATTTTTGCCTGGTGTCCTGCGGACATGCCGGGAGTACCCAGGGAACTTGTTGAGCATCAACTCAAGGTGATTCCAGGATCTGAACCCGTCAAACAAGGTCTCCGTCGATTTGACGGAAGAAGACGAAAGGCTATTGGCAAGGAAATTATCCGGCTTTTAGCAGCTGATTTTATCCGAGAAGTTATACATACTGATTGGTCTGCAAACCCAGTATTAGTCCCGAAGAAAGACAATATTGTTCTTAGGATGTGTATATATTACACCGGCTTAAACAAATTGTGTCCAAAAGATAGGTTCGCGTTACCGCGAATCGATCAAATAATAGATGCCACTGCTGGATCTGACCTTTTATGCTTTTTGGATGCTTATTCTGGGTCCCATAAAATACGTATGAAGGAGGAGGATCAAATCAAAACTTCCTTCATAACCCCGTATGGAACATACTATTACATAACCATGCCTTTTGGCCTGAAGAACGCAGGTGCTACCTACCAACGTTGCATGCAATGTTGTTTGCATAGTCAAATCGGCAAAAATGTCCATGTTGACGTGGATGACATTGCCGTAGTTTCCAAGGAAAAAGACACACTCCTTGAAGATCTACGAGAAACTTTCGAAAATTTGCGCACTTATAAAATGAAGTTGAATCCATTAAAATGCGTATTCGAGGTTCCCTCGGGAAAGCTTCCGGGTTTTATCGTTTGTCACAGAGGAATAGAAGTAAACCCGGAAAAGATCAATGCAATCTTAAACATCACAAGGCCTACGTGCTTAAAAGATGTACAAAGATTGACGGGTTATACAGCTGCAGTCAGCAGGTTTATAAGCCGGCTAGGAGATAAAGCTCTGCCATTATACAAATTGTTGAAGAAATCCAACAAATTCTAATGGACAGAAGAGGCGGACAAAGCATTAACTCAGTTGAAGGAAACCTTGATGAAAGATCCGATTTTGGCATCCCCAAAAGACGAAGAACCCATGTTACTGTATCTTACAGCAACTAACATGGTTATCAACGTTGTGATAATTGTGGACAGGCGGAAAGATGAACAAAGTATACCAGATCAACATCTAGTATACTATGTTAGTGAAGTATTCTCCGAGTCAAAGTAAAGATACCCACATTATCAAAAGCTGGCATATGGCGTGTTTTTCACGTATAGAAAACTCCGCCATTATTTCCAAGGTGTCGGATATATACCGATTAGGGGTATATCCGGCATTGTCCTAAGAGCCGGATTACCAGGGTGGCCTGTTGGTAATGGATCACAGTCCATTAGGCGGCCCAGTAAGCTGACGCACAGAAGCCGAATTCTAGAAGAACCCGAACCACGACCCAAAGTGGTGCGGCTTGGAGTAGAAGACGGATTCCTTCCTTTCCAAGTTAGATACTTTCCGTAGTCTTCTAGGTTTCCTTTCTGTAAGCCCTAACATAGCTATCTATATAAAGCCGGACGGGGGAGAAGAAAGACAGAGACAATTAGCTAGAAGCCAACTCGCCGAGAAGTTGATCCTCGCCGAGTTGGCGAAAGCTACTCACATTGTACTTTGTATACTTCATGCTTCAACCCTGATTTAGTGAGATTGCATGAGTAGAAACGCCGCCTAGTTGCGTCGTACTGTACCTAGGTAAATTTGGTGTTCCTGGTCATCGTACTACCACGTCCCCCCACGTCTCTACCCGTAGACTCATGGCACCCCCGTCTATGAACTCTACTACAATGTCTCAACAGTTGGCGCCCACCGTGGGGCCAGCGACGTCAGGCATTATGTTTCGATCGGGGATACTTGGCAGAGTCGGTGAAAGTGCAAACGCGCTTAAATCATCTTGTTTTGGTGTTTGTTAACAACACATGTACTCTTAAGTGTGTTGATGTATTTCAGGGCTAAACAACATATTTGATATGGTGGTGTGATGTTGCAAAAAGGGGCAATTCACCAGGACTTCTGTCTACTAGAGTTTTCTCCAGGCCGGAGTCTCCGGACTCTCAGACCGGAGTCTCCGGTGTGGAGATTTCATCCATCGCCAAGTCTCTGGACTTTCTGGTGTCGCGCACTGCATCCACACCAGAGTCTTACCGGAGACTGTCCGAAGTCTCCGGTGTGGGAGCTGCATCTGAAGAAACGGCTAAGGAGTTGTTGGTGTCGCGTGTTGTACTCACACCGGAGTCTTGCCGGAGACTGTCCGGAGTCTCCGGTGTGACTGGGTTCTATTAATCCGCTCGACCCCAGACACTCTCTGAGTCAATCCGCAATGCTAAGACCGGATTCTCCGGTCCCCCAGACCTCAGGTCAGCTTGTCCAGAATTAAAGTCACCATTGTTGGAGCTCCCCCACCTTGGTAGATCTCCCAATCCATCCACCCAAAAGCCTTGATCTTTGGAGGATTGAAGGAGAAGCCCCCGATCTACGTCTTCACCAACCGGATTTCATTTCCCCTCTCTTTTGCTTGAGGGATCTTTTCCTATGGTTTCCTCTTGTGGAGAACCTAGGCTTCTTGCTAATCTTGGTGATTTGTGAGTGTTGGGAGCCCCCAATTTGGTTGTGGGTGTGTTCCCCAAACTTGTTTGTAAAGGACTCGATCCCCGCCTCAAAGGGGTTCAATAGTGGAAGGTGAACTAGGCCTTTGTGGCGGAGTTCATCGGAGAATAGGGTGAGGCCTTTGTGGCGTTGAGTAGGCCTTCGTGGCGAGCGCACACCCCTCCAACGAGACGTACTCCCTTAACAAGGAGGAACTCGGGAATACATTGTGTCTCCGCGTCCCCCCATCGGTTACCTCGTTCCCTTATCTTTTACTCACTTGTACTAGTTGCATTAATTGTTGTACTCGTTGCATTTATTGCTATCCTTGTCATATAGGTAAATTCACCTTAGTTGCACTATCTAAAGAATTTACCTTTGTGTCAAGCCTAAATCGAAAGAAAAATTAAAATTGGTCATAGCACCTATTCACCCCCCCTCTAGGTGCCCATACTTTACTTTCAATTGGTATCAGAGCCTCGGCTCTTCTGTCGGGCTTAACCGCCTAAGAGTTTTAGTATGGGAGACGATTTGGACACCGAAACGTCCGTGGCCAGTGTGTCCATGGATGATCTCAATGAGTTGAGAAAGTCATTGACCTCATCCATAGATACCAAGTTTGATGAGTTGCGCCAAGTCTTAGCGCAACTCCTCAAAGCCAAAGGACCAGAGGTAGCCGAATCTACTCCTCCGGAAACTAATCCGGAGGGCGCCAAGAAAGGGGTAGATGGTGATCCATCTAAAATTTCTTCCGCCGAAAACTCCACTAATACGGGTACGGAGGGAAGCGGAGAATTTCATGTCGTTCCCTTAAGTTATTCTCCCGATCCTCCGGTTCCCCATCCTCATATAATCCCTAGAGGAGATCCACCTAAAATTGATGATTTTTCTTTTCGTGAATGGCAATATTACATGGAGACTCACTTGAACTCTTCTTGTATAGATCTTTGGAGGATCACTCGAGATGGATACAAGCCATTTGATCCCAAGAACCTAACAAGAAGAGAAGCCGTAGATTTCCAACTCAACTACATCGCTTTGTCCATTCTTCAACAAGCCGTGGGTCCTAACCACATGCCACATCTTCAACAATATTCCACCGCCAAGGAAACATGGGACGCTCTTGTCGTCATGTTTGTGGGCAATGAGAGCATGCAAAGGAATAGATATGATGCCTTGACCAATGAGGCCGAAGGGTTCTATATATGCATGATGGAGAGGATCATGTGGATATGTACCGGAGACTCAAGACTCTTGCCACCGCCTTCTCAAATGTTGGTGCCAAGTACATTGATGATGCTTGGATCAAGAGGAAGTACATGATTTCCATAATGCCATTTGAGGGCGCAGACATGAAGAGCATTCAAGGGGGACACGATTTCTCCTCCATGACTTCAACTCAAGTGATGCAAGAAATGTGCTCCTATAAAGTGCAAACCAAGAATGCTCTTGACAACCGTGCTAGGGCCATCGGAATTCACCAAGGAGCATCCGTTGCTTTGAAGGCCAAAGTTGTGTCAAGAGAGGTTGAGTATGAAGAAGAAGGAGAAGAGGCATTGCCTCCTTTGAAGGAACAAGACTATGATCCCGTTCTAAAGTATCTCATTGCTCTCACCGTGCAAAAGTTTTGGATAAATCCTCCAAAGGGCAAGATATTTGTTGAGGAGAAGACAAGGTATCGCTATGGAAATGATGGAGCTCAAAAAGTGAGGTCTTGCTTCAATTGTCAAGATAAGCACAACTTCATTGCGGAGAGTCCCTATGAGAATAGATAGATACATAGTGGAAAGCTCATTCGTAAGGACAAGTCCAAGGTTGAGTACAAGAAACCTCATTTCAAGAAGAAGCCATTCAACAAGAAGTCTCCCACCAAGTTTGTGCTCTTGACAGAAGAGGAGTATGATTCCGGGAGTGATGAAGAAGAAGAAACCACAAGTGAAGTGGCCGCTCTTGCTATTGCTTCTATTCCATCATCTTCATCTCTTTTTGAATCCCCCAATGACGATCTTGCTCAGCGAAATGCCAAGTGCTTCATGACCAAGGCCACGGAGGTATCACCTTCTTCCAACTCTAAGACCCCTAGTGAACTAGAACATCTTGCTAGTCTTAGAATATAAGAGGAAAGGGTCTCCTTGGGACGTTTTATGTCTAACATGCAAGGGGAGACCAAGAAGTACTTTGAGTATCTCATGAGGCAATTGGGAGAGGCCCAAGATTCTCTTGAGAAGAAAGGTGAGGTTGAAAGAAGGGATGCGGATGAAATTGCATCCCTCTCTATGACTCTTGAGGAAGAGCGTGATGGTAGAGTTTCTCTAGAGGGTGAACTTGAATCTATTGAATTAACTCATAATGAACTTGTCTCTAACATCACTAAGGAACGTGATCTTGCTATTGCTAAATATAAAAAGGCTAAAAAGGATAAGGTCGAGTTTGGGGTTGGTCATGGTAAACTAACCGAGGAGTTTGAAAATCTAACCGAGGCCCACAAAGCTTTGGAAAGCCAACACTCATCCCTCAAAGAGTTGCATGAACAACTTCAAACTCAACTTAATCAACCTAACAATCCAAGCACCTCTACTTCTTCTTGTGATCATGCAAATATTATTGAGGTGAATGCTAGGTTGAAGGATGAGCTAGCAAGGCTCAAGGGCAAAGGCCCTCAAGTTGAGAAGGTTGTGACTCCTTCCCCACAAGTGGTTGCCCCTAGCTCTAATGTGGTCATTGCTAGACCACAATTGAGTGCTCCAAGGCAACAAGTGGGCAAGCAAGGTCTAGACTATGTTGCCAAGAAGAAGAACAATAAGAAGACCAACAATGGTGCTTCGGGTGGTATTGTCATTAGGGACAACACTACTCTTAGCACACCCGCTCAAGCAAACAATATTGCCTCGAGTAGTAGTGTCATGAGGGACAACACTACTCGTAGCACCTCCGCGGGAACTAACAATCCACACAATTTTTTATATGTTGATTATTATGGTGTTGTGCAAGCTAAATATGTTGGTCCTATTGAGGGCTTCATTGACTATACTATTTGGGTTCCAAAGACCCTTGTTGCTAACATGAAGGGACCCTACTCGGGTCCTAACTCTAGTCAATGATCTCTTGCAGGACTATGCTTCTGGTGGGACTAAATGGATAATTGATAGTGGATGCACTAGCCATATGACCGGAAGCAAAGAACTTGTGACGGAGTTGCGCCCAAATGACATAAAAGCAACAGTCACTTATGGAGACTTGTCCTTGTCTAAGGTATCCGGATTCGGCAAGGTTGTGGTCGCTCCCGATAACACTATCGTGAACGTCATGCTTGTCGAATCCCTTGGTTATAATTTACTTTCTGTCCGCTCTCTTGGAAAGATCGGTTTCTCCGTCTTTTTTGATGTGGATATTGTGGTCCTTTTGAGGAGCAAGACTCTTGACGTCGCTTACATGGGACATGTTGAAAATGAGTTGTTTGTGGTGGACTTTTCGAAGTCTACCAACACTCAAGCAATGTGTGTTTTCGGAAAGGCGGACTTGGGATGGTTGTGGCATCGCCGCCTATCCCATGTCAACATGAGAACTTTGCAAAGTCTTCACAAAGGTGGCCTTATTGTCGGACTAAAAGAAAATGTTTCCTTTGCAAAGGATCGCGTTTGTAGGTCGTGTGTTGAAGGAAAGATGCATGACAAGGTGCACAAGGCCAAGACTATTATTTCATCAAATAGGATCTTGGAGCTTCTCCATGTTGATCTCTTTGGTGCCGTGCCCGAGGAAAGTCTTGGTGGCAAGAAGTATTGCTTGGTGATTGTCGATGATTATTCAAGATACACTTGGGTTTATTTCTTCAAGTGCAATAGTGAAACTCAACAAACCATCATCGACTTCTCCAACGAAGTGCAACATCAAACACAATGTGCAAATCATGGCTATTAGAAGTGATAATGGTTCGGAGTTCAAGAACTACACTTTGAATGAATTCCTTAGTGAAGAAGGCATTCGTCGTCAATACTCCGCCACTTACACTCCTCAACAAAATGGTGTTTCCGAAAGGAAGAATCGCACCCTCTTGGATATGGCAAGGACCATGTTGGCGGAGTACACTTCTCCCCAATATTTATCGGCCGAGGCCATATCCACCGCATGCCACTCCTCCAACCGCCTCTACATCCGCAAAGGCTTAGACAAGACTCCATATGAGATCCTCACCGGCAACAAGCTCAACGTCTCCTACTTCCGTGTATTTGGTTGTAAGTGCTTTTATTTGATCAAGGGTGTTAGGTTGTCTAAATTTCAATCCAAAACTATTGAGGGTATATTTGTTGGTTACGGTGCCGAATCCCACACTTATAGTGTCTTTGACAAAGCTTCACGGATTGTCATAGAATCTTGTAGTTTGGCTTTCGAGGAAAATGATGGCTCCCAAGTGGCGCAATTTCATGTTTCTAATGTAGATGTTGAAATACCTCAAGAAGCCATAGGAAGGATGGGTGTGGGATTTTCCGCCCCATTGAGGGACACCTTATGGCGACTCGAGAAGGACCGTGCTCTACTCAAGTGGATCCCTCCTCTACAATAGAAGAACAAGCCAAGGAGCCAAGTATTACACCTAACCAAGAACATGTTCAAGACCCTCCACTCATTGACCAAGACACTACGCAAGTCGTACCCACTCCTACTACTAATACGAGTCAAGGTCAAGGCCAAGATCTACCATCCTCTTCATCCTCTCCTCGAGTTGAAGCAAGTGTTTAAAATATTGTTGTTGATGATGATGATGATGATCAAGGCCAAGTTGGTCAATATGGGGACCCAAATGATCAAGATGATCAAGTGATCCCTCCGCGCAATAATGCGGAGATCAAAGCCCGTCGTGTCAAAAGGATAACAAGATCTTTGAAGCAAATTGATGCCCAAGACAACAAGGTCTTGGAGGATATTCAAGCTAGAAGATCCACTAGAAGGCAATCGACACATTTTAGTGAGCACCAAGCTCATATCTCTATGCTGGAGCCTAAGAAAGTGTTTGAAGCTCTTGAGGACTCCGATTGGGTTGAAGCTATGAATGATGAGCTCAATAACTTTGAGCGCAACAAAGTTTGGAGATTGTTTGAGAAGCCCAAAGATTGCCACAATGTTATTTACACTAAGTGGATTTTCAAGAACAAGCAAGATGAGCATGACATTGTCATAAGGAACAAGGCAAGATTGGTTGCTCAAGGTTACACTCAAGTTGAAGGCATTGACTATGATGAAACCTACGCACCCGTGGCTCGCCTTGAGTCCATCCGTATCCTCCTTGCTTATGCATCTTCTCATAATTTCAAATTGAACAAATGGATGTGAAAAGTGCTTTCTTGAATGGTCCACTAAAAGAGGAGGTATATGTTAAGCAACCTCCGAGGTTCGAGAATCTCAACTTTCCTAACCACGTTTACAAACTTGACAAGGCTCTATATGGTCTCAAACAAGCACCTCGTGCTTGGTATGAGCACCTTAGGGAGTTGTTAGATGATCGTGGCTTCGAAGTTGGGAAGATTGACCCCACTCTCTTCACCAAGAGAGTAAAGGGAGAGCTTTTCATATGCCAATTATATGTGGACGATATCATCTTTGGCTCAACTAACCAAGATTTCAATAATGAGTTCTCTAAGCTTATGACTGACAGGTTCGAGATGTCTATGATGGGTGAGCTTAAATTCTTCCTTGGCTTTGAGATCAAGCAATTGGCTCGTGGGACTTTCATTCCTCAAGCCAAGTATACCCAAGATATGATCAAGAGGTTTAATTTCCAAGATGCTAAGATCAATACATCTCCGATGCAAGTCAAGTGCCACCTATATCGTAATCCGAAGGGTAAAGAGGTGGATCAAAAGTTGTATCGTTCTATGATTGGTTCTTTGCTCTATCTTTGTGCATCTAGGCCCGATATCGTTTTGAGTGTAGGTGTGTGTGCAAGGTATCAAGCGGCTCCTAAGGATAGCCACTTGGTGGCGGTCCATAGGATCTTTTGTTATTTGGTTCATACCTCAAGATTTGGTTTGTGGTACCCAAAGGGGGCACAATTTTCTCTCAAGGGCTACACGGATTCCGATTGGGCGGGTGATCAAGATGATAGGAAGTCCACTTCTGGGGCTTGCCAATTTCTTGGTAGGTCCTTGGTGAGTTGGTCTTCCAAGAAGCAAAATTGTATATCTCTCTCCACAGCTGAAGCCGAGTATGTAGCCGCCGCAAGTGCTTGCACTCAATTGCTATGGACGAGGCAAACTCTCAAGGAGTATGGAGTTCATTTGGATAAGATGCCTCTTTTGTGTGACAATGAAAGTTCCATCAAGATTGCATACAATCCCGTGCAACATACAAGAACCAAGCACATTGAGATTCGCCACCATTTCATCCGAGACCATGTGGCAAGAGGGGATATTGCACTATCTTATGTGCCCACCAAGGACAATCTTGTGGATATTTTCACGAAGCCACTTGATGATGCAAGATTCTTGTTCCCGAGGAATGAGCTAAATGTCATTGATTCTAGGAGTTTGACTTGAAGATCTTGCACACACCCCTATAGATGAAACGTGTTCGAGTTTAGGTCTAGGCATGGACATAGGGGGAGTGTTATCCTAACACATTGGGTTCTCCCTCCCCCCATTATGCCCAAAGCAAAAATTCATTGTTATCTCTCTTTTTCTAATGTTGAATTGTGAGCTTCAATGTTGAGTAATGGCAATGCCCCCAAGATATATCTTCTCGGCTGCATACCATGAACTCTTACATGGTGGCCTAGGCCACCAACCTCTTCCTTGAAGAGTTGGTTCTTATTTGAGAGTTTTGGCTTTTTTTTGGATGATATACTCAAATTTGATTTCCTAATGATTTCTCGACTTTCTTGAGTATAAAATCCCCTCCCTGATGTTGTTTTTACCTTTCCTTGCCAAAACCCACCTTTTAGACAAGTTTTTATTGATTCTTGCATTTCATGTCCTTTTTGGGAAGTTTTTCTGGCATAGGTGCGGAGACTCCGGTCTGCCACACCAGAGACTCCGGCCAGTCCGGAGACTCCGGTGTGCGTTTCGCTTTATAAAAGCTGGGGGCTGAGGGAAGTTAGGGTTTCATTCCCCACTTCCCCCACGCCCCCCAAAACACTGCTGCGCCGCCGCCGTCGCCAGGAGCACCTCCCCGGCCGTTTCCCACCGCCGGGAACCGCCTCCCCCACCTCCCCTTGCCTCTCCCATCTGAGGGAGGCACAATGACCGGCCAGGGTGACAAGGGTACACCTTCCCCACTCCTCTTTTGATTGTTTTTCATCTATACCTTAGGGTCTAGGTATCTTTTTTGGAGAAGTTGTACCTGCTGTTGGTAGCATCACCTTTGCTAGTTGAACCAGAGTAGAAACTGATAGAATCATCTGTAGAAACAATTGTGTTAGATTCATATCCTCTGTTGACGACCAGTCCGGAGACTCCGGTGTGCCAGGCCAGAGACTCCGATGTCCGGTGTGAATCTTCTAGAACTATTTTTTAATGGTTCTATTTTGTTTCTGCACTTTTATTGGACATGTATGCTCATTTGGTTTCTCTCTGTTGTGGTGTTTCTGGTTTTGTGTATGCTTTCAGGAAAAAGGGTGAAGTCAAAGTCCTCAAACCCCAACAAGCGTGCCTATCGTGCTCACTCCCGCAACTACCTTGTCACTGATGAAGCCTCAGGTAGAATTGGTCAGAAGAACACCTTTGAGACTGAGAGGCGTTAGAAAGAGAAGCATGAGGCTAGGCAGAGGGGTAAACTGGCGAAGAAGGCCAAGTATGACAGGATCACCTCTGTGGTCTCCCTGAGCAAGAAGGAGTATAGGATTATGCGGGCTCGTCCTTTCTTCACCATGGCCCGCACTACTGAGTTTTCTCATTATTGGAGGAGGGAGTCTGAGTTGATCATAGGTGAGATCTACTCCCAGTTCAAGCAGCATGTATGTCCCCAGAAAGTTCTAGACTTAGAGGCTCTCTGCAGTTCTCAGTACTTTGAGGAGGCTATCTGGATCACGAAGAAACTGGGCCTTGAGCGTCTTGTTGGCATTCAGCAGAACTACAATGCCCCTATCATTCAGCAGTTCTTTGCCACTGTCACGTTTGGTGAAGATGATGATGTTCCCCTGAAGTGGATGACTGGGTCTGTTGAGTGTGAGTCCTCTATGAGATGCTTTGCTGAGCTTCTTGATTACCCTTGGGGAGAAGGGAGTGGCCACCGCATGCACGTTCACGGAGTGGCTTATGACAAGAAGCGCATGGCTCCGATGTATGAGAAGCTCTCCAGGACCGGCACTGCTAAGGATCTCAGGAGGGTTTACAACATCTGTATTCGCCTCTTTCGGTGCAACATTGCTCCCAAGGCCGGGAATGTAGATGCCATTCGTGGTGGCCTTGTGAACCTTCTCTACCAGGCCTTCCAGTGTCACCTTGCTGGCCCTGATGGAGAGGGTTTCGAGATTGATGTTATGCATTTCATCAAGGAGGAGATATACTCAGCTATGATCGAGATCAAGAAAGTGTCCGTGTATGCTCCTTATGTGATGATACTCATCGTTGATCAGTTTACTGGCTTGGCTACCGAGACTGAGCACCCAGTGGGCTCTCTCCAGATTCTGTCCTCTCACCTTCCTGATGGTGACACACCCATGGGGGACGCTGAGGCGCCTCCTCGCTCTAGGAGGAAGAATGCTGACCCTCCCACTCGCCGCTCTAGTAGGGAGGAGACTCAGGATGAGACGAAGAAGCTTACTTGGTTCCAGCGCAACATTTTGTGCATGACTGCTGCAGTGCACAAGGATAACCATGTGGCCTATAAGGAGAGGTGTGAGCTGAAGAAGATGATCTCCAAGATGCATGACCATGCTGGACTTGGAGCTACTCCTCCTATGGGTACCCCCTCCCACTACTCCACCCACTCCTCCCACCGCTTCTGTGACTATGTCATATGAGGAATGGAACACTGATAAGTTTCCGCGGGGTGACTTTGAGGATGTCACCTCGGCTCCTTCCTCTTCGACCCACCGTGCCAGGGCACCTGAGATTGAGGAAGAAGAACATGTTGAGGATCATCCTGAGGATGATGATGAGGAGGACCTTGGGTTCTTCAACTCTGGTACTGATGTTGACGATGATGAGGGAGATGATGATGATGAGGCCACGGACCCGATGGATGATGAGGAGGACGAGGATTATGAGGACGATGACTGAGCCCTTGGGTTGCGTAGTGCTTGGTGTCTCAATGCCAAAGTGGGAGAAGTAGCTTTGTCCTCTCCGGGTTGCATGGGTTGCTTTGCTTTATTTGCTTCGGAACACAAGTCTTTGAACTTGATTTGCCTTTTATGGCTTGTGTTCCCGTTATCTTAGTTGCTTTGTTTTTCTAGTGAACAATGGTTGTGTTATGTGTGTGTCGGGGGCTACCCCCGAGTAGGGGTAAGGCAGGTGGTAAAATGAAGATCAGGGTGCTATTTACCGGGTAGGCGGCTAAGTATTGAAGGTAGTTTCTATTCGGTCATAAGTATTGAAGGCCAAAAGAAGATAAGGAGAAATATTATAATCGTCTGGGTAGCGGTCAGGTGGTCCGAGTAGATGGGCTGCAATCCTCCTCGGGCAAGAAGTCAATGGAGCCGTTCTGACAAGATCACGGAGATCCCGCAGCCGTACAGGCGTGCGGTTCAACTTACGGAGCGCATGATTATCCGCGCAATGGCGTGGCTACAGTGAGGTAGGCGTCTGTCATGTCCTGTCACTGACAGAGGGGACAGGACATGTTGAGGGGCCTACTCTGTGTGACTGACAGGGTGGACAGGTCCTTTCAGCCGAACGGCGCGGCGACTTCCCGCACCCGCGTCAGCGAGAAACTGGAGGCGTGCTCTACGCCACTGTGGAGATGTCGCATCATCGTACCTTTTATTCTTTGTTTACTCGGCTGGGCACCAGTATATAAGGTGCCCTTCCCCCTCCTGCGCGAGGGACGTTACGCGAGAGAGCATTTATTACACGAGCAAGTGTTAGCGGCAGAGAGAGCAGAGAGTGGCTACTCGGCTGAGAGGCAACTTTTTACTGTGGCTACTCGGATATCATACATACAGAGAGATAGGCAAGAGTAGGGGTGTTACCTCCACACGAGGGCCCCGAACCTGGCTAGTTCTTGGTGTTTGCAGTGTTACCTGAGCGCGTCTACTCGACGTGCGATCCCTCCTCGGATACCTACAGCGTCCATCGACCCCAAACTTAAGCCATCCCATGGCATCTGTCTTTACTCATCCACGACAGTTGGCGCCCACCGTGGGGCCAGCAGCGGCGCTGGCTGGGGTTCATATTCGGACGGGACCGATTTCTGCTTCGGGAGAGTGCGTGGTCTGTGGCCTTGTCCACAGATTCGGCTCTTTCGATTTCGTCACCGACAACGCCGGCGATTTCGGCGGCAAGCCCGTGCCAGCAGGCGGCTCGGTGCTTTCCTTCGGTGCGCATCTGGTCTACGTCGCCACCACCGTCATCCGCGAGTTCCCGGAGGAGGTGCTCGTCACGGAAGATCCTCCTGCTGTACTCGCTGCCCGCGGGAAGCCTTCTAGCTGCTCCGCGGACAGCGTGGAGGTGATGATGACAGGCCCGACTATCGATGCCGGGAAAGGCGCGGCCGCTACCGCGGAAGTCATCGAGGAACCGGCTGGCGCAAGGGTCCACAAGCCCTATGACATGCCCCGGAACATTCCGGGTTACGTGGCTCCTTCCATGTCCGCGGCTATACCAGTTGCTCGCGGTGGCGCCACCGAGGAGCTGGGCATGCCGCCTCCCACCGACCTCGAGCTCATGACGTTAAGGGCTCAACTCGAGCAACAGTGTCAAGCGCTACGCGCGGAGGCCCAAGAGCTGGAGAAGCTTAGGCTTGAGCTTAACCTAGATCAAAACGAGTACAACAGAGCACATGGCTTTACTCCCATTTCTAGGCTGCCTAGCAAGATAGGCGTTATCCGTCGCAACTTGGGCGCTGAGCTAGCTAGGGATGGTAGGGCTGCTAGCCAAACTGCTAGTTTGAACACTGCTACTAGGCCCAAATATAGCTCCCCCGCCAAAACTCTTAGGGCTGCAGAGGCAGTTGCTGCTGAGTTGCCGCATCTCACTGGTGACGCGCGCGCTAGGCAGCAGGATAGGTTGAATGAGCTAGTGCTAGAGGCTGGCAGGCAGAACGAGGAGTTCCGGAAAGCCAATCCGGGAGCTAGTGCTTCTCAGGATGTGCACTCGCATGCGGTCAGATCTATGGATCAGGCCTCATCGCCGCTTCCTGGCAGTGAGAGGGACCAGAGTGTGAACTCTGGGAAGAACAAACAGATGCAGGTGTACGACCCGGCTGCCGCCGGAAAACAGCACGCTGTGGCGCGGCATCCCGGTCAGAAACACAACTCTGCAGGAGAAGGCTATCAAGCCACTAAAGCTCACAGCAAGGGGCAAGGAGGAAACCGCGCGGGAACATCGTCGCATCATGCTGCCAACCCGGTCCAGCAGAGAGTGCGGCAGCCAGCTGCTGTGCAGCCGCAGGCAGTGGTGGCAGTGGCCAACCCGGTTGTTCAACCCGGTCCTGTGCCGCAGGACCGCTACGACGATGGGTACTCGGCAATGGAGATGGCCGGGGTACGCTGACCCAAGAGACATCACTGATCGTTTGGGTGACCGCATGCTGGAGCCCAGCGACACAAGATACAAGTTGGACCGGATTAATCGGTCAGCACAGATGGAGACGAGGGGGCCACCCGGCCCAGCTTGCTTTGGTAACCGCATCATGGGAGAGCCTTATGTGAACAAGTTCCAGTTGGCTAGAGGTACCAAGTGCTATGATTGCAGCACCAAGCCGGAAGACTGGCTAAGCGACTATGTCACCGCTGTGCACATTGGAGGCGGCAATCGGAGATGGGCCGTGAGATACGTTCCCCAGATGTTGGAGGGCCCTGCCCGGATCTGGTTGAGCAACTTTCCCAAGGACAGTATTAACTGCTGGTTGGACTTCTCGGAAGCCTTCATCAGTAACTTCACCAGCACGTACAAGAGGCCGAATAGGCCGCAACAGCTTTCAGCTTGCAAGCAGCGGGAAGAGGAGACTGACCGAGAGTACCTTACTCGGTGGAGCACACTGAGGAACACCTGCGAGGGTGTGAACGAGTCACATGCAATCACCTGGTTTGCTCAAGGCTGTAGGCATGGCAGCATGTTGTGGCAAAAGCTGCAGAGAGAGATGCCGAGTACGCTCGCCGAGACGATCAAAATCGCTGATATGTATGCACTCGGAGATCCTACTCAGCCTTTACTCGATGCATTCGAGCCAAGAAGGAAGCACCATGATGGCGGCAGACGCCAGGATTTCCGCAACAAGCGCAGAGGTGACCGCCCCGATACTCGGTATGATGCCGAAGAAGTGAATGCTGTGAACCAAGACCCTACGGCTGCTGGGAGTAGCCAAAGGCAGAAAACTGCTGGAGCCCAATACGGGCAGAACCAGAATCAGGGCCAAGGCATCAAGAAGCCATACAGTGCTCCCCAGCAGGGTAGCGGCAACCCGGATGCAGGAGATGCTCAGAGATTTGTCTTTGAGAACATGAAGGTCGGGCCATGCAGCTTCCATACTCGGCATCCGAGTAGGCTAGCCAACCACACTACCCGGCAATGCAGCTGGTGGGACCGCATCAAGAGTGAAGGTTTTGGCCAGCTGCCCCCTCCTCCTCCTCTGCCGCCTGCGAATGCCAATGTGCAGCCTATTCGGGCAGCTGCTCCCAGGCCGGCAGTGAATCCGAGAAGGGAGAACGTGAACCAAGTGGCTCAGGGAGCCAACCGCAACTACAACTACGACAACCGCAATGACCACAACCGCAACTACAACAACAACAACAACAACAACAACAACAACAACAACAACAGGAACAACAACAACAACAACAACAACAACAACAACAACGGCAACAACGGTGGTGGAGACCGCAACCAGTACCAGGAGCATCATGAGAGCTACATGGTGTTCACCACCGAGCCAGACGACAAGCAGTCGCTGCATAGGCGTGCGATGGAGGTAAATGCAGTGATCCCAGCTGTGCCTCACTATCTGCTCTGGTGCGAGCAAGAGATTACTTGGTCAAGAGCTGATCATCCCAAGGTGATGCCCAATCCGGGTACCTATGCGCTGGTGGTGGATCCAACTTTCCTGGGGACCACGAAGAATGTCAGGTTTAGCAAAGTACTGATTGATAACAGCAGCAGCATCAACATCATGTACCGAGATACCGTGGAGAAGCTCGGCCTTGCCAAGAACATGCTGCTACCCAGCAGGACCACTTTCCATGGCATTGTGCCGGGAGTGTCCTGCACTCCGATTGGCCGCACCTGGGTTGATGTCCTATTCGGTACCAGGGAGAATTGCCGCACCGAGTGCCTGCAGTTCGAAGTGGTTGATCTTCAGAGCCCCTACCATGCTCTACTCGGTAGGCCTGCGCTCACCAAGTTCATGGCCTCAACCCACGCAGCCTACCTGAAGATGAAGCTACCTGGTCCCAATGGAGTCATCACCATCTCGGGTGATTACAAGCGCTCCTTGGAGTGTGCGTCTGCTAGTTCTCTGTTGGCAGAGTCCATGGTCATTGCTGCTGAGAAGAAGAAGATACATGAGGTGGTTGCTATGGCTCAGGCAGCGCAAGTCGGAATGCCTGGCATGCCGGGTACTCA
The DNA here is from genome assembly GCA_028641055.1 of Alopecurus myosuroides. Classification (NCBI taxonomy): domain Eukaryota; kingdom Viridiplantae; phylum Streptophyta; class Magnoliopsida; order Poales; family Poaceae; genus Alopecurus; species Alopecurus myosuroides. The sequence goes on along the minus strand of CM054063.1, from coordinate 199,786,751 downwards.
GTATGGAGCAGCTTTCCAGGCCTCCCAGGAAACCAAGAAGGTGCAGGTGGACCCTGAGTTCCCAGACCGTGTTGCCATCATTGGCGCCGGGTTGGGAGAGAAATAGGAAAGCAAGCTCATCCACTTCCTCCGTGAGAATCGGGATGTCTTCGCATGGTCCAATGAGGACTTGCCGGGTGTCCCGAGGGAGTTGGTTGAGCACTCACTACATGTGCATCCCGACGCCAAGCCAGTTAAGCAGGCTATGCGCCGCTTTGGTGATCAGAGGAGGAAAGCTATCGGTGATCAGATCACCAAGTTGCCGATAAGCGGATTCATCATGGAGGTGCTGCATCCGAATTGGCTGGCCAACCCGGTCATGGTTGAGAAGAAGAAGGAGGACCCCAAGGCCGAGACTGCATGGCGCATGTGCGTGGACTACACCGACCTGAAGAAGGCCTGCCCCAAGGACCCATTCCCGCTACCCCGCATAGATCAGGTGATCGATTCCACTGCCGGGTGTGAACTTTTGTCTTTCATTGATGCCTACTCTGGTTTCCATCAGATACCTCTTAATCCGGCTGATCAAATAAAGACTTCTTTCATTACCCCATATGGGGCTTATTGCTATCGTGTCATGTGCTTTGGGTTGCGGAATGCTGGGGCTACCTATCAGAGATGCATGCAGAAGTGCTTGCATGATCAAATTGGAAAAAATGTGCAGGTGTACGTAGATGACATTGTCATCAAAACGAAAGAAACACATACTCTGCTTAGTGATATTGAGGAAACTTTTGCTAACCTGCGCAAGTACAGGATGAAACTGAATCCGACTAAATGCACCTTTGGCGTCCCTGCTGGCAAGTTACTCGGCTTCTTGGTATCCAGTCGGGGCATTGAGGCCAATCCTTCAAATATAAAAGCTATAGAGAGCATGTCTTTGCCGAGATCACCGAAGGATGTGCAAAATTTTATCGGGTGCTTGGCTTCTCTTAGCCGCTTCCTGGGAAGAATGGGTGAGAAGGCCTTGCCTCTTTACCAGCTCATGAAGAAGAGTGATAAGTTTGTCTGCACATCGCAAGCCGATGTGGCATTCAGAGAACTCAAGACCATGCTGGGTAGCGCACCCATCCTGGCTAGCCCGCTACCCAAAGAGACAATGTTGCTGTACATTGCGGCAACCAACCGGGTAGTCAACGTGGTGATAGTGGTGGAAAGAGAAGAGGAAGGCAAGAAGGTGCAGCGGCCAGTATATTATCTCAGTGAGGTGCTATCCAGCTCCAAGCAAAACTACCCGCATTACCAGAAGATGACGTATGGCGTGTACCTGGGTGCCAAGAAGCTCAAGCACTACTTCCAAGAGCATCCCATCACGGTGGCGAGTACTTCTCCCATCTCAGAGATCATGGGAAACAAGGAAGCAAGTGGCCGGGTAGCCAAGTGGGCAATTGAGCTAGCAGCGTACACTCCTCTGTACGCGAGAAGAGAAGAAATCAAGTCACAAACTCTGACAGATTTCTTGGTGGATTGGGCCGAGATGCAATATGATCCTCCCTTGCTGGAAACCAACTACTGGAAGCTGCATTTTGATGGCTCCAAAGTGAAGGAAGGCCTTGGTGCTGGCGTAGTGCTTACGTCACCCAAGCGAGATCAACTCAAGTACGTACCGCAGATTCATTTCAAAGCATCTAACAATGTGGCCGAGTATGAAGCATTGGTACACGGCCTGAGAGTGGCCAAAGAGATTGGGGTGCAGCGTATCGTCTGCTATGGCGACTCGGATCTGGTGATTCGGCAAGTATCCGACACCTGGGATGCTTTGGATGCCAACATGGCGTCCTACCGGTTTATGGTGCAAACCATGACTGGCTTCTTCGAAGGGTGTGAGTTTCATCATATACACCGAGCTGAAAATGATGCAGCTGATGAGTTGTCCAAGTTGGGGTCTTCTCGGCAGTTCATCCCGGCTGGGATTGCCTTGGAGCATTTGAGAAAACCATCCATCAAGCCATCTTCCAACTAGGAATCTATCTTTCTTCCATCTCTGCCGGGAGAGGAAGCTGTTCCAATGGAGATTGACTGGGAGGCTGCAAAGGAGAACCCGCGGACTGTTGTCTCCAATCCGGGGACTGGCACCTGCAACCCGGGGACTGCTCCATTCAACTCGGGGACTGTCGCATTCATTGAGGGGATCATTTCTCAGTACTCGGGGACTCGCCCCCAACTCAGAAGAGGTCTTGGTAGCTGATCCAATGGAAGTGGACGAACCAGTGTTTCCCACCCGGGAGACACCGAGTTGGGCTCTGCCCATATTATCATTTCTAACGGATGGCACATTGCCGAGTGACGAGGTCACAGCCAGACAGATACAGAGAAGATCCAAGGGCTACACAATCATCAACAAGGTGATGCACAGAAGGAGTCCTACTGGCGTGCTGCAACGCTGTGTAGAGCCAGAGGAAGGAGAAGAAATTATTGTGGAGATACACCAGGGGGAATGCGGACATCACGCCTCTTCTCGGGCTCTGGTCAAGAAGGCTTTTCGGCATGGCTTCTTTTGGCTCACTGCCTTGAGGCAAGCTGAAGATATAGTAAGAAAGTGCAACGGGTGCCAGAGGTTTGCAAGCAAGATCCATATGCCAGCTTCGGAGTTGAAGACCATTCCCATTACTTGGCCGTTTGTTGTTTGGTGTTTGGATATGGTGGGTCCTTTCAAGCCAGCTAGAGGCAACATGACTCACATCTTGGTCATGGTTGACAAGTACACCAAGTGGATTGAGGTCAAGCCTATTCGGAAGTGTGATGGAGTCACAGCTGTGAGTTTCCTAAAGGATGCCATTCTGAGATACGGCTATCCGCACAACATCATCACTGACAATGGCACAAACTTTGCTGAGGGTGCATTTGCAAGATTCTGCAGAGAGAAGCGAATCCGGCTAGATGTTGCGTCTGTTGCGCATCCTGCCTCCAATGGGCAAGTTGAAAGAGCGAATGGCATGGTCCTATCCGGGATAAAGCCAAGGCTGATTGAGCCATTACAGCGAACCCCTGGTTGTTGGCTGGGCGAGTTGCCGACGGTGTTGTGGAGTCTAAGGACTGCCCCTAACCGATCAACCGGATACACACCATTCTTCCTAGTATATGGAGCTGAAGCTGTGTTGCCCACTGACCTAGAGCATAACTCGCCCCGAGTAACCCTCTACACGGAGGCAGAGGCGAGAGAAGCTCGAGAAGATGACGTTGACCTGCTAGAAGAAGCAAGAGAGCTAACTCTGTCACGTTCAGCCATTTATCAGCAAAATCTGAGGCGCTATCACAGCCGGAAAGTAAACCCAAGGGTTTTCCGAGAAGGAGACATGGTCCTTAGGCTCGTGCAGCGCACGACCGGGATGCACAATCTATCCCCTCCGTGGGAAGGGCCTTTCATTGTGAGCAAGGCTCTGCACAATGATGCCTACTATCTAGTTGACGCACAGGCACCCCAGAAGAACAGGCCGGATAAAGCTGGATAGGAATCTAAGCGCCCCTGGAATGTAGCTCTACTCCGCCGTTTTCATTCATGAGAAAAAAGCTGTATGTATCTCCTCAAACCGAGTTAAAATTCTAGTCGGCACTCTGAATTCAAACTCGGGGACTGCCCTTGTCCAAATTTGCTCTGTGTTGTTCTACTCTGTTTTACTTTGTCTACTCGGTTGCCTTACTTAAAATTTCATGCGCATATCTAGTAGTGTGTTTAAACCCAAGGGCCAACTCTTCGACTCTGCTGCTGTCCGCAACTCGGCTTCATGGCAAGCAAGAGAACAAGTCAAAGGTCAATAAGCACATGAAAAATTGCTAAGGAAAAGAGAGGTGTAGCAACCGAGTAGGGTGTTCTTTACTGTTTCTGTTGTCTCTTTTTGGTTAAGTGGTGGGCAGTGTTCCCATGCAGTTTTCTAAGTGGCTAAGTATCTGAAACTTGAACTTTGAAATCTTGTGACTCGACTACCAAAAAGCCACAAGTGGCAGGTAAGAGCAAAGACAAAGAGAACAAGTGAATGAAAAATGCAACTCGGGGACTTGTATTGAAACGAAACCTGGCATTGAGCCAGAGTTGCTAAACTGTTAACCAAATAAAACTGAGTAGCAAACGACTTAAGGCTTAAACTTGTTCGATACATATGCACCCGACATCCCGGGGATCTGATGAGATTGTGTGGAGATAAAGTTCACAGGAGCTAAGCAGCAGTGGAGTCAGTTTCCATGTTGGTGTTGGTAGGCGCTTCCGGCTCGGAGGCAGCAGTAGTGTAAGCGGGCTCAGTTGAGGAAGGAGTTTGAGTAGCGGAGGTTGGCTCTGGTATAATGTTGGAGGCCTGAGTAGCTGCGGTGCTGGGAAGAGGGTAGAGCTCGCCAGTCGCGGTCCCAGTAGCGCCCAGCTCCAGAGCTGGATCGTTGATCACCATCTCGGTGGTGACGGTCTCCTCCTGCGCAGCGGATTGCGACTGCTTAGTCTCCGAGTTGGCTCCCAACCCGGATTCCTCTGCAGCGCCGTGCTGCTCAGTCTCCTTCTGCTCAGCCTCCTCGTTCTCGGCCCCTTCCTCCTCCATCTCCTCATCATCCTGGTCCTGGTCTTCGCCGTCTTCGTCCTCGAACTCGGCCTCTCCCTCGTCTTCGTCACCCTCAACATCTGTATCCGGCTCGGTGGGGCCGTTGATGAAAACGCTGGTGTCGGCGTAGGAGGCAAGCTCATAGGCTACTTCTTTCCGGCGGGAGACGCACGCGGGGCATTTGGTCCATTTGGATCCATTATGCCGAGTTCCAATCCTGTCGAGATCCAGGTTCTCGTACCAAGACAGAATGAAGTGAAGTAGCTCATCGGCGCCTGCCCGAGCAGCGGAAGCGCGCCACTTCTTCAACTCCACCTTGACCTGGTCCAGGTTGGTGGCAATCTCGCGGAAGGTCTCCGGAACGTCCTTCTCGGGCCAGAAGAGCTTGTGCAGCTTGATACCAGTAGACACCATGGAGGTGCCCAGGCCCTTGAGGGAACGGATTTGTGTCTTGAGGTTGAGGAGATGATCGCTGATGCTGGATGTGTTGTCAATATTCAGACCAGAGGCGGCCCTGGCCTGCCTTGCCTTGTCCACAGCAGGTACACCAGCGGAACGGAGTTCCGGGAAGATATCTGCATAAGGATCCGAGTTGGATCAGAAACAGTGACCGAGAAGAAGTGAAACCGGGTATAAGAAGGCAAAGAAGAAACAGACAAGATAAGTAAGGAGTAGTGGTAACTCACATTCATTGTCCACCACCAGGCCTCCCAACTTGACCTTCCAGTCCTCGGCGTCTTGGAGATGCTTGTCATGGACGCGGCGCGAGTCATTGATTTGCGCCTCGAGAGCTTGTTTCCTTTCCTTGAGCATGGTGTTTTCCAGCTCGAGTGCTCGCTTCTCAGCAACGGCAGTCGCCTCAAACTCCTGCTTCTCGCGGACGGAGTTGATTGCGGTTTGGAGTGCAGCTGATAGATCAACCTGGAGCTTCTCAAACTCTGTCCTCTCGGCCGCACGCTCCTTCTCAATCTCGGCTTCCCATGCCTGCACTTGCTGGTGTGCCTCAGCAGGAGTGAGGCCGTTTAGATGCTGCTCCCGGAAGCTCTTGTATTCTTCTGCGGGTAGCACAACACTGTTTAGCAGAGTAGCCAAATGGGAAAGGGCAATTACAGGGAAGATAAAGAATAGTACTCACCTTCCAGAGAAGAGATTTTACTCTGCGTGGAGGCAGCAAAAACCTCGCAATCTTGGTGCCTCTCCACCAGGGCCTTGAGTTCGCCTGCAGAGAAGAAAGCAGTTGAGCAAAAAAGCAAAAAACGGGCGTAAGTACAAAACGCACAAACCGAGATGCTAAAAGCTTACCTTTGATTTCAGAGAGCTTGAGGGTGCGGTCCAGAGCGTGCTGCTCCATGGTATCCCTGTCTCTCTTGTCATCCTCCAGAGATTGGTTTCGTTCTCTGGCTTGGCGGTGATTCCAGAGAAACTGACGGAAAACTTTTGTCCTTTTTTGGACGCTATCCTACAGGGAAGAAGGAGAGAGTATAAGTTTTGGAAGATTTGGCCCGAGTAGATTTCAACTCGGTGGTGCCTCATCTACTTGGCCCGAATCTCGGGGACTGGGGTTGTGACTAAGAGAAGAGAAAGAAGAAAATGGCAACTCGGAAAATTCAAAATGGAGAGGAACACTTACCACATAGCTTTGCTCGATATCTTCAATATTCTTGCGCAAGACGAACAGCTTGCCGGCCAGAGTGCTGCAAGGGCTGGCTACGGCCATGCCAACAGGACCAATATCGGCCTTGTTCCAGTCTGTCCGGTAATGGTCAAGCTTGCCCAACTCGGCACCATCCCAGGCGTGGTTGCCGTACATCTTGCTATCCCAGGCCTTCTCGACGTGGCCTACCCGGTCCAAGATGGCTGCAATGCCTGCTTCGGGTAGCTCCTCGTCGTCCTCGCCGCGGGAAGAGAGTTCCTTAATGACCAAGGAGTCTTTCTTTCCCTTGGACTTGGAGAGGCTCGCGGCTTTGCGTTCTTTGAGAGCGGCTAGCCGCTGATCCTCCTTGGACAATTGGATTTGGTGGCGCTACTGCAGTTTTGTCCAATACTCTGGATACTTGCGCTGCCCGCTGGCACCAGCACCAGCACTCAGCTTCTCGACAGGACCAAGGGTAACCTCGGAGGGAACCAAGCTGACGTTTGGGTTAGGCGGTGTCTTGTTCTGAGTAAGTGTCAGCTGGGTGCTCTTGATCGGCTGTCCGGGCTGTCTGCCTTGCGGCTTGGAGGGCAGCGACGCCTGCCCAGCCTGTGAGGCGACGCGTTTTGGCTGCGTCCGGGTTGGTTCAGCACCCGCCTTGGTAGTCTTCTTGGTGCTTGGCGTGGGGGTTGGCCGAGAAGGCGGAGGTGCTTGGAAGGCTGGCTGAGAAGGAGGCAGCACCTGTTTGACAGGTGAAGGTATTGCGCGAGTCGAAGGCGCCTTTGCTCGGTTGGCAGCAGCGGCATCCGGCTGCACCGCGTACTCGCGAGAGGGCTCCTCCACGGAGTCCTCTGTGCGCTGCACGGCAGCGGGATCCTCGGTGTGCTGCGCGGTAGCAGCGTCTTCTACCCGCTGCTCGGCAGCGGGGTTGAGTTGTTCTGCAGCATTGGTCTCGGGCTGGTGCTCGGTGGTGGCGTATGGCCGCTCCACGGCCGTGGTGTCCTGCTGCTGCTCGGCAGCATGTTCAGCGTCTTCCCCAGCTGATGCAACTGGGGGAGTTGGCGGTCTCTCGCTGTTGGTAGCGTCTTGGGCAGCCTGCTGCGCTTCAGGCTGCAGTTGTTCGGAGACGTTGTCGATATCATCCCCGACGCCATCGTTCTCGGCGCCGAAATCTTGCTCTTCGTCATTAGGGGAGGACGCACGCGTCCTACCCCGCGGTTCCTGGTTTTCATCATCATCCGAGAGCTCTACAAGCTGCTCTCAGGGCGCAGTTGTTTTCTTCTTGGGACGAGGTGCAGAAGTGGCATCAGCATCGAGAGCCTCACTGGAAGAAGAAATAGATTCAGAAGGGAAGCGGAAAAAGGAACAAGGGAAAAGCACAACAGAGAATCAGGGTATACTCGGAAGCACCTACCCGTCCATGGTAGGGGCGCGTTTTCAGCGGCCGGTCGTGACTTTGATTGCTGGCTTCTTCTTGGTCCTCTTGGGAGGAGGTGCCTGTGCACCACTGCCAGTCCTTTTCCGAGTAGTAGGAGCAGACACGGACACCGAAATCGTGTCCACGGGCTCCTCTAACTCGTCCAACTCAGGCTCCTCTGCAGAGAAGAAGGGAGAATTCAGACCAAGCAAAAGAGAAGGGAAGCAAAGCAGACTGCGAGTAAGCGGAAAGGTGAACCAAGTCACCTTCTTCATCTTCGGACCAATCCCGAATAGAGGCTTCAACACGGAATTTACCTTTCTGGCCGGCGCGTGGAATGCAGAGGGTGGCTTGGACGTCATACGCCGTGGCGTCATCCTCAGTTCTGTCATCTTTCCAGTTGGCCTCAAAGATTTCATTGTCCTCTTCTCTCTGGCGATTGATGTGCTATTGATGCAAACATAAACCAGAATGAGTTGAATTTCGGATAAGTGGTTCTACTCGGAACAAGCGTGCGAACATAAAGCACATTAAGCTAAGTGGTTCTGCTCGGGATAGCGTGCAAACACAAAGCATATTAAGCTAAGTGAGTCTATTCGGAACATCATGCAAACATAAAGCATACAAAGCTAAAGGTTCCTACTCGGCATAGCATGCAAATACAAAGCATATAAAGCTAAAAGGAGTCCTACTCAGTATCAATCACAAGTAATGAAGGTGCAGAGAAGAGCACCAACCTGGGTAATCTTCTTGGTGCGGCTATACGGCACGAAGCCGTAAGCCCAGTTCTCGGTGAGCGTGGTCTGCATGATAGACCTGGCCCAGATGGCCATCTCAGCCTTGCTGAGCTCGAAGGTCGTCGTCCTGGTACAATCCCGAGGACCTCCCATGTAGCACATCTTATGTACTCGGTCCTGGAGCGGAAATACCCGGCGTGAGATCCAACAGGCGATTGGGTCGTCCTGAAGGAGCCCTTCCGCCGCCAACTCGGTCAAGCGCTTCTCGACCTGGACGACGTCTGGCATGATCTTCTTCGGGTCGTATCCCCAGTTCTGCCCGGTGGGCAGCGCGTTCACAAACTTAGGGAGCCCTATCTGGTCTTCGATGGGCTTTCCCTTCTTGGCGGGAATGTTCTTCACGTAGAGGAAGCCGCGCTACCACTTGCGCACGGTATCCAGCCCGAGTACTCTCGGGTGGTGTCCGGTGCGGCGCTGCAACATCATCGCGCTACCCGTCTGGGTCTTCGTGCGGGGAACGAGAGGGTTGTTGGGATTGGGCACGCTTTGTTGACGGAGGAAGAAGTAGCGTGCCCAGGTTTGAACTGTCGGGTAGACACCCAGGAAAGCTTCACACACGGTGGCATGTGTGGAGAGCATAACCATGGCGTTTGGTGGAAGATGATACGGTTGAAGGCCGAAATGGCGGAGAAAGTCCAAAAAGAACTTGCAGATGGGAAGGCCGAAGTCGCGTTTGAAGTGGGAGAGGAATACCACGTACTCGCCCGATTCTGGTGCCGGGAGGCCGGCAGACAACGCCGGGGGGGGGGGGGGACTCAGCGGGTGTTCACCAGCCACTGGCAGTCTTCTACGGTGACGTCCAAGCCCTCCCAGCCGGCTCGGGCGGGAACCATCTCGTCTCCGTGCTGGTCCATGGAAGCGAGGTCGCTGTTGGAGAAGAAGAGCTCGTCAGAGTTGAGGGCGAGGATGACGGCAGTGGCGCGCCGAGATTCTTGCTCTCAGTTCTCACGGTGGGGGCGCGGTGACTACTCGCGGTGGCTCTATGCTCGACGACGGCGATAGAGGCGATGGGAGCGCGAGATTGGAAAGTGAGGAGGAAAGAGAAAAGGTAGGCGGCGCGGGGATATTTATCTCTCCCCGCGAGCTGCAGTTACTGCTGGATTGATCGTGGCCAGAGATCGTGCGGCGTGGGTTAACTGCCCGTCAGAAACGCACACAGCGCAATACGCGCGCATAACGGGCGCAGTTAATGCCACGTCCTGGATCGTGGGCTTTTGAGTACTCGTTCGAGGTGACCTAACAGGCTGTGGGCCCTGGATGCAGTGATAGGCGCGTGGCCTGCTGCTGCGCAGGCACCGAGGCGTCAAGGGCTTGCGCGTGTGACGCGTGCCCCACGATGACACGAGAAGCTGGATTTGATCTGGACAGCGCGGGATCGCGTTGAAAATTTCACCAAGGTAATTTACTCGGCGCAGAAGGGATTTCTCCAATAAGCGTGATGGGGAAGTTCGAGTAGGAGTTATGGGTCCGGGTTGAAGTGCAACTCGGCCTCATTCTTTCAAAGAAGACAATTTGGTTTAAGCTGGCAGAGCCCTACGAACAAGTTCGCTGGACTCTACCAGCTTCGGGGACTAATGTCGGGGGGCTACCCCCGAGTAGGGGTAAGGCAGGTGGTAAAATGAAGATCAGGGTGCTATTTACCGGGTAGGCGGCTACCCGGGTACCCTCTACCCGGTAGTTTCTATTCGATCATAAGTATTGAAGGCCAAAAGAAGATAAGGAGAAAGATTATAATCGTCCGGGTAGCGGTCAGGTGGTCCGAGTAGATGGGCTGCAATCCTACTCGGCCAAGAAGTCAATGGAGCCGTTCTGACAAGATCACGGAGATCCCGCAGCCGTACAGGCGTGCGGTTCAACTTACAGAGCGCATGATTATCCACGCAACGGCGTGGCTACTGTCGTGGTATAATCACGGCAGATGTTACCTGGGGTAACTGATCTTGGGGCAAGTCGACACAGGTATTTGGGAGAGGGTTTAGCTCAAAGGAGAACATGGCGAAAGCAATCTAAGAACCGGAAAGCAACTCGCCGGCTCTCGATACGATTATACTGGATACTCGATAACAGATGTTACAACTATGACTTGAATCTCTGGCAAACTAAACCTAGGGGCCGGTTTATAAAGCACCCGCACACCCCTAACTTGCCCTTCAAGGCACATCTTGAGTCCTACTCGAACTCCACATACAAAGCCTAACTTTCCTTATCGCAACCCACAAGCCGGGTTACGAATCTCACAAGCCTTTGGGCCTTCTAGTAACCTCTTTACCCCTATCCGGGTATTACTCAGCTCACCTCGGGCCGGATTATACCTTGACGTGGGCCTACCGGGTTACTATCCCCCCATCAGTAGTCCCCAGGATAGCGCGGGCTTCACAGATTCATTCTTGAAGTGCTCGCTATTCCCTAAAAAGATACGAAACGCCCAAGCTCACGTGAACCGGGTCAAATTACTTTAACGGATGACTAGACACAGCTCCGTAGCGGTCATTCGACAGCTCGATCCTTCCTCGAATGCTTAACGGACCTTTCCAAATTTGAACCCTAAGATATTAAGGCCCTACTCTCGATAAGGATCCCTGATATCTCGGGATAAATCGCGTTCCCCCTGTCAACGGAACATTTCACCTCGTTCCGAACGCCCGCAACACCAAATTTGTGCGGATAATTATTGCTCCGTAACTTCCGGCTTTCCAGCCGCGGGCGAGCTCACCACTTCCCCTATAAATATTAACCGAAAGTAACCCTAGGCCTTTCACTTCGCCTCAACATCCTTTCTCTCCTCGCTCCCTCGCAGTCCCTGCCACCAGGCTCGCGCACGCTGCGAAAGATAAGGCCATCTCCGGCCGCAATCGACCCCGAGCTTCCCAACGCCGTCATCAAGCATCGCCGTCACACCTTCATTTCTCTCATCAAGGGCCGTGGTGAGACACTCAAGCCGCGCCACGCACCAGCCTCATTTTGGACCCTAGTTTCTTTGGTAAGCCTCTCTCAATCATCCAACTGAAACTCGCAATTTCCTCAATTTGACCAGGATTGGATCTGGATCAACCCGTAAATTACTTTCGGGTATCATCAAATTGATCCGCTTCGATAGTCCTTAGCTCCTTTAAGCACCTGATGCGCAGTCGCAACTCACCCCCGCACCCTTATTAACCACCAAACTTCATATAGGATTACTTGCGAGTTCTTCGATCTAGATCCGTTCCGCCTTGTTTTTTCGCCTGTCGCATTAACACCCGGATAATCCTCCTTTTCCAGTTAATTCCTCCACAATAAAGGTATGGGCAACCATCCATGTTCACCCAACCCACCTCAATTCGTAAGTAATTAACAATTTACTCAACTTCATTTGACACCCGGAAAATTTTCATCATTTAACATCGTAGCGCATTATCCGGGTCTTATTTTAGCCTTCAGCGCCTTAATGTCTCCAGACTTGAATGATCTGGTGTTCCGAATCTTACTCCACATATTTCTTGTCCTTTGCAGGTCAACTCCATGGCTCCTAAAAGACAGGGAAAACACCCGGCTCCTGCTAAGTCCTCCCCACCCACTTCTGCCAATTGGGGCCGGTCTTCAACGACGAAGGCCAAACTGGACGGGATGGCCGAGTTAGGAATCCTTCCTTCTCAAAAGGAAATACACTGGAGGGCTCCTGGCGATGAGACCCGTCCCACTCCCATCGAGAACGAGGTAATTTGTTTTACCGAGCATGTGACCCGGGGATTCCGTCCTCCGGGTCACCCTTTTTTCCGGGAAGTCTTGAGCCACTACGGCCTCCGGGTGTTCGACATAGGGCCTAACTCTATGCTGAACATCACCCACTTCATAGTTTTGTCCGAGTCGTACTTATGCACTCCACCAAACCTTGCTCTTTTTACCGAATTATTCCAATGCGAACCATGTTATGAGAGCGGTGACGGAACGCTTCTTACCTGCGGCGGGGTATCCATCCAGCGCCGCAAACACTCATTGATGCCACCTCTTAACCTGAACTCCAACGCCAAAAACTGGCAATTATCCTTCTTTTATTGCCACGACACTTCTCCGGGTGGTGAGAGGAAACTACCGGGTTATTCGGAGAGCCTTCTCGAGCCCTCCGAGTCTTTCAGCGCTTTTGCATCTGACCTTGATAGGGAAGCGATTCAGCCCCTTCTGGCCAAACTAGCAGCTCTCTCAGCCCACGGCCTTCTTGGGCTCAATCTAATAAAGACTTGGGTAGACTTCCGGGTTCAGCCCAACTCGATTCGCCCGAAGCTGTTACACGAATATTCGGGTCACGTCACAGATTCCCTCCGCTACTCCACCAAGAACTTCCCTGCCGGTAACACCAACAAGACCATCAAGGGCTTCCTGATGGAGAGATTAGATGTTATAAAGAACACTGCCGGGTTACCCCCGTTTACTCGGGAAAATCCCGCCCCAGCGGTAAGACCTGACTCCTTTTTCTTATTTCAGTACTTTCGTCCGTTATAGTCTCTAACCACCACTTGTGTTTATTTGTTCACAGGCTGACGATCCCTTCTGGAAAGTCGACAACCCTCCTCCTTCTCAAGACCCCGAAGAGGAAACCGAATCTGTTAATGATGATGAGGGTACTCTCCCATACCCTTTACACCTGCCCTTCATCTGTGTTATTTCTCTTATCTGATACTTACTCGGCTTTCAGGGTCGGGAGATGAAGAGGAGGAAGAAGAAAATGACCCGGAAGCCACCGAGTCTGACCAGGAGCCCCCAGTGGGAAACAAAAGGAAGGCTAGAGGGGTAGTTGAAAAGGTTCCCTTCTCTTCTATGTCTCGTGCGCCTTACTCCTTTGCTGCTATGCATGAACTTAACGAGCGATTATCACATTCACCCTTCTTGAAGGACCCTCTCCCGACTAAACGTAGGGTGACCCGGAATTCTCCGGGGGATGATCCCCTTAACCCGGGTATCTCCACTTCACCTACTCATCGAGCCAGTACCCCTCCAGCTCAACCTTCCCAATCTCCTCAACGTCATCCGTCTCCTAATCATCCACTTGCCGGGCAATTTCGCGTACCGCAGCCAGTGCTCTTACCAACGTCATCCGCCTCCAGCGGCGAACTTCCCCCGGATTATGCCGTGAACACCGGGTAAACTACCTTTACTTGCATTTTCTCGTACCGGTTACCTTTCTTTTTTCCGTATATTCCATTGATCAATGTCTCCCTTCTTTTCTTCAGCGCCACAGTTACGCTGAGCGACCCGGATATCCCTGAATCAGAAGAGCAGGGAGAAGAAAAGCCGAGTGATGACATGGACGTTGAGGTTGAGGACGAGGCCGAGGACGGAAATGGAGAAGATCCTTTTAAGGACCCAATTCCACCAAAGATTGCATCACCCCAGCCCTCTGAAGAAGTGGACGAAGACATCATTGTGGAGACCAAGTCGGGCTCTCCTATCCCGGACGTTCAAACAATCCGGGTTTCGACCCCCAAACCCGGAACAACTCCTCCACAAGAGGGCCAATCCTCCGGCCCTTCTCAACTTCGCCCTGAAGACATGACCTTTGCTCAAATGCTAGATGCTCTCCATACCTTGAAGGGCGACGAAGAAAACATACTAGATGCCTTAATAACCAAGCACGAGGTAATCCCGACTAATCATCAATTGTTTCCATACATAGTCCCCAAGTTCCGAGTAAATTACTAGGTAACTTGCTTGGAACTTTGTATAATGCTTCTGGCTGATCATTCCTCATGCTTCTTTACAGGACTATGTTTCACAGTTGGAGAAGAAGCTGGCCAAGTCCACCAAGCGTATTGAAAAAGAAACGGCCCTTCGTGAAGCTGCTGAGACTGAGGCTCGCAGGTGCCAAAAGATGACGAAAAAGTACAGGAAGAGAGCTCACAGGGCTAAGGACAAACTTACAACTCTTTCTGCTCAAATTGCTGATGTTCACCGTACTGCGACTGGTAAGATTTTTAAATTTCACCTTTTTATGACTCGGATTGAACAACTGCACTTGCTTGCCTACTATCTTTGCTCCTTTTGCCTTTTTTAGCAGGCCCACGTGATGCTGCCCCCGAAGAAGATGATGCTGCCAAGCTTAAAACCATCAAGAATACTCTTCGCCAACTTTGCGGCGGAGTTAGCTGGATACTTGATGAGTTGCGACTGCCGGATGTCAAGCCAGATAATATGAAGAGATTACTGGAATTCTGCTCCACGGTCCCCGAGTGGATTTGGCACTGGAAACGGTCCTCCTGCCGATTTGGGGTAACCCGGGGGCTCGCATTGGCTAAAGCCTACGCCCCCAAGCTACAACTTGCCAAACTTATGAGTGGATTTCCGGAGTTCAACTTGGATGGGTCCAAGTTTTTGCCAAAGGACTTCAAGGCTATTCAGAAAGAAGTCCGCCATCCGGCTAGCGTTATTGCTGACAGCTTAGAGATTGATGAGATTCTCCCTGCTTATGATGCTAATGACAAGGTTGTCAAGGCGAACCGCCCCCAGCCGTTCGATATGCTTGCCCGTTGGAGGGAGGAGGCGCTCAAGATAAGGGACGAAGCTGCCAAGAAGGCCGCTGCCGACTCTGCTCCTGCAGCTTCGCAACCCGGAACTGCTACTAATCCGAGTGGCGCCGCCACCACCAGCGGCAACAAGGGCAAGGCCAAGATGGATCCTGCAGCTTGAAGTAATGAATGTCTCCTGTCATTCCATATGCATTAGTCGGCAAAGCGTCGTCAAAACAGCTTTATTACTTGTTTTAAGCGGAGCGCCTGTGCTCTTTTGACACTTTAAGGTTTTTTGTAACACTTTTGCTTATACTCCCGATGTATTTGCGCCCCTTTGGGCTTTTGATGAATGTGTCTTTGCATTTGCTTGTTCTTGATATCCACTTGCTTTATTCTCGATACCTTATACTTCTTTTTTTTTTATACCTTCCTTAGCAAGACCCGTCCACCGGGTGTCGTTGGCGTCTAGGGAACGGTTTTACACCTGAATCCCTAAGCTCCTGAGACCCGGATGCGTGGCCCGTTGTGATTTTATCGGATGGATGATGTTGTTTCTTCCTTAGAGCTCATAAGTCCCCAGTCCGGGTTTCCGCGTCTAGGACACATGATTATTTTCTTTCAAGGAAACGAATCGCCTGTCGCTGAATGCCCAAGACTTCAGGACAGCTTTTTATGAGGTTTGAAGTTATGCTTGATAATCGTTGAGTTTCCGGCTGTCGGCCTTATACTCTGCATAACTTGTGGTTTAGATGACCCTTTCGACTATCTTGTACTATAAGCCGGCTTTCGCGTGGATACCATGTTGTTACATCAATACGAAAACGGGGTCAAGCAAGTCCCGTTTGGGTCTCATGACTGACGGTAATCGTAGGCGAACAAGTCATGCCACTTTGTTGCGAGTCACATCGAGCTTAAGTAAGAATAGCCGAGAAATTTGGACTTCTTTGTCCGGTTATAAGATTGTAGCCGCACTCGTTTTTTCGAGTAGCCGACCCCTATAACTCATTGGCATCAAGGCCGGGTCTCTTTTGAGTTTGCAGCTGTGCTTGTAGGAGCAACCAGCCCTCAAGACCTGAATATGCACACCGTATAAATAACAATTGCCTCTTTTCTTGATAATCCCTTTTTATTTGATATGAAAAAATTAGGCCAGCAAGCCGCCTCATTAAAAACCCATCCAGTCCCCAAGGGTGCCCTGGATAGGAAAAGAGTGCGTCTGAATCCTGCTGCCTGTTACATCTTGTTCTGCTAAGTATAGTACGGACGTAGCTGAGCCACGTTCCACAGTCTATCTCTTTCTTGCATAGGTGCAGTTGTGTGAGCAGTATCGTTGACTGTGGTCGATTCTTCTCTTGCATCTATCAAGTAATATGACCCATTATGCAGGCTCCGGCTTACGATGAAAGGTCCTTCCCATGGTGGCGATAGTTTGTGCCTTCCTTCGTTTGTCTGAACCAAGCGCAAGACCAAGTCTCCCTCCTGAAAGACCCGGCTTTTCACCCGCCGACTATGATATCTTCGCAAGTCCTGCTGATATATGGCTGATCTTTCCAAGGCTTGCTCCCTTTGTTCTTCTAACATATCCACGGCGTCTTGCCGGGTTTTCTCGTTCTCTACTTCCACATAAGCTGTCACTCTTAGTGAATCATGAATGATGTCGCTTGGTAATACCGCTTCTGCGCCGTAGACCATGAAGAAAGGTGTCATCTGGGTGGATCGGTTGGGTGTAGTGTTAATACCCCAGACCACGGAAGGAAGCTCTTCAACCCATGCCCCAGCGGCCCTGATACAGGGAACCCTCAGTCTTGGCTTCAATCCACGAAGTAGTTCTTGGTTCGCCCTCTCCACTTGCCCGTTGGCTTGCGGATGTGCTACTGATGCTACATCAAGCCTGATTCCATTGCTGCCACAAAATTTTTCCATCTCTCCAAGGGACATGTTGGTTCCATTGTCGGTAATTATGCTGTGGGGGTACCCGAACCGGTATATAATTCTTTTCAGGAATTTGACTGCTGTGGCCGCTTCGCAATTGGTGACCGGCATAACCTCCACCCATTTGGTAAACTTATCAACAGCAACTAAAAGGTGCGTCTTCTTGCAAGGTGACATATGGAAGGGGCCAACCATGTCCATACCCCAAACAGCGAATGGCCACGTTAATGGAATGGTCCGTAACTCCATAGCCGGCACATGAGTTTGACGAGCGTACCTTTGACATCCGTCGCACCTTGCCACTATCCGTTCCGCGTCTGCTAGAGCTGTGAGCCAGAAGAACCCATGTCGATAGGCCTTGGCCACAAGAGACCTTGTGGACGCATGATGCCCGCAATCACCTTCGTGGATCTCCTTAAGAATCTGTCGGCCTTCTTCTGGTGTCACACAGCGCAAAAAGACTCCTACCGCACTTCTCTTGTACAACTCTCCATTGATAATAGCGTATCCTTTTGCCCGCCTCACGATTTGTCTTGCTAGTACCTCCTGTTCTGGTAGTTCGCCCCGTGATAAGTATGCCAGATATGGCTCCGTCCATTCGGGGACGCCGCGTATCGTAGCTACGAGCTCCACGTCCGGGTCTCGATTTGCTAATTCTTCTTCAGACTCGGATTTAACTGACGGCCGCCATAGCTCGTCCACGAAAACATTAGGTGGAACCGGTTCCCTGCGCGAGCCGAGTCTGGCGAGTGCGTCCGCCGCCTCGTTCTTTCTTCTGTCTATGTGCTCCACTTCATACCCGGAGAAACACCCGGCAACCCTATCAACCTCCCTGCGATATGCTGCCATAGTGGCGTCCTTCCTGTCCCAGGTTCCTGACACCTGCTGCACCACGAGATCCGAGTCTCCAAAGCATCGTATCCTTCTAATGTTCATCTCCTTAGCTACCTTCAAGCCATGCAACAGAGCCTCATACTCGGCCACGTTGTTTGAGCAATCAAAATGAATCTGTAGCACGTAACTTAGTTTATCCCCCTTTGGCGATGTCAGCACCACTCCGGCTCCTGACCCCTCATACTGCTTTGATCCATCGAAGTGCATGGTCCATGACTCGGAACTTGGAACGGCGGTAACCATTCCAGTGTGCGTCCAGTCGTTAACGAAATCAACCAAGGCCTGGGATTTGATTGCCGATCTGGGCTCGTAACTGATATGATAATCTCCCATCTCTATCGCCCATTTGGCTATTCTGCCCGTTGCATCCGAGTTTCTGATGATATCCGACATTGGTATTGAACTAACCACTGTTATGGGATGTTCTTGGAAATATGGCTTCAATTTCCGGCTGGCCATAAAGACCCCAAACACCAGTTTTTGCCAATGCGGGTAACGCTGCTTCGCTTCCGATAACACTTCACTGACATAGTAAACCGGCCTCTGGACCGGGTAACCTTTCCCATCTTCTTTGCGTTCCACGACAACCACTGCGCTTACGGCTCGGGGACCGGCTGCCACATATAATAACATAGGCTCTTTGGGACCCGGCGCCGCTAGTACTGGCGCTTCAGATAACTGCTTCTTTAGTGCTTCAAACGCCTCATCTGCCTCCTGATCCCATACGAACTTATCTGATTTCCGCAAAAGCCGGTACAAGGGTATTGCCTTTTCTCCAAGCCTGGATATGAACCGGCTCAGGGCTGCCACGCAGCCCGTGAGTTTTTGAACGTGCTTCAAATTTTCCGGTTTCTTCAAATTCTGTATGGCCTTGATTTTATCCGGGTTTGCCTCAATTCCTCTCTCGGAGACTATAAAGCCAAGTAACTTCCCGGCCGGGACTCCGAATACACACTTCGTTGGGTTAAGCTTCATCTGATACCTCCTCAAGTTTTTAAACGTTTCTTTTAAATCATCAATAAATGTTTCTGCCTTCCGGGTCTTAATAACCACATCATCCACATATGCGTGCACGTTACGCCCAATTTGATCCTCGAAGCACTTCTGAATACACCGCTGATAAGTTGCGCCCGCATTTTTCAATCCAAACGTCATGGTTTTGTAGCAGAAGGCCCCAAAAGGGGTTATAAATGAGGTTTTTTCCCAATCCTCCCTTTTGAGTTTAATCTGGTGGTATCCCGAATATGCGTCCAAGAAACATAGCAAGTCGCTTCCGGCTACCGCGTCTATGATTTGGTCTATCCTTGGCAGCGCGAACGGATCCTTTGGGCAATGCTTGTTGAGGCTCGTGAAATCGATGCACATCCTCCATTCATTTGTCTTTTTCATCACTAGAACCGGATTCGCTAACCAGTCCGGGTGAAATACTTCCATGATAAAGCCTGCGGTTAATAGTCGTGCGATTTCCTCACCTATAGCTCTTCTCCTTTCCTCATTCATTTTTCTCATACCTTGCTTCACAGGCCTGGCTTTGGGATCCACATGCAAACTGTGCTCTGCCAACTCGGTGGGGATACCCGGCATGTCGCTGGGTGTCCAGGCGAACACATCCGCATTTGAGCGTATAAATTCCACTAGGGCCTTTTCTTGCGCGTCTTCCAAATTGGACCCTATAGTGAACTGCCTGGTGGGGTCTCCTTCCACAAAATCTACTTTCTTGGTATCTTGAGCCGCCTTAAACTTTACTCTTTCGTCTTCAGCGTCTGGTCTTCTCAATGCTGTTCCATCATCCGGATCCACCTGAGACCGGTAATACTGAAGTTCTTCCTTCCTGCAGGCTTGTTCAGCCATTACTGAATCTCCCTCATCGCACTCGGCTGCTATGTCCCGGTTTCCATGGATAGTGATGGTCTGCTTAGGGCCTGGAATCTTTAGCTGCAGATATACATAGCACGGCCTAGCCATGAATTTAGCGTAAGCCGGCCTTCCGAACAACGCGTGGTAGGGGCTATGCAATTTGACTACTTCAAACGTGAGCCACTCCACCCGATAGTTATCTACCGATTCTCCAAAGGCTACTTCCAATGCGATTTTTCCTTCGGGGCGTGCTGAATGACCCGGTACGATCCCATGGAACACCGTCGAACTTTTTTGTAGCTGGGACTCCTTGAGGTTCATGCGCAAGAAGGTTTCCCAATATAAGATGTTGATGCTGCTCCCTCCGTCCATCAATACCTTTCTCAATTCATAACCATTGACCTGTGGCGAAACCACTAACGCCAAAGTTCCGGGGTGCTCTACTCCTTCTGGATGATCCCTCCTGCTCCACGTTACCTCTTGCTCTGCCCATCTCAAGTATCCCGGAGGGCGGGAGAATGCTGGATTCGCTGTTTGTTTCAACGCCCTTTTGTCCCTGCTGGAAGTCCCTGTAACATGCACATGATATTGTCCTTTCAAATTGAGCGTACGTACCATGCCGATGAAGATACTGATTTGGCCGATTGACACCATGGATCCGGATTCGAAGTGATCCGGCTCCAACTCCCATCCGGAATTGTCCACTATCTTTTCTCCTTCGTCATTGGAGTAGATCTCGCCGATGACAAAGTTCTTCATGTTCTTCCGAGCTTCTCCCGTGATGTAAACACCTTTGGACGCAGGCCCCACGGTGGGCGCCAACTGTCGTGGTATAATCACGGCAGATGTTACCTGGGGTAACTGATCTTGGGGCAAGTCGACACAGGTATTTGGGAGAGGGTTTAGCTCAAAGGAGAACATGGCGAAAGCAATCTAAGAACCGGAAAGCAACTCGCCGGCTCTCGATACGATTATACTGGATACTCGATAACAGATGTTACAACTATGACTTGAATCTCTGGCAAACTAAACCTAGGGGCCGGTTTATAAAGCACCCGCACACCCCTAACTTGCCCTTCAAGGCACATCTTGAGTCCTACTCGAACTCCACATACAAAGCCTAACTTTCCTTATCGCAACCCACAAGCCGGGTTACGAATCTCACAAGCCTTTGGGCCTTCTAGTAACCTCTTTACCCCTATCCGGGTATTACTCAGCTCACCTCGGGCCGGATTATACCTTGACGTGGGCCTACCGGGTTACTATCCCCCCATCAGCTACAGTGAGGTAGGCGCCTGTCATGTCCTGTCACTGACAGAGGGGACATGACATGTCGAGGGGCCTACTCTGTGTGGCTGACAGGGTGGACAGGTCCTGTCAGCCGAACGGCGCGGCGACTTCCCGCACCCGCGTCAGCGAGAAACCGGAGGCGTGCTTTGCGCCACTGTGGAGATGTCGCATCATCGTACCTTTTATTCTTTGTTTACTCGGCTGGGCACCAGTATATAAGGTGCCCTGCCCCCTCCTGCGCGAGGGACGTTACGCGAGAGAGAATTTATTGCACGAGCAAGTGTTAGCGGAAGAGAGAGCAGAGAGTGGCTACTCGGCTGAGAGGCAACTTTGTACTGTGGCTACTCGGATATCATACATACAGAGAGATAGGCAGGAGTAGGGGTGTTACCTCCACACGAGGGCCCCGAACCTGGGTAGTTCTTGGTGTTTGCAGTGTTACCTGAGCGCGTCTACTCGACATGCGATCCCTCCCCGGATACCTACAGCGTCCATCGGCCCCAAACTTAAGCCATCCCATGGCATCTGTATTTACTCATCAACGACAGTGTGTGAGACCACGTGGTGAAGCTATCCTTTTATATTATTATCTATTATTGTGCTTTATCTATTCTCTCTATGCATGCCTGTATTATTGTTCACTAATGGTTTCTTTAGAGGGCTTTGTTTGTAAAATATAGGGGGAGCTCACTTAGTGAGTGCTCTATATTTTTTCAACCATAGCCTAGCTGTGATTTTATTGCAAATATGTGTGTTGTCATCAAACACCAAAAAGGGGGGGATTGAAAGTGCAAACACGCTTAAATATCCTTGTTTTGGTGTTTGTTAACAACACATGTACTCTTAAGTGTGTTGATGTATTTCAGGGCTAAACAACATATTTGATATGGTGGTGTGATGTTGCAAAAAGGGGCAATTCACCAGGACTTCTGTCTGCTGGATTTTTCTCCAGGCCGGAGTCTCCGGACTCTCAGACCGGAGTCTCCGGTGTGGAGATTTCATCCATCGCCAAGTCTCTAGACTTTCTGGTGTCGCGCACTGCATCCACACCTGTCGGGGGGTTACCCCCGAGTAGGGTAAAGGCAAGTGCTAAAAGCAAGATCAAAGGAGAGGTTTGGCTGAGTAGCTGGCTACCCGGTACACGCTACCCGGTCGACTGCTATTCGGCCATACACGCCGATGGCCAGGAGAAAGAATCAAGGAAGTTATTCTCCTCCGAGTAGAGGAAGTGGTTCGAGTAGAGGTGGCGGGTTCCTACTCGGGCCAGAAGTCAAAGGAGCCGTTCTGACACAGGATCCCGCGTATCCTGGGTCCGTACTGGTGCACTGTTCATCTGAAGAGCGCGTGCTTATCCGCGCCAGGGTGTCAGCAGGGCGGTGCAGGTTAGGGGGCCTACCCCGTGGCCGTGTCAGTGATAACAGATCGTCTTCTTGGATTTGCACAACGACTTTCCACACAAGACAAACTAGGAAGCCAAAGCTGTCAGCGAGAAGCTGGAAGTGTGCAGTGTGCACACTATGTCGACATCTGTTTGTACTTTTCCCTCTTGGCTGTATCCGGCTGGGCACCAGTATATAAGGTGCCCTGCCTCCTCCTGTGTGAGGGTCTAGTTTTTGGAGAGAACACCTAGCTTACACCTTACATAGAGAGAAGGATGGCTACTCAGCTGTAGGCCAAACCTGTACTGTGGCTACTCGGTGACACACAAATATAAAGAGAGAAAGGCAGGAGTAGGGGTTTTACCTCCACACGAGGGCCCTGAACCTGGGTAGATCTTGTTGTTTGCAGTGATTGATTCATCCCACACGCGGCTATTCGCTGCGTGATCCCTCTCCGAGCACCTCCGGCGTCCATCGACCCCAAACAATTAGCCATCCTATGGCATCTGCCGTGATACCACCACGACAGTTGGCGCCCACCGTGGGGCAACCAGCGGCGCTGGCTGGAGTTCACGTTCGGACGGGATCCATTTCTGCTACTGGGGAGCGCGTGGTCTGTGGCCTTGTCCATAGATTCGGCTCCTTCGACTTCGTCATCGACAACGCCGGCGATTTCGGCGGCAGGGCCATGCCAGAGGGCGGCACGGTGCTCTCCTTCGGCTCGCACCTCGTCTACGTCGCCACCACCATCGTCCGCGAGTACCCCGAGCAGGTGCATGTCGCGGAAGATCCCCCTGCTGTCATCGCCGCACGCGGAAAGCCAACTGGCTGTGCTGTGGACAACGTGGAGGTGCTGATGACCGGCCCGGCTATCGCTACCGGGAAGGGCGCGGTCGCATCCGCGGCAGTCGTTGAGGAGCTTGCTGACACGAGTGAGCTCCCGAGAACGCACAAGCCCTACGACGCGCCTCACAACATCCCGGGCTACATCCCTCCTTCCACGACATCGACGATACCGGCATCCGCCGTGCGAGTAGGCATGCCGCCTCCCACCGAGCTCGAGCTCATGACCATGAGGGCGCGGCTCGACCAGCAGCGCCAGGCGCTGCTCACCGAGCAACTGGAGCTGGAAAAGGTTAGGCTCGAGCTTAACCTGGACCAGAACGAGTACAACAGAGCTCACGGCTTTACGCCTGTAGTGAGGAGGCGTGCCAAGGCAGGCGCTACGCGCCGCAACCTAGGCACTGAGATGGCAGCAGTTGGTGAAACTGCTGGCCAAGCTGCTAGCCAAAACACCGCCACCACCAGACCCAAATATAGCACCCCCGCCAAAACCCTTAGAGCTGTTGAGGCTGTAGCTGCTGAGTTGCCGCATCTCGCTGGCGACGCGCGCGTTAGGCAGCAGGAGAGGCTCAATGAGCTAGTGCTAGAGGCTGCTAGGCAGAACGAGGAGTTCCAGAAAGCCAATCCGAGTGCTGGAGCTTCTCAGGTGGTGCATTCGCATGCGGCTAGATCTAACGATCAGGCCGCATCACCGCATCCCAGCCGTGAGAGGGACCGGAGTGGGCACTCTGGCAGAGACAGGCAGATGCAGGTGTACGACCCGGCTGTCGCCGCGAAACAGCACGTTGTGCCGCGACAGTCCGGTAAAAAACACAACACTGCAGGAGCAGGCTATCAAGCCCATAAAGCTCATAGCCAGGCGCGAAATGGAGATCGCCCAGGCCCTTCTCAGCATCAGGTTGCTCAGCCTACTCGGCAGAGACCGCAACCGCGTGCGATCGCACCAGCCGCCAACCCGGTGGAGCAACCTGCAGTCGTGCAGGTGGACAGATATGATGATGGCTACTCGGCTATGGGGTTGGCTAGCTATGATATCCTGGATCGCGTGGGTGAGCGTGTGCTGGAGCCTAGTGATGCCAGGCACAAGCTGGACCGGATTAGCCTATCCGCGCAACTCGAGAGCAAGGGGCCGCCTGGCCCAGAATGCTTTGACCCACGCATCATGACAGAGCCATCAGTGAAGCAGTTCCAGCTCGCTAGGGGGACCAAGTGCTATGACGGCAGCACCAAGCCGGAAGACTGGCTTAATGACTATGTCACAGCCGTGCACATTGCAGGCGGCAACCGGAGATGGGCCGTGCGGTACATCGCGCAGATGCTAGAAGGACCAGCAAGAACTTGGCTCAACAACCTGCCCAAGCACAACATCAACTGCTGGCTTGACTTCGCGGAGGCCTTTGTCAGCAACTTCACCAGCACCTACCGGAGGCCGAATAGGCCGCAACAGCTATCCGCTTGCAGGCAGCGGGAAGAGGAGACGGACCGAGAGTATCTTACTCGGTGGAGTACTCTGAGGAACACCTGTGAAGGCGTGAACGAGGCCCAGGCCATCACTTGGTTTGCGCAGGGCTGCAGGCATGGCAGCATGTTGCGGCAAAGACTGCAGAGAGAGATGCCGAGTACTCTCGCTGAGACCATCCGAATTGCGGATCAGTACGCGCTCGGTGACCCAACTCAGCCTCTTCTTGATGCTGCTGAGCCGAGAAGGAACTACAACAACAACAAGCGCAATGAGTTCCGCAACAAGCGCAGAGGTGACCGGATTGATACCCGGTACGATCCTGAGGAGGTGAATGCTGTGGCTACCGGAGCTGGGAGTAGCCAGAGGCCAAAAACTGCTGGAGCCCAGTACGGGCAGAACCAGAATTAGGGCCAAGGCAGCAAGAAGCCGTACAACGCTCCCCAGCAGGGTAGCGGCAACTCGGGTCCTGTTCAGAACTTTGTCTTCAAGGACATGAAGGATGGCCCATGCAGCTTCCATACTCGGCATCCCGCTAGACCCGCCAACCACACTACTCGGCAGTGCAGTTGGTGGGAAGAGATCAAGAATGAGGGCCTGCCTCCTCCTCCTCCTCTTCCAGCTGCGAACGCCAACGTGCAGCCTGCTCGCGCACCCGCTGCCCGGCCTTCAGCTTTCCGGAGAAGAGAGAATGTGAACCAGGTGGCTTTAGGAGCCAAACGCTACTTCAACAACGATAGCTACCGCAACAACAACAACAACGACCGCAACCGCAACTACAACAGAGGCAACAACAACAGAGGTAACAACAACAATGGAAACAATGGCGATGGAGGCCGCAACCAGTACCAGGAGCATCACGAGAGCTACATGATCTTCACCTCTGAGCCCGTCGACAAGCAGTCTCAGCATAGGCGTGCCATGGAAGTCAATGCTGTGATCCCTGCTGTTCCTCACTACATGCACTGGTGCAACCAAGAGATCACGTGGTCCAGAGCGGATCATCCTAAGGTGATGCCCAACCCGGGTAGCTACGCCTTGGTGGTGGATCCCACCTTCTTGGGTCCTGAGAAGAACGTGAGGTTCAGCAAGGTACTGATCGACAACGGCAGCAGCATCAACATTGTGTACAGAGACACACGTGAGAAGCTCGGTATGGCCGAGAACATGCTGCTACCCAGCAAGACCACTTTCCACGGCATTGTGCCGGGAGTTTCTTGTTCTCCAATTGGCCGAGTGTGGATAGATGTTCTATTCGGCACCAGGGAGAACTGCCGCACAGAGAGCCTGCAGTTCGAGGTAGTTGATCACCAGAGCCCCTATCACGCCCTACTCGGCAGGCCTACTCTGAGCAAGTTCATGGCCTCTACTCATGCTGCATATTTGAAGATGAAGATCCCTGGTCCCAATGGTGTGATCACCATCTCTGGTGATTACAAGAAATCTATGGAGTGTGCCTCTGCTAGTTCTCAGTTGGCAGAGTCTATGGTGATTGCTGCCGAGAAGAAGAAGATGTACGAGGTGGTGGCTATGGCGCAGTCCGCGCAAGGTGGTGCGCCTGGCATGCCGAGTTCCCAGCACGGGATGGCGTTCCAGGCTTCCCAGGAGACGAAGAAGATCCAGGTTGACCCTGAGTTTCCCGACCGTGTTGCCATCATTGGCTCAGGGTTGGGGGAGAAATAGGAAAGCGAGCTCATCCACTTCCTCCGCGAGAATCGGGACGTGTTCGCCTGGTCCAATGAGGATCTACCAGGTGTCCCGAGGGAGTTGGTTGAGCACTCGCTACATGTGTGTCCTGACGCCAAACCAGTGAAGCAGGCTATGCGCCGCTTCGGAGACGAGAGAAGGAAGGCCATTGGTGATCAGATCACCAAGCTGCTGATAAGCAATTTCATCATGGAGGTGTTGCATCCGGATTGGCTTGCCAACCCGGTCATGGTTGAGAAGAAGGAGGAGGACCCCAAGGCCGCTACCGCATGGCGCATGTGCGTCGACTACACTGACATGAACAAGGCCTGCCCCAAGGACCCCTTTCCGCTACCCCGCATCGATCAGGTGATTGATTCCACTGCTGGTTGTGAGCTTTTGTCTTTCATAGATGCCTACTCTGGTTTTCATCAGATAGCTCTCAACCCTCCTGATCAAATAAAGACTGCTTTCATTACCCCGTACGGGGCTTATTGCTATCGTGTCATGTGCTTTGGGTTGCGGAATGCGGGTGCTACTTATCAGAGATGCATGCAGAAATGCTTGCATGATCAACTCGGCAAAAATGTGCAGGTGTACGTAGATGACATTGTCATCAAAACAAATAAAACACATACTCTGCTTAGTGACCTTGAGGAAACTTTTGCTAATTTGCGCAAATATAAGATGAAGCTGAACCCGAGTAAATGCACCTTTGGCGTCCCGGCTGGCAAGCTACTCGGCTTCTTGATATCCAGTCGGGGCATTGAGGCCAATCCTTCAAAGATAAAAGCTATTGAGAGCATGTCTTTGCCGAGATCCCTGAAGGATGTGCAAAAATTCACTGGTTGCTTGGCATCTCTGAGTCGTTTCTTGGGCAGAATGGGCGAGAAGGCCCTGCCTTTGTATCAGTTGATGAAGAAAAGCGACAAGTTCGTCTGGACACCGCAAGCCGATGTGGCATTCAAAGAGCTGAAGGCAATGCTGGGTAGCGCTCCCATCTTGGCTAGTCCACTACCCAAGGAGCCAATGCTGCTATATATTGCCGCTACCAACCGGGTAGTCAGCGTAGTGATTGTGGTGGAGCGAGAAGAGGAAGGCAAAAGTGTGCAGCGGCCAGTGTACTATCTTAGTGAGGTGCTATCCAGCTCCAAACAGAACTACCCACACTACCAGAAGATGACTTATGGCGTGTACCTGGGCGCCAAGAAGCTGAAGCATTATTTCTAGGAACATCCCATCACCGTGGTGAGTTCGGCTCCCATCTCGGATATCATGGGCAACAAGGAAGCAAGCGGCAGAGTAGCCAAGTGGGCAATCGAGCTGGCCGCGTACGCTCGCGCGTATGCGAGAAGAGAAGCCATCAAGTCTCAGATTTTGGCAGAATTTCTTGTGGATTGGGATGAGGTGCAGTATGAGCCTCCTACTCCGGTATCCAACTACTGGAAGATGCACTTTGATGGCTCGAAAATGAAGGAAGGCCTTGGCGCTGGTGTAGTGCTTACCTCACCCAAGCGAGATCAACTCAAATATGTGCTGCAAATCCACTTCAAGGCGTCCAACAATGTTGCAGAATATGAGACCGTGGTGCATGGCTTGAAGGTAGCAAAGGAAGTTGGTGTGCAGCGCATCATATGCTATGGCGACTCGGATCTGGTTGTGCAGCAAGTTTCTGGCACTTGGGATGCTCTGGATGCCAACATGGCATCATACCACTTCCTGGTTCAAACAATGACGGGATTCTTCGAAGGCTGCGAGTTCCAACACATCCACCGAGCAGAAAATGAAGCAGCGGATGAATTGTCCAAGTTGGGGTCTTCTCGGCAGTACATCCCGGCTGGGATTGCCTTGGAACATTTGAGAAAGCCATCCATCAAGCCATCCCCCAACTCGGAGTCCATTTTCGTTCCTTATCTGCCTAGT
The DNA here is from genome assembly GCA_028641055.1 of Alopecurus myosuroides. Classification (NCBI taxonomy): domain Eukaryota; kingdom Viridiplantae; phylum Streptophyta; class Magnoliopsida; order Poales; family Poaceae; genus Alopecurus; species Alopecurus myosuroides. Next base: position 199,758,597 of record CM054063.1, on the reverse strand, counting down.
GAAGAAGCAGTTCCAATGGAGATTGACTGGGAGGGCACAAAAGAGAACCCGGGGACTGCAGTCTCCATCCCGGGGACTGGCGCCTGCAACCCGGGGACTGCCCCTCCTTACTCGGGGACTGACCCTCTCAACTCGGGGACTGTCGCGTTCATTGAGGAAGTCCTTGCAAACCGTTCGGGGCTGCAGAGAATCAACCCAAACTCAGAAAGAGAGACAGTGATGGTTGTTCCGATGGAAGTGGACGAACCAGTGTTCCCCGCACGGGAAACACCGAGTTGGGATATGCCCATATTATCCTTTCTAAAGGATGGTACCCTGCCAGATGATGAGGTTACCGCTAGGCAAATTCAGAGGAGATCCAAGGGCTACACCATCTTCAGAGAAGTGCTGCATAAAAGAAGTCCCACTGGCGTGTTGCAACGCTATGTGGAACCGGAAGAAGGAGAAGAAATTCTGGTGGAGATACATCAAGGAGAATGCGGGCATCACGCCTCTTCTCGAGCTCTAGTCAAGAAGGCTTTTCGGCATGGCTTCTTCTGGCTCACTGCTTTGAAGCAAGCTGAAGATATTGTGAGGAAGTGCAACGACTGCCAGAGATTCACAAGTAAGATCCACATGCCTGCTTCCGAGTTAAAAACCATTCCCATTACTTGCCCATTTGCTGTTTGGTGTCTGGATATGGCTGGTCCCTTCAAGCCGGCTAGAGGCAACATGACTCACATCTTGGTCATGGTTGATAAGTTCACCAAGTGGATTGAAGCGAAGCCTATTCCGAAATGTGATGGAGCCACTGCTGTGAGTTTCCTGAAGGATGTGATCCTGAGATACGGCTATCCGCACAGCATCATCACGGACAACGACACGAATTTTGCTGAGGGTTCTATGGTGAGATTCTGCAGAGATAAGCACATCCAACTAGATGTCGCGTTTGTCGCGCATCCCGCCTCCAATGGGCAGGTGGAAAGAGCAAATGGCATGGTGCTTGCAGGCATAAAGCCAAGGCTAATTGAGCCGCTGCTGAAAACACCTGGGTGTTGGCTAGACGAGTTGCCAGCGGTGTTGTGGAGTCTAAGGACTACCCCTAACCGGTCAACCGGCTACACACCATTCTTCTTGGTTTATGGGGCTGTGGCCGTGTTGCCAATTGACCTAGAGCATGACTCCCCCGAGTAACCCTCTACACTGAGGCGGAGGCGAGAGAAGCTCAAGAAGATGACGTTGACCCGCTAGAAGAAGCAAGAGAGCTTACTCTGTCACGATCATCTGTTTACCAGAAAAACTTGAGGCGTTATCATAGCCGGAAAGTGAACCCAAGGGTTTTCCGAGAAGGAGCCATGGTGCTTAGGCTCGTGCAGCGCACAGCCGGGATGCACAAGCTATCTCCTCCATGGGAAGGGCCATTCATTGTGAGCAAGGCTCTACACAATGATGCCTATTACCTTGTTGACGCACATCCATCCCAGAAGAACAGGCGGGATAAAGCTGGAGAGGAATCTAAGCGCCCCTGGAATGTAGCTCTACTCCGTCGCTTTCATTCGTGAGCAAAAATGTGTATGTGCTCTCTTATCCGAGTTAAACATCTACTCTGCAATCTGAAATTGAACTCGGGGACTGCCCTCGTCCAAACTTGTTCCTTGTGTCTACTCTGCTTTACTTTGTCTATTCGGTTGAAACACTTAGAATTTCAAAAGCATACAAAGTAGTGTGTTTAAACTCACCGCACACTCTACGACTCTGCTGCTGTCCGGAACCCGGCTTCATGGCAAGCCAGAGAACAAGCCAACGAGTCAATGAACACATGAAAAATTGCAAAGGAAAGGAAGCGTGTGGCAACCGAGTAGAGTGTTTTTTGCTGTTTTTTCTTTCCGGCTAAGTGGTGGGCAGCGTTACTATGAATTTTTCCAAGTGGCTAAGTATTTGAAACTCCTACTTTGAACTCTTGTGACTCGACTACCAACAAAGCAACAAGTTTCAGGTAAGAGCTGAGACAAAAAGGAAAGAGCGGATGAAAAATGCAACTCGGGGACTTGCATGATAACGCAACCCGGCATCAAGCCAGAATTGCTCAAATACTAAGTACAAAACATCAAACTGGAATAAAAATTGAGTAGCAACAGAAAAGATAATTGTTTGATACATATGCACCCGGCATCCCGGGGATTTGATAAAAAATTCTGGAGCATAAGTGTTTGCAGGGGATCACTAGTTGGAGGTAGCAGTGTTGTCCAGGTTGGCATTGGCAGCATCAGCTTCGGTGTTGGCGGTGTCTTGCTTAGAGGTGGCAGTGGCCACCGAGATGGGATCGGTAGCCGAGGTGGAGGCAGCGGATTGAGTGCGGGGTAGCGCCGCGTCATCGAGTGTCGCGCCAGACGAAGAGCCCAACTCGGGGGCAGGTTGCTGGGTCACCATCTCGGTGGTGAGGTTGGCATCTTGGCCCCCGGCTTCCGGCTCCTCGTCGCAATCCGCAGCAGCCGTGCCCTTCCCCTTCCCGGATCCATCCTTGGCACCAGTGTTTTCAAAGCAACTCAAGTCATCCGACTCGGTGTCCTCGTCCTCGTCTTCATCTTCATCTTCATCCTCGCCTTCCACCTCGGTGTCAGGCTCGGTGGGACCGTCGACAAAGATAGCAGTGTCCGCGTAGGAGGCGATCTCGTGCGCAACTGCCTTGCGGCGAGCCACGCAGTCGGGATCGTTCTGCCACTTCGAGTTCTGGCGCACCTCAAGGATGGTGTCGAGATTCAGGTTCTCGTACCAGCTGCAGATGAAGAGGAGTAGCATATCGGCGCCTGCCCGAGCTGCGGATGCACGCCATTGCTTCAACTTGGCCTTGACACCATTGAGCTTCTCGGCGAGGGCGCGGATGGTCGCTGGCGCAGAGTCTTGAGGCCAGAACAGAGCATCAAGCTTGAAGGCTGTGGACACCAAGTCGGTGCCCAAGCCCCTAAGATGTTGGAGCTGTGACTGCATGCTCATGAGATTATCCTCAATTGAAGACTTGGTGTCCGTGGGCAGTCCTTTCTCAGCTCGAATCTTTTGCGCCTTAGCCAGGGCAGGTGTGCAAGTCGCGCAGAGATTAGGGAAGATTTCTGAAAATGCTATCAGAAAGGATTAGAAACGGAGGCAGAGAAGAGATGCAGATCAAGCCAAACAGAAAGAGAAGGGAACATGCAGGTGCAGAGAAGCGTGAACTTACTGTTAAGTTCGCAGAGTAGCGCTTCCAGCTTTCTCCTCCAAGCCTCCTCATCCGCAACATGTTTCTCTTCAACTTTCCGAAAGTTGGCTAGCTGGAGCATGAGGTCCACGTTGCTCTTCTTCAGCACCTCGTTTTCCAACTCGAGGGCCCTCTCCTTGGCCTTGGCTGCTGCCTTGATGTTGTCCTTCTCGGCGGCTTGATCTATAGCATCCTGGAGGGCAGCCCTCAATTGGACTTGCAGCTGTTCCAACTCGGTGTCGTGCTTGTCCTTGAGCTCTGTTGCTTGGCTCTCCAGCTGCTGCTTCACCTCTGCAGGCTTCAGGCAATCAAGATGCTCCTCACGGAACTTCTTGTACTCTTCTGCGGAAACAAACAACACGGTGAGCAGAGTAACCAAGAGAAAGGAGAGAAACAAGCGAGAAGACGGCAACTCACCTTCCAGCTCCTTGATTTTACTCTCGGTGGAGGCAGTGAAGACGTGGCAGTGCAGGTGCGGTTCCTGCAGCTCTTTGAGTTTGTCTGCAGAGTAAACAGAGTTAGAGCAAAAAAGCAAATCCGGGCGTAAACACAAAACGCACTAACCGAATAGCTAAAGGCTTACCTTCCAGTGCAGAGAGCTGAAGGGCACGATCCACTGCCGCCTGCTCCGTCTCAGCGTCAGTCTTGTGCTCCTTCTCCAGGGCCTCAATGCGCCTCCTTGCGATGCTATGATTCCAGAGCAACCGCTGGAACAGATTTGTCCTCTTCATGAGGCTATTCTGTGAAAAAGAAAGAAAAGGAGTTAGATAATTTTTTGAAGATTTGACCCGAGAAGACGGCAACTCGGTTGAGTACTCGTCTACTCGGCCCGAATCTCGGGGACTGGGTAATGGATTAGGAGAAAAAGAAGGATAGAAGAGAAGAAAAGCAACAACTTGGAACAAGCAAATGAAACTTACAACATATGTTTGCTCGATGTCTTCGGCGGCTTTGCGGTGAACGTATAGCTTCGCGGCCAGCGTGCTTGTAGTGGAGGAGATGGTCATGGGAGTGTAGCCCATGTCAGCTTTGTTCCAATCAATGCGCCAGTGGTCCAGCGGGCCCACGGTCATGCCGTCCCAAGTCTTGTTGCCATGGACGTTGCTATCCCACACCTGGTCGATGAAGCCTATTCGGTCAATCATCTGCTCGAGCCCCTCGGAGTGCACCTCGGTCTCCTGGACCTCGCGGGAGTAGATCGAAAGGGCCTTCTTCTTGTCCGGCAACTTGGAATCTACCGCTTTGGCCTGGGCGCCCTTCGTAAGGGCGATCCGTTGCTCGGTCTTGTTCAACTTGATTCCATGCTGCTTGGCCATCTGCACCATGTAGGGCAAGTAGCTGGGCGCCTCTTGAGTGCTCGATCCCTCCCCTGCGCCAGCAGAACTGCCAGAAGCGCCAATTGTAGGCTGCGCGCTCTTCGCAACAGCCTTCCCGATTGATTTCGGCGGCGGCATCATAGCTGAATCCAGCGCAGCGTTGCGCGGTGGATTCCTGCGGACTGGGGCGTTAGACGGGACGGCTTTCTTGTGAGGAGGGCTCGACGCGGTCTTATGTGTGCTCTGCTTAGCTAGAGGGCTTGATGCAGTCTTGGTCTTCTTCGCTTGGCGTGGAGGGCTCGGTGCAGTAGGGGGAGTGACCTGCTGAGTAGGCGGCACAGGAGGCCGGCTACCTGGCGCAGCATCCGGCTGCGCTTGGCCCTGCGGGTCTTGCTCCACCGAAGTCGTCTCAACCCGCTGCTCGGCAGCGGGATCTTCTGGTATTTCTACCCGCGGCTGGGCCGCAGGGTCATCCTGGACAGCAGCTTCGGTGTCCGGCTGCTCCAGGTTCTCGTCCTGCCGCTCAAGGGCGGCATGATCTTGGTGCTCAGCTTCTTGATCGTGAGCAGCATCCTGCGCGCTCTGTTCTGCGCGAGCCTGCTGCTCCTGGTCCATGTCTTGGTCACCAGCGCCCATGTCCTCGGCGTTGGTGCCTTCTTCTTCTTCCTTCACGGGAGAGGGCGCACGTGTCCCATCTCGTTCTGCTGGCTCATCCTCGTCCGCGGAAAGATCAATGAGAGACTCGAGGTCGATGGCTGATCTTTTTTTGGAGGTGGCGGAAGCCGCAGCAGCATCGGCATTCAAAGGATCACTGAAGGAGAAAGAGAGTTCAGAAAAAGAGAGGGGGAAGAGAACACCGAGAAGCAGCAGCAGAGTATAATGTAGAAGGAAGTTACTCACCCCTTGCGGGTGGGGAGTTGCCTTTTGGCGACGACAACCTTCTTCTTCTTCTTGGCCTTCTTGGTTTTCTTGGCGGGAGGCTCTTGGGCACCGCTACCCGTCCTCTTCCGAGTAGTAGGAGCAGCTACAGAGATAGGATCGACGTCAAGGGCATCCTCGTCTTCCTCGTCCGCCTCGGGGTCATCTGTAGAGTAGAGGAGAAAAAAGGGGTTGAGAAGCGGAAAGTAAAGGGGATTGCGCCTTCGTCCTCGGACCAATCCCGAATGGACGCATCAACGTGATGCTTACCCGGCTGTTCGACGTGAGGGATACAGAGGGTGTCCTGGGTATCATAGGCAGTCTCATCATCCTCTTCTCGGTCACCGCTCCAGTTGGCCTCAAAGCGCTCCTCATCTTCAACAGCTTGGCGATCGATATGCTGGAAAGACAAGCAAGTGGTGCAAATAAATTGAGTACAAGGATGAGGGGCTCTACCCAGTACAAGATGCAAACACAAAGCATATAAATCCAGAAAATCCTATTCGGAGTAGCATGCAAACACAAAGCATATCAGGCTAAGGTTCTCTCCTCGATGGGGCATGCAAACACAAAGCATATCAGGCTAAGGTTCTCTATTCGACGGGGCGTGAAAACACAAAGCACATAAAGCCAACTAAGATGCTCAGGGTGTGCTACTCAACATGGCGTGCAAACATAAAGCACTTAAAGCCTACAGGATATTTGAGATGTTCTACTCGGTATCAAGGTACAGAGACAGAAAAGAGAGGGCTAACCTGTTCGACGCGCTTAGTACGGCTATACGGCACAAAGCCGTATTGCCAGGTGTCGGTGAGGCCGGTCTTCATGATGGAGCGCGCCCAGACGGCTACGTCCGCTGTACTCAGCTCGAACGTAGTGGTCCTCGTACAGTCCCTGCTGCCTCCCATGTGGCACATCTTGTGGGTGCGGCGTTGAAGCGGGAGCACCCGACGTGAGATACAACACACGATGGGATCATCGCGTTTGAATCCCAACTCCGCCAGCTCGGCGAGGCGCTTCTCGATCTGAAGGATTTAGTCATGGTTTTTCGGCTTATATCCCCAATTCTGCTGGGTTGGCGGCGTGTTTGTCCACTTGGGGAGATTTATCCGGTCCGTGATTGGCGCTCCTTCTTCGGCAGGAACATTCTTAACGTAAAGGAAGGACCGCTGCCACTTACGTACCGTGTCAAGCCCCTTGATGCACGGGTGGCTGCCGGCGGTGCGCTGCAGCATCATCGCGCTTCCTGTCTTCGTCATGGCGCGGGAGCTCTCGGTGCTTCCAGGCTTGGGGACGCTCTGCTTCCGGAAGTAGAAGTAGCGTGCCCAGGTATGCACCGTTGGGCGCACACCCAGGAACGCCTCGCAGACCACGGCGTGGTATGCGAGCATCACCACGGTGTTGGGAGGCAGGTGGTGCGGCTGCAGCCCGAAGTGGTTGATGAACTCCCTGAAGAAGTCCGACGCCGGGAGGCCGAATCTCCGCTTGAAGTGCGCGAGGAAGACGACGAACTCGCCCTCCTGCGGTGCGGGGACGATTTCGCCGTCCGGCTTCCGGCACTGCACGCCGGGAGTCACGCGGCGGCTATTGACCAACCAGCTGCAATCCTCCGTCGTGACGTCGGATCCCTCCCATCCGGCGCGAGCGTCATCGTCGCGAGCCATGGGAAGAGACGATTTGGTGGAAGTTTCACGGAGATTTGGTGGAGGAGTTGCTAGCCTTACGACGTCGCACGGAGCAGCGGCACGGCAAGGTTGCGCGGCGGCGGAGTGCTCTGCGGCGGCGGAAAGGCGAAGGGGCAAGAGATGAATGCGAGCAGGAAAGAGAAGGAGGAGTTACCGAGGGGGTATTTATCTCTCTCCCCTCGGGTTGCCGTTACCAGCGGAGGTAGTGGGATCAGTTGTGCGTGGAGATCGTGCGACGTGGGATGCGAGCCGGTTAGAAACGCACACAGCGCAGGTTGCGCGCGTAACAGGCGCAATTGATCCCACGTCGAGATCGTGGGCTAATAACTACAGTTGATGTGACCTAACGGGCCGGTGGGCCCAGGTCGCAGTGATGGGCGCGTGGCCTGTCATATCCCAGGCACCGAGGCGTCGGGGGTACGAGGGCGCGACACGTGCCCAGTTGTAGTGCGGAGAGATGGATTTGCTCTGCCACGCCGAGATTCTGTTCAGGATTTCACAAAGTCATTTTACTCGGCGAGAGAGAAGAGAAATGCTGCTACTCGGAAAGTAAGAGACTCAAGCAAGAAGTGTAGGCTACTCAGAGGTGCTACTCGGCATCTCACGGTTCGAAGGCAAGATTTGTTTTAAGCTGGAAGAGCCCAGTGAACAAGTTCGCAGGACTCTACCAGCTTCGGGGACTAATGTCGGGGGGTTACCCCCGAGTAGGGTAAAGGCAAGTGCTAAAAGCAAGATCAAAGGAGAGGTTTGGCTGAGTAGCTGGCTACCCGGTACACGCTACCCGGTCGACTGCTATTCGGCCATACACGCCGATGGCCAGGAGAAAGAATCAAGGAAGTTATTCTCCTCCGAGTAGAGGAAGTGGTTCGAGTAGAGGTGGCGGGTTCCTACTCGGGCCAGAAGTCAAAGGAACCGTTCTGACACAGGATCCCGCGTATCATGGGTCCGTACTGGTGCACTGTTCATCTGCAGAGCGTGTGCTTATCCGTGCCAGGGTGTCAGCAGGGCGGTGCAGGTTAGGGGGCCTACCCTGTGGCCGTGTCAGTGATAACAGATTGTCTTCTTGGTTTTGCACAACGACTTTCCACACAAGACAAACTAGGAAGCCAAAGCTGTCAGCGAGAAGCTGGAAGTGTGCAGTGTGCACACTATGTCGACATCTGTTTGTACTTTTCCCTCTTGGCTGTATCCGGCTGGGCACCAGTATATAAGGTGCCCTGCCTCCTCCTGTGTGAGGGTCTGGTTTTTGGAGAGAACACCTAGCTTACACCTTACATAGAGAGAAGGGTGGCTACTCGGCTGTAGGCCAAACCTGTACTGTGGCTACTCGGTGACACACAAATATAAAGAGAGAAAGGCAGGAGTAGGGGTTTTGTAACATCCAAGTATGAAAACCCTTAGTTGTTTTACTTATTTGTTTAATTTATGCAATGCATCATGGCATCATTCTCATTTTTATTTCTGTTTGCATTGTTTTCATAATAAAATTCAAACTTAATCAACCCTTGTTTTCACACTTGTCTGTTACAATCTTTCAAATAAAGAATTGCAAATCAAAACATCAATTGCTTCCAATTATTTTCATATTGGATCAACTCTTAAATTGTTGCTTAATTCAATCAATCACTTAATCAATTAATCAAATAATTTCAAATTATTTCCAACCTCAAACCATTTCTCAAATCTTTAATCATTTGAAACCATAGAAGTTCACCACACTTTTGTACCCTCTAATTCATTCCAAAAAACCCTAGGGGTGACCCTATTTAAAGGCATGTTTTATAAATGGTTTATTAATATTAAAAATTCCTCTAAATTTGGGTTCAAAGCAAACTATCAATTTAGAACTAAATTTTTGAAATCCAAATTGGAAATGTGGTTTCTAATCACCTAAAAAGCTTAACCAAATATTTCTGAAATTTTTTCTCGACTAAAACCTTAACAGTTTTCTTCCAAAAGCAGTTGCTACAAAAAAAAAAAAATAGAAAGAATAAAAAAAAAAAAGGGAGAGGAGCAGCAGCAACTAGGCCCAGCCCACCAGTAGCCCGCTCGGTCTATCCCCTACCTCCGTACAGGAGGTGACGCAATGGAGGACAGCGACAGGAGACCCTCCCTCAACCACTCGATGGTCCATCCCTCTCCTATATCTTCTCCCCTCCCCTCCCGAGCCAAACCCTAACCCTAGGTCGTATCTCTTCCCTCCTATCCCCCAGCCGCCGCCACCATCGAGGGAGAGATCCTCCTCTGTACTGTGCCACGGCCATCGCCGCCGGAGCACATCGCCGCCGCACCTGTCCGCCTCCGGCCATCCCGAGGACCCCCACGCGAAGCCGGTACCATCTTCTTTCCATTCCCACTCCTTCCCTCTCCTTTTTCCTGCGGATCGGTCACCTATTTCTTCCACGAAGATCACCTCGAGTGCCCTCTGTTCGTTCATGTCTGTAACGATCTGAAGATCGTGTGCTTGCAGGTTCAGTTAACACAGCGTTTGCAAGCTCCAAAACCCTACCAGCACCTTAACCATCAACAAACGCAGCGATACCCTACTGGTTTGGAGCGCGCCCAGCTAACCCGCAGGTCTCGAGTTCGATCCCCAGCCCCAACACCCCTTTTTCTCGTTTTATTTCAGTACAAACCGCACCCAACACCTTAACCTGTTCAGAGGTGCAGTCCCACCAACAAAAACCGCACTAGCCTAGTGGTTGTGTTCCTTTGCATCAACCAGGAGGTGGAGGGATCAAGTCCCCTCTCTCCCAAATAAAACCAAGTTTTATTTTTACAATGGTTTGGTACTGGAATGTTTAGCAAATCACCACTAGGCCCCTGGCCCTTATTTCTAGCCCCTGGAAATTTTTTTCCTAAGTCCCTAGAGGCATTAAAATGGCAGATTGCACCCTATAATTCTAAAATGCATAACAAATTCATTTTAACTCCAATTTTCACTTTTTAAATATGTTTTCTGTCCAAAATTAAATGCTCTATCCAAATATAAAATTTGTTTACTGTTTTGAATATTTTAAATTGGTGCAAAATTTGAAAACTTGTCAAATTCACTTAAACTTGCAAAATTCATAACTTGTTCATAAAAATTCCAAATTCCACAAACTAAATATGTTTTCCAATCAATTTTTCATGTACTTTCCAAATATAAATTTTGTTTTCTGGTTTGAATAATTTAAATTGCCTAAACAATTTAAATCTTGATTAATGCAATTAAAAATTGTTTAATATTGTTTAATTCATAATTAATTAATCCAAAGTCCAATTTCAAAATGTGAAACATGTAATCCAACTAAAATTTGATAACCTTTTCAAATATCAACTTTGTTATTTGTTTTGCACACTTTAACTTGATGAAAACAACAATTACTTGTTCAACACCATTAAGTAACAATATTTTTCCAAACTTATTAATGTTTTCTAAAATGGTTAACTATCATTCTAATTGCATTTAAAACTTGTTATATTCTTGTTCTTCATCATGCATGCATCATACTAAGTCACTTACACATGATGCTTAGTGATAGAACAATTAATTCAACTCTAAAGCATGGGCTTCCATATGCAACCTTTGCATATGGAATCATTTAAACTTGTGTTTCATATCAAGTAGTTTACTTTGGTGCATCTATTGAACATGACATGCATCATCCCATGTTTGTGCACCTATGCCATGTATTGATTGCCGTCTGCCTTCGTTGTTGTTTGCTTCTTCTCGGTTAGACGACGACGTTGGTACCGACGAGCCTTACGACACCACTACTCAGGACCTAGCCCAGTACGAGACTGAGCTGCCAGGCAAGTTATCACTCACATGAATCATCGAGTTCTCTTCCACACTTGTTGTCGATACTATCCTTTTGTCTACTATTGCTAGCCCTATGTATCGTTGCTATTCTCCGAACCCATCACATGATTCCCTGAACCAATGATATTGCCTCACCTCCATACCTACAGCCTTTGCTTGTGCCTGTTCTTAGCTAGCATGCTTAGGGTTGCTTTTGCTCGAGCCTGTTGTCGGTTACTTCTTTTACTAACGTGCTGTTATTATCTGTTATCGTTCCGGGGGCTCGATGTTAATCAATCAATCCTATTAATGCTGCTGTTAATAATAATTTGATGATAAGGCACCGGCAGGAGGCCCTTTGTGGTTTTGAGGCCTGCTAGTGTCGACCCTAATAGGAAAAGGGTCTTGTCTACTGATCCATGATGAGCGCACTACCCGCATGTGGGAAGCGAGTATGGGCGCCCCCCTCAACTTGACTCGATTCGCATCTCGTCCAAATCGCCGTACTAGTTCGGGCTTTCCATTTGCTGCATCATATGCAGGTACGAACCCGAGGCCAGGGTGGAACTTTTGTAGTCGGCATTTAGGGCGGCGTGGTCTTCCAGTGCTATGAGGGTCCTCCTTTTCTTCGGGGGGCTCGATTAGCCGCGCACGCACAGCACGCGGTGCTTTGGGCTTGATGCGAAGAACAGTTGGTTGTGTTGAGTGTCTCGCTTGGTGGGTTTGATTCCCATCTGGCGGGATATTCTTACGTGTACGGTTACTATGGTGCACCCCTGCAGGGATAAATCTTCTCGAGAAGCCGTGTTTTCCGCGGTTATGGATTACTTGGTGAAAGTACTGGCTAACAAGTACTCAGGACAACTTCAACATAATGATCAATCATGTTTCACCTAATGATTAATAATTTGAATAGTAATAGGTTATTCACACAATAACTTGATTCACCTTAATATAACGGTGTGAGTTATCCTCGGATTGCTTCTTCGGATAAGGGGCGAGATCCAGGATGGGTTTGTTTTGAAGTTATCTTTCAGTTGGTTACAATTCCTCGATCTTATCTTTTCTATTAGCCGGACACAAGTAGTTATCTCTGTAGTTGGTTAGAGCAGCCCGCTGCAGCTTTTATTATACCTATCTTCTTCCGTTGATCCCAAGCATCAATGCTTGTGTTGACGGGTAACTCCTTGATGAAGTGTGAGTCTTGCTTGCCAGTACTTGGTTGTACTGACCCCGTTGGGGCTGTGGTTTACGCAGAGTACGACTACGGCTACGATGATCACCAGGAGGGCTACTTTGTGGAGTTCGACGACACTGCAGACGAGTAGTTGGCTGGACCCCGGGCAGGATCTAGAACCTACGTGGATGGGCTTCGTTTTTCGTTATTTTCTCCGGCTTCTTAAGCCTTGGATTTGTCTGTACTCAGACCCATTTGATTGCTTCCGCTGATGTAATGGATGATATGTTGGGACATGTGTCCTCTGGATGAGTGTTTTGCTATCTCTGCCTTAGTGAAGGCTATTTGCAAACTTATTTCATTCTTTTGTGTCTTAGAGACAGTTTGTGCTATCATTTCGTTCAAAGCTGTTGACGTACAGTGCGTGCTTGAATATGAAGTACGTCGACAGTAGTGCCTTAGGTTCCTAGCGGATAGTTTACTTCGACGGTGGGAGCAGGGCTTGTGTTGTCGCGCATAAGCGCAGGCCTACCAGGAAGCTGGGACGTGGGAGCAGGTATGCCCCATAATCCAAGCACCTGACTTCCAGTTCGTGCGATGAGTATCCTCTAGAAACCGGGGTGCGACAAGTGGTATCAGAGCCTGTCTGCCTGTAGGATCCCTTTTTACTGGTCGCAGTTGAGTCTAGAAACTATTTTGTAGCTATATAGGAAAAATGAAACGTGAGAGTAGGAATTCTGCCATTTTTCTTCTTTCCCCACCCACCCACCCTTTTCTGGTAAGGAAGTGCAACGTTGTTTTCTGTTCTCACCTAAACTTTCAAGTTAGGATTTCACGTGTTTTGGGTTCTCCTTAGTACCTCAGGACTTTTGGTCTCGTTTTCCCGATGTTGCTTCGTTATCATGTTCTTCCGAAGAACCTTTCGTCCGTTCAAACCTTGTTGTTGTTTTTCCACATCCTTTTTCTTCTACCGGAGTCTAATCAAAACCTTTCCCAATCATCTGCAGATGGGTCTCAGCTACTACCCGCAGGTGGTTTGCATGACTCGCTGTGAGAGCACCGCCGGTTTTCCGGAGATGCTGAGAGACATGGTTACCTATCTGGGGTTCCGTTGGGCACCAGAGTACCAGGTCTACGAGCACCAGCGAGAGTTTGACCAGACCTTCTACCGGGCCATCGTCTACATTCTGTCGGATGATGGCAGGAGCATTGTCCACCAGTACGAGGCAGTAGGGTCCACAGTGGATATGGCAGTGCAGCAGGCAGCGTACGTGAGTCTCACCGTCCTCCGTGCTGACTACTGGGGGTTTGATAAGTCCAGTTTTCGTCACATCCCCCGTGGTTACATCACGGCAGCGGGAGTTCACTTCACTGTCCACCGCGACCTGGATACCTACGAGACTGATAGCTCCAGGCTGCAGACCACTGCACAGTTCGCTAGTCACAGTGATGCCGTTGCTTCCACACTTGCTCAGGAGTTAGCCTCAGTCAGGGAGCAGCTCCACCTTGCTCTCACTCGTCTGGCGACGTACACCACATACTTCGTTGGAGACGAGCGCTTTGCACGTTTCCAGCAGACACTGGGTTTTCCTCTGCCAGATGCTGGAGGTTACGAGCCGATCAGAGGCCCACTTCTCGACCTCGGAGCTGGTTACGCAGGGATTCCCCGCTATGGAGCACAGGGAGAGGACGCTTTCTACTTCACCACACCGAGAGTTGCTCTCAGAGCAGTTCCTATCTACATGGATCGTCGTGATACCTACTTCCGTGGGTTTCCTCCTCACCGTATCTCTCGTCGTACTACTCACCGCCGTCCTGCGTGATGAGCATGGGAGTACCGTTGTATCCATTACTAGCTGTGTCTAGTTTATCCTTTCGTTTTCGAACCATGTATTGGTCTGTTGGATATTCTGATGTATTTGAACTCATGATGTACCTGTTGGTTATCTAGTCATGCGTCGGAATAATCTCTCTTTCGGTTGCTAAGTTTATTCCTTCCTATTGTTGTGCTAAAATGCATTTCTGTTCAGGATGCCTCCAACAAGGAACACGCCTGAGCCACCGCCGATCGCTGAGCTCTTGACTCAGATGACTCAGGTCATGGCTCAGATGGTCCAGGTTCAGAACCACCAGAACAACCACCACCAGACTGCTCCAAGGGTCACCATCAAGGACTTCCTCAGTGTGGGTCCCAAGGCTTTCGTGGCAACACGCGAGCCGCTGGATGCTGATGACTGGATCCGTGACGTAGCAAGAGCCCTGGAGATTGCTCATGTTGCGGAAGAGGACAAGGTCAACTATGCTGCTTACCTGCTGAAGGGTCAGGCAGCCTCGTGGTGGGAGAACTACCAGGCCATGAGAGCTGGCTATCCTATCACTTGGGGTTGCTTCAAGGAGGCTTTCCTGAAGTACCACATCCCCGATGGTCTCATGGAGAGGATGCGTGAAGAGTTTTGCTCGCTGAAGCAGGGCAAGCTCGACGTCATCGGCTACCAGAACGAGTTCAATCGCCTCGCTCGGTATGCTGGAGACGAGGTGTCTACTGAGACCAAGAAGATGGCAAGGTTCCGCCGAGGTTTTAACCCGGAACTGAAGTACGCTCTCACAAACATCAAGTGCAAGGACTTCGTCGAGCTCGTGAACACCGCGCTCAATGAGGAGAATGGGCGCAAGGCGTTCGAAGAGTCGCGCAAGCACTCGCGTGAGGGTGGTTCCTCCTCCAACATGACCACCCCTCCGCAGAAGCGCCGCATCTGGGTGCCAAACAGTGCTGTCACTAGGGCTCCAAATGCCCAAGCTTCTCCAGGCTTTGGTCCCCGCCCACCCAACCCAGCTCAGATGCATGGGCAGAGGTTTGCAATGGCGCAGCCAAGGCCAGATCCTCCGCGTGTCGTCACTTGCTTCAAGTGCAAGGAGACTGGGCACTACGCTGATAAGTGCACTCAGAGGATGCTGCCTTCTCCACCACCTCGCCCCAACACCAACCAGGCGATGGTCCGCGCTCCTCCGCATAAGGCCTTCAACACCAACAACAGGCCTGTTGGGAGGACCGCAAGGGTGAACCACGTCAAGGTTGACACAGCTGAGGAATCTGCCGACGTTGTTCTCGGTACATTACCCGTAAACTCTAACCCAGCTAAAGTGTTGTTTGATACCGGAGCATCGCATTCGTTCGTGTCAAAGATCTTTGCTACAGCAGTTAAACTACCTTTTGTTGGTTTGGGTTCCCCGCTAGTAGTAAACTCCCCTGGAGCAACTATGCAAACTTCCAAGATCAGTCATGAGAATCAGATCTTAATTGGAGGTCACATATTCCTTGCTTCCCTCATCCTGCTTGGAAATTCTGACATTGATGTCATCCTTGGCATGGATTGGTTAAAGGCCAATAAAGCTACGATTGACTGTGCTCAAAAGTCAATAACTCTCTCCCACACTTCAGGCCAGATAGTCTATTCTCCATATGGATCAAGTTCTGTTCAGCTGTTCAGCCTCGATGCCAAACCCCTTCCTGCAATTGAAAATGTTCCGGTGGTTTGTGAATTCCCTGACGTCTTTCCAGAAGAGTTGCCAGGGATGCCCCCGGACAGAGCAGTTGAGTTCGTGATCGAGCTTGAGCCAGGTACTGCTCCAATCTCTAAGCATCCATATAAGATAGCTCCTCCTGAACTGAAATTGTTGAAGGAGCAAATCGATATGTACATGGACAAAGGTTTCATTCAGCCTAGTTCCTCCGCTTGGGGTTGCCCAACTCTGTTTGTTGCCAAGAAGGATCAAACTAAAAGACTCGTGGTTGACTATCGTCCTCTCAACGAGAAAACAATCAAGAACAAGTATCCACTTCCTCGTATCGATGATCTTTTTGATCAACTTGCTGGAGCCTCAATATTCTCAAAGTTGGACTTGAGGATGGGGTACCATCAGATAAAGATCAGAAAGGAAGATATTCCTAAGACAGCTTTCACCACTCGGTACGGTCTATATGAATACACCGTCATGTCCTTTGGTCTCACCAATGCACCGGCGACCTTCTCAAGACTCATGAATTCTGTCTTCCATGAATACCTCGACAAGTTCGTTGTGGTATATCTTGATGATATCCTAGTCTACTCAAAATCCGAGGAAGAGCATGAAGAACATCTTCGTCTCACTCTCATGAAACTCCGCGAGCATCGTCTATATGCCAAATACTCCAAATGTGAGTTCTGGATTCCAGAAGTGGCCTATCTTGGTCATATCATCTCTGCCAAAGGCATAGCCATTGATCCTGAAAAGGTTAAGGCAATTGTTGATTGGAAACCCCCTAAGACGGTGAAGCAAGTTAGAAGCTTTCTTGGCTTGGCTAGCTATTGCCGTCGTTTCGTCCAAAACTTTTCCAAGATTGCCAAACCTCTCACTGATCTCACAAAGAAGGACAAAAAGTTCGTTTGGACTCCACAATGTGATGAGAGTTTCAACCACCTGAAGACTAAACTCACTTCCACACCTGTTCTAGTTGGCCCCGACACTACCAAACCTTTCCAGATATTCTGCGATGCATCTCTTCAAGGTCTAGGAGCAGTTCTTATGCAAGAACGTCAAGTTGTGGCTTATGCTTCACGTCAGTTGAACCCACATGAGCAAAACTATCCCACACATGATCTTGAACTTGCAGCAGTTGTGTTTGCCCTCAAGAAATGGAGACAATACTTGTTGGGTAACAAAACTGAGATCTTTTCCGATCATAAGAGTCTGAAATACATCTTCACTCAGCCAGATCTGAACCTCAGGCAAAGGAGATGGATTGAGAAGATTAAAGACTTTGATCTCACCATTTCTTACACTCCAGGCAAGGCTAATGTTATGGCCGATGCTCTCAGTCGCAAATCCTATTGCAATAATCTCATGATCATGGAAAGCCAACCTCCACTTCAAGAAGAATTCCAGAAGCTGAACCTTGGTCTTGTTCCTCAAGGCTATCTTGCTAGCTTGACAGCCAGTCCAACTCTCGAGGACAAGATTCGTTCTGAACAACTTCGTGATAATGAAATCAAGAAGATGGTAGAGCAAATCAAAGAGGGCAGTGATAAGTTCAAGTCCTTCTCTATTGATGACAAAGGAACTATGTTCTTTCAAGGACGCATTGCAGTTCCTCAGGTTCAAAGTCTCAAGGATATCATTCTCAAGGAGGCTCATGAAACTCCCCTATCCATTCACCCTGGAAGTACAAAGATGTACCAGGATCTCAAGACTCTGTATTGGTGGTCTGGCATGAAACGTGAAATTGCTCAATACGTTTCTGAATGCGACGTTTGTCAACGTGTTAAGGCAGTCCATCAGAAGACAGCAGGTCTACTCCAACCTCTGAAAATTCCTGAGTGGAAGTGGGACATGATTGAAATGGACTTCGTTACTGGGTTTCCAAAGTCCAAGAAGGGCAACGATGCAATCTTCGTTGTTATTGATCGTCTCACTAAGGTTGCTCACTTCTATGCTGTAAAGGAAACTATCTCAGCTAGCCAGTTAGCAGAGCTCTACACAGCAAAGATTGTTCCCCTTCATGGTGTTCCATTGGAAATAAGCTCAGACCGTGGAAGTATCTTCACTTCTCATTTCTGGAAGAGCTTTCAAGAAGCATTGGGCACCAAACTTCTGTTCAGCACAGCTTACCACCCTCAGTCTCAGGGGCAAGTCGAAAGAGTCAATCAGATTCTCGAGGATATGCTCAGAGCATGTGGTCTCTCCTTTGGCATGAAATGGGAGGATTGCCTTCCATATGCTGAATTCTCCTACAACAACAGCTACCAGGCAAGCCTAGGCATGGCACCATTTGAGGCACTGTATGGTCGCAGATGCAGGAGTCCAATCAATTGGTCTGGAGCTGGTGAACGTTCACTTTTAGGCCCTGACATTGTTAAGGAAGCCGAGGAGAAAGTTCGTATCATTCGTGACAATCTCAGGATTGCTCAATCTCGTCAGAAGAGCTATTATGATAGCAAGCACAGGGATATGGTCTATGCACCTGGTGATAAGGCATATCTCCGTGTAACTCCCCTCAGAGGAACTCATCGTTTCGGTGTGAAAGGAAAGCTTGCACCAAGATACATTGGCCCTTTCAACATCCTCTCAAGACGTGCAGAGAATGCTTATCGTCTTGAACTTCCAGAAAAACTATCCAAAGTGCACGATGTGTTCCACGTGTCACAACTCAAGAAGTGTTTCAAAGATCCAGATCGTGCAGTTGATCATGATTCCATTGAATTGCAAGATGATCTATCTTATGAGGAGCACCCTATTCGAATTCTCGATGAGACCGAGCGTAAGACTCGCAACAAGAGCACCAAGTTCTTGAAAGTCCAATGGTCGCATCATTCTGATAAAGAGGCAACGTGGGAGACCGAAGAGGATCTTCGCAAGAAGTATCCGGACCTGTTCATTTCTCAGTAGGGAATCTCGGGGCGCGATTCCTTCAAGGGTGGGCGTTTTGTAACATCCAAGTATGAAAACCCTTAGTTGTTTTACTTATTTGTTTAATTTATGCAATGCATCATGGCATCATTCTCATTTTTATTTCTGTTTGCATTGTTTTCATAATAAAATTCAAACTTAATCAACCCTTGTTTTCACACTTGTCTGTTACAATCTTTCAAATAAAGAATTGCAAATCAAAACATCAATTGCTTCCAATTATTTTCATATTGGATCAACTCTTAAATTGTTGCTTAATTCAATCAATCACTTAATCAATTAATCAAATAATTTCAAATTATTTCCAACCTCAAACCATTTCTCAAATCTTTAATCATTTGAAACCATAGAAGTTCACCACACTTTTGTACCCTCTAATTCATTCCAAAAAACCCTAGGGGTGACCCTATTTAAAGGCATGTTTTATAAATGGTTTATTAATATTAAAAATTCCTCTAAATTTGGGTTCAAAGCAAACTATCAATTTAGAACTAAATTTTTGAAATCCAAATTGGAAATGTGGTTTCTAATCACCTAAAAAGCTTAACCAAATTTTTCTGAAATTTTTTCTCGACTAAAACCTTAACAGTTTTCTTCCAAAAGCAGTTGCTACAAAAAAAAAAAAAATAGAAAGAATAAAAAAAAAAGGGAGAGGAGCAGCAGCAACTAGGCCCAGCCCACCAGTAGCCCGCTCGGTCTATCCCCTACCTCCGTACAGGAGGTGACGCAATGGAGGACAGCGACAGGAGACCCTCCCTCAACCACTCGATGGTCCATCCCTCTCATATATCTTCTCCCCTCCCCTCCCGAGCCAAACCCTAACCCTAGGTCGTATCTCTTCCCTCCTATCCCCCAGCCGCCGCCACCATCGAGGGAGAGATCCTCCTCTGTACTGTGCCACGGCCATCGCCGCCGGAGCACATCGCCGCCGCACCTGTCCGCCTCCGGCCATCCCGAGGACCCCCACGCGAAGCCGGTACCATCTTCTTTCCATTCCCACTCCTTCCCTCTCCTTTTTCCTGCGGATCGGTCACCGATTTCTTCCACGAAGATCACCTCGAGTGCCCTCTGTTCGTTCATGTCTGTAACGATCTGAAGATCGTGTGCTTGCAGGTTCAGTTAACACAGCGTTTGCAAGCTCCAAAACCCCACCAGCACCTTAACCATCAACAAACGCAGCGATACCCTACTGGTTTGGAGCGCGCCCAGCTAACCCGCAGGTCTCGAGTTCGATCCCCAGCCCCAACACCCCTCTTTCTCGTTTTATTTCAGTACAAACCGCACCCAACACCTTAACCTGTTCAGAGGTGCAGTCCCACCAACAAAAACCGCACTAGCCTAGTGGTTGTGTTCCTTTGCATCAACCAGGAGGTGGAGGGATCAAGTCCCCTCTCTCCCAAATAAAACCAAGTTTTATTTTTACAATGGTTTGGTACTGGAATGTTTAGCAAATCACCACTAGGCCCCTGGCCCTTATTTCTAGCCCCTGGAAATTTTTTTCCTAAGTCCCTAGAGGCATTAAAATGGCAGATTGCACCCTATAATTCTAAAATGCATAACAAATTCATTTTAACTCCAATTTTCACTTTTTAAATATGTTTTCTGTCCAAAATAAAATGCTCTATCCAAATATAAAATTTGTTTACTGTTTTGAATATTTTAAATTGGTGCAAAATTTGAAAACTTGTCAAATTCACTTAAACTTGCAAAATTCATAACTTGTTCATAAAAATTCCAAATTCCACAAACTAAATATGTTTTCCAATCAATTTTTCATGTACTTTCCAAATATAAATTTTGTTTTCTGGTTTGAATAATTTAAATTGCCTAAACAATTTAAATCTTGATTAATGCAATTAAAAATTGTTTAATAATGTTTAATTCATAATTAATTAATCCAAAGTCCAATTTCAAAATGTGAAACATGTAATCCAACTAAAATTTGATAACCTTTTCAAATATCAACTTTGTTATTTGTTTTGCACACTTTAACTTGATGAAAACAACAATTACTTGTTCAACACCATTAAGTAACAATATTTTTCCAAACTTATTAATGTTTTCTAAAATGGTTAACTATCATTCTAATTGCATTTAAAACTTGTTATATTCTTGTTCTTCATCATGCATGCATCATACTAAGTCACTTACACATGATGCTTAGTGATAGAACAATTAATTCAACTCTAAAGCATGGGCTTCCATATGCAACCTTTGCATATGGAATCATTTAAACTTGTGTTTCATATCAAGTAGTTTACTTTGGTGCATCTATTGAACATGACATGCATCATCCCATGTTTGTGCACCTATGCCATGTATTGATTGCCGTCTGCCTTCGTTGTTGTTTGCTTCTTCTCGGTTAGACGACGACGTTGGTACCGACGAGCCTTACGACACCACTACTCAGGACCTAGCCCAGTACGAGATTGAGCTGCCAGGCAAGTTATCACTCACATGAATCATCGAGTTCTCTTCCACACTTGTTGTCGATACTATCCTTTTGTCTACTATTGCTAGCCCTATGTATCGTTGCTATTCTCCGAACCCATCACATGATTCCCTGAACCAATGATATTGCCTCACCTCCATACCTACAGCCTTTGCTTGTGCCTGTTCTTAGCTAGCATGCTTAGGGTTGCTTTTGCTCGAGCCTGTTGTCGGTTACTTCTTTTACTAACGTGCTGTTATTATCTGTTATCGTTCCGGGGGCTCGATGTTAATCAATCAATCCTGTTAATGCTGCTGTTAATAATAATTTGATGATAAGGCACCGGCAGGAGGCCCTTTGTGGTTTTGAGGCCTGCTAGTGTCGACCCTAATAGGAAAAGGGTCTTGTCTACTGATCCATGATGAGCGCACTACCCGCATGTGGGAAGCGAGTATGGGCGCCCCCCTCAACTTGACTCGATTCGCATCTCGTCCAAATCGCCGTACTAGTTCGGGCTTTCCATTTGCTGCATCATATGCAGGTACGAACCCGAGGCCAGGGTGGAACTTTTGTAGTCGGCATTTAGGGCGGCGTGGTCTTCCAGTGCTATGAGGGTCCTCCTTTTCTTCGGGGGGCTCGATTAGCCGCGCACGCACAGCACGCGGTGCTTTGGGCTTGATGCGAAGAACATTTGGTTGTGTTGAGTGTCTCGCTTGGTGGGTTTGATTCCCATCTGGCGGGATATTCTTACGTGTACGGTTACTATGGTGCACCCCTGCAGGGATAAATCTTCTCGAGAAGCCGTGTTTTCCGCGGTTATGGATTACTTGGTGAAAGTACTGGCTAACAAGTACTCAGGACAACTTCAACATAATGATCAATCATGTTTCACCTAATGATTAATAATTTGAATAGTAATAGGTTATTCACACAATAACTTGATTCACCTTAATATAACGGTGTGAGTTATCCTCGGATTGCTTCTTCGGATAAGGGGCGAGATCCAGGATGGGTTTGTTTTGAAGTTATCTTTCAGTTGGTTACAATTCCTCGATCTTATCTTTTCTATTAGCCGGACACAAGTAGTTATCTCTGTAGTTGGTTAGAGCAGCCCGCTGCAGCTTTTATTATACCTATCTTCTTCCGTTGATCCCAAGCATCAATGCTTGTGTTGACGGGTAACTCCTTGATGAAGTGTGAGTCTTGCTTGCCAGTACTTGGTTGTACTGACCCCGTTGGGGCTGTGGTTTACGCAGAGTACGACTACGGCTACGATGATCACCAGGAGGGCTACTTTGTGGAGTTCGACGACACTGCAGACGAGTAGTTGGCTGGACCCCGGGCAGGATCCAGAACCTACGTGGATGGGCTTCGTTTTTCGTTATTTTCTCCGGCTTCTTAAGCCTTGGATTTGTCTGTACTCAGACCCATTTGATTGCTTCCGCTGATGTAATGGATGATATGTTGGGACATGTGTCCTCTGGATGAGTGTTTTGCTATCTCTGCCTTAGTGAAGGCTATTTGCAAACTTATTTCATTCTTTTGTGTCTTAGAGACAGTTTGTGCTATCATTTCGTTCAAAGCTGTTGACGTACAGTGCGTGCTTGAATATGAAGTACGTCGACAGTAGTGCCTTAGGTTCCTAGCGGATAGTTTACTTCGACGGTGGGAGCAGGGCTTGTGTTGTCGCGCATAAGCGCAGGCCTACCAGGAAGCTGGGACGTGGGAGCAGGTATGCCCCATAATCCAAGCACCTGACTTCCAGTTCGTGCGATGAGTATCCTCTAGAAACCGGGGTGCGACAGGTTTTACCTCCACACGAGGGCCCTGAACCTGGGTAGATCTTGTTGTTTGCAGTGATTGATTCATCCCACACGCGGCTACTCGCTGCGTGATCCCTCCCCGAGCACCTCCGGCGTCCATCGATCCCAAACAATTAGCCATCCTATGGCATCTGCCGTGATACCACCACGACAACACCGGAGTCTTACCGGAGACTGTCCGGAGTCTCCAGTGTGGGAGCTACATCTGAAGAAACAGCTAAGGAATTGTTGGTGTCGCGTGCTGTACTCACACCGGAGTCTTACCGGAGACTGTCCGGAGTCTCTGGTGTGACTGGGTTCTATTAATCCGCTCGACCCCAGACACTCTCTGAGTCAATCCGCAACGCCAAGACTGGAGTCTCCGGTCCCCCAGAACGGAGTCTCCGGACTGAAGATTTCTGGAGGATTCCAAGTGCTGCCCAATTGGTGGCGCCTGCTGTGTCTAGTCCGGAGGGACACCGGAGACTGTTCGGAGTCTCCGGACTAAGTGATCTGCGAAAAAGTTCAGACCGGAGTCTCCGGCCTTTACACCGGAGTCTCCGGTGTGAAGTTGTCAGAAATGTTCCAACGGCTCTTAGACTTTATGAGGGGTATAAATAACCCCTCCCCTCCACATACCTCAGGTCAGCTCGTCCAGAATTACAGTCACCATTGTTGGAGCTCCCCCACCTTGCTAGATCAACCAATCCATCCACCCAAAAGCCTTGATCTTTGGAGGATTGTCGGGGGGTTACCCCCGAGTAGGGTAAAGGCAAGTGGTAAAGGCAACAATCAGAATAGAGGTTTGGTCGAGTAGCCGCCTACCCGGTACTTGCTACCCGGTCGACTGCTACTCGGTCTCACAAAAAGATGACCAGAAGGAGATATCAAGCAAGATATATCTGTTCGATTAGAAGAGTTGGCCCGAGTAAAACTGGCGGGAACCTACTCGGGCCAGAAGTCAAAGGAGCCAACATGACACAGGATCCCGCGTATCCCGGGTCCGTACTTGGCACTGTTCACGGCACTGTTCATCTGGGGACGGCGTGCCTGACGGCGACAGTCTGTCAGCAGGGCGTCGCAGGATAGGGGGGACCTGCTCTGTGTTCGCGCAGTGATAACAGACTGGTTACTTGGTTTTGCCCAACGACTTTCTGCATCAGGACAAGCTTAGAAGCCAAAGCTGTCAACGGGAACTCGGAAGAAGGACGATGTGCACACAATGTCGACACTTGTTTGTATTTGGCTGTATCCGGCAGGGAACCGGGTATATAAGGTGCCCACCCGCCTCCTGCGCGAGGCACGATCACAAGCGAGACACGAATGCTACACACGTAGAGATTCTTGACCTAATCCTACCCGGAGAGAGAAGAGTGGGTACTCGGTAGCAAGAACTTTTGTACTGTGGCTACTCGGTGAGACACCAGAATACATACAGAAAGGCAGGAGTAGGGGTTTTACCTCCTCACGAGGGCCCTGAACCTGGGTAGATCGTGTTGTTTGCAGTGTTGGATCTTCACCTCACGCGTCTACACGTCGCGTGATCCCTCCCCAAGCACCTCCAGCGTCCTTCGTCCCCACATCTTTAGCCATCCTATGGCATCTGCCGTGACACCACCACGACAGTTGGCGCCCACCGTGGGGCAACCAGCGGCGCTGGCTGGAGTTTTTGTTCGGACAGGATCTTCTTCAGCGGAGCGCGTAGTCTGTGGCCTTGTCCACAGATTCGGCTCCTTCGACTTCGTCACCGACAACGCAGGCGACTTCGGCGGCAAGGCCATGCCGGAGGGCGGCACGGTGATCTCCTTCGGCGCGCACCTCGTCTACGTCGCCACCGTCATCGACCGCGACTACCCCGAGCTGGTGCATGACGCGGAGGATCCTCCTACTGTGATCACTGCTCGCGGAAGGCCTGCGCGCCGCTCTGCGGACCGTGCTGAGGTGATGGTGACCGGCTTGGCGGCAAACGCCGGCGCGGCTGCTGCTGGCGCCGCGGTCGTCGTCGAGGATCTTGCTGCCTCGAGCGCTGGTGGCAGGACCCACAGGCCTTACGAGAAGGACTGCAACCTCCTTCCCTCCACCACTCCGACCATTCCCGCGTCGGCTGGGCGGAATGGCATTGATAGGGGGATAATAACCCGGTAGGCCAACTCCAAGGTATAACCCGGCCCAAAGGATGTTGCGCGGGATCCGGCTAAGGATAAAGAACTTTCAGAAGGCCCAAGTTTGTAGGCCCATTAACCCGGATTGTGGGTTATGGTAAAGGAAGGTTAGGGTTCGTATGCCGTGTCCGGGTAGGATCCAGGGTGCGCCTTGGAGAATAAACCAGGGGGTACGGGTGCTTTATAAACCGACCCCTAGGTCTAGTTGAGAGATCCAAGAACCCTAGCGATATCGCTTGATATCGAGCATCCAGTGTAACCCAAGAGTTGAGTTATTATATCAAGATCGGAGACTCGGCGACTTTGATTGCCGGCTACCAGATCAATTTCCACCATGTTTTCCTCTAAGCTAAACCCTCTCCCAAACGCCTGTGTCGTCTTGCCCCAAGATCAGTTACCCCCGGTAACGTCTGCCGTGATAATCCCACGACAGTTGGCGCCCACCGTGGGGCTTGCGTCCAAAGGTGTTTACATCACGGGAGAAGCTCGGAAGAACATGGAGAATCTTGTCACCGGCGAGATCTACATCGACCACAAAGGAGAAAAGATAGTGGACGATTCCGGCTGGGGGCCAGAGTCGGATCACCTCGAGTCCGGATCTACTGTGACGATCGGCCAGATCAACATCTTCATCGGTATGGTACGTACGCCTGATTTAAAGGGACAATATCATGTGCATACTACAGGAACTTCTAGCAGGAACAAAGAGACATTAAAGCAAGCGGTAAATTCGGTTTCCTCGGCCGTGCCGGGATACCTGAGATGGGCGGAACAAGAGGTAACGTGGAGCAGAAGAGATCACCCGGAAAGAATAGAGCGCCCAGGAGTCTTGGCATTGGTGGTTGCGCCACAGGTCAATGGTTACGAACTGAAAAGGGTCCTGATGGACGGTGGAAGTAGCATTAACATCCTGTATTGGGAAACCTTCTTACGCATGAGTCTCAAAGAGTCCCAGTTACAGAAAAGTTCGACAGTCTTTCATGGGATCGTGCCGGGTCACTCGGCGAGCCTCGAGGGAAAGATCACCTTGGAGGTTGCTTTCGGAGAATCGACGGATAATTATCGAGTTGAGTGGCTCACGTTCGAGGTGGTCAAATTGCGCAGTCCTTACCACGCGCTGTTCGGAAGACCGGCTTATGCTAAATTCATGGCTAGGCCGTGTTATGTGTATTTGCAGCTAAAGATTCCGGGCCCTAAACGGACCATCACCGTACATGGGAACCGGGATATAGCGGCTGAGTGTGACGAAGGAGATTCAGTAATGGCCTAGCAAGCGTGCAGAAAGGAAGAACTCGAGTATTACCGGTCTCAAGTAAATCCGGATGATAGAACAGCCCTGAAAAAGCCGAATACTGAGGACGAGAGATTAAAATTCAAGGCAGCACAAGACACCAAGAAGATAGATTTTGTTGAAGGTGATTCCACTAAGCAATTTACCATAGGGTCTAATTTGGGAAAAGAGCAGGAGAAGGCACTTGTGGAGTTTATTCGTTCGAATGCAGACGTGTTCGCCTGGACACCTAGCGACATGCCGGGTATCCCTACAGAGCTGGCCGAGCACAGTTTGCATGTAGATCCCAAGTCCAGGCCCGTGAAGCAGGGCTTGAGGAAAATGAATGAGGAAAGAAGGAAGGCTATAGGCGAAGAGATCGCTCGGCTATTGGCAGCCGGCTTTATCATGGAAGTATTTCACCCGGATTGGTTAGCAAACCCAGTTCTAGTGATGAAGAAGACCAATGAGTGGAGGATGTGCATTGATTTTACGAGTCTCAACAAACATTGCCCAAAGGATCCGTTCGCACTACCAAGGATATATCAGATTATAGACGCAGTAGCTGGAAGTGACCTATTATGCTTTCTGGACGCATATTCCGGGTATCATCAGATTAAGCTCAAGAGGGAGGATTGGGAGAAAACATCGTTTATAACCCCTTTTGGGGCCTTTTGCTATAAAACCATGACGTTTGGATTGAAGAACGCTGGCGCAACTTATCAACGGTGTATTCAGAAGTGCTTCGAGGACCAAATCGGACGTAATGTCCATGCTTATGTGGATGATGTGGTTATCAAAACTAGGAAGGCAGAGACATTTATCGATGATCTAAAGGAAACGTTCAAGAATTTAAGAAGGTACCAGATGAAGCTTAACCCGACAAAGTGCGTGTTTGGAGTTCCAGCCGGGAAATTACTCGGCTTTATCGTCTCCGAGAGAGGAATTGAAGCAAACCCGGATAAAATCAAAGCTATCCAAAATTTGAAAAAGCCGGAAAATTTGAAGCACGTTCAAAAACTCACGGGCTGCGTGGCAGCCTTGAGCCGATTCATATCAAGACTCGGAGAAAAGGCAATACCCTTGTACCGGCTCTTGAGAAAGTCAGACAAATTCGTATGGGATCAGGAGGCGGATGAGGCGTTCGAGGCACTAAAAAAGCAGTTATCCGAAGCACCAGTACTAGCGGCCCCGGGTCCTAAAGAGCCTATGTTGCTGTACGTGGCAGCAGGCCCCCGAGCCGTCAGTGCAGTAGTGGTTGTGGAGCGTAAAGAAGATGGGAAAGGTTATCCAGTTCAGAGGCCGGTTTATTATGTCAGTGAGGTATTGTCGGAAGCAAAGCAGCGCTATCCGCATTGGCAAAAGCTGGTTTTCGGGGTCTTTATGGCCAGCCGGAAATTGAAGCCATATTTCCAGGAACACCCCATAACGGTGGTTAGCTCAATACCAATGTCGGATATCATCAGGAACTCGGATGCGACTGGAAGAATAGCCAAGTGGGCGATAGAAATGGGGGATTATCACATCAGTTACGAGCCCAGGTCAGCAATCAAATCTCAGGCTTTAGTTGATTTC
This sequence comes from Alopecurus myosuroides, assembly GCA_028641055.1. NCBI lineage: Eukaryota > Viridiplantae > Streptophyta > Magnoliopsida > Poales > Poaceae > Alopecurus > Alopecurus myosuroides. The sequence continues at coordinate 199,730,819 of CM054063.1, read as the reverse complement.
ATTAACGACTGGACACATACATGCATGACTACAACGGTTCCAAACTCCGAATCATGGATCATGCACTTCGATGGATCTAAGCAATACGAGGGATCAGGAGCCGGAGTGGTACTAACGTCACCCAAAGGAGATAAATTAAGTTACGTACTACAAATTCACTTTGACTGTTCCAACAACGTGGCCGAGTATGAGGCCCTATTGCATGGCTTAAAGGTAGCCAAGGAGATGAACATCAAGAGGATACGATGCTTCGGAGATTCGGACCTTGTGGTACAGCAGGTGTCAGGAACTTGGGATAGAAAGGATGCAACCATGGCAGCATACCGCAGGGAGGTTGATAGGGTTGCAGGATGCTTTTCCGGGTATGAGGTGGAGCATATAGACAGAAGAAAGAATGAAGCAACAGACGCCCTTGCTAGACTCGGCTCGCGCAGAGAGCCGGTTCCACCTAACGTGTTCCTGGACGAGTTATGGCGACCATCGGTTAAAATCGAGTCCGAGGAGGAACTGGCAAGTAAAGACCTAGATACGGAGCTCGTGGCCACTATACGCGCTATTCCCGAGTGGACAGAACCGTTTTTGGCCTACCTATCACGAGGCGAGTTACCACAACAGGAGGTGTTAGCAAGGCAAATTTTGCGGAGAGCAAAGGGGTATTCTATCATTAATGGGGAGTTGTACAAGAGAAGTGCAGCAGGAGTCTTTTTGCGCTGCGTAGCACCGGAAGAAGGCCGACAGATTCTCAAGGAAATCCATGAAGGCGATTGCGGGCATCATGCATCCACAAGATCCCTTGTGGCCAAGGCTTATCGACACGGATTTTTCTGGCTGACGGCTCTAGCGGATGCGGAAAGATTAGTAGCAAGGTGTGACGGATGTCAAAGGTACGCTCGCCAAACCCATGTGTCGGCTATGGAATTACGGACCATCCCGTTAACTTGGCCGTTCGCTGTCTGGGGGATGGATATGGTTGGCCCCTTTCATATGTCACCATGCAAGAAGACACATCTTTTGGTGGCTATTGATAAGTTTACCAAGTGGGTTGAGGTTATGCCAGTTACTAATTGTGAAGCAGCTACAGCAGTCAAGTTCTTGAAAAAGATTATCTACCGGTTCGGGTATCCCCACAGCATAATTACCGACAATGGAACCAACATGTCCCTTGGTGAGATGGAGAAGTTCTGTGGCAAAATGGAATCCGGCTTGATGTTGCATCAGTGGCTCATCCGCAGGCCAATGGACAAGTGGAGAGGGCAAACCAAGAATTGCTTCGCGGATTAAAACCACGATTGCGAGTCCCTTGTATCAGGGCCGCTGGCGCATGGGTCGAAGAACTTCCTTCCGTAGTTTGGGGTATCAACACTACACCTAACAGGTCTACTCAAATGACACCCTTCTTCATGCTCTATGGCGCGGAGGCAGTACTACCGAGTGATATTATTCATGATTCACCACGAATATCAGCTTACGTCGAAGTGGAGAACGAAAAGACCCGGCAGGATGCCGTAGATATGTTAGAAGAACAAAGGGAACAAGCCCTGGAGAGATCAGCCATTTATCAGCAAGGCTTGCGGAGGTATCATAGCCGGCGTGTGAAAACCCGGGTCTTCCAGGAAGGAGACCTGGTTCTGCGCCTGGTACAGTCAAACGAAGGAAAACACAAATTATCACCGCCATGGGAAGGACCGTTTATCATAAGCCGGAATCTGCATAACGGATCATATTACTTGGTAGATGCAAGGGAAGAGTCGGCTACAGTTAATGACACCGCTCATACCACTTCATCTATGCAAGAAAGAGACAGACCATGGAACGTGGCGCAGCTACGTCCGTATTATACTTAGTAAAGATTATATTGGCAAGTGGAATTGCACGCTGTAACAGGCAGCAGGTTTCAGACGTACTCTTTTCCTATCCAGGGTACCCTTGGGGACTGGATGGGTTTTTAATGAGGCGGCTTGCTGACCTAACTTTTTCATATCAAGTAAAGAGGTGGTTATTATCATGTTCTTCGCTCTCATTACGTCGCGTACATATATAGGTCTTGGGGGCTGATTGCTTGAATAGCACAGTTGAAAACCCAAAGACCCGGCCTTGATGCCTATGAGTTATAAGGGCCGGTTACGCGCAAACTGTTGGGAATATGCCCTAGAGGCAATCATGTATGATGTAATTCCCACTGTATTCATAAAGTTATTAAGTTGTCCTTGTTTTGAACATCTGATATATATCATTGAATATGTGATTCGATTGTGGAACTATATATTCATGTTGTTCATACTAGATTGTCCTTGGTCCTTTAGGTTGTGCTGGACACACACCCTAGACTAATGTGAGTGTTGGCTGATGACACGGTTCCACTTGTCATGGGCATGGTGATGCCATTCCAACGTTCACGGACTTGGCTAAAGAGTTTAGCAAGTCGGACTGACCCACATTGAGATGCAACGATCAAGTCGTCATTTGTAGTCTCAATCAATGTAATCCTTAGACCTGAGGTTGTCGCACAATCCGAGTTGTGGATCACCGACTTAGGTTCTGTCAAACGTTGTTCTGTGACAAGGCAACTATAAAGGCAGAGTTCGGGTCGAATGAGAAGCAAGCTGCGTGATGTGGATAATCAAGATGGGATTTTGCCCCTCCGATTGGAGAGATATTCTCTGGGCCCTCTCGAGTGATATGATTCAGGAAGCATGGCCATGCGCGACTCAGTTAAGTGTTAACTGTGTCTATTGACTAAAGAGTTAGTCAGATGAATCACATATCACGGATCGAGAAGAGAGTTGAGCTATTTAAGGGATGACGATAAATCGCCTATAGCTCGACAAGGTATATCGTGAGGCAAAAGGGACTAAGATGAATATCGCATTGAAAGGTATGTCGTCATGACTCAATGGGACTTGGGAGTCGGCACGTTCTGCTAGGAGCCGCTACCGATTGATCGATTGGGAGTAGGACTCCAATCGTGTCCATGTCGCCATGAGCCTGCAGGGTCGCACACTTAAGAGCGGGAGCAAGCATTGGTTGGGTTGGACCTGAACCGGAAATGGACTGAGTTAGTGAGTCGGACTCACGGAGGGAATGGGCCACAAGTGTTGTGAAGCCCATTACCATACGCTATATAAAGAGGGGCGCAGGTTGCCCAGCGGGCACGTTAGTCCACTCTCCCATGCGTTGGGAACCCTAGCCCCACTCAGTCCAGCCGCCGCACCGGACCTAGCAGTCCGCCGTCGGAGCTCCTCCTCGTACGTGTGGATACCGGCAGAGGTGCTGTACGTTCAGCACTTCGACGTTCGAGGGATTGGATCGGCCGGACCGGATCGTGGGACTGCACTGCCCCGACGCGCTGCACCGATAATCCGCACCTGCGCGTCTAGTGGTAATACTCGTGGTCTTCTACCTCGGCTAGATCTTGGGAGTACCGCGTAGGAAAAGTTTTCGTTTATCTCTACGCGTCCCAACAGTGGTATCAGAGCGGTAGCTTCTGGTATTAGGCCCGAGATCCGTACATATGTGATATGTAGTTAGCGTTAGATGTGATCTAATTGCTGTTTTGGTGGTCGGTCTATGAGATAGATCGGTTTTGTACAAGGTTGATTGGATCAATCGTACTCGGGGTTAATGGATGATCTGGTTTCCGTGATCATACTGCTAAGGTCGTGGAACAACTTACCCCTACCGGTCGGTTTCCGCCATCGGGGTATACCGTGACACATAAATCCAGTTGCGGTGATCGAAGATCAAAGAGTTTGGTCGAATCGGAATACGGATCAGATTCGGGTAAAATCGTTTTATCCGATGAAGAAATCCATGATCGGAATGCAGATGAGATCTGCGTTTTCCGAAATCGTCGTAGCGCCTTAGATGTCGTTGCGAGTTCACAACGCCGGTAGATATCGTATCTATGCATAACTTGTTTTTGCAGGAAGTTGTGAATGGTATGGCTTATGTGCATGTGATGTGTGTAATCCATACATGATCTGCGTATCATGTTTTTGTCAGCCGGCTGGAGCCTAGGTGCTGTCATTTTATTGTATACCGGCCTGCGTGTCGGATTCTCTATGTAAATTTTGATTTACTAGCTAGTGTAGCTTGTTGGAGAACCCGGAAGGCATGCAAGTCGATGTACAAGTCGGCTACATGGAGCAAGATGGCACGTGACAAGAGTTGGCACGAGTTGACTTGCAAGCTTCGTGGAGATGGAGATCACCATGAAGAGAGCCATACCATTTCACATTATAATTGCTTTATTTGTGTTATTGTTATGTCTCTATTTACCTCTATTTAGATAGTTGGTAGATTCTTTAATCCCTCAAAGAAGGTCTAGTCGGTCGCCCCGCCAGTGTTGCACCATCACAAGTCGGACATTCTTGGTAGTGGGCTCATGAAATTGAGGTGCTACCAATTCTTTCCGGTTAGGTGGGTTTGAGTCGGACTCTTACAAGCAGAAGCACTTGGTAATCTAGACGAGTCCATCACAACAGTTGTGGGGCTCGGGGCGAGGTAGGTTGGGAGCCGGGGCATGTGATGTCACCCAACTAACAGGAGTCGTATAGAGATACGATTGGCAAGGTGTTGCCTACCTAGATCACTTGACGGCTAGCGGTGATGCTAAAGCTCACTAGTCGGCTTGCTTATTTAGGGTCCTGAATCACTTAGCAACCATCGGAGGGATGTTGGTTCTAGTGGGAGCATAAGTATTAAAACGTTTAATATGCCTGCTCTTTTATGAATACATGTCTTAAGTGTTTTTGCGTATTTTCTGTTGTAGATCAATGGCACCTAGCAACCTTCCTCAGTTGTCCACTTTTGCGTTGAGGTCAATCCTAGAGAAAGATAAGCTTAATGGAATTAATTTCACCAACTGGTATCGTAATCTGAGGATAGTCCTCAAGCATGACAAGAAAGAACATGTTCTAGAAACTCCACTTCCAGAAGAGCCTGATGATGATGCGACTGTCGCCGTCACAAATGCCTACCGTAAGACTAGAGATGAGTCTACGGAGATTAGCTGTCTTATGCTTGCACACATGGAACCGGACTTGCAGCAGCAGTTCGAAAATGTTGAGGCCTACGATATGATCGAAAGCCTCAAAAGTATGTTCCAGGCTCAAGCAAGGACTGAGAGGTATCAAGTCTCTCAAGCTTTGCTTGGCTGTAAGCTGAAAGACGGCGATCCACTGAGTCCGCATGTAATCAAGATGATTGGTTACATACAGTCTTTGGATCGCTTGGGCTTCTCAATTAAAGAAGAGATCGCCACTGATATAATTCTGAACTCTCTTCCTAGTGCGTATGGTCCGTTCATCTCGAACTATCATATGCATGGTATGGATAAGAGTATCACTGAATTACATGGGATGCTCAAAACGGCAGAGGCTGATATCAAGAAAGGCACCAGTCAAGTGTTGATGGTGCAGAATAAGGCTAAGTTCAAGAAGAGTTCTTGGACTAAGAAGAAGAAGGATAAGTCAGGAGGTAGCGCCCATGGCCCTTTCCAGAGTGCTCCCTCAAAGACTAAGCCTTCTCCTACAGCCGGAGCCAATTGCTTCTATTGCAAGCAGGATGGCCACTGGAAGAGGAACTGCACCAAGTATTTGGCTGACAAGGCCAAGAGTGGAGGTATGACTTCCGACTCAGGTACACTTGTGTGCAATGTTATAGACATTTATCTTGCTGATGCACCTAATAGTTCTTGGGTATATGATACCGGATCAGTCATTCACATTTGCAACTCGTTGCAGGGGCTGGTAAGAACTAGGAGCGTGGCAAGAGGAGAGGTTGACATTCGGGTCGGCAACAAGGCGAGAGTCGCTGCGTTGGAAGTCGGCACGATGCAACTTCATTTACCTTCAGGATTTATTTTGGAACTAAATAATTGTTATTATGTTCCAGCGCTTAGTCGAAACATTATTTCCTCCTCATGTTTGATGAGACAAGGTTATGAGTCGAATATTAAGAATAATGGTTGTTCTTTATATTTGAAAGATATGTTTCATGGCTTTGCACCCGTTCAGAACGGGTTATTTATTTTAAATCTTGATAGTGAATCGGTCTATAACATAAATGTTAAAAGGTTGAAACCAAATGATCTGAATATGACTTACTTTTGGCACTGTCGGCTTGGTCATATAAGTTGGAAGCGCATGAAGAAGCTCCATGATGATGGATTTCTAACTTCGTTTGACTTAGAGTCATTCGAGACATGCGAATCATGCCTACTAGGCAAGATGACCAAGACACCTTTTGCAAGGAGTTGTGAAAGGGCGTCCGACTTGTTGGAACTAATACATAGTGATGTATGTGGACCAATGAGCACGACAGCTAGAGGTGGTTATGAGTACTTCATTACCTTCACTGATGATTTGAGTAGGTATGGATATATCTATTTAATGAAACACAAGTCGGAAGCCTTTGAAAAGTTCAAGGAATTCCAGAGTGAGGTACAAAATCAACTCGGCAAGAAAATAAAGTTTCTACGGTCGGACCGTGGAGGCGAGTACATGAGCCATGAGTTTGATGACCATCTAAAGAGTTGTGGAATAGTTCCTCAACTCACTCCGCCAGGTACACCGCAGAGAAACGGTGTATCGGAACGGAGAAATCGGACCTTGTTGGACATGGTACGATCAATGATGAGTCGGACAGATCTACCTTTATCATTTTGGGGTTATTGTCTAGAAACTGCAGCTTTCACACTAAACAGAGTACCATCAAAGTCAGTAGAGAAGACACCACATGAGATGTGGACTGGTAAAAAGCCAAGTTTGTCTTTTCTAAAGATTTGGGGTTGTGAAGCATTTGTCAAGCGACTTCAGTCGGACAAGCTCACGCCCAAGTCGGATAAGTGTATTTTCGTGGGGTATCCGAGGGAAACCTTGGGGTACTACATCTACAACCGGGAAGAGGGCAAAGTGTTTGTCGCTCGGAATGGTGTCTTCCTTGAGAAAGAGTTTCTCAGTCGGGAAGTCAGTGGGAGCACAGTGCAACTCGAAGAAATTCGAGAGGAACCGGCTAGGGGCGAGTCGGCGAACGCCTTGGAGGCTGAGCCGGTCGTGGTACCTACACCGGTAACAGCACCTGAACCACGGAGATCTGCCAGATTACAGAGTGCTCGAGATGTTTTACTGTTAGACAGTAATGAGCCGGCAACTTATTCGGAAGCGATGGTGGGATCTGATTCCGAGTCATGGCTTGGAGCCATGAGATCCGAGTTAAAGTCCATGGATGAAAACCAAGTTTGGAATTTGGTTGATCTGCCTGACGGTGCAAGACCCGTCGAGTGCAAATGGGTCTTTAAGAAGAAAATTGATATGGATGGAAATATTTCCGTCTATAAAGCACGACTTGTCGCGAAGGGGTTCCGACAGGTTCAAGGAGTTGACTACGACGAGACCTTCTCGCCCGTAGCGATGCTTAAATCAATTCGGATCATGTTAGCCATAGCAGCCTATTTCGACTATGAGATATGGCAGATGGATGTCAAGACGGCTTTCCTTAATGGAAATTTAACTGAGGACGTGTATATGATACAGCCCGAAGGTTTTGTCGATCCAGCTAATGCTGACAAGGTATGCAAACTTCAGAAATCCATTTATGGGTTGAAGCAAGCATCTCGGAGTTGGAACATTCGCTTTGATGAGGTAGTCAAATCGTTTGGCTTCATCAAGAGCGATCATGATTCTTGTTTATACAAGAAGTTTAGTGGGAGCAAAGTAAACTTTCTAATCTTGTATGTGGATGACATATTGCTGATTGGAAATGATGTCATGATGTTGCAAGAAACCAAAGAGTCATTGGAAAGGAGTTTCTCAATGAAGGATTTGGGTGAGGCAACTTACATATTAGGAATCAGGATCTATAGAGATAGATCCAGGCGGCTCATTGGATTGAGTCAGAGTACTTATCTGGACAAGGTTTTGAAGAAATTCAAAATGGAAGAGTCCAAGAAGGGATTCTTACCGATGTCCCATGGCATAAAACTTAGCAAGACTCAGTGTCCTTCGACAACTGATGAGCGAAGTCGGATGAGTGTGATCCCGTATGCTTCGGCAATCGGATCCATCATGTATGCCATGATTTGTACCAGGCCAGATGTTTCCTATGCTCTAAGTGTTACGAGCAGATACCAGGCTGACCCTGGCGAAGCCCACTGGGCAGCGGTTAAAAACATCCTTAAGTATTTGAGAAATACTAAGGAAATGTTCCTAGTTTATGGAGGTGATGAGGAATTCAGTGTAAAGGGTTACACGGATGCGAGTTATCTCACCGACTCAGATGATTCTCGTTCGCAATCGGGATACGTGTTCGTAATGAACGGAGGAGCTGTGAGCTGGAAGAGTTCCAAGCAAGATACGGTGTCTGCATCTACAACAGAGGCTGAGTATATTGCTGCCTCAGAGGCGGCAAAGGAAGCTGTTTGGATCAGGAACCTCCTGATTGATCTTGGTGTGGTTCAGGGCGCGTCCAATCCTTTGGACGTATATTGTGACAACAATGGTGCTATCGCACAGGCCAAGGAACCTAGACAACACCAGAAGAACAAACATATACTCATGCGGTACCACCTCATTCGCCAGTTTGTCGAACAAGGTGATATCAAGTTATGCAAAGTACACACGGATGCAAACATTGCAGATCCGTTGACAAAGGCGCTACCACATCCTAAGCATGAGGCGCACACGAGAGGTATGGGCATTAGATGCCTAGGCATATGATGCCAGGATGATTGACTCTAGTGCAAGTGGGAGACTGTTGGGAATATGCCCTAGAGGCAATCATGTATGATGTAATTCCCACTGTATTCATAAAGTTATTAAGTTGTCCTTGTTTTGAACATCTGATATATATCATTGAATATGTGATTCGATTGTGGAACTATATATTCATGTTGTTCATACTAGATTGTCCTTGGTCCTTTAGGTTGTGCTGGACACACACCCTAGACTAATGTGAGTGTTGGCTGATGACACGGTTCCACTTGTCATGGGCATGGTGATGCCATTCCAACGTTCACGGACTTGGCTAAAGAGTTTAGCAAGTCGGACTGACCCACATTGAGATGCAACGATCAAGTCGTCATTTGTAGTCTCAATCAATGTAATCCTTAGACCTGAGGTTGTCGCACAATCCGAGTTGTGGATCACCGACTTAGGTTCTGTCAAACGTTGTTCTGTGACAAGGCAACTATAAAGGCAGAGTTCGGGTCGAATGAGAAGCAAGCTGCGTGATGTGGATAATCAAGATGGGATTTTGCCCCTCCGATTGGAGAGATATTCTCTGGGCCCTCTCGAGTGATATGATTCAGGAAGCATGGCCATGCGCGACTCAGTTAAGTGTTAACTGTGTCTATTGACTAAAGAGTTAGTCAGATGAATCACATATCACGGATCGAGAAGAGAGTTGAGCTATTTAAGGGATGACGATAAATCGCCTATAGCTCGACAAGGTATATCGTGAGGCAAAAGGGACTAAGATGAATATCGCATTGAAAGGTATGTCGTCATGACTCAATGGGACTTGGGAGTCGGCACGTTCTGCTAGGAGCCGCTACCGATTGATCGATTGGGAGTAGGACTCCAATCGTGTCCATGTCGCCATGAGCCTGCAGGGTCGCACACTTAAGAGCGGGAGCAAGCATTGGTTGGGTTGGACCTGAACCGGAAATGGACTGAGTTAGTGAGTCGGACTCACGGAGGGAATGGGCCACAAGTGTTGTGAAGCCCATTACCATACGCTATATAAAGAGGGGCGCAGGTTGCCCAGCGGGCACGTTAGTCCACTCTCCCATGCGTTGGGAACCCTAGCCCCACTCAGTCCAGCCGCCGCACCGGACCTAGCAGTCCGCCGTCGGAGCTCCTCCTCGTACGTGTGGATACCGGCAGAGGTGCTGTACGTTCAGCACTTCGACGTTCGAGGGATTGGATCGGCCGGACCGGATCGTGGGACTGCACTGCCCCGACGCGCTGCACCGATAATCCGCACCTGCGCGTCTAGTGGTAATACTCGTGGTCTTCTACCTCGGCTAGATCTTGGGAGTACCGCGTAGGAAAAGTTTTCGTTTATCTCTACGCGTCCCAACACAAACGAGTACGGCTACAATCTTATAACCGGACAAAGGAGCCAAATTTTCATGACTTTTCTTACTTAAGCTCGATGTGACTCGCACTAAAATGGCATGATTTGCTCGCTTACGATTACAATCAGCCATGAAGCCCAATGGGACTTGGTTGACCCTGTTTCGTATAGATGTAACAACATGATATCCATGCGAAAGCCGGCTTATAGTATCAAAGAGTCAAAAGGGTCATCTAAACCACAAGTTATGCAGAGTACAGGGCTGATAGCCGGAAACTCAACGATTATTAAGCATAACTTCAAAACCTATGTGAAACGGCTCTGGGCTTTTTGGACCTAGCAGCAAACAAATGCGTTCTCCTTGAAAGATCACGTTTCCTAGACTCGGAATCCGGGTCTTGGGGGCTCGGGATCTCGAAAACGAGAAAAATTGTTTGATTGTTAAAGTTCAAAAACCCAAAAATCCGAGTCTTGGGGGCTTGGGGACTTAGCAGCAAGTCCGCTTGTCAACACCCATGAGACCCGGAAACCGAGTTTCACAAAAGGAACAATAAAGAAAGCCGGATATCGAGAGCAGATGAGTTCAAAAATGTATAAATTTAAAAGGCCAGAAGAGGCATAGAGTATATCAAGACCTTAGCGTACATTACAAAATCCCGGTGAAAGATATCAAAGGTGCACAGGCGCACCACCCAAAATATAATTGCTTAAACAGCACATCGGCCGACTGACGCATAAGAAGAGGCATCAAATATCAGGTATCACTCGACGTCCATCTTGGCCTTGCCCTTGCCATAATTGGTGGTAGCAGCAGCACCCGGATCAGTAGTACCAGCCCGCGCAGGAGGTGGAACAACTGGTGTTGAGGTAGCGGGTGCAGAGCCGGCTTCAGCTTGCTTTTTGGCAGCCTCCGCCCTCAACTTAGCAGCTTCCTCCTTCCACCGAGCCAGCATATCATACGGCTCGGGAAGATCCGACTTAACCGCTTCACCAGCAGCATCATATGCAGGAACGAGGGAATCAACATCCAGGCCGTCAGCAATCACGCTGGCCGGGTAACGGACTTCCTTCTGGACAGCCTGAAAATCCTTCACTGAGAACGTGGACCCATCAAGCTTGAACTCCGGAAAGCCGCCCATAAGCTTCACTAGCTCGAGCTTAGGGAAATAAGCCTTGGCAAGCGCAAGCCCCCGGGTTACTCCAACCCGGCAAGACGAGTGTTTCCAGTGCCAAATCCACTCGGGGATAGTGGAGAAGGCATCCAGCATTCTCTTCAGATCGACATGCCCCTTACCCGGCCACCGTAGTTCCTGAAGGATCCATTTGGTTCCGGCGCATAGTTGCCGGATAACGCTCTTGATAGTTTTCAGCCTGGCAATGTCATCCTCATCCGGCATCACTTCGTCCGGGCCTGAAGAAATGGAAACATGAGTCGGGAGAACTTTGGCTATTTATCAAAAGGATAACCCGGAGGAAGAAACGTACCAAGCAAAGCACGATACGTGTCAGCAATTTGGACAGAAAGGCTTGTTAGATCATCTTCTGCTTTGTGAGCCCTTTTTCTATACTTCCTCATTATCATCCTATTCCTCCTGGCCTCAGCTTCGGCTGCTTCACGCAGAACCACCTCCTTTTCAATAAGCTTGGTGGCCTCTGCCAGTTTCTCCTCAGATTGAGTCGCGAAAGACTGCATGGACGCAACAAAGGATTAGCCGGATAAAGGGGCAAGTTATCAGTCGCTTGTATCATAAAGTCCCAAGCAAATTATGAATCAATTCACTCGGAACTTGGGGACTGGATAGGGACACAAGCAGCGTTAGTCGGGTTTACCTCGTGTTTGGCTATTAAAGCCCCCAAGATGTTTTCTTCATTAGCCCTTAAAGTGCGCAGGGTTTCGAGCATCTGGGCAAACGTCAGGTCCTCGGGCTGGGCACCGGAAGAGCCGGCAGCCTGATCGCCTGGTGGGGGAGCTCTCCCCGCCTTTGGGGTCGAGACCCGGACAGTTTGAGTATCCGGGTTGGGAGAACACATCCTCGTATCCAGAACCTCGATCTCCTCGTCTACTGGTTCCGATGAGGAAGGAGACCCGATGGCTCGGTGAAGTGGATCGCCCAAGGGGCCTTGTTCCTGGTTATTCTCAGTATCAACGCCAGTCGCGGCATCTGCGTTCCCACTCGATTCCTCTGTCCGATGGTTATCTGTCTCTACATTCTCCGGGTCACTGACGGTGACTTGAGTGCTAAAAGAAAGATGAGAGGAGGAAGTTAGCAGTGGTGATTGAAAATTGTCAGGCATCAAAAGATGCCATATAGCAAAAACTTACCCGGTATTTACGGTGTAATCTGGCGGGAGCTCGCCGCTGGAAGCAGACGAAGTTGCCATAGGGACCACTAGTGGAACCCGGAATTGCCCGGCACGTGGATGGTTAGGAGAAGGGTGGCGTCGAGGAGAGTTAGAAGGACGAGGCGGAGGAGCACTGGCACGAGGTACGGGGGAGGCGGAGATGCCCGGGTTAAGAGGATCTTCGCCCGGGGAACTCCGAGTCACTCTGCGCTTGGATGGAAGAGAATCCTTCAAGTACGACGAGTTTGATAATTGATGATTAAGTTGTCGCATGGCATCGAAGGAATAATGTTCAGAGGATATAAAAGAGAAAGGAACCTTGGACACTACCCCTCGGGCCTTCCTCTTGGTCCCAACTGTTGTTTCTTGGTCGGATTCAGTAGCTTCCGGGTCATCTTCGTCCTTCTCGTCTTCGTCCTCCAGCCCTGCGAACCAAGTATGTATTCATGGAAAAATTAAAAAGGGGGAAAATGATGCAAGTAAAGATAATACAAGATCCGGGTGAGTACCTTCATCACCGTCAACCGGCTCGTCTTCATCTTCCGGGTCTCTGGAAGGGGGGGCGGTTTCAACTGTCCAGAAAGGATCACCAGCCTGAGACAGAAAGATGAAAATAAGAGTGGGAAGCAGTATCGAGTTAAGATAAGGAAATAAACTTATGATTATTGGGTCTTACCACGGGGGCCGGGTTTTCCCGAGTGAACGGGGGTAATCCGGCTATGTTCTTTATCACCTCCAGCTTCTCCGTCAAGAAACCCTTGATAGTTTTGTTGGTATCCCCGGCGGCGAAGATCTTGGTGGAATATCGGAGCGCGTCTGTGGTATGCCCCGAGTATTCGCACATCAATTTGGTGCGGTTGGAGTTAGGCTGGATACGAAAGTCAACCCAAGTTTTTATTAAGTTGAGCCCAAGAAGGCCTTGGGCTGAGAGAACGGCTATCTTAGCCACCAAAGGTATGATTGCCTCCCTGTCCGAGTCAGGGGCGAAGGCATTGAAATTCTCGGAAATGTTGAGGAGGCCCTCCGAGTAACCCAGCAGTCTCTTCTCGCCGGGTGGATAAGTGTCGTGGCAGTAGAAGAAGGATAATTGCCAGTGTTTGACATGAGAGTTCAGATTGATGGTTGGCATTGGGGAGTTTTTACGACGCTGGATGGATACCCCGCCGCATGTGAGAAGTGCTCCGTCGCCGCTTTCGCGGCACGGCTTGCACTGGAACAGTTCAATAAAGAGAGTCAAACTTGGCGGAGTGCACAAGTATGACTCGGATAGGACAATGAAGTGGGTAATGTTCAACATAGAGTTAGGCCCTATGTCGAACACCCGGAGGCCGTAGTGGCTCAGGACTTCGCGAAAGAAAGGGTGACCCGGAGGGCGGAATCCCCGGGTCACGTGCTCTACAAAGCAGATTACCTCGCCATCGGTGGGAGTAGGCCGGGTCTCGTCACCCGGCGCCCTCCAGTGAATGTCCTTCTGAGGAGGAAGAACCCCTAACTCGGCCAATTCTTCCAGTTTGGCCTTGGTGACAGTAGATCGCCCCCAATTGGCAGATATGGATTGGGTTGTCTTCGCCTGGGCCGGCTGCTTCCCTTGCCTTTTGGGAGCCATGGGATCGACCTGCAAAACACAAGAAAAAGAGGTACAGGAAATAAGACTCGGAAGTATTGAGGTATCAGGAAAGCGTGAAAACTAAGAACTATCCGGGTATCACACCATGAAGTGGAGATTGCGAGGTATCCGGGTATTAAGTATAACCATGGAGATCATTGGTCACTTACGTATGGAGAAGTGTTTGGGGAAGACGGATGGTTGCCCATGTATCTACTGCAAGCAAAATAACCAGAAAAGGAGGATTTTCCGGGTGTCAATATTAAGAGCGGAAGATTGAGGTGAAATAGATCTAGATTGGAAAACTTGCGAACGATTTTTCGAAGAGATTGGTGATTAATAATGGTAGGAGGGCGATGTGTGATCATCAAACAGGTTGTTGAAGAAGTTAGCGAGCATCTAAGCCGTCTAAATTTGGTGTGACGGAGAAAACGGCCCACAGGTTGACCTAGATTCAATCTGGGATGAATCGAGAAATTGCGAGGCTAAATTAAACAAATACAAGGAACTTACTGGGAGATCTCGGAGTTTATTGCGACAACGGTGGACGGCGTGGCTCGAGCGCCCTTCTGCGATTCTTGGCGAGTGGGGTGAGCGCGCAACGGTAAAGTTTGGCGGCGGCGCGGGATGGCTTGAAAGCGGATGCGGCCGGTGATGGCTTTGCACCGGCGGCGAGCACGAAATTCCTGCGGTGGTGTTACGAAGGCGCAAGGAGCGAAGAAGGAAAGGAGAGGATGGAGTGAGGCGTTGGGCTCTAGGTCATCCCCTGAACGCTATTTATAAGGCAAGGGTGACCTTATCTCAACGGCCGGAAGCCGGAAATTAGGGGGAATGGTTATCCGCGCGGATCCTACGAGAAATGCTCCAAGTATTAAGCAAGGTATCTGGACGAAAAAGAGAAGGAGATCCACCCCGTGATATCAGGGTCAATTATCGAGTATAAAATCTTGACATTTTTTATTAGGGCTTAGACCTGGAAAGTTAAGCCAGGTGTTTGGGAAAAAGCCGGGTTACTATATGGCCACCATGGAGTAAGGCCTAGCTGACTATCAAGGCACCTTAACCCGGCCTCCATATACTTGTGTGTTTGATATTCTTACAGGGAATAGCGAGCGCTTCAAGGAAGGATCCGTGAAGCCCAAGCTATTCTGGGGACTACTGATGGGGGGATAATAACCCGGTAGGCCAACTCCAAGGTATAACCCGGCCCAAAGGATGTTGCGCGGGATCCGGCTAAGGATAAAGAACTTTCGGAAGGCCCAAGTTTGTAGGCCCATTAACCCGGATTGTGGGTTATGGTAAAGGAAGGTTAGGGTTCGTATGCCGTGTCCGGGTAGGATCCAGGGTACGCCTTGGAGAATAAACCAGGGGGTACGGGTGCTTTATAAACCGACCCCTAGGTCTAGTTGAGAGATCCAAGAACCCTAGCGATATCGCTTGATATCGAGCATCCAGTGTAACCCAAGAGTTGAGTTATTATATCAAGATCGGAGACTCGGCGACTTTGATTGCCGGCTACCAGATCGATTTCCACCATGTTTTCCTCTGAGCTAAACCCTCTCCCAAATGCCTGTGTCGTCTTGCCCCAAGAAAAACGGAATCTCCAATCTGGGCTCGGGCCACTCAGAGTTTCCGCCCTTATCTCTGTCACCCGGAAAATCCTCCCCTTTCCGGTTCTTTTTATTCGCAATAAGTGCCTGTGCAACCATTCATCGTCCTCAAAAGCTCGTTCAATGCATAGACCCCCATAACTTTTATTACGATGCTCGATACCCGGATAATTCGAACCTCACTCTGCAGATTGACACCCGGATAGTATGCAATTTCCATGTCTCGATATCACCCACCGATACTCGGCCTGCTCACAGTTTCCGTGTCTTATTCCTTGTATCCTTCTACCTCGTGCTTTGCAGGTCAACCACATGGCTCCCAAGAAGCAGGGAAAAACACCGACCAAGGCCAAGACCACCAACTCCATATCCGCCAACTAGGCGCGATCTACGGTCACCAAGGCCAAGTTAGAAGAACTGGTCGAGCTAGGAATTCTTCCCCCTCAAGAGGATATCCAGTGGAGGGTGCCGGGTAAGGAGACCCGGCCTACACCGGCAAAGGATGAGGTAATATGTTTTGTAGAGCACGTGACTCGGGGCTTTCGTCCTCCGGGTCACCCCTTCTTCTGCGACGTCCTGAGCCACTATGGCCTTCGTGTATTTGACATAGGTCCTAATTCTGTGTTAAATATCTCCCACTTTATCGTCCTTTCTGAGTCATACTTGTGCACTCCGCCAAGTCTGGCTCTTTTCGTTGAGCTTTTCCAGTGCAAACCGTGCCGCGAAAGCGGTGACGGGGCACTTCTCGCTTGCGGCGGGGTTTCTATCCAGCGCCGCAAGAATTCTCTGATGCCACCCCTTACCCTTAACTCCCACGTCAAGCACTGGCAGCTCTCGTACTTTTACTGCCAAGACACTTCCCCACCCGGCCAAAAGAAACTGCCGGGTTACTCAGAGGGCCTTCTTGACATCTCTGAGAAATTTAGTGCCTTTGCCCCTGACTCGGACAGGGAGGCAATTCAACCTCTGCTAGCCAAAATCACCACTCTCGCGGCCCAAGGTCTCATCGGGCTCAACCTGGTGAAAACTTGGGTCGATTTCCGGATTCAACCCAATTCCATCCGCACAAAGTTAATGTGCGAGTATTCGGGGCAAACAACAGACCCGCTCCGGTACTCTGACAACATCTTCGCGGCTGGTGACACCCATAAAACTATCAAGGGTTTTCTGACAGAAAAACTTGAGGTAATCCGGAACATAGCCGGATTAGAGCCCTTCACACTCGAGAACCCAGCCCCCAAGGTGAAGATCCAATTTTGACGTCTTTACCCTTGCTTTTTCCACTTGATACAGTTGATAACCCTTGTATTGATACTTTTATTTCAGGCTGATGATGATTTTTGGAAGATCAACACTTCTCCTAGCTCCGAGAGTCCAGAGGAGCAAGAAGAGGCCGTTAACTCGGACGAAGGTGCTCTCCGGATTTTATTTGGTTCCTTTAAGTTCGTCGCAACTCCTTCATTTTCTAACTATCTCTGATGATATCCAGAACAAGAGGAGGATGACGAGGAAGAAGAAACTGACGGCAAAGTGGAATCCGCCAGTGATGAAGACGAAGTGGAGCCGACAATTAAAGTCGGATCTAAGAGAAAACCCCGAGGGGTCGTCTTCAAGGTTTCATATCGCCTCCTTGTATTCAATTCGTATTCCTTTGGTGATATACATGAGCTAACTTGGCATTATTCCACTGGCCGTATTTGAAGGAGTCGCCTATGACCAAGCGCAGAGCGACTCGGAATTACCCGGGTGATGACGCTCTTAACCCGGGTACTCCGTCGTCTCCGGCTCGGCGCACCGGTACTTACCTTATCCTTTGTCGGAGGAAACAATCTTTCCGAACCATTCTCTTACAAAATCTCACTTGATATTTTTCAGATTCGCCCGGGTCTGGCAACGAATTCCCTTCAGACTTTGCGGTGAATCCCGGGTAAAGTTCCTTTTCTGACGTTCTATCGCATTTTCATCACCCTTTCCTGATTGCACACTGATTGCTCACTCTTACTATCCATAGGGCCACTGCCGTTATTAGTGACCAAGAGGATATGGCAACCGATAACCCGGGTAAGGGAAACCTAGCTGATAAAACAACAGCCGAGTCTAGCGGCGAAGAACAAGCGTCACCAATAAACCCGGGCACACAAGAAGCCGAGTATCCGATCGCCTCCCACATAAGCAAGAAGAAAAGAGCTGCAACCTTGGGTGCAGGAGAAGGAGCATCGGATTCCGACATTCGAATGACCCGGGTGCCGCCTCCCACTAAGAAGAAAACTCCTTCTCGGAATTTCCAAGGCCCCGGGTCCTCTGATACGGGTAATGGCACTTTTGATCAACTGATGGACACTCTCCTCACTATGAAGACTTCAGAGAGCAATATTCTGGAGCGCATGGCCGCAGAGCACCAGGTAATAATACTTGATATCTCGTAGTGCATGCCTAGTCCCCAAGTTCCGAGCATGACTTGCTTAAGTTGTGCTTGGTACTTTACGCAATACTCAGCTTGCCATAATATCCGACTGATACTTGTGCTCCTTGCTACTTATAGGCGCAGATTACCCGGTCTGATGAAATTTTGCTCAAGACCGAACAACTTCTTCTTGCCGAGGTAAAGCGGAGAGAAGCCCTCGAGGATGACGTGGAAAACTTGAAGAAGGATGTTTCTAAATACCAGAAGAAGTGCAATACTGCTCAAACCGCACTGAAGAAACTATCGGACCAGGTCACCGATACCTATCAGATCTTGCTTAGTAAGTTTTTGCTGCCGACTGTCTTCGTGCCTTTACTTTATTGTATGATACTCGGGATCACTGATACGTCCTTCCTTTGCTTCAACTGCAGGTGCCAACCTTGCGGCCCCAGAGGAGGATGCCCTTGCAAAGGCTAAAACTTTAAAGACTATGCTCCGGACGTTCTTTGCCAGCACGAAATTTATATTGGACGCCGTGAAGTGGCCTACTGAAGTATACCCGGGTGAAGAAAATCTCATCAAAGCCTGCTCCACCGTGCCTGGCTGGATTGAAATATGGAAACGCTCGTCATGCCGGATTGGTATGACCCGGGCCTTTACCCTGGCTAAGGCTTACTTTCCAAAGCTTGACCCGGCAAAGATAATATCCGGGTTTCCAGAATTTAAAGCGGATGGCTCCAAGTTTACACCCAAGGACTTCAAGGCCGTACAGTCTGCAGTGCGTCATTCGGCCACCACTTTGGCCGATAGTATGGATCTGAACACAATTATGAGTTCATACGACGCTGAAGGCAAAATTGTTACAGAGGAAGCACCCCCGCCTTTTGATATTTTGGAGAAATGGGCTGCTGATTCGGCTAGGAAGAGGGAAGCAACTGCAAAGAGAGAGGCCGAGTTATCAGGGCCAGCCACCTCCACACCAGCTGTTCCTCCACCAGTCCGTCCTGCCGCAAGGAATCCGGGTGATGATGCCGGAATAAAGCAAGTCCAGGAGCAAGACCCGGAGGGTAAGGGCAACGATGTGGACTCTACTCAGGAAGCCGAATGAGCAAAACGCCGTAAAAATACTTCAATCATTTGATGTTTTTACTCAAAACAAGTATTCTTTTGACGGTGCGCCTGAGCATGAAGGAGCAGCTCGAGCGGCAACGCCAGGAGCTGCTCGCCGAGCAGGCGGAGTTGGACAAGATCAGGCTAGAGCTTAGCTTAGATCAGCTTGAGTACAACAAGGCTCACGGCTTCACGCCAGTCACTAGGAGAGCTAGCAGAGTAGGCGCCACGCGGCGCAACCTTGGTGCCGAGATGGCGACAGTTGTAGAGGTTCCCGCTCAGTCCGCCACCGCAAACACCTCCACTAGGCCTAGATACAGCACGCCCGCCAAGACACTTAGAGCTGCTGAGGCTGTAGCCGCCGAGTTGCCTCGTCTCGACGGCGACGCGCGCGTTAGGCAGCAAGAGAGGCTCAACGAGTTGGTGTTAGAGGCTGCTAGGCAGAATGAGGAGTTCCGGAAAGCCAACCCGGGTGCCGGAGCTTCGCAGGTGGTGCACTCGCACGCGGCTAGATCTAACGATCAGGCCTCGTCTCCGCACCCCAGCCGCGAGAAGAGCCGCAGCGGACGTTCCGCCAGAGATAGGCAAATGCAGGTGTATGACCCGGCTGCTGCCGCGAGACAGCTTGCTGTGCTGCAGCAGCCCGGGCAGGAACACAACGCTGCAAGAGCAGGCTCCCAAGCCCATCAAGCTCAAAGCCAGGCCCGAGGTGGAGCGCGCCCAGGTCCTTCTCAGCGTCCCGCTGCTCAGCCTACTCGGCAGAGGCAGCAGCCGCGCGCAGTGGCGCCAGTCGCCAACCCGGTGGAGCAGCCTGCAGCAGTGCAGGTGGACAGATATGATGACGGCTACTCGGCCATGGAGATGGCTGGCTGTGACATTTTGGACCGTGTTGGCGAGCGCGTGTTGGCGCCTGGAGATGCGAGGCATCAGCTGGACCGGATCAACTTGTCAGCCCGACTGGAGAACACGGGTCCTCCTGGCCCCGAGTGCTTTGGCCCGCGCATCATGAACGAGCCGTCCGTGAAGAACTTCCAGCTCGCAAGGGGCACCAAGAGCTACAACGGCAGCACCAAGCCGGAAGATTGGCTCAAAGACTATGTCACCGCGGTTCATATCGCGAACGGCAGCAGGAGATGGGCGGTGCGCTATGTCCCGCAGATGCTAGAGGGTCCAGCCCGCACTTGGCTCAACAACTTGCCCAAGAACAACATCAATTGCTGGCTGGATTTCTCGGACGCCTTCATCAGCAACTTCACAAGCACTTACAAGAGGCCGAATAGGCCACAACAGCTGTCCGCTTGCAGGCAGCGAGAAGATGAGACGGACCGCGAGTATCTTACTCGGTGGAGCACGTTGAGGAACACCTGTGAAGGTGTGAACGAGGCCCATGCCATCACTTGGTTTGCGCAGGGATGCAGGCATGGCAGCATGTTGTGGCAGAGGTTGCAGAGGGAGATGCCAAACACTCTGGCGGAGACCATCAAGATTGCGGATCAGTACGCACTCGGTGATCCTACTCAGCCCCTGATGGACTCCTCTGAACCGAGAAGAAACTTCAGCAACAGCAAGCGCAACGAGTTCCGCAACAAGTGCAGGGGTGACCGAATAGATACTCGGTATGACCCTGAAGAGGTGAATGCGGTGGCTGTTGGAGCTGGGGGTAGCCAAAGGCAGAAACCTGCTGGAGCCTACGGGCAGAACCAGAACCAGGGCCAAGGCAACAAGAAACCGTTCCGTACTCCTCAGTCAGGTAGCGGCAACTCCGAGCAGCCGAGGAAGTTCGTCTTTGACGACATGAAGGATGGCCCATGCAGTTTTCACACTCACCACCCCTCAAGGCCTGCTAACCACACTTCTCGGCAGTGCGAGTGGTGGGATGTGATCAAGAATGACGGCTTGCCTCCTCCTCCTCCTCTGCCAGCGGCCAATGCCAATGTGCAGCCTACTCGCGCACCCGCAGCTCGGCCGCCAGTCTTCCCGAGAAGAGAAAATGTGAACCAAGTGGCTTTAGGAGCCAACCGTCACTTCAACAATGAGAGCTACCGCAACAACAACAACAACTACAACCGCAACAACAACAGAGGCAACAACAACTACCAGGGCAACAACAACAACGGCAACAATGGGGGCGGAGGCTCCAACCAGTACCAAGAGCACCACGAGAGCTACATGATCTTCACCTCTGAGCCAGTCGACAAGCAATCACAGCACAGGCGTGCCATGGAGGTCAATGCAGTGATTCCTGCTGTCCCTCACTACATGTACTGGTGTGACCAAGAGATCAGGTGGTCTCGAGTAGATCATCCCAAGGTGATGCCTAATCCGGGTAGCTACGCCTTGGTGTTGGATCCTACCTTCCTGGGTCCCGAGAAGAATGTGAGGTTCAGCAAGGTGCTAATCGACAACGGCAGCAGCATCAACATCGTGTACAAAGACACACTCGAGAAGCTTGGCCTGGCCGAGAACATGCTGCTGCCCAGCAAGACCACTTTCCATGGCATTGTGCCCGGGATCTCGTGCAACCCGATTGGCCGAGTGTGGATAGATGTGCTATTCGGCACCAGGGAGAACTGCCGCACAGAGCGCCTGCAGTTCGAAGTGGTGGATCATCAGAGCCCTTACCATGCTCTACTCGGCAGGCTCGCTCTGAGCAAGTTCATGGCCTCTACTCATGTTGCATATCTGAAGATGAAGATCCCTGGTCCCAATGGCATAATTACTATCTCTGGTGATTACAAGAAGTCCATGGAGTGTGCCTCTGCCGGTTCCCAGTTGGCGGAGTCGATGGTGATTGCTGCCGAGAAGAAGAAGATGTATGAGGTGGTGGCCATGGCGCAATCCGCGCAAGCTGGCGCGCAAGGCGTGCCGAGTACCCAACACGGGACCGCGTTCCAGGCATCTCAGGAAACCAAGAAGGTCCAGGTTGACCCCGAGTTCCCCGACCGCGTAGCCATCATTGGCTCCGGGTTGGCGGAGAAATAGGAAAGCGAGCTCATCCACTTCCTCCGTGAGAATCGGGATGTATTCGCCTGGTCCAATGAAGATCTACCAGGAGTCCCGAGGGAGTTGGTTGAGCACTCATTACATGTGCGTCCTGACGCCAAGCCAGTGAAGCAGGCTATGCGCCGCTTCGGAGATGAGAGAAGGAAGGCCATTGGTGACCAGATCACCAAGCTGCTGATAAGCAATTTCATCATGGAGGTGCTGCATCCGGATTGGCTAGCCAACCCGGTCATGGTCGAGAAGAAGAAGGAGGATCCCAAGGCTGCCACTGCATGGCGCATGTGTGTCGACTACACCGACTTGAACAAGGCATGCCCCAAGGACCCCTTCCCGCTACCTCGCATCGATCAGGTGATCGATTCCACTGCTGGTTGTGAACTGCTGTCTTTCATAGATGCCTATTCTGGTTTCCACCAGATTGCACTCAATCCTGCTGATCAAATAAAGACTGCTTTCATTACCCCGTACGGGGCTTATTGCTATCGTGTCATGTGTTTTGGCTTGAGGAATGCGGGTGCAACCTATCAGAGATGCATGCAGAAATGCTTGCACGACCAGCTCGGCAAGAATGTGCAGGTGTACGTAGATGACATTATCATCAAAACGAATAAAACACATACTCTGCTTGCCGACCTGGAGGAAACCTTTGCTAACCTACGCAAGTACAAAATGAAGCTGAATCCGAGTAAATGCACCTTTGGTGTCCCGGCTGGCAAGCTACTCGGCTTCCTGGTGTCTAGTCGGGGCATTGAAGCCAATCCTTCAAAGATAAAAGCTATTGAGAGCATGTCTTTGCCGAGATCCCTGAAGGATGTACAGAAGTTCACTGGTTGCTTGGCATCTCTGAGCCGTTTTGTGGGCCGAATGGGCGAAAAGGCCCTGCCTCTGTACCAACTGATGAAGAAGAATGACAAGTTTGTCTGGACTCCGCAAGCGGATGTGGCATTCAACGAGCTGAAAGCAATGCTGGCTAGCGCTCCCATCTTGGCTAGTCCGCTACCCAAAGAGCCAATGCTGCTGTACATTGCTGCGACTAACCGAGTAGTCAGTGTGGTGATTGTGGTGGAACGAGAAGAAGAAGGCAAGAGTGTGCAGCGCCCAGTGTACTATCTCAGTGAAGTGCTGTCCAGCTCCAAGCAAAACTACCCGCACTACCAGAAGATGACCTATGGCGTGTACCTGGGCGCCAAGAAGCTAAAGCATTACTTCCAAGAGCATCCTATCACGGTTGTGAGCTCTGCTCCCATCTCGGATATCATGGGCAACAAGGAGGCGAGTGGCAGAGTAGCCAAGTGGGCAATCGAGCTGGCAGCGTATGCGCCCGCGTATGCGAGAAGAGAAGCTATCAAGTCTCAGATTCTGGCGGAATTCCTGGTGGATTGGGCTGAGGTGCAGTATGAACCTCCTGCTCCAGTTTCTAATTACTGGAAGATGCACTTTGATGGCTCGAAGGTGAAGGAAGGCCTTGGTGCTGGCGTAGTGCTGACGTCACCCAAGCGAGACCAACTCAAGTATGTGCTGCAGATTCATTTCAAGGCGTCCAACAACGTAGCAGAGTACGAGGCAGTGGTGCATGGCTTGCGGGTAGCTAAGGAGGTTGGCGTGCAGCGCATTATATGCTATGGCGATTCAGATCTGGTGGTGCAACAAGTCTCTGGCACTTGGGATGCTCTAGATGCCAACATGGCATCCTATCGATTCCTGGTACAGTCCATGACTGGATTCTTCGAAGGCTGCGAGTTCCAGCACATTCACCGAGCAGAGAACGAAGCGGCAGATGAGTTGTCCAAGTTGGGATCTTCTCGGCAATCCATCCCGGCGGGAGTTGCCTTGGAGCACTTAAGGAAGCCATCCATCAAGCCCTCTCCCAACTCGGAGTCCATATTTGTTCCTTCTCTGCCAAGTGAGGAATCTGATCCCATGGAGATTGACTGGGAGAATGCTGCAGGAAACTCGGGGACTGCCACTCCCGACTCGGGGACTGCCGTCCTCTACTCGGGGACTGCCATTCCCTACTCGGGGACAGCCCTTCCCTACTCGGGGACTGCCATTCCCTACTCGGGGACTGCCCTTCCCTACTCGGGGACTGCCATTCCCTACTCAGGGACTGCCACTCCTTACTCGGGGACTGCCACTCCTTACTCGAGGACTGCCACTCCTTACTCGGGGACTGTTGTCCTTAACCCGGGGACTGTCGCATTCATTGAGGAAGTCCTTGCCAATCGATCAGGGCTCCAGAGAAGTGCTCCCAACCCTAAAGAGCAACCAGAGGTACCTGTCCCAATGGAAGTGGACGAACCAGTGTTTCCCACACAGGAGACACCGAGTTGGGCCATGCCCATATTATCCTTTCTAAGGGACGGTACTCTGCCAGAAGATGAGGTGGCCGCAAGACAGATTCAGAGAAGATCCAAGGGCTACACTATATTCCGAGATGTGCTGCACAAGAGGAGTGCCACCGGCGTGCTGCAACGCTGCGTGGAACCAGAAGAAGGAGAAGAGATTCTGGTAGAGATACACCAGGGAGAGTGCGGGCACCACGCCTCTTCTCGGGCATTGGTCAAGAAAGCTTTTCGGCATGGCTTCTACTGGCTCACAGCTCTGCAGCAAGCTGAGGACATCGTGAGGAAGTGCAATGGCTGCCAGATGTTCGCGAGTAAGATTCACATGCCTGCTTCCGAGCTGAAGACAATTCCTATCACTTGGCCATTTGCTGTTTGGTGTTTGGACATGGTCGGACCCTTCCAGCCGGCTAGAGGCAACATGACTCACATCCTGGTTATGGTGGACAAATTCACCAAGTGGATCGAAGTGAAGCCTATTCGGAAGTGCGATGGGGCCACAACTGTGAAATTCTTGAAGGATGTGATCCTGAGATATGGCTACCCGCACAGCATCATCACCGACAACGGCACAAACTTCGCAGAGGGGGCAATGGTGCGGTTTTGCAGAGATAAGCACATCCGACTAGATGTTGCGTCTGTTGCGCATCCAGCCTCCAATGGACAAGTGGAAAGAGCAAACGGCATGGTACTGGCAGGCATAAAGCCAAGGCTGATTGAGCCGCTGCTGAAAACACCTGGGTGTTGGCTAGACGAGTTGCCAGCGGTGTTGTGGAGTCTAAGGACTACCCCTAACCGGTCAACCGGCTACACGCCATTCTTCTTGGTATACGGGGCTGAGGCCATGTTGCCAATAGACCTAGAGCATGACTCCCCCCGAGTAACCCTCTACACTGAGGTGGAGGCGAGAGAAGCTCGAGAAGACGACGTTGACCTGCTTGAAGAAGCAAGAGAGCTGACTCTGTCACGCTCGGCTATCTATCAGCAAAACCTGCGGCGTTATCATAGCCGAAAGGTGAACCCAAGGGTTTTCCGAGAAGGAGACATGGTCCTTAGGCTTGTGCAGCGCACAGCCGGGATGCACAAGTTGTCTCCTCCATGGGAAGGGCCTTTCATTGTGAGCAAAGCGCTGCACAACGATGCATACTGTCTTGTAGATGCGTGCCCACCACAGGCGAACAGGGCAGATAAAGCTGGAGAGGAAACCAAGCGCCCTTGGAATGTAGCTCTACTCCGTCGTTTTCATTCGTGAGCAAATATGTGTATGTACCCTCTTATCCGAGTTGAAATTCTATTCTGCAATCTGAAATTGAACTCGGGGACTGCCCTCGTCCAAAATTGCTCTAAGTGTTTCTACTCGGCTTTACCTTTTGCCTATTCGGTTGCTCTACTTCAAAATTCAAAGGTACGTTGAGTACTGTGTTTAAACCTACATGCCAACTCTTCGACTTTGCTGCTGTCCGAAACCCGGCTTCATGGCAAGCAAGAGAACAAGCAAAAGGTGCATGAGCACAAGAAAAATTACTAAGGAAAGGAAGAGTGCAGGAACCGAGTAGGGTGCTTTTACTACTGTTCTTTGTCTTATCTTTTCGGCTAAGTGGTGGGCTGCGTTACTATGATTGTTTCTAAGCGGCTAAGTATTTGCCGCTCTGCTCTTTAACTCTTGTGACTCGAATACCAAAAAAGCAACAAGTTGCGGGTAGGGCTGAGACGAAAAGAGAGAGTGAATAAGAAATGCAACTCGGGGACTCGCATGATAACGCAACCCGGCATCGAGCCCAGGCTGAACAAATTGATTAAGTTGAAAATAACAAGTGGGAATAAAAATGAGTAGCAACGGCATAAATAGTCTGATACATTTACACCTGGCATCCCGGGGATCTGATAAGTGTTTAAGGAATAAGCTGCAGGATAAACTCAGGTCGACGTGGTGTTCTCGGTGCTGGCCTTGGTTGTTTCATCTTCAGTAGTGGCATTGGTTGTGTCCGCTTCCGGGCTGGCGTCGACAGTCTTCGCGGCTTCGCCCTCGGCGCTGGCATTGGTCGCGTCCGCCTCTGCGCTGGCATCAACAAGCTTCGCTGCTTCGTCCCCGGCGTCGGGCTCGGTGGCTACCTGGTCTGAAGTGGCCGTGGCCACTGAGACAGGCGTTGTCGCGGAGGTGGAGCCGGTGGTTTGGGCGCGAAGGTTGACGGTGTCGTCGAGGGCAGCTCCTGACGAGGTGCCGAACTCGAGCGCGGCGGTGTCAATGGACATCTTCTCGCCCTCCTCCTCCTCGTCGCTACCCGCAATGACCGCAGCTTTCCCCTTCCTGGCCTTGCCACCAGGAGAGTCGAAGTAGCTCAAGTCCAAATCCTCTGAGTCCGTCTCCTCATCTTCGTCCTCCTCCATTTCGGTGTCGGGCTCAGTAAGGCCGTCGATGAAGGTCGCCGTGTCAGCATATTGGGCAACCTCGTGCGCAACCAGCTTGCGGATAGCAATGCAGTCGGGGTTCGTCTCCCACCTGGAGTCGCGGCGCATCTCGCGGATAATCTGCATATTGAGGTTTTCGTACCAGGTGGTGATGAAGAGCAGCATCATGTCCGCACCTGCCCGAGCTCCCGAGGCGCGCCACTTCTTCAGTTCGGCCTTCACGCCGCGCAGCTTCAGGGCAAGCCCGCGGATGGTCGTTGGCGCGGCGTCCTGGGGCCAGAAGAGTTCGTGGAGCTGGAAGCCAACGCGTACCAGATCGGTGCCCACGCCGGCTAGGCGCTGGAATTGCCCTTGCATGACCAGGATGCTCTCTTCAATTTCTGCTCGGGTGTCCATGGGCTCGCCCTTCTCAGCGCGTGCTGTTCGGGCCTTGGCCAGGGCAGGCGCGCAAGAGGACACGATATCAGGGAAAACTTCTGCAAAAGCTATGAGAGAAGATCAGAAACGAGAAACAGAGAAGAAAGGTGCAGACGAGTAGCAGAGAAGCAGAGAAAAGGGAACACTTACTGTTCAAGTCATAGCGCAGCCCTTGCAGCAGGTTCTTCCAAGTTTCCTCGTTGGCCAGATGCTTCTCCTCAATCAAACGGAGCTCCTCTAGCTGAGTGAAGAGGCCAGCATTGCTCTTCTTCAGCACCTCGCACTCCTGTTCGAGGGTCCTTTCCCTGGCCTTAGCAGCCGCTTCGTTCCTCTGCTTCTCGGCAAGCAGCTCATCCTTCTCGGCTGCTAAGTCTAGGGCGTCTTTGAGCGCAGTCTGCAGCTGGGTCTGGAGAGTTTCCACCTCGGTAGTATGCTCTTTTATCAGCTCGACAGCCTGGCTGGACAGTTGCTGCTTCACCTCAGCAGGTTTGAGGCAGTCTTGATGCTCCTCGACAAATTTTTTATGATCTTCTGAGAAAAGCAAAGCACGATCAACAGAGTAGCGAAGAAAGGAATACAGAGACAAGCTGAGAAGACGGCAACGTACCTTCCAATCTCTTGATGGTGGCCTGGCCATTCTAGACGAAGGCACGGCAGTTCTCGTGCTCGTCGGATAGGGCCTTCAACTTCCATGCAGAGTAAAATTGGTTAGCGCAAAAAAGCAGAAGCGGGCGTAAACACCAAACGCAAGAACCGCGTAGCTAAAAGCGTACCTTCAACTTCAGAAAGCCTCAGGGTGATGTTCATCACTTCTTTATCAGCCTCCTCGGCGGCTATCTTCTCTTTTTCCACGGCGGCAATGCGCCTCCTGGCAACAGCATGGTTCCAGAGTAGCCGACGATGCAAGTCGGTCCGCTTCAGTACGCTATTCTGAGAAGCAAAAGAAAAAAAAGAATCAGGCAAGGTAGTAGAGATTCAACCCGAGAAGGCGGCTACTCGAGAGAGTATCCGCCTACTCGGCCAGAATCTCGGGGACTAGGTGATGGATAAGGAAAAGAAGACGAGTAGAAGAGAAGTGAAGATGCAACTCGGAGGGGATGAGTCGGAGCTTACCGCGTAGGATTGCTCAAGGTCTTCGGCGTTCTTGCGGTGGACAAACATCTTGGCGGCAAGCGTAGCAGAGCTGGATGAGACAGTCATGGGTTTGTAACCCAGGTCTACCTTGTTCCAGTCGACACGCATATGGTCTATCTCGCCCAAATCCGTGCCGTTCCAGTTCGTATTGCCAAGAACCTTGCTGTCCCACTTGGCATCGATGAAGCCGACCAGATCCAGTACTTGCTCAAGGCCCTGGGACGTTACTGCCTGGTCCTGAACCCCACGTGAAGAAATGGAGAGGGATTTGTCTTGATTTGGAGCTGGGGGTCTGGAGTCCACTGACACGGCCTTCTTCCCCTTCTGAATAGCAAGTTTCTGTTCCTTGGTGGTGAGGCCGACCTGGTGCTGCTGGCTAACCTTCACCATGTAAGGAGGGTAGCAGGGCTGATCTGAGACGGTGGATGCAGCAGCAGCGACAGCAGCCGCGTCAGGCTCGCGGATAGCCAGTTGACTGGACTGGACAGTTGATGTTGGCGGCGGCATCTCGGAAGCCCGCTTCTTAGAAATTTCCTTCTTGGCTGTTGGCTTCTCGGTGACTGGCTTCTCGGTTTTCTTCTTCTCGGTGGCTTTCTTGGCCTTCTCCTCGGCGACCTTCTTCTCTGCGGCTTCCTGGGCGCTCTTCCTCGTAACCGGTTTGGCCGGAGAGCCAGTTGCAGCCTTGGTTGTCTGCACCAAGGAGGAATCTGGCTGGGCGCTACCTTGATCTGTTGGTGGCGCCAGGGGTGCGCTAACCGGCGCGGCATCCGGTTGGGCGCTACCCTGCGCTGCGTCTGGTTGCGCATCGCTCAGCGGGTACTGCTCTGTCGTGACGGCTGTTTCTACCCGCTGCTCGGCAGCGGGATCTGGCTGTGAGGCATCCGGTTCTTCTACCCGCGGCTGGGCCGCGGGATCTTCTTGTTCAGCAGCCCCTGTCGCTGGCTGCTCTTCTTCTTCTTCCTGCCGCTCAAGGGCGGCGTCGTCATGCATCTCATGATCTGGATCTTGGTTTTCTTCAGCCCTGGTGGCTGGAGGGGAAGGTGGCAACTCCTGGTGAGCACCATCCTGCGCCTCCTGCTCGGCGCGGGACTGCTGCTCCTGCTCAACGTCGTGGGCATCGGTATCCCTGTACGGAGCCTCGTCGGAGTCCTCCGCTTGCGCCTTGGCGGTGTCGTTCTCGTCGCCGTCGAGGTTGATGAGCTTATCAACGTCAATGGAGGCCTTTTTCTTGGTCTTCGTGGGCGCAGGAGCGGCATCCGCGTCCAAGGGGGCTCTGAGAAGAAAATTCCATTCAGAAATAAGAAGAGGGCAGAGGAAACAGCAAAGCAAAAGGATTGGGAATCAACCGGGAAGAACAAAGTGAACCAAAGCGTATGATCGAGAAGGAACTTACCCCTTGCGGCTAGGGATTGGTGGTCGTTTCCTCTTCACGACCTTCTTGGTCGTCTTCTCGGTGACTGGCTTCTCGGTTTTCTTCTTCTTGGCGGGGGGTTCTTGGGCGCCACTACCCGCCCGCTTGCGGGTGACAGGAGCGGCAACTGAAAGAGGTGGGACGACCAGGGCTGCATCGTCCTCGTCCTCACCTTCATCGTCGTCCTCATCCTCGCCTCCGTCCTCAGCATCGGCATCACCTGTGAAATAGAAAGGAAGAAGGGCGATTCAGAAGCAGGAAGCGGTTAGTTTGTACAGCTTGCGACCATACAGGATGAGTTCAATTACCTTCATCTTCGTCCTCGGTCCAGTCGCGGACGGACGCATCGACACGGTGCCTACTCGTCTGGGCGGCCTCAGGAGGATTGAGCTTGTCCGCGGTCTCAAAGGAAACCACGTCATCTTCTTCTCGGTCATCTGACCAGTTGTCCTCGAAGCGCTCACAGCTCTCAGCAAGCTGGCGGTCAAGGACCTGAAGAATAGAGAAACATCGCAGAGTGAGTCGAGTAGCGTGAAGACATTCTATCCGACTAGGCGTGCAGACACCAAGCACAATAAGCCTAAACGGTTCGGCTAAGTGTCCTACTCGGCAAGGCGTGCAAACATCAAGCACATTAAGCCTAAGTGTTTCTCCTAAGTGTCCTACTCGGCAAGGCGTGCAAACATCAAGCACATTAAGCCTAAGTGTTTCTCCTAAGTGTGCTACCCGACCAGGCGTGCAACAGCAAGCATACTAAGCCTGAGAAGTTCCGCTAAGCGCCCTACTTGGCGCAGTATGCGAATGCTAGTCGCAGCAAGGAGAGGAAGCTATCTACTCGGATTGCATGTATTGGAAGCATAGTAAGAAGTACATACCCGTTCAATCGGCTTCGTACGGCTGTATGGGATGAAGCCATACTGCCAATTGTCTCGGAGGCCCGTGTTCAGGATGGACCTTGCGTGCGCGGCGACATCCGCGTTGCTGAGCTCGAACGTAGTCGTCCGAGTACAGTCGCGAGGGCCGCCCATGTAGCACATGGGGTGGGAGCGTCGTTGCAGAGGCAGCACTCGGTTGCGGATCCAGCAGGCGACTAGATCGTCGCTCTTCAGCCCTTCTCCAATCAGATAGGCGAGCCGTTCCTCCATCTGAGTCAGATTCCTGCTGTTGGATGGCTTGCTCTTCCAGTTCTGCCCGGTAGGAGCTCGACTGCTCCAAGGGGGCAGATTGATGCGGTCCTCGATCTTGGCATCCTTCGTGGCGGGGATGTTCTTCACGTACAGGAAGGATTTTTGCCACTTGCGGACATAATCCAAGCCCTTGATGCGAGGGTGATTGGTTCCCGTCCGCTGCACCATCATGGCGCTGCCGGTATCGGTTGTCCGGCTGCTGGCGGCCGCCCCGTCCTTCTTGCCTTGGCTCTGTTGGCGGAAGAAGAAATACTTCGACCACGTCTCCGTCGTGGGGCGAATGCCGAGGAAGGCCTCGCACACCACGGCGTGGTAGGAGAGGAAGACGACCCCGTTGGGTGGAAGATGGTGCATCTGAAGACCGTAGTGGTCGAGAAGAGAACGGAGGAAATCAGAAGCAGGGAGGCCGAATCCTCGCGCGAAGTGCGCAAGGAAGACGACGTGTTCTCCCTCCCGCGGGGCCGGAATGATCTCGCCGTCGGACGGCCGGCACTGAACACCAGGAGGAACCCTCCGAGTGTTCACAAGCCACGAGCAGTCATCGACGGTGACATCGGAGCCAGCCCAGCCGGCGCGACCACTGTCGCCACGAGCCATGGCTGCGAGTAGGAAGTGGTGGAAAACTGGAAGAGTTGGGTGGATTGGACGAATCCGCGGCGGCGGAGAGCTCTGCGGCGGCGAAGAAACAGAGAGGCAGAAGAGGAAAGTGCAGGGGAAGGAGAAGAGGAAGTTACCGTGGGGGTATTTATACCGCACCACGGGTAACCGTTACGAATTGGAGTAGTGGGATCGATCGTGGCAATAAATCGTGCGGCGTGGGGTCTGTGGCCGGTTAGAAATGCACACAGCGCGGAACGCGCGCGTAACGGCCGCAATTGATCCCACGACGAGATCGTGGCTAATTACTGCGCGTGATGGGACATTACGAGGTCGTGGGCCCGCTCCGTGAAAACTGGGCGCGTGGCCTGTCAGGGTCTGGGCAGCGAGGCGTCGCAGTCTTGGATGCGTGACACGTGTCCAGTTGCAGCACGGACAGCCGGATTGTGCTCTGCGCTGCAGAGATTCGATTGAAGAAATTCCCTAAGTCTTTTTACTCGGTTACAGAGAAGGAGGCTAGCTCTATTCGGAAGAAAGGAAGCTCAAGGTACTCTTCGAAATGCTACTCGGAGGATTTACTCGGCACATTGAGGTTCAAGAGCAAGGTTGCCAAGCTTGGTTTTTAAGCTGGCAGGGCCCAGTGAACGAGTTCGCAGGGCTCTACCAGCTTCGGGGACTGCTGTCGGGGGGTTACCCCCGAGTAGGGTAAAGGCAAGTGGTAAAGGCAACAATCAGAATAGAGGTTTGGTCGAGTAGCCGCCTACCCGGTACTTGCTACCCGGTCGACTGCTACTCGGTCTCACAAAAAGATGAACAGAAGGAGATATCAAGCAAGATATATCTGTTCGAGTAGAAGAGTTGGCCCGAGTAAAACTGGCGGGAACCTACTCGGGCCAGAAGTCAAAGGAGCCGTTCTGACAC
Source organism: Alopecurus myosuroides (assembly GCA_028641055.1). NCBI lineage: Eukaryota > Viridiplantae > Streptophyta > Magnoliopsida > Poales > Poaceae > Alopecurus > Alopecurus myosuroides. Next base: position 199,698,248 of record CM054063.1, on the reverse strand, counting down.
AGGATCCCGCGTATCCCGGGTCCGTACTTGGCACTGTTCACGACACTGTTCATCTGGGGACGGCGTGCCTGACGGCGACAGTCTGTCAGCAGGGCGTCGCAGGATAGGGGGGACCTGCTCTGTGTTCGCGCAGTGATAACAGACTGGTTACTTGGTTTTGCCCAACGACTTTCTGCATCAGGACAAGCTTTGAAGCCAAAGCTGTCAGCGGGAATCGGAAGAAGGACGATGTGCACACAATGTCGACACTTGTTTGTATTTGGCTGTATCCGGCAGGGCACCGGGTATATAAGGTGCCCAGCCGCCTCCTGCGCGAGGCACGATCACAAGCGAGACACGAATGCTACACACGTAGAGATTCTTGACCTAATCCTACCCGGAGAGAGAAGAGTGGCTACTCGGTAGCAAGAACTTTTGTACTGTGGCTACTCGGTGAGACACCAGAATACATACAGAAAGGCAGGAGTAGGGGTTTTACCTCCTCACGAGGGCCCTGAACCTGGGTAGATCGTGTTGTTTGCAGTGTTGGATCTTCACCTCACGCGTCTACACGTCGCGTGATCCCTCCCCGAGCACCTCCAGCGTCCTTCGTCCCCACATCTTTAGCCATCCTATGCTCCAACGACTCTTAGACTTTATGAGGGGTATAAATAACCCCTCCCCTCCACATACCTCAGGTCAGCTCGTCCAGAATTATAGTCACCATTGTTGCAGCTCCCCCACCTTGCTAGATCTCCCAATCCATCCACCCAAAAGCCTTGATCTTTGGAGGATTGAAGAAGAAGCCCCCGATCTACGTCTTCAGCAACCGGATTTCATTTCCCCTCTCTTTTGCTTGAGGGATCTTTGCCTATGGTTTCCTCTTGTGGAGAACCTAGGCTTCTTGCTACTCTTGGTGATTTGTGAGTGCTGGGAGCCCCCAATTTGGTTGTGGGTGTGTGCCCCAAACTTTTTTGTAAAGGACTCTATCCCCGCCTCAAAGGGGTTCAATAGTGGAAGGTGAACTAGGCCTTTGTGGCGGAGTTCATCGGAGAATAGGGTGAGGCCTTTGTGGCGTTGAGTAGGCCTTCGTGGCGAGCTCACACCCCTCGAACGAGACGTACTCCCTTAACAAGGAGGAACTCGGGAATACATCGTGTCTCCGCGTCCGCCCATCGGTTACCTCGTTCCCTTATCTTTTACTCACTTGTACTAGTTGCATTAATTGTTGTACTTGTTGCATTTATTGCTATCCTTGTCATATAGGTAAATTCACCTTAGTTGCACTATCTAGAGAATTTACCGTTGTGTCAAACCTAAATCGAAAGAAAAATTAAAATTGGTCGTAGCACCTATTCACCCCCCTCTAGGTGCCCATACTTTACTTTCAGTCGGCAGTACCATAACTGTCGGAAGCTTGGAATTCGACAACGACGTCGGGCGCTTCATCGACAACGGATCGTACATTCCAGCACGGAATCCTCTGGTAAGTGCCTGCGTTCTACCGATTGGATCTGCAAACATCTATATCAGATTAAGTGAAGAAGCAATGGGATTATGTGGTGGAAGCGAATTTATCCCACCCGCCCTATACCCAATTGAAGAAAACTATGATACCGGATTTTGCTCAGATCGCGAAAACCCTGAATTTGCTGCCTCTTCGGAGATGTCTGCAATCAGATCTCACTTTATTGGCATGGTGCAATCTGAGGTCGCTGAAAACACGGAAGTAAGCAATCTCGTGGAAGAGGCAGAAAACAACAATCCCACAGACCAAGTGGAAGATCCGACACCCGCCAATAAAATGGTGAACTCGGAAGCCGACTCCGTACTAGCTGCCATAGAGGCAAGATTAGAGTCAGAACCTGAATCTGAAGACATAGATTCAGAAGATGAAGATGAGGATGCTTTCGAAACAAAGGTTAAATCTATGCAGGGGGCTTCCATGAAGTACTTATGGCAAAACCGACTGATAACTCAGATGCCGAAGATGATGAAGACCCCAAAACACCCCCACCAGATGAGGAAAGAGAGGACGGCGAAACTAGTCCCATCTATCCTGATGTCAAGGAATTGACAGAAGAAGAACCTGGAAAAAAGCCTCCCTCTTCCAAGAAGAAAAAGAAGACTGCCAAGAAACTTCAGTACAAACTCCAGATGAAAAAGTTGGCAGATAATGCTAACCAAAACCTAGAAGCAGGAGGAGCAAGCGGAGTCACACCTGTGGAGAAGAAAAAGAAAGAAATCCCTATTCCAGAATTGTCGGAACAGGACGAGATCGATTTGACCAAAACCCCGGTTGGACCATACGAGCCACCGGAAGTGCTGGAAGCCAGAAGGAAAGCCATTATGCGGCAGCAGCAACAACTATTTCAATCGCAAGAAAATATCCTCAAAGCCCAAGCTACTGTTAAAGAAAAACAGGAGGAAATCGAAGAATTCGAAAAGCGGAATATGTCCGGGATAAAACCCACGAGATTACTCGGAATCGCAAGGCCGGATGTACTTCCAGCAAAAGAACGGTTGCAAAACCCTTCCTGGCAATGACAGGTGGACGGCGTAAATGCTAAGGGCGAACGCATCTATAAGACCGCAACCAAAAAACGCGGAAGCCGCATTCGCCATCCTTAATGACGATCCGTATTCCAAAGACGAAAAGCTCCAAGGAGTGTACGCTTTCCTGGGTAAAGTACTACAACAGCAACAACAAGGTCAGGCAAGATAAGGGAGGTTGCATGACGACTCGGCCCTATGCAAAAATTCCACTTGCGCCGCTGGAGCACATGGACCTGGAGAACCTGGAGATTCAGGCGATTCTAAGGACAAAAAGGGAGATCCTAAGAAGTACAAGAAAATCCCGGACAATAGGGATGAAGCGTACAGAACAGGATCCCATATGCCGAAAGGCGGAAATATACCCCGTGATCATAAAGATCGGAAGGAACAAAACCGGAAAGACGGAAAAATGATGCCGCCTCCAAGACGCCCAGCTGAAAAAGCCGGAAGACATGAAAATCCTCACAGGCGTGAGAGATCCCGTACTCCTCCTAGGAATAAAGAAAGGCCAAGGAGTAGAATTCCGCCTCATTCCAAAGGAAACGATAACGGACGAAATAGGAATAATCCCGGAAGAGTGCATTCGCGCAACAATGGGCTAGAAAGGAGAAGATCCCCTTCTGTCCATTCAGCCGACAGATATTCCGCACACGTTGATAAGGCGGAAAGAGATGAGCTATACTTTGGACCTAAGTGTTTCACTGACAGGATCCGAAGAATAACTCTACATTCTGGCTTCGCCAAGGTTGGTCCAACTTACCAAAAGTATACCGAAAGTACAAACCCGGATACATGGCTTTCAGATTACTATACTGTCGTTCAGATTAACAAAGGGAAAGACCTCGAAGCAGTAAAATTTCTCCCCCTAATGTTGCTGGATGGAGCCAGAGATTGGATTAACGCGCTTCCGTCAAGAACAGTGGATAGCTGTGATGATATGGCTAGAATATCTGCCCATCACTTCCGGGGTACGTATAAATGCCCTAGGAGCATCAACCAGCTAAATCACTGCGTCCAATTTAAAGACGAGTCGTATTTCCACTTTATATCAAGATGGACAACAATGATGAACAGCTGCTCTGGAGTAAGTGATGTACAAGCAATGCATGCTTTCATCAATGGAATAAAACCTGGCCTTGTACTGTTCATGGTCGGTTCAAAGGAGCACAAAGATCTTGGATATATGCTTACCACTGCCAATGAGCACGCAACGTCCGAAGACGACATCAGAGCGAGAGGTGGAAATATTGATACTTTTGTACAGCCAAAAAGATGCCTCGTTGTGAAAAGAAGACTACTCCGGAAGCGCAGACAAAACCCAAAGAAGTAAATTTAACCTTTGGAAAGGATACTAGCGGCAAATGGAAAGGAAGAAGCACATAATCTATCTCCTATTCTAAAAAGAGTGGGAAAAAATTAAGTCGGAAAACTGTGTCCATCATTCGCAATTTGGGAAGCCTACTCATACAAATGCGCAGTGGCGCCTTAATAAGCATATGAAGGGCACTGCAGGATCCGGGAACAAAGGAAAGAACTAAAAGAGGAAATTCTCCAAACTAAAGCCAGAGGCTGAAAAAGAAGACAATGAATCGGACACTGACGGAAAATTCCAGGAACAACAGCAAAAAAACGAGCCAAAATTCCCGAGAGTCGATGGAGAATGCAATTTAACTTTCCTGGCAACTCCCTCAGCAAAACAAGCAAAGCGAACACTTCGAGAAATAAACGCGTTTGTCCCACCAACACCCAAATTCTTGAAGTATTCCAATACGCCAATTACCTGGGATCAGTCAGATCATCCCGGAAATATCCCCAAACCCAACATGCAAGCTCTAATTGTAAGCCCTATTGTTCAAAACACTAGGCTAAAGAGAGTGCTGATGGATGGAGGATCCAGTATCAATATTTTGTACCTAGATACACTTAAGCATCTGCGAATCTCCGAGACCCAGCTAAATCACAGCAACATACATTTCCACGGCATAGTTCCTGGCAGACAAGCACAATCCCTAGGAGAAATTTCCCTAGATGTAACCTTTGGAGAAAGAGAACACTTCCGACAGGAAAAAATCTCATTTGAGGTGGTGCCGTTCGAAAGTGTATACCATGCAATACTCAGACGTCCAGCTTTCGCCAAATTCATGGCAAGATCATGTTATATATATAACAAGCTGAAGATGCCAGGGCCAAAGGGAGGAGTAATCACCATACCGGGAGACTTCAAGGTGGCAAACGAGCTGGAAAAAGGAAACGCCCTTTGGGCCGAAAAAAGTAATAGCAAAGGAAGAATTGAAAGAGCTCGCAAAGGAAGTATCACCGATGGAAATGTCGGCAGGAAAAGAAAGCCGGAAGCCGGAAGATAGTTTCAAAGCTTCCGAGAATACAAGAAAGGTTATCCTAGACCCCAAAGATCCGACAAAATTTGTCGTAGTGGGGACAGGGATGACCGACAAATAGGAAAGCGCGCTCATCGAGTTCCTCCATGAGAACTGGGATATTTTTGCCTGGTGTCCTGCGGACATGCCGGGAGTACCCAGGGAACTTGCTGAGCATCAACTGAAGGTAATTCCAGGTTCAAAACCCGTCAAACAAGGTCTCCGTCGTTTTGATGGAAGAAGACGGAAGGCTATAGGCTAGGAAATTATCCGGCTTTTAGCAGCTGATTTTATCCGGGAAGTTATACATATTGATTAGTCCCGAAGAAAGACAGTACTGTTCTTAGGATGTGTATAGATTACACCGGCGTGAACAAATTGTGTCCATAAGATAGGTTTGCGTTACTGCGAATCGATCAAATAATAGATGACACTGCTGGCTCTGAGATTTTATGCTTTTTGGATGCTTATTTCGGGTACCATCAAATAACTATGAAGGAGGAAGATCAAATCAAAACGTCCTTCATAACCCCATATGGAACATACTATTACATAACCATGTCTTTTGGCCTGAAAAATGCAGGTGCTACATACCACCGTTGCATGCAATGTTGCTTGCATAGTCAAATCGGCAAAAAAAATTCACGTTTTACATGGATGACATTGCCGTAGTTTCCCAGAAAAAGGACACACTCCTTGAAGATATACGAGAATACTTCGAAAATTTGCGCACTTACAAAATGAAGTTGAATCCATTAAAGTGCGTATTCGGGGTTCCCTCTGGAAAGCTTCTGGTTTTATTGATTCTCACAGAGGAATAGAAGTAAACCCGGAAAATATCAAGGCAATCTTGAACATTGCAAAGCCTACGTGCTTAAAAGATGTACAAAGATTAACGAGTTCTGCAGCCACAATCAGCAGGTTTATAAGCCGGCTAGGAGACAAAGCTCTACCATTATACAAATTGTTGAAGAAATCCGACAAATTTGAGTGGACAGAAGAGGCGGACAAAGCATTAACCCAGCTACAAGAAACCTTGATGAAAGCACCGATTTTGGCATCGCCAAAAGACGAAGAACCTATGTTGATGTATCTTACAGCAACAAACAGGGTTATTAACGCTGTGATAATTGTGGAAAGGCAAGATTGCCTCCTCGGGGTAGAAGGTGGAGATGTTCACCATGTTGGCAATCTTGGTGGCGTGACCTTTGATTTCATCAAAGATGATGGTACGCTGGGCGTCCGTGTATCCTTGTGGGATGCCGGACGCCACGCGCCAAGATTTGGCGGTGGGGTAGTGCATACGCATGAGCCCAAGGGCCATGCGTGCATCATCACGAGCCGCGGAACGGAGCCACGACTCCTTGCGGTTCGCCACCTCCACAATAGCCCCGGGAAGTTTGCTCACTTCCGAGAGCTCCCCAGATTTCTCAGGAATGTACTTGTTAATAAGTAGCATTCCCGTGGCCTTGAGCGTGGTGAAGACTTTTCCGAAGGCCCGGATTCTCTCAATCCGGGTAAGCTGGGGGCTACCTTCTGTTTCAATCAACAAGAAAAATGTTAGGAAAAACAGAAGAAGGGGAACATGGAAAATCCGGTAAAAGACAAATTACTTACTGAGAATCCGATCCATCTCGGTGCCTTCTTCTAGGCGCTGGTTCAGGACGTTCTCCAGGTCCCTGATTGTAGACTTGTCTTTCTAGGCCTGGCAGGAGGCCTTAGACTCGGCAATGCCAACAGCTAGTTGGCTGGCCTCCAGGTCCTTCTGGAGCTTCACAGTCAGCTTGTGAAGATCCAGGTTCTCGCGGCGGAGGTTCTCGGTGTTGCCGGCATCTTCAGCAATTTGTTTGGCTTTTGCAAAAGAAGCTGAAAAGCAAGTAAAGGAAGAGTTAAAAACTCGGAAAACTACTTAGAAAAAATCACAACTGAAAGCAGAGAAATTTTTACCTACTGATTCACTCAGCTGTTGCTGAATGGATGCGAGTTGTGCCTCCTTATCTTCAAGAATGGAAAAAAGGGTTTTCACCTCCTTGTTTTTGATGGTAAGTTTATTGAAAACTTCCATGTTGATGTTTTTAGCAGTTTGCTGAAACACGGAAAAGAGACAAAAAATGCTTAAGTTAAAAACAAGCATAACAATGAAAAAAGCATTAAGACAAAAGTAAGCATTTGACTTATTGCTTGGGGGCTAGAGATATTTGCCTGGCTCATCTTGGTCAGGTTTGCCAATTTTTCATTGAATTCTTTTGCATAGCCTGCAAAAAGAATCCCAACATGGCAGAGGCCGTCATGGATGACCTGCCGAGGTGAAAACACAAACTTATTCCTTACAATAAGCCCGCCTTGCGGCCAAGGACGGATTAGAGGTGCTGGAGCAAAGAATTTGGTAGCCCACGGATGAATGTGTCCGTGTTCGTCAAACGGTTCTTCCTTTACCTTGAATTCCTTGTCAAAAGTCAGAACGGGTTCCTCCTCAGTTGTACGAGAAGGGCCACCCATTTCCGGCACCGCCCTTTCCCTCGTATCCGTCTCAGACACAATGGGCTGGCTGGTCGGCAGGGGATACTCTTCCTACCTTGCAGATTGGTTTTCTCTTCCTGGAGGAGCTGGGGTAGCAGGAGCTGCAGCAGGGGATGGGTGCACCCCCTTGCCAGTAGCTGCCTTATGTCTCTTTAGTTTCTTTGGCTTCAGAGAAATAGGAGTAAGGCTGAAAAAGAAAGGAAGTGAAAGAAATTCCGAGGAATTAGTAGTTCGAGAAAGTAAAAAGACTCCTGTGACCAAAAGCAGAGAAAAACGGAAACCCAGATGATTACCTGGAAGTAGCGACGGGAATTCCGTCAAGTTCCACCACCTCTTCAGCAGTTGATGACTTCTTGCGTTTACGACCACCAGAAAAATTGGCACGCACTGCGTCCAGTTCGGCATCGGTTGCAAGATCTTTGTCGGTGAGGTCGGCAAACTATGGAAAAAGAGTGATATCCGACTAAGTCAGGAAAACTAAGAAAGATAAAAATCCGAGAAATTGCCCAAAGAGTAAAGAATATTACCTTTGGAACCGGGTTTCCTTCATGGTACATCTCTCAACTTTCTTCAGATTGGTCGCGTGTGGCGACCAAATGATTAACCCGCTTCTTGAAGTCTCTCTTCGAGAACGCCTTGTCCGTTCCCCTCATTGTATCTTCCGAGCCCTTGTGTTTGTTACCTTTTCAATAGTTGTTTTCCATGTTTTGCTGTCTGATTACCTAACCCTGTGATAAAACTTCTACTTAAACATGATAAGAATTGATTTAATAATTAAAAGGGAAACACATGTAAGACTAAAAGAAGTAATAACCACATCACCACAAGTAATGAAACAATTCGCCTAAAACCTGTGTGATTAAGTTATCGTATCAAACGTAGCTTACACTTGTAAGCTGGGGTATTTTCAGGGTATTTCGTGATACATCTCATTACTATGCATGTATCATCTTGCCAGTGTTTTCTGTAGTCCTTACCAATACTACTTTGCTATCTTTCAGATGTAGGGATTTTCTACGCGACCCTCGAACCCGAAGACATGGATTATTATGGTTATTTCAATCTCAGACAAGTTCATCACTTGCTCATATCTTTTGCAGTATTTCATAATGAACTATTTGCAAAAACCCTATCGTATTATTACATATTCTCAAAAGAATGCATGATCCTATTTTTATAATAATATGACTACTTGAATGACTACCCGAGGGGTAGTGTTCTCTTTGGTGTGCGGATGGAACCATGGTAAGATGAATAGGTCAAAGGAAGGTTCCATCTGCATGGGAAAGTATTACCTAGGAATTAATAACAAATGCCGTCAGAACTCGGTGTGCCGTAAATACCACGTTAACCATGGGTCTTGTATGGGGCGAGTAAGTCAGTTGTGATCTTCTCTCGTTCGCATGTCAACGGGCTGCCAGAGACGTACGCTGTAGGTCTTGCGGGACTACATGCACATGGGTGAGATCCCTTAATTCTCGCGGACTCTAGGGTCTATGATGGTCTGCCAGGTGAAAGTGCATTTCGTTTTCCCGGTGTTTTGTGTGTTAGTTAACAATACTAAGTACACTATTTATCGAGGTGTTTAGTGTGCAGGTGTTATACTTAACATCGACATCAATCACCGAAAAGATCGGTGAAGATGGGCCTAAGAGATTTGGGACAGTGAGCAACCGGATTATTTGAACCGGATTATTCGGGGGGACCGGATATTCCGGTTAGGATGGTTTGGATCCAAATTCGGGACAGAGATGAGCTGGATTATTGGTACCGGATTATTCAAACCATACCGGATATTCCGGTTGAGAAGTTTCCGCTCGAAAACCGGCTAAGGAATGGAGTTGTGACTCACAGAAGTGAACCGGATTATTTGAACCGGACTATTCCGGAGGAGCCGGAATATCCGGTTCAGCTGCCTGCGCGGGAAAGAAGCCAACCGGATTTTCGGTACTGGATTATTCAGCAGCTACCGAATAATCCGGTTTAAGTCAACGAGCTCGAGCATATCTGAGTACCGGATATTCCGGGTCCAATCTTGGACCGGATATTCCGGTATGAGTATTCCTGCAAAACGGCTAGTTTTGAGGAGGGGGTATAAATACCCCTCCTCTTCCACCTTGAGCTCTTGTTCTTCCCATTGGCATTCAATAGCATTTAAGAGCTCACTAAATCCGCATTAACTCCCAATCCCTCCCACCAAACTCGAAGATATTTGGAGGATTGAGGAGAAGGCCCCGATCTACATATTCACCGAGCCGTTCTTCATTTCCCCCTCTCTAGCTCGAGGGATCTAGCCTAGGGTTTCCTCTTGTGGAGAACCTAGGCATCTTGCTACTCTTGGTGATTCAAGATTGTTGGGAGCCCCCAATTTGGTTGTGGGTGTGTGCCCCAAGTTGTTTGTAAAGCATTCGATTCCCGCCTCAAAGGGGATCAATAGTGGAAGGTGGACTAGGCCTTTGTGGAGGGGTTTATCGGAGAATAGGGTGTGGCCTTTGTGGCGTTGAGTAGGCCTTTGTGGCGATCTCACACCCCTCCAACGAGACGTACTCCCTTAACAAGGAGGAACTCGGGAATACATCGTGTCTCCGTGTGCTTCATATCGGTTACCTCATTCCCTTCCTCCTTTACTTGTGTTTGTATTGTTGTAGATCTTGTTCTTGTCATATAGGTAAATTCACCATAGTTACATCATATAGAGAATTCACCTTTGTGTCAAGCCTAATTGTGAAAGAAAAATTAAAATTGGTCGTAGCACCTATTCACCCCCTCTAGGTGCCCATACTATACTTTCACCAGGGGCGCCTAGATATCCATCACGAGGGGTGGAATCATAGGTTCAACCTGCTGGTGGAAATGGGTGGGCATGCGTTGTGCGGAGAAGCATGGTTTGGCTTGGACCAACAACCGGGCCCCACACCTATGTGGGCGTGGACAGGATCTCGAGCCTGGTTGTGCAACATGGTCTTGGCCGCGCATGGGTAAAGTAACTCACCTCTGCAGAGTGTAAACGGATGTGGCATGTTACCCCATGTTCTGGGAAGGAACTGCGAACGCTAGAGGAAAGGCAACTTGTCGCACCCGGACTTCTATAGGATACTCACCGTACGAACTGAACAGTATTCTGATGGGATTACGGGGCTTTCCGGCACCCGCGTCCTCTTACGAGTAGGCCAACACTTATGTGTGACAACCCATCGCTACTGTTCACCGTCGATGTAAACTATCCTGTAGAAATCAGGACACTACCATTGACGTACTTCATACCATACACACATGGTACGTCAACGGCTTTGAACAAAAGGATAACACAACATGCCTCTATGACACAAAAGATAGAAATAAGTTGCAAATGGCCCTCACTAGGGCAGCGATAGCAAATACAATCATCCAGAGGACACATGTCCCAACATAGCATCATTACATATCAGCGGAAGCATTCAAAGGGGTCTGAGTACAGACAAAATCCAAATAGGCTTAAGAAGCCGGAAAACTGAAATAAAGATGGAGCCCATCCACGATGTCTCGGATCCTGCCCGGGTCCGCTAACTACTCGTCAGCAGCCTCGTCAAACTCCACGTAGTAGCCGTCACCTGGATCCTCGTGATCGTAGTCTGCGGAAACCACAGCCCCAAAGGGGTCAGTACATAGACGTACTGGCAAGCAAGACTCACAGTTCACCAAAGTATAGCCCGTCAACACAAGCACAGATGACTTGGGTTCAACGGAAGAAGGGGATATAAAAGATGCTGCAACTGGCTGCGCTAACCAACTACAGAGATTCTATCACTTCCAACTACCAGAAAGGAGATAAGATCGAGTGTTGTAACCAACTGAAAGATAACATCAAACAAACCCATCCTGGATCTCGCCCCTTATCCAAAGAAGCAATCTGAGGATAACTCACACAGTTGGATTAAGATGAAACAAGTTATGGTGACAATAATCCTATTACTAGTCAAATTGATAATCATGGGGTGTTAGATTGTGAATCATTAGGTTTAAGTTGTCCTGAGTACTTGTTAGCCAGTACTTTCACCAAGTTAACCATAACCGCGGAAAACACGGCTTCTCGAGAAGATTATCCCTGCAGGGTTGCACCAATTTGGCCGTACACGTATGAATAACCCGCCAGATGGGATGCCTCCCACCAAGCGGGGCACTCAACACAACTCAACTCTTCTTCGCATCAAGCCCAAAGCACCTTGGGCGCACGGCTAATCGAGCCCAGAAGAAAATGGACCCTCATAGCACTCTAAGAACGTGTCCCCCTATATGCCGACTACAAAAGTTCCACCCTGCGCTGGGCTCGCAAAAACATGCATGCGGCAAATAGAAAGCACGAACTAAATGAGATGATTTGGACGAGATGCGAATCGAATCAAATTGAGGGGGGGCGCCCATACTCTCTTCCCACATGCGGGTAGTGCGCTCATCATGGATCAGTAGACAAGACCCTTTTCCTATTAGGGTCGACACTAGCAGGCCTCAAAACCACACAGGGCCTCCTGCCGGTGCCTTATCATCAAATTATTATTAAGTAATAACATTAGCATGATTGATTGATTGATTAAACATCGAGCCCCCAGAACATAATGAAATATAGTAACTGAAAGTAACGGGTAACAGACTCGAGCAAAACAATCTAAGCTTACTAGTAAGACACTGGCTCAATCAATGGGGTTGTAGGAGGGGTGGTGAGGCAATATCAGGGTTAAAGGATTCATGTGATAGGTTCGTAACAGAAACAACTACCACTAAGGCTAGCAAGATATAGACAACGGAAAGTATCGGTAACCAGGGTTGAAAGGAACACAATGGTTCATGTGAGTGATAACTTGCCTGCGAACTCAGCAGCCTGGTACTGAGCTAGATCCTCAGAAGGGGTGCTGTAAAGGTCGTCTGTCTCAACGTCGTCGTCTATTCGAGAAGAAGCAAACAAACAAAACAGGAATGTAAACAATCATTATCATGGCATTGTGCACAATCAAGATGATGCATGACAAATTAATGGTTGCATCAAAATAAACTAGCTAACATGATAACACAATTTAAATGGACCCCTATGCTATTTTGAGTGGCATATGGGAAAGGTCCATAATTAAGTGGAACAAATGATTTACAATTAGTTATTATGTGAAAGTTGTTAGCATGATGCATGCATGATGGTAACAACAAAATAACAACAAATAACAATAATAGATGCAAGGAAAAGGAATAAAACAAGTTTGGAAATTATTTATTAAGTTTGGAAAGTTTGGTTACTTAAACATGTCACACAAACAACTGTTGTTTTCATCAAGTTAAAGTGTGCAAAACAATTAACAAAATTTATATTTGAAAAGAACATCAAATTTTAGTTGGAGTACATGTTTCAAATATTGAAATTTGAATTAGGATGAATTTATTATGAATTAAACAATATTAAACAAGTTTTAATTGAATTTAAAACAAGTTTGAATATTATTTGAATTTTATTTGTTCAAAACATAATTCCAAACTCACATTTGAAAAGTTCACACTTTGATGGTTTGAAAACATATTTTGCATGTTCAAAAATATTTTATTTTGAGCAAGTTATGATTTTATCAAATTTAAATGAATTAAATAAGGATTTAATTATTTAGGCCATTTAAATTATTCCAACAATGAAACAAATTTTATATTTGAATAGGACATTCAAAAAGGTATGAAAACATATTTTATTTGCCTTATTTGGAATTAGTATGAATTATTTATGAATTATTGCAAATTACATTTGAATTATTTGAATTCAAATTTAAATTGCATTTTGAAATTTCAAAACAGAGAACAAATGTTTCCAAAAGATAGAGAATTTAATTTAGACCAGTGTGGATATTTTATTTCCATTTTTTAGAGTTATAAAATAAAAGATATTAAGGTTTCAAAACCAGGGGCCAAACTGTGATTTATTTGGACCTAGATTTGATTACAGAAACTTTGAAATTCGTTTTGTACACGCGGGAGACGCACCCAGTCGCTGCCAGGGGGCCCCGTGGGCTCACTGTGCCCGCGTGGCACACGAGTGACTGACAGCTGGGCCAGGGCTGTCAGCGCTCCAACGAAAAAAAGTGGGATTTTAATCCCAGGTGCCAGGGATCGAACCCAGCACCTCGCCCTCGCGCACGATACACTGAACCGCTGCGCTCCTGCGCGTTCGCTTGACAGGTATAGGGATTCAGACAGGATATTGTTCAGCCCCCAGTTACTGACGAAACAGACGAGCAAAAGCTTCCACGACTGAACAGAACGGCGTTCGTTGCTCGCCGGCGTTGAGAGCACCGTGGCCGTGCGCGATCTAGTGGTGCTGCTGTGGTGAGGATGGACGTGTGCGCGCGATGTAGAAGGGCAACAGAGAGGGAGGAGACGGTGGAAGCTCACCGCGGTGCTGCAGAAGGTGGTCGACGGCGAGATGGGGCCGCGGCGGTGACGATGACGACGTCGCAGATCCAGCGACTCTCCGTGCCCTCGCAGGTGTCCAACGTGTAGAGGAAGGAGTGGCGACTCGGTTTCAGTAGGTGGACAGGGAGTGGGGAGGCTAGGTGGGCGGCGCCATGGCGAAATTCAGAGGCTCGCTGTCGGCGAGGAATTCAGAGAGGGGAGCTGGCGACTGCGAGGAGAGAAATTGGCGGCGCGGCGCGGGGAGCGAGGATGGCTAGGGCTAGGGCATCTGCCAGGGGGCTCAGGGGGGATAAATAGGGCGCGGCGGCATCTCCTGGCCGTCCGGCGCCGCCGTACGCCGACGTGGCGCGCGCGGATGGCCGCCGTACGCCAAACAGAACGCCAGCGCGAATTTTGAAGCGGTAAGTGAGGGCTTAGGCGGGCTGGGCCGCGCGCGCGTTAGCTTAGGTGGGTTTGGGCTAGCTATCTGCCGCGCGCGCTGCGTTTCTCCTTTTTTATTTTTCTGTTTTTTTTTTTTTTGCTGAAAACAGATTTGGAAGAATTTGATAGGGTTTTGGACTTTAAAAATTTTGAGAAAATTCATGGGAACATGTTAGCTCAAAAGCTAACAGTTGGCAAATAGGTTTTTTGAAAATTCAACTTTTACATTGCTGTTTTTAAAATAAGCCAATTTATATGATTTTGAATATTTAAATTGATTAATGAAATCAACCTTTTAATAAGGTGACCCAAAGGGATTAATTGGAAACAAGGAATTAGAGAAAGTTTTGGTTATTATTTTTATAGTTTCAAATTGGCTCTGTTTGAAAATATTTGATTTGAATTGGAATATTTTGTTAATTAATAGAAACAACAATTTAATAGGGTGAACCCTATTATTAGTTGGATTAGAATTTTTGGAATGGTTTGATATTTTATAATTTCCAAATGAGGTGTTGTTGAATTTGAGTTTGAGTTTGAAAACAATTTGGGAATTATTTATTTGAAATAAAAGCACCATTTTATCAAGGGATCCATATTGAAAATTATGACAACAAATAGATGGTTTTTATTTGTGATTTTATTCCAAAAGTTGTAACAGAGCAAGTATGAAAATAACCATTTGAAATTGTTTGAGTTTGATTATGAAAACAAGATAAATAGATGCAAAACAAATAGTAACAAATGCAAAAAAATAATTAGACATGATGACATGATGCAATACTTGAATTAAAGCAAGAAACAAAACATTCTAAGGGATATTTCATACTTGGGATGTTACAAAACGGCCCCCCTTGAAGGAATCGCGCCCCGAGATTCCTTACCGAGAAATGAAAAGGTCCGGATACTTCTTGTGAAGATCCTCTTCGGTCTCCCACGTTGCCTCTTTATCGGAATGATGCGACCATTGCACTTTCAAGAACTTGGTGCTCTTGTTGCGAGTCTTATGCTCGGTCTCATCGAGAATACGAATAGGGTGCTCTTCATAAGATAGATCATCTTGCAGTTCAATGGAATCATGATCAACTGCACGATCTGGATCTTTGAAACACTTCTTGAGTTGTGACACGTGGAACACATCGTGCACCTTGGATAGTTTTTCTGGAAGTTCAAGACGATAAGCATTTTCTGCCCGCCTTGAGAGAATGTTGAAAGGACCAATGTATCTTGGTGCAAGCTTTCCTTTGACACCAAAACGATGAGTGCCTCTGAGGGGAGTTACACGGAGATATGCCTTATCACCAGGTGCATAGATCATATCCCTGTGCTTGCTATCATAATAGCTCTTCTGACGAGACTGAGCAATCCTGAGATTGTCACGAATGATACGAACTTTCTCCTCGGCTTCCTTAACAATGTCAGGGCCTAAGAGTGAACGTTCACCAGCTCCAGACCAATTGATTGGACTCCTGCATCTGCGACCATACAATGCCTCAAATGGTGCCATGCCTAGGCTTGCCTGGTAGCTGTTGTTGTAGGAGAATTCATGTCGGGGGGTTACCCCCGAGTAGGGTAAAGACAGGTGGTAAAGGCCGCTTACAGAAGAGAGGTTTGGCCGAGTAGCCGACTACCGGGTATTCGCTACCCGGTCGACTGCTACCCGGTCTCACCTCAAGATGATCAGAAGGAGATATCAATCAATTTCTACCATGTCGAGTAGAAGGTTTGGCCCGAGTACAATTGGCGGGAACCTTTGGCGGGAAACTACTCGGGCAGGAAGTCAAAGGAGCCGTTCTGACACAGGATCCCGCGTATCCTGGGTCCGTACTTGGCAGCATTCGAACTACTGTTCACGTGGGGACGGTCTGTCTGACAGTGACAGCATGGAAGCAGTCGGTGGCAGGATAAGGGGGACCTACTCTGTGACTAGGTACAGTGGTACCTAGTCTGTCCCCTAGTTTTGCCCAACGACTTTACAGAAGCAGCCAAGACCAACGACCAAAGCTGTCAGCGGGTACTCGGAGAAAGGACAGTGTGGACACTATGTCGACACTTGTCTAGGATTTGGACGTATCCGGCTGGGCACCATGTATATAAGGTGCCCCGCCGCCTCCTGCGAGAGGCAGAGGGAGAGGAATGCTCATATGCTCCCATAGCGGCTCGCTAGAAACCCTAGAAACCCTAAGTCCTTGACCTAGCTCTACTCGGAGAGGGGCAAGGGGCTACTCGGTAGCGTTACCATTTGTACTGTGGCTACTCGGTGAGACACCGTAATACATAGGGAAAGGCAGGAGTAGGGGTTTTACCTCCTCACGAGGGCCCTGAACCTGGGTACATCGTGTTGTTTGTGTTGTGTGGATCTTACCTCACGCGGCTACTCGTCGCGTGATCCCTCCCCGGACACCTCCAGCGTCCATCGTCCCCACATCTTTAGCCATCCCATGGCATCTGCCGTGACACCACCACGACAGTTGGCGCCCACCGTGGGGCAACCAGCGGCGCTGGTTGGAGTTTCTGTTCGGACGGGATCTTCATCTGCGGAGCGCGTAGTTTGTGGCCTTGTCCACAGATTCGGCTCCTTCGACTTCGTCACCGACAACGCCGGCTGTTTCGGCGGCAAGGCCATGCCGGAGGGCGGCTCGGTGATCTCCTTCGGCTCGCATCTCGTCTACGTCGCCACCGTCGCCAACGACGCCTACCCCGAGCTGGTGCACGACGCGGAGGATCCTCCCGCGGTTGTTGCTGCTCGCGGAAGGCCTGCATGCAGTTCTGCGTGCTGCGCTGAGGTGATGGTGACGGGCGTGGCGGCCAACGTTGGCGCAGCTGCTACTGGCGCTGCGGCCGTCGTCGAGGAGGTTGACGACCCGCCTGCTGGTGGCAGGACTCACCGGCCCTACGAGAAGGAGAGCAACCTGCCGCCTTCCACGTCTACGGTCATCCCCGCGTCTGCAGCGCGAACCGGCATGCCCACTCCCACCGACGTCGAGCTCCTAGCCGTAAGGGAGCAGCTCGAGCGGCAACGCCAGGAGCTGCTCGCCGAGCAGGCGGAGTTGGAGAAGATCAGGCTTGAGCTGAGGCTAGACCAGCTCGAGTACAACAAGGCTCACGGCTTCACGCCGGTTGCCAGGAGGCCTAGCAGGGTAGGCGCTACCCGGCGCAACCTGGGCGCCGAGATGGCCACTGTTGCGGAGGAGCCCGCGCAGTCCGCCACCGCGAACACCTTCACAAGGCCAAGGTACAGCACGCCCGCCAAGACGCTGCGGGCTGCGGAGGCTGTGGCTGCCGAGTTGCCGCGCCTAGAGGGAGAGGCGCGTCGCAGGCAGCAGGAAAGGCTTGGCGAGTTGGTACTGGAGGCCGCCAGGCAGAACGAGGAGTTCCGGAAGGCCAACCCGGGAGCTGGAGCTTCGCAGGTGGTTCACTCGCACGCGGCAAGATCTAACGATCAAGCCTCATCTCCGCATCCTAGCCGCGAGAAGAGCCGCAGCGGGCGTACGGGAAGAGACAGGCAAATGCAGGTGTATGACCCGGCTGCTGCCGCGAAACAGGTTGCTGTGCCGCAGCAGCCCGGGCAGGAACACAACGCTGCAAGAGCAGGCTCTCAAGCCCATCAAGCTCAAAGCCGTGTCCGAGAAGCCGCACGCCCGGGTACTTCTCGGCAACCCGCAACTCCGCCTACTCGGCAGAGGCAGCAGCCGCGCCCGGTGGCACCAGTTGCCAACCCGGTGGAGCAGCCTGCTGCTATGCAGGTGGATAGGTATGATGATGGCTACTCGGCTATGGAGATGGCTGGTTATGACATCCATGACCGCGTGGGTGAGCGCGTGTTGGCGCCTGGGGATGCAAGGCACCAGCTGGACCGTATCAGCTTGTCGGCGCGGCTTGAGAGCACGGGTCCTCCTGGCCCCGAGTGCTTTGGCCCGCGCATCATGAACGAGCCGTCCGTGAAGGGCTTCCAGCTCGCGAGAGGCACCAAGAGCTACAATGGTAGCACCAAGCCTGAAGATTGGCTCAACGACTACGTCACCGCGGTCCATATCGCGAACGGCAACAGGAGATGGGCGGTGCGCTATGTGCCGCAGATGCTAGAGGGTCCAGCTCACACTTGGCTCAACAACCTGCCCAAGAACAGCATTAACTGCTGGCTGGACTTCTCGGATGCCTTCATCAGCAACTTCACCAGCACCTACAAGAGGCCGAATAGGCCACAGCAGTTGTCGGCTTGCCGGCAGCGAGAAGACGAGACGGACCGCGAGTACCTTACTCGGTGGAGCACCTTGAGGAACACCTGTGAGGGTGTGAATGAAGCGCAGGCCATCACTTGGTTTGCGCAGGGTTGCCGACATGGCAGCATGCTGTGGCAGAGATTGCAGAGGGAAATGCCCAACACCCTGGCCGAGACCATCAAGATTGCGGATCAGTACGCACTCGGTGATCCTACTCAGCCACTGATGGATTCCTCTGAGCCGAGAAGAAACTTCAACAGCAACAAGCGCAACGAGTTCCGCAACAAGCGCCGAGTAGATACTCGGTATGATCCCGAGGAGGTGAATGCAGTGAATGTTGGAGGCGGTGGTGGCCAAAGGCAGAAACCTGCTGGAGCCTACGGGCAGAACCAGAACCAGGGCCAAGGCAACAAGAAACCGTTCCGCACTGCGCAGCCGAGTAGCGGGAACTCCGAGCAGCCGAAGAAATTTGTCTTCGATGACATGAAGGATGGTCCATGCAGCTTCCACACTCACCACCCCTCAAGGCCTGCGAACCACACTACTCGGCAATGCGAATGGTGGGATGTGATCAAGAGTGATGGCTTGCCTCCTCCACCTCCTCTGCCAGCCGCGAATGCCACTGTTCAGCCTACTCGGGCACCCGCAGCTCGGCCGCCAGTCTATCCGAGAAGAGAGAATGTGAACCAGGTGGCTTTAGGAGCCAACCAGAACTTCAACAACGAGAGGTACCGCAACAACAACAACAACTACAACCGCAACAACAACAACAGAGGCAACAACAACTATCAGGGCAACAACAATGGCAACAACGGCAACAATGGGGGCAATGGCCCTAACCAGTACCAAGAGCACCATGAAAGCTATATGATCTTCACTTCCGAGGCAGTCGACAAGCAGTCACAGCATAGGCGGGCCATGGAGGTCAATGCAGTGATTCCGGCTGTCCCTCACTACATGTACTGGTGCGACCAGGAGATCAGGTGGACTCGGGCGGATCACCCCAAGGTGATGCCCAATCCGGGTACCTATGCCTTGGTGCTGGATCCCACCTTCTTGGGCCCCGAGAAGAACGTGAGGTTCAGCAAGGTGCTGATCGACAACGGCAGCAGCATCAACATCGTGTACAAAGACACACTCGAGAAGCTTGGCCTGGCCGAGAACATGATGCTGCCCAGCAAGACCACTTTCCATGGCATTGTGCCCGGGATCTCATGCAACCCGATTGGCCGAGTGTGGATTGATGTGCTATTCGGTACTCGGGAGAACTGCCGCACAGAGCGCCTGCAGTTTGAGGTGGTGGATCATCAGAGTCCATATCACGCTCTACTCGGCAGGCCTGCTCTGAGCAAGTTCATGGCCTCTACCCACGTGGCTTACCTGAAGATGAAGATCCCCGGGCCCAATGGCATCATCACTATCTCGGGAGATTACAAGAAGTCCATGGAGTGTGCCTCTGCTAGCTCTCAGCTGGCGGAATCGATGGTGATTGCTGCCGAGAAGAAGAAGATGTACGAGGTGGTGGCCATGGCTCAGTCCGCACAAGCTGGCGCACAAGGTGTGCCGAGTACTCAACATGGTACTGCTTTCCAAGCGGCCAAGGAGACCAAGACAGTCCAGGTTGACCCCGAGTTCCCGGAGCGCGTGGCCATCATTGGTGCCGGGCTGGCCGAGAAATAGGAAAGCGCGCTCGTCCACTTCCTCCGTGAGAATCGGGACGTGTTCGCCTGGACCAATGAAGATTTACCAGGAGTCCCGAGGGAGTTGGTTGAGCACTCTTTGCATGTGCGTCCTGACGCCAAGCCCGTGAAGCAGGCCTTGCGCCGTTTCGGGGATGAGAGAAGGAAGGCCATCGGTGATCAAATCACCAAGCTGCTGATCAGTAACTTCATCATGGAGGTGCTGCACCCGGACTGGTTAGCCAACCCGGTCATGGTCGAGAAGAAAAAGGAAGATCCCAAGGCTGCCACTGCATGGCGCATGTGCGTCGACTACACCGACTTGAACAAGGCATGCCCCAAGGATCCTTTCCCGCTACCTCGCATCGACCAGGTGATCGATTCCACTGCCGGCTGTGAACTGTTGTCTTTCATAGATGCCTACTCTGGTTTCCACCAGATTGCACTCAATCCTGTTGATCAAATAAAGACTGCTTTCATTACCCCGTACGGGGCTTATTGCTATCGTGTCATGTGTTTTGGCCTGAGGAATGCGGGTGCAACCTATCAGAGATGCATGCAGAAATGCTTGCACGACCAGCTCGGCAAGAATGTGCAGGTGTACGTAGATGACATTGTCATCAAAACGAACAAAACACATACTCTGCTTGCCGACTTGGAGGAAACCTTTGCTAACCTACGCAGGTACAAAATGAAACTGAATCCGAGTAAGTGCACCTTTGGTGTACCAGCTGGAAAGCTACTCGGTTTCCTGGTTTCTAGTCGGGGCATTGAAGCCAATCCGTCTAAGATAAAAGCTATTGAAAGCATGTCTTTGCCGAGATCATTGAAGGATGTGCAGAAGTTCACGGGTTGTCTGGCGTCACTGAGCCGTTTTCTGGGCCGAATGGGCGAGAAGGCTCTGCCTCTGTACCAGCTGATGAAGAAGAGCGACAAGTTTGTCTGGACTCCGCAAGCGGATGTAGCATTCAATGAGCTGAAAGCAATGTTGGCTAGCGCTCCTGTCTTGGCTAGTCCGCTACCCAAGGAGCCTATGCTGCTATACATTGCCGCGACTAACCGAGTAGTCAGCGTGGTGATAGTGGTGGAGCGAGAAGAAGAAGGCAAGAATGTGCAGCGCCCTGTGTACTATTTGAGTGAGGTGTTGTCGAGCTCCAAGCAGAACTACCCGCATTACCAGAAAATGACCTATGGTGTGTACCTGGGCGCCAGGAAGCTGAAGCATTATTTCCAGGAGCATCCCATCACTGTCGTGAGCTCAGCTCCCATCTCGGACATCATGGGTAACAAGGAGGCGAGTGGCAGAGTAGCCAAGTGGGCGATCGAGCTAGCCGCGTACGCTCCCGCGTATACGAGAAGAGAAGCAATCAAGTCTCAGGTACTGGCGGAATTTCTTGTCGACTGGGCCGAGATGCAGTATGAACCTCCTGCTCCAGTTTCCAACTATTGGAAGATGCACTTTGATGGCTCAAAGGTGAAAGAAGGCCTTGGTGCTGGCGTTGTGCTTACATCACCCAAGCGGGATCAGCTCAAGTATGTGTTGCAGATCCATTTCAAGGCATCCAACAATGTAGCCGAGTACGAGGCAGTTGTGCATGGTTTGCGAGTAGCAAAGGAGGTTGGCGTGCAGCGCATTATCTGTTATGGCGACTCAGATCTGGTGGTGCAGCAAGTCTCGGGTACCTGAGATGCCTTGGATGCCAACATGGCTTCGTATCGTTTCCTGGTGCAGTCAATGACTGGGTTTTTCGAAGGCTGTGAGTTCCAGCACATTCACCGAGCAGAAAACGAAGCAGCAGATGAGCTGTCCAAGTTGGGATCTTCTCGGCAGTCCATCCCGGCAGGGATTGCCTTGGAGCATTTGAGGAAGCCATCCATCAAGCCTTCCCCCAACTCGGAATCCATCTTTGTCCCTTCTCTGCCAAGTGAGGAATCTGACCCAATGGAGATTGACTGGGAGAGTGCTGCAGGGAACCCGGGGACTGCCGTCCTATACTCGGGGACTGCCGCTCTCTACTCGGGGACTGCCGCTCCCTACCCGGGGACTGCCATTCCTTACTCGGGGACTGCCGCCCTCAACCCTGAAGCTGTTGCATTCATTGAAGAAGTTCTCGCCAATCGATCTGGGCTGCAGAGAAGCGCTCCTACTCCTCCTGTGCAACCACCAGAGCCTGTCCCAATGGAAATGGACGAACCAGTGTTTCCCGTGCGGGAGACACCGAGTTGGGCAATGCCCATATTATCCTTTTTAAGGGACGGCACTTTACCTGAAGATGAGGTGACTGCGAGGCAGATTCAGAGAAGATCCAAGGGCTACGCCTTAGTCCGAGATGTGCTGCACAAGAGAAGTGCCACTGGTGTGCTGCAACGCTGTGTAAGCCCAGAGGAAGGAGAAGAAATCCTGGTGGAGATACATCAAGGAGAGTGTGGGCATCACGCCTCTTCTCGGGCTTTAGTCAAGAAAGCGTTTCGGCATGGCTTCTACTGGCTCACTGCATTGCAGCAAGCTGAGGACATTGTGAGGAAGTGCGCCGGCTGCCAGATGTTCGCAAGTAAGATTCACGTGCCAGCATCCGAGTTGAAAACAATTCCTATCACATGGCCGTTTGCTGTTTGGTGCTTGGATATGGTTGGTCCTTTCAAGCCGGCTAAGGGCAATATGACACATATCTTGGTCATGGTGGACAAGTTCACCAAGTGGATCGAGGTGAAGCCTATTCGGAAGTGCGATGGAGTCACAGCTGTGAAGTTTGTGAAAGATGTGATCATGAGATATGGCTACCCGCACAGTATCATCACCGACAACGGCACTAACTTTGCAGAGGGGGCAATGGTGCGATTTTGCAGAGATAAGCATATCCGACTAGACGTTGCGTCAGTCGCGCACCCTGCCTCCAATGGGCAAGTTGAAAGAGCAAACGGGATGGTACTGGCAGGCATCAAGCCGAGGCTGATTGAGCCACTGCTGAAAACACCTGGGTGTTGGCTAGAAGAGTTGCCAGCGGTGTTGTGGAGTCTAAGGACTACCCCTAACCGGTCAACCGGCTACACGCCATTCTTCTTGGTATACGGGGCTGAGGCCGTGTTGCCAATAGACTTAGAGCATGACTCCCCCCGAGTAGCCCTCTACACTGAGGTGGAGGCGAGAGAAGCTCGAGAAGACGACGTTGACCTGCTTGAAGAAGCAAGAGAGCTGACTCTGTCACGTTCGGCTATCTACCAGCAAAACCTGCGGCGCTATCATAGCCGAAAGGTGAACCCAAGGGTTTTCCGAGAAGGAGACATGGTCCTTAGGCTTGTGCAGCGCACAGCCGGGATGCACAAGCTGTCTCCTCCATGGGAAGGGCCTTTCATTGTCAGCAAAGCGCTGCACAATGACGCGTACTATCTTGTAGATGTGCGCCCATCGCAGGCGAACAGGGCAGATAAAGCTGGAGAGGAAACCAAGCGTCCCTGGAATGTAGCTCTACTTCGTCGTTTTCATTCGTAAGCAAAGATGCGTATGTACCCTTTCATCCGAGTTGAAATTCTACTCTGCAATCTAAAATTGTTCTCGGGGACTGCCCTCGTCCAAAATTGCTCTAAGTGTTTTTACTCGGCTCGTTCCTTTGTCTATTCGGTTGCTTCACTTCAGAACTCAAAAGTGCATTGAGTACTGTGTTTAAACCTATATGCCAACTCTTCGACTTTGCTGCTGTCCGAAACCCGGCTTCATGGCAAGCAAGAGAACAAGCAAAAGGTCAATGAGCACACGAAAATCACTAAGGAAGAAAAAGTGCAGGAACCGAGTAGATTATCGGTTACTTTTTGTTCCTCGTTTTCGTCTTCTCGGTTAAGTGGTGGGCTGCGTTATCATGATTGTTTTCTAGCGGCTAAGTATTTGCAGCCTTGTTCTTTGATTCTTGTGACTCGAATACCAAACAAGCGACAAGTCGCAGGTAGAGCAGAGATGAAAAGACAGGGTGAATAAGAAAAGCTACTCGGGGACTCGCATGGGAACACAGCTCGGCATTGAGCCACTGTCGTTCAAATTGATTAATGTCAACGTAAACTGAGTGGGCATAAAAACTGAGTAGCAAGCGAAAACAAATATTGTTTGATACATATGCTCCCGGCATCCCGGGGATCTGATAAATGTTCAAGTTAAAAAAGTTGCAGGTGGCCTCAGGTTGAGGAGGCAGTGTTCTCGGCGCTGGCATGGGCAGTTGTTTCCTCGACGACTGTCTTGGTAGCAGTTTCTTCGGCGGTGGTTTTCTCGGCAGCTTCTTCGTTGTTGGTGGCGTCCGTTTCCGTCTGCACGGCGGCGGACTCCTCCATCTCAACATCATCCTGGGTGGCCGTCTGCTCGGATGTAGCTGTGGCCACCGAGATGGGGCCTGGAGCCGAAGAGGAGCCAGCGGTGTGGCTAGGAGGTGGCACCGTGTCGTCAAGAGCAGCACCCGAGGAGGTGCCAAAGTTGAGTGGCTCGCTGTCGATGTGGGCATGCTCCTCCTCATCGCTACCCGAGACGGCGGCGCTCTTCCCCTTCCCGGCCTTGCTCCTGGGAGATGCGAAGTATTCGTCCATGTCCTCCTCGTCGTCCTCGTCGTCCTCCACATCGGCTTCCTCCTCGTCTTCATAATCAGTGTCCGGCTCGGGGGGGCCGTCGATGTAGACCTCCGTCTCGGCACACTCGGCAACTTCATAAGCGATCTGCTTGCGCAAGGCCACGCTAGCGGCATCATTCTCCCACTTGGAGTTATTACGCTTCCCGCGGATGCGCTGCATGTCAAGGTTCTCATACCAAGACGCCATGCAGAGAAGCATCACATCTGCACCGGCACGGGCTGCAGAGGCTCGCCACTTCTTCAGCTCGGCCTTCGCTTCCTCCAGCTTGTGGGCGAGATCCCGCATCTTTCTTGGCTGGGGGTCATGAGGCCAGAACAACCTGTGGAGCTCAAAGCCCACGTGCACCAAGTCGGTTCCAACACCGACTAGCTGATCGAAGAAGCTTTTGAGCACCAGCAAGACGTCCTCGATCTCGGAACTGGTATCTGCCGCCTCGCCCTTCGAAAGGCGAAGTGCTCGGTTTGTGGCCAGAATAGGCGCAGATGTGGAATCAAGAGCAGGCCAGATATCTGAAATAGCAAATGGCAACTTCAAAAACCAAGAAGAGAGAGACCGAGAAGAAAAGATGCAGGGAAGAAGAAAACTTACCGATCAATTGGCGGTGCAGCTGCTGCAGCTTGGATTTCCAGGACTCCTCGTTGCCAATGTGTTTGTCTTGGATTCCGCGAAGAGTGGTCATCTGAGCGAAGAGATCGGCATTGGTTTTCTTCAGAGTTTCGCACTCAGACTCGAGGGCCTTCTCCTTGGCTCGGAAGGTGGTCTCGGCCTTGGCCTTCTCGGAGATCGCCCTGTCTCTCTCTGCGCCGATGGTAACGGCATCCTGGAGTGCTTGCTGAAGTCGGAGCTGCAGGGATTCCATCTCGGTGGTGTGGTCCTTCACCAGGGCTACGGCCTGGTCAGACAGCTGTTTCTCCACCTCCGCTGGCTTGATGCAATCCTGGTGCGCCTCAGCAAATGATTTATGATCTTCTGCGGAAAGATAGATAAGGTCAGCAGATATGCAGAGAAGAAACAAATTCGAGACAGCACCGAGTAAACAGCAAACTCACCTTCAAGTTTCTTTATGGTGGCCTCGGCGTTCGCCACGAAAGCGCGGCACTTCTCGTGCTCGTCGACTAGGGCCTTCAGGTTAGCTGCAGAGAAGGGAAGGTTAGTGCCAAAGAAAGCAGGAGCGGGCGTAAAAATAAAACGCAGAAACCGCATAGCTAAAAGGCCTACCCTGCACTTCAGCCAGCTGCTGGCTGCTCTCATTGGCGTTTTTGCTTGCGGCCTCGGCATCTGCCTTCTCTTTCTCCAGTGCGGCGATGCGTCTCCTGGCGATGGAGTGATTCCAGAGTAGGATGCGGTACAAGTTGGTCCGCTTGAGAACGCTATCCTGAAAACCGAGAAGAAAATGAGTTAGGCAAAGCAGAGAAGATTCGGCC
This sequence comes from Alopecurus myosuroides, assembly GCA_028641055.1. Lineage (NCBI taxonomy): Eukaryota > Viridiplantae > Streptophyta > Magnoliopsida > Poales > Poaceae > Alopecurus > Alopecurus myosuroides. The sequence goes on along the minus strand of CM054063.1, from coordinate 199,672,044 downwards.
CGAGTAGGAGGCTACTCGGAGAGTATCCACCTACTCGACCCAAATCTCGGGGACTGGGAGTGATGGTGAGAAAGAAGAAAGGCGAGTAGAAGAGAAGAAAGTTATACTCGGAAAAGGCAAAAAGACTTACTGCGTAGCTCTGTTCGATATCTTCGGCGTTCTTGCGGTGCAAGAACATCTTGGCTGCGAGGGTGGCGGTGTCGGTGGAGACGGACATGGGCTGGTGTCCCAGGTCGATCTTGTTCCACTCCACGCGGTAGTGGTCGACGGGGCCAAGGGTCAAGCCGTGCCACTTCTCCTCTCCGAGAACCCCGCTGTCCCACTTGGCGCTGATATAGCCGACAGTATCCAGTACCTGCTCAAGACCCTTGGAGGTTATTGGCTTGTCTTGGGGTCCCCGAGAAGCAATATTGACGGGTTTATTCTGGGCTGGATCGAAGGGAGGAGTATTCCTGGCTACTGCCTTCCTCCCCTTCTGAATAGCTACAGCTCTATCTTGGGGAGGGAAGCCGATGCGGTGTTGGTGGCTAACCTCAATCATATATTCCGGGTAGCAGGGCTGGCCAGCAGCGCGAGCGCCCGCAGAGAGTGCAGCAGGAATCGGGCCGGAGTCGCGGATCACGAGTGCTCCGCCTGCGGATGCGCCTTGCTCCCTGGCCCTTTTCTTCGTCTGCTCCTTCTCGATCTTCTGCTTCTCGGGATCCTCGGGTTTCTTCCCCTCTGTCTTGGCTTTTGCCTTCTCGGCCTTGGCTTTTGCCTTCTCGGCGACTGCTTCCTCGGCAGCTCGCCTCTCGGCTTTCTTCTGTTCAGCCCTGGCCTTCTTCTGCCCGGCCTTGGCTCTCTCAGCAGTTTCTTTCTCGGCTTTGGCCTTCTCGGTAGCTTCCTCCTTGGCCTTGGCCTCCTCGGCAGCCACCTTATCGGCAGCCTTCTTCTCGGAAGGGCCCTTCTCGGAGCAGTAATCCCTCAGAGCATCAAGGGCCCGTTGCCTGGTTACTCGCCCAGGAGGGCTGGAGGTGTCCTTGCTCTGAGGAGACGAGGAGGAGGTTGGTGGTGTAGGGCCTTGTGCAGTCGGTGGCGTAGGGCCCTGCGCGGTTGGAGGCGCCGCTGCAGCTCCTGGCAGAACACCACTCGGTACGCCGCCTGGCAGTGGGTAAACATCTTCTACGGTGGCGTCCGCAGCGGCGTTGTCTCCTACTTGCTGCTCGGCAGCAAGATTGTCTCGTGCACCAGCCTCTGTGCTGGTTTGCTCTTGTTCTACTTCAGGCCGCTCGGGGGCGGCAGTGTCTTGCAAATCCTGGTCTCGGACCTCCTCGGCATTGCTAGCCGGAGGAGAAGGTGGTCTTTCGAGGTGGACGGCAGCGTCCTGAGCTGCCGCTTCTGATCCTGCTCCCTGAGCGGAAGTGATCGGTGCTTTGGCGGCAGCAGCGTGGGCAGTGTTGTCCTCCTCGTCGTCATCGACGTTGATCAGAGGAATCGGAGTTTCCTTGGCTTGGCCGGATGCACAAGCGGCGTTCACGTCCAAGGGAGCTCTGCGGAAAGAGGAGAAGGGAATCAGGAATTGGCAGAAAATGGGGAAAATGGCACTGCGCGAGAAGAAAGACGACCGGGAAGGAGGCTTACGCGGTAGTGGAAGAGAGCTGTTTCCTCTTTCTCTTCGTGGTGAGCTTGGTGGGTTTCTTCTTCTCGGGGGTCTCTCCCTCCTCGGCGGGCTTCTTCTTCTTCTTGGCAGGAGGCGCTTGTGCTTCGCCGCCTGTCCGTTTGCGAGTTTCGGGAGGGGCAACCGACAGAGGCTTGACGACAAGGGGCGCATCACCATCGTTCTCGTCCTCATCCTGGTCGTCCTTCTCCGCAGCGGCCTCATCTGAGAAATTCAAAGGAAAGAAGAAGTGAATCAGAAATAGCAATACAAGGAGTTGATGCTTCCCGGAAACAAGCAAGATGAGGATGCTATTACCGTCGGAGCCATCGTCCGCCCAAGTGTTAAGGACGTCGCGCTTCTCGGGAACGGGGCTGCTCTGCTCCGCGTCATCAGAGGGGGGTACATCATCCTCCTCGCGATCCTTGGACCAGTTGTCCTCGAAGACCTCGCTGCTTTCAGTGAGCTGGCGAGTAAGAGTCTGAAAGGCAGAGAAGGATCACAAGTTAGCCGAGTACCAGAATAGAACTCTACTCGGGTAGGCGTGCACCCACAAAGCACACTAAGCCTAGGCCTTTTTCTAAAATTTCCTACTCGACGAGGCGTGCAGGCACAAAGCACACTAAGCCTAAGGCGATTTAGCTAAGTGTCCTACTCGGTGCACAAGGCGATTGCTAGTCGAGGCAAAAGGAGAAGCTATCTACTCGGAAGGCAGAGACGAAAACAGAGTAAGGGAGACGTACCCGCAAGATTGGAGTCCTACGGCTGAACGGGAGGAACCCGTACCGCCACTTCTCGTTGAGGCTGGTCTTCAGGATGTTCCTGGCAAGCCTGGGAACGTCAGCATCGTCGATCTCGACGGTGGTGGTCCTGGTGCAATCGCGAGGCCCTCCCATGTAACACATGAGGTGGCATCGCTCCTGCAGAGGAAGCACCCGGCGTTTGATCCAGCACGCTACTGGGTCGTCATTCCTGAGGCCATGCGTCTTCAGCCAGGCGAGTTGCGTCTCTATCTCGGTGGCGTTCTCGTCGTTGACGGGCTTCTCCTTCCAATTCGACCCGAGTGGAGCACGCTTGCTCCAAGGGGGCAGGTTGATCCGATCGTCGACGGGGCCTCCATCAGCGGCGGCAACGTTCCTCACGTAGAAGAACGTTTGCTGCCACATTCGGCAGGAATCCAGCCCCTGGATGCGGGGGTGGTTCGTCCCGTTGCGCTGCACCATCATGGCGCAGCCGACGTCGGTGGCGCGGGCAACGCCCGCGCTGTCCTTCTTCCCGACGGATTGTTGGCGGAGATGGAAGTAGTGGAGCCACGTCTCCACGGTGGGCCTGATGCCGAGGAAGGCCTCGCACACCACGACGTGGTATGCGAGGAAAACGACTGCATTGGGCGGCAGATGGTGCATCTGCAGTCCGAAGTGATTCAGGAACTTACGCATGAAGTCCGATGCTGGCAGCCCGAATCCGCGCTCGAAGTGGGACATGAACACCACGCGCTCTCCGTCCCTGGGCTTGGGCACGACCTCGTCGTCGGGTGCCCGGCACTCCACGCCGGGGGGAACCCTTCTCTCGTTCACAAGCCAGGCGAGGTTGGCTTGGGTGATGGAAGAACCGGCCCAGCAGGACTTGGCCATGGTTGCGAGTGGAAGAATCGGAAATCAGACGGGGTTGGTGGTGGAGCGAGTCCGCGGCGGCGCAGAGGCTAGTGCGGCGGCGGAGCGCTCGGTGGCGGAGAAGAACGGGAGGAAGAAGAGGAAATGAGCAGGGAAGGGGAAAAGGAAGTTACCGCGGGGGTATTTATACCTCCTCGGCGAGATTACCGTTACCGCTACGGGAGTGGGATCGATTGTGGCGTGTGGTGGGTCCTGTGGCCGGCTAGAAACGCACACACGCGAGAACCGCGCGCGTAACGGCCGCATTGGATCCCACTACAAGATCGTGGTCAGTAAATGCGCGTAATGGGACATGACGGCCGGTGGGCCCACGGCGTGAAAACTGGACACGTGGCGCCGTGTCCTGGGCAACCAAACGACAAGGTCGTGGATGCTTGACACGTAGGCAGTGCCTGCGTGAAGGGCTGGATGTTGCTCTGCGCTGCAGAGGCTCAGTTTGCGAAATTTCGCTAAGTCTTTTTACTCGGATACAGAGTAGAAAGCAAGTGCTACTCGGAAGGAGGAGACTCAAGATACTTTCCGGATAGCTACTCGGAGGCACTACTCGGCATCTTGAGGTTCGATGGCTGAGATGCAAAGGCTGGTTTTAAGCTGGCAGAGCCTAGTGAACAAGTTCGCAAGACTCAACCAGCTTCGGGGACTGCTGTCGGGGGGTTACCCCCGAGTAGGGTAAAGACAGGTGGTAAAGGCCGCTTACAGAAGAGAGGTTTGGCCGAGTAGCCGACTACCGGGTATTCGCTACCCGGTCGACTGCTACCCGGTCTCACCTCAAGATGATCAGAAGGAGATATCAATCAATTTCTACCATGTCGAGTAGAAGGTTTGGCCCGAGTACAATTGGCGGGAACCTTTGGCGGGAAACTACTCGGGCAGGAAGTCAAAGGAGCCGTTCTGACACAGGATCCCGCGTATCCTGGGTCCGTACTTGGCAGCATTCGAACTACTGTTCACGTGGGGACGGTCTGTCTGACAGTGACAGCATGGAAGCAGTCGGTGGCAGGATAAGGGGGACCTACTCTGTGACTAGGTACAGTGGTACCTAGTCTGTCCCCTAGTTTTGCCCAACGACTTTACAGAAGCAGCCAAGACCAACGACCAAAGCTGTCAGCGGGTACTCGGAGAAAGGACAGTGTGGACACTATGTCGACACTTGTCTAGGATTTGGACGTATCCGGCTGGGCACCATGTATATAAGGTGCCCCGCCGCCTCCTGCGAGAGGCAGAGGGAGAGGAATGCTCATATGCTCCCATAGCGGCTCGCTAGAAACCCTAGAAACCCTAAGTCCTTGACCTAGCTCTACTCGGAGAGGGGCAAGGGGCTACTCGGTAGCGTTACCATTTGTACTGTGGCTACTCGGTGAGACACCGTAATACATAGGGAAAGGCAGGAGTAGGGGTTTTACCTCCTCACGAGGGCCCTGAACCTGGGTACATCGTGTTGTTTGTGTTGTGTGGATCTTACCTCACGCGGCTACTCGTCGCGTGATCCCTCCCCGGACACCTCCAGCGTCCATCGTCCCCACATCTTTAGCCATCCCATGGCATCTGCCGTGACACCACCACGACAATTCAGCATATGGAAGGCAATCCTCCCATTTCATGCCAAAGGAGAGACCACATGCTCTGAGCATATCCTCGAGAATCTGATTGACTCTTTCGACTTGCCCTTGAGACTGAGGGTGATAAGCTGTGCTGAACAGAAGTTTGGTGCCCAATGCCTCTTGAAAGCTTTTCCATAAATGAGAAGTGAAGATACTTCCACGGTCTGAGCTTATTTCCAATGGAACACCATGAAGGGGAACCACCTTTGCTGTGTAGAGCTCTGCTAACTGGCTAGCTGAGATAGTGTCCTTTACAGCAAAGAAGTGAGCTACCTTAGTGAGACGATCCATAACAACGAAGATTGCATCGTTGCCCTTCTTGGACTTTGGAAACCCAGTAACGAAGTCCATTTCAATCATGTCCCACTTCCACTCAGGAATTTTCAGAGGTTGGAGTAGACCTGCTGTTTTCTGATGGACTGCCTTAACACGTTGACAAACGTCGCATTCAGAAACGTATTGAGCAATTTCACGTTTCATGCCAGGCCACCAATACAGAGTCTTGAGATCCTGGTACATCTTTGTACTTCCAGGGTGAATGGATAGAGGAGTTTCATGAGCCTCCTTGAAAATGATATCCTTGAGACTTTGAATCTGAGGAACTGCAATGCGTCCTTCGAAGAACACAGTTCCCTTGTCATCAATTGAGAAGGACTTGAATTTATCGTTGCCTTCCTTGATGTGCTCTACAATCTTCTTGATTTCAGTATCACGAAGTTGTTCAGAACGAATCTTGTCCTCGAGAGTTGGACTGGCTGTCAAGCTAGCAAGGTATCCTTCAGGGACAAGACCAAGGTTCAGCTTCTGTAATTCTTCATGAAGTGGAGGTTGGCTTTCCATGATCATGAGATTATTGCAATAGGATTTGCGACTGAGAGCATCGGCCATAACATTAGCCTTGCCTGGAGTGTAAGAAATAGTGAGATCAAAGTCTTTAATCTTCTCAATCCATCTCCTTTGCCTGAGGTTCAGATCTGGCTGAGTGAAAATGTATTTCAGACTCTTATGATCGGAAAAGATTTCAGTTTTGTTACCCAACAAGTATTGTCTCCATTTCTTGAGGGCAAACACAACTGCTGCCAGTTCTAGGTCATGTGTGGGATAGTTTTGCTCATGTGGGTTCAACTGACGTGAAGCATAAGCCACAACTTGACGTTCATGCATAAGAACTGCTCCTAGGCCTTGGAGAGATGCATCGCAGAATATCTGGAAAGGTTTGGTAGTATCTGGGCCAACCAGAACTGGGGTGGAAGTGAGTTTAGTCTTCAAGAGATTGAAACTTTCATCACATTGTGGAGTCCAAACGAACTTCTTGTCCTTCTTTGTGAGGTCAGTGAGAGGTTTGGCAATCTTGGAAAAGTTTTGGACGAAACGACGGCAATAGCTAGCCAAGCCAAGAAAACTTCTGACTTGCTTCACCGTCTTAGGGGGTTTCCAGTCAACAATTGCCTTAACCTTTTCAGGATCAATGGCTATGCCTTTGGCAGAGATGATATGACCAAGATATGCAACTTCTGGAATCCAGAACTCACATTTGGAGAACTTGGCATATAGACGATGCTCGCGAAGTTTCATGAGAGTGAGACGAAGGTGTTCTCCATGCTCTTCCTCGGATTTTGAGTAGACCAGAATGTCATCGAGATATACCACAACGAACTTGTCGAGGTATTCATGGAAGACAGAATTCATGAGTCTTGAGAACGTTGTCGGTGCATTGGTGAGACCAAAGGACATGACGGTGTATTCATATAGACCGTAACGAGTGGTGAAAGTTGTCTTAGGAATATCTTCCTTTCTGATCTTTATCTGATGGTACCCCATCCTCAAGTCCAACTTTGAGAATATTGAGGCTCCAGCAAGTTGATCAAAAAGATCATCGATACGAGGAATTGGATACTTGTTCTTGATGGTTTTCTCGTTGAGAGGAAGATAGTCAACCACGAGTCTTTTTGTTTGATCCTTCTTGGCAACAAACAGAGTTGGGCAACCCCAAGCGGAGGAACTAGGCTGAATGTAACCTTTCTCCATGTACATATCGATTTGCTCCTTCAACAATTTTAGTTCAGGAGGAGCTATCTTGTATGGATGCTTAGAGATTGGAGCAGTACCTGGCTCAAGCTCGATCACGAACTCAACTGCTCTGTCCGGAGGCATCCCTGGCAATTCTTCTGGAAAGACGTCAGGGAATTCACAAACCACCGGAACATTTTCAATTGCAGGAAGGGGTTTGGCATCGAGGTTGAACAACTGAACAGAACTTGATCCATATGGAGAATAGACTATCTGGCCTGAAGTGTGAGAGAGAGTTATTGACTTTTGGGCACAGTCAATTTTTGCTTTGTGGGTCTTCAACCCGTCCATACCCAGAATGACATCAATGTCAGAATTTCCCAGCAACATTAGTGAAGCAAGGAATATGCGACCTCCAATTAGGATCTCATTGTCCATGCTTATCTTGGAAGTCAACATTTGCGGTCCCGGAGAGTGAACGGTCATTTGATTGCTTAGCGGAACCAGAACTAGGTTGTATGCTTTTGCAAAAATCTTTGACACAAAAGAATGCGATGCTCCAGTATCAAACAACACTTTAGCTGGAATAGAGTTTACGGGTAATATACCGAGAACGACGTCAGCAGCTTCCTCAGCTTTGTCGGCCTTGATATGATTCACCCTCGCGGTCCTCCCGACAGGCCTGTTGTTGGAGTTGAAGGCTTTAGCCGGGGGAGCACGAACCATTGCCTGGTTGGTGTTGGGGCGAGGAGGTGGAGGTAGCTGTCTCTGAGTGCACTTATCAGCGTAGTGTCCGGTCTCCTTGCACTTGTAGCAAGTGACGACACGAGGAGGACCTGGCCTTGGCTGTCCCATTGGAATCCTCTGACCCTGCATCTGAGATGGGTTGGGTGGGCGGGGACCAAAGCCTGGAGAAGCTTGGGCATTTGGAGCCCGAGTGACAGCACCATTTGGCACCCAGATGCGGCGCTTCTGCGGAGGGGTGGTCATGTTGGAGGAGGAACCACCCTCACGCGAGTGCTTACGGGACTCCTCGAACGCCTTGCGCCCATTCTCCTCATTGAGCACGGTGTTCACGAGCTCCACGAAGTCCTTGCACTTGATGTTGGTGAGAGCGTACTTCAGTTCCGGGTTAAAACCTCGGCGGAACTTGCCATCTTCTTGGCTTCAGTGGACACCTCGTCACCAGCGTATCGAGCTAGACGATTGAACTCGTTCTGGTAGCCGAGGACGTCCAGCTTGCCCTGTTTGAGAGAGCAGAATTCCTCACGCATCCTTTCCATGAGACCATCTGGGATGTGGTGCTTCAGGAAGGCATCCTTGAAACATCCCCAGGTGATAGGATAGCCAGCTCTCATGGTCTGGTAGTTCTCCCACCAGGTAGCTGCCTGACCCTTCAGTAGGTAGGTGGCATACTTGACCTTATCTTCCTCAGCAACATGAGCAATCTCCAGAGCCCTGTTCATCTCCCTGATCCAGTCATCAGCATCCAGAGGCTCAAGTGTTGCCACGAAAGCTCTCGGCCCCATGCTCAGAAACTCCTTGATGCTGACTCGCGGAGCATTCTGGTTGTTGTGCTGGTTAGCCTGGATCTGGGCCATCTGAGCCACGACCTGAGTCATCTGAGTCAACAGGTCCGTGAGCGGAGGTGGCTCAGGCGGGTTGCTCCTTGTTGGCGGCATCCTGAATAGACATTCATTTTAGCACAACAATAGAAAAGGATAGACTTGGTAACCGAAAGATAGATTATTCCGACGCATGAATAGATAACCAACAGGTACATCATCACATGTTCAAATACATCAGAATATCCAACAGACCAATACATGGTTCGAATGCCAAAGGATAACTAAACATAGCTAAGAACGGATACATCGGTACTCCCATGCTCATCACGCAGGACGGCGGTGAGTAGTACGACGAGAGATACGGTGCGGAGGAATCCCCCGGAAGTAGGTATGAGGACGATCCACGTAGAGCGGGACTGCTCTGAGAGCAACTCTCGGTGTGGTGAAGTAGAAAGCGTCGTCTCCCTGTGCTCCAAAGCGGGGAATCCCAGTGTAACCAGGACCAAGGTCGAGAAGTGGACCTCTGATCGGCTCGTAACCTCCAGCATCTGGCAGCGGGAACCCAGCTGGCTGAGTGAAACGGGCAAAACGCTCGTCTCCAACAAAGTCTGTGGTGTACGTAGCCAGACGAGTCAACGCCATATAGAGCTGCTCCCTGACTGAGGCTAACTCCTGAGAAAGTGTGGAAGCAACTGCGTCACTGTGCCTCACGAACTGAGCAGTGGTGTGCAGCCTGGAGCTATCAGACTCGTAGGTATCCAGGTTGCTGTGGAGGGTGAAGTGAACTCCCGCTGACGTGATGTAACCACGGGGGATGTGACGATAGATGGAATCATCAAACCCCCAGTAGTCAGCACGGAGGACGGTGAGACTCACGTAAGCTGCCTGCTGCACGGCCATATCCACGGTGGAACCTACTGCCTCGTAGCGGTGGACAACGCTCCTGCCATCATCCGACAGAATGTAGACGATAGCCTGGTAGTAGGTCTGGTCAAACTCTCGCTGCTGCTCGTAGACCTGGTACTCTGGTGCCCAATGGAACCCCAGATAGGTAACCATGTCTCTCAGCATCTCCGGATAACCGGCGGTGCTCTCACAGCGAGTCATCCGAACCACCTGCGGGTAGAACCTGAGATCCATCTGCAGATGATTTGGGAGGTTTTGATTAGACTCCGGTAGAAGAATTGAAGTGGAAAACAACAACAAGGTTTCAACGGACGAAAGGTTCTTTAGAAGAACAGGATATCGAAGCAACATCGGGAAACTCGAGACCAAAAACTCCTGAGGTACTACGGAGAACCCAAAACACGTGAAATCCTAACTTGAAAGTTTAGGTGAGAACAGAAAACAACGTTGCACTTCCTTACCAGAAAAGGGTGGGTGGGTGGGGAAAGAAGAAAAATGGCAGAATTCCTACTCTCACGTTTCATTTTTCCTATATAGCTACAAAATAGTTTCTAGACTCAACTGCGACCAGTAAAAAGGGATCCTACAGGCAGACAGGATCTGATACCATTTGTCGCACCCGGACTTCTATAGGATACTCACCGTACGAACTGAACAGTATTCTGATGGGATTACGGGGCTTTCCGGCACCCGCGTCCTCTTACGAGTAGGCCAACACTTATGTGTGACAACCCATCGCTACTGTTCACCGTCGATGTAAACTATCCTGTAGAAATCAGGACACTACCATTGACGTACTTCATACCATACACACATGGTACGTCAACGGCTTTGAACAAAAGGATAACACAACATGCCTCTACGACACAAAAGATAGAAATAAGTTGCAAATGGCCCTCACTAGGGCAGCGATAGCAAATACAATCATCCAGAGGACACATGTCCCAACATAGCATCATTACATATCAGCGGAAGCATTCAAAGGGGTCTGAGTACAGACAAAATCCAAATAGGCTTAAGAAGCCGGAAAACTGAAATAAAGACGGAGCCCATCCACGATGTCTCGGATCCTGCCCGGGTCCGCTAACTACTCGTCAGCAGCCTCGTCAAACTCCACGTAGTAGCCGTCACCTGGATCCTCGTGATAGTAGTCTGCGGAAACCACAGCCCCAAAGGGGTCAGTACATAGACGTACTGGCAAGCAAGACTCACAGTTCACCAAAGTATAGCCCGTCAACACAAGCACAGATGACTTGGGTTCAACGGAAGAAGGGGATATAAAAGATGCTGCAACTGGCTGCGCTAACCAACTACAGAGATTCTATCACTTCCAACTACCAGAAAGGAGATAAGATCGAGTGTTGTAACCAACTGAAAGATAACATCAAACAAACCCATCCTGGATCTCGCCCCTTATACAAAGAAGCAATCCGAGGATAACTCACACAGTTGGATTAAGATGAAACAAGTTATGGTGACAATAATCCTATTACTAGTCAAATTGATAATCATGGGGTGTTAGATTGTGAATCATTAGGTTTAAGTTGTCCTGAGTACTTGTTAGCCAGTACTTTCACCAAGTTAACCATAACCGCGGAAAACACGGCTTCTCGAGAAGATTATCCCTGCAGGGTTGCACCAATTTGGCCGTACACGTATGAATAACCCGCCAGATGGGATGCCTCCCACCAAGCGGGGCACTCAACACAACTCAACTCTTCTTCGCATCAAGCCCAAAGCACCTTGGGCGCACGGCTAATCGAGCCCAGAAGAAAATGGACCCTCATAGCACTCTAAGAACGTGTCCCCCTATATGCCGACTACAAAAGTTCCACCCTGCGCTGGGCTCGCAAAAACATGCATGCGGCAAATAGAAAGCACGAACTAAATGAGATGATTTGGACGAGATGCGAATCGAATCAAATTGAGGGGGGGCGCCCATACTCTCTTCCCACATGCGGGTAGTGCGCTCATCATGGATCAGTAGACAAGACCCTTTTCCTATTAGGGTCGACACTAGCAGGCCTCAAAACCACACAGGGCCTCCTGCCGGTGCCTTATCATCAAATTATTATTAAGTAATAACATTAGCATGATTGATTGATTGATTAAACATCGAGCCCCCAGAACATAATGAAATATAGTAACTGAAAGTAACGGGTAACAGACTCGAGCAAAACAATCTAAGCATACTAGTAATACACTGGCTCAATCAATGGGGTTGTAGGAGGGGTGGTGAGGCAATATCAGGGTTAAAGGATTCATGTGATAGGTTCGTAACAGAAACAACTACCACTAAGGCTAGAAAGATATAGACAATGGAAAGTATCGGTAACCAGGGTTGAAAGGAACACAATGGTTCATGTGAGTGATAACTTGCCTGCGAACTCAGCAGCCTGGTACTGAGCTAGATCCTCAGAAGGGGTGCTGTAAAGGTCGTCTGTCTCAACGTCGTCGTCTATTCGAGAAGAAGCAAACAAACAAAACAGGAATGTAAACAATCATTATCATGGCATTGTGCACAATCAAGATGATGCATGACAAATTAATGGTTGCATAAACATAAACTAGCTAACATGATAACACAATTTAAATGGACCCCTATGCTATTTTGAGTGGCATATGGGAAAGGTCCATAATTAAGTGGAACAAACGATTTACAATTAGTTATTATGTGAAAGTTGTTAGCATGATGCATGCATGATGGTAACAACAAAATAACAACAAATAACAATAATAGATGCAAGGAAAAGGAATAAAACAAGTTTAGAAATTATTTATTAAGTTTGGAAAGTTTGGTTACTTAAACATGTCACACAAACAACTGTTGTTTTCATCAAGTTAAAGTGTGCAAAACAATTAACAAAATTTATATTTGAAAAGAACATCAAATTTTAGTTGGAGTACATGTTTCAAATATTGAAATTTGAATTAGGATGAATTTATTATGAATTAAACAATATTAAACAAGTTTTAATTGAATTTAAAACAAGTTTGAATATTATTTGAATTTTATTTGTTCAAAACATAATTCCAAACTCACATTTGAAAAGTTCACACTTTGATGGTTTGAAAACATATTTTGCATGTTCAAAAATATTTTATTTTGAGCAAGTTATGATTTTATCAAATTTAAATGAATTAAATAAGGATTTAATTATTTAGGCCATTTAAATTATTCCAACAATGAAACAAATTTTATATTTGAATAGGACATTCAAAAAGGTATGAAAAACATATTTTATTTGCCTTATTTGGAATTAGTATGAATTATTTATGAATTATTGCAAATTACATTTGAATTATTTGATTCAAATTTAAATTGCATTTTGAAATTTCAAAACAGAGAACAAATGTTTCCAAAAGATAGAGAATTTAATTTAGACCAGTGTGGATATTTTATTTCCATTTTTTAGAGTTATAAAATAAAAGATATTAAGGTTTCAAAACCAGGGGCCAAACTGTGATTTATTTGGACCTAGATTTGATTACAGAAACTTTGAAATTCGTTTTGTACACGCGGGAGACGCACCCAGTCGCTGCCAGGGGCCCCGTGGGCTCACTGTGCCCGCGTGGCACACGAGTGACTGACAGCTGGGCCAGGGCTGTCAGCGCTCCAACGAAAAAAAGTGGGATTTTAATCCCAGGTGCCAGGGATCGAACCCAGCACCTCGCCCTCGCGCACGATACACTGAACCGCTGCGCTGCTGCGCGTTCGCTTGACAGGTATAGGGATTCAGACAGGATATTGTTCAGCCCCCAGTTACTGACGAAACTGACGAGCAAAAGCTTCCACGACTGAACAGAACGACGTTCGTTGCTCGCCGGCGTTGAGACCACCGTGGCCGTGCGCGATCTAGTGGTGCTGCTGTGGTGAGGATGGACGTGTGCGCGCGATGCAGAAGGGCAACAGAGAGGGAGGAGACGGTGGAAGCTCACCGCGGTGCTGCAGAAGGTGGTCGACGGCGAGATGGGGCCGCGGCGGTGACGATGACGACGTCGCAGATCCAGCGACTCTCCGTGCCCTCGCAGGTGTCCAACGTGTAGGGGAAGGAGTGGCGACTCGGTTTCAGTAGGTGGACAGGGAGTGGGGAGGCTAGGTGGGCGGCGCCATGGCGAAATTCAGAGGCTCGCCGTCGGCGAGGAATTCAGAGAGGGGAGCTGGCGATTGCGAGGAGAGAAATTGGCGGCGCGGCGCGGGGAGCGAGGATGGCTAGGGCTAGGGCATCTGCCAGGGGGCTTAGGGGGGATAAATAGGGCGCGGCGGCATCTCCTGGCCGTCCGGCGCCGCCGAACGCCGACGTGGCGCGCGCGGATGGCCGCCGTACGCCAAACAGAACGCCAGCGCGAATTTTGAAGCGGTAAGTGAGGGCTTAGGCGGGCTGGGCCACGCGCGCGTTAGCTTAGGTGGGTTTGGGCTAGCTATCTGCCGTGCGCGCTGCGTTTCTCGTTTTTTATTTTTCTGTTTTTTTTTTTTTTTTTTTTTGCTGAAAACAGATTTGGAAGAATTTGATAGGGTTTTGGACTTTAAAAATTTTGAGAAAATTCATGGGAACATGTTAGCTCAAAAGCTAACAGTTGGCAAATAGGTTTTTTGAAAATTCAACTTTTACATTGCTGTTTTTAAAATAAGCCAATTTATATGATTTTGAATATTTAAATTGATTAATGAAATCAACCTTTTAATAAGGTGACCCAAAGGGATTAATTGGAAACAAGGAATTAGAGAAAGTTTTGGTTATTATTTTTATAGTTTCAAATTGGCTCTGTTTGAAAATATTTGATTTGAATTGGAATATTTTGTTAATTAATAGAAACAACAATTTAATAGGGTGAACCCTATTATTAGTTGGATTAGAATTTTTGGAATGGTTTGATATTTTATAATTTCCAAATGAGGTGTTGTTGAATTTGAGTTTGAGTTTGAAAACAATTTGGGAATTATTTATTTGAAATAAAAGCACCATTTTATCAAGGGATCCATATTGAAAATTATGACAACAAATAGATGGTTTTTATTTGTGATTTTATTCCAAAAGTTGTAACAGAGCAAGTATGAAAATAACCATTTGAAATTGTTTGAGTTTGATTATGAAAACAAGATAAATAGATGCAAAACAAATAGTAACAAATGCAAACAAATAATTAGAAATGATGACATGATGCAATACTTGAATTAAAGCAAGAAACAAAACATTCTAAGGGATATTTCATACTTGGGATGTTACAAAACTCCATGAAGTTCTAGTCATGTGATGACCTAGCGGGCATAGTTTTCAGAATTAAAAGCAACCTCTTGAAGAAAGATTTACAAAACCTTGCATTAGCTTATGACTCTTTCGAGTCTAAAGTTGTAGTTAGTGCATCCATCTACCCACTATATATCATGAACTTGCTGAGTAACGCTCGTTCCTCATTCGTTCCCGTTTGACCCCCTGCTTAGAGTTGAAGCCTTATGGAAGTCTTCATCGTGAAGCCATCGCTACCTCATGAAGATAGGTGGAGTGATCTATTACTTAGTCGGTAAAGCATCGTCATCAACAACGCTGATGGAGGAGAAGGTATCAAGGTGTAGGTGGAGTCCATTCTTGGAATTAGCTGTTACAAGCCATAGATTAGGGATGACATCAGCCGTAGTGGGTTTAGTTCTGAGCTAGAGTTATTCTCCAGCTTGGAGCTTTGCATTGCTTCTTTTGTTTCATTTGCAGATCTTCTTGATTCATCAAAGAGATTCTCAAGATTTTGTAATAAAGTTTGTATCCTATAGTTTTGCCTGGACCTGCTATGTTTATGTTGTACTACTCTGAGGGATGTAATATTCACATATAAGTCCTTCTGTGAGTACTATGTCATCGACTTGCGCACTACACATGAAGTGGTGTGCTGGGTCACCACAGTAGAGCACAAGTTTTTAGCATAGTTATGCAATTTATTAATTTGCTCCCATAAGTGTATCCCTTTTTGTGCCAAGCGGTGTTCCTTATAATATTTTTGTTGTTCATCTGTGAGCCCACCTTGCCAATAAGATATAGTTCAAAGGCATCAAACATTGATACCAATCATAATAAAGCAAGTAACAAGCAAAACAATAACAAAGTAAAAAAGATTGGAGGTGAGAGAGTACTCCCCTTGCAGAAATTCTCTTCCTCCCTGGCAACGACGCCAGAAATTAGCTTGATGCGCGTGTAACACGCGTTCGTTGGGACACCCCAAGAGGAAGGTATGAAGAGCACAGTAGCAAGTTTCTCTCAGAAAGAAACCAAGGTTGAATCGACCAGTAGGAGGAAGGAGTAACTTCAGAAGGTTGATGCAGCTGAGATGGCAAGGCGCACTACCGGTTCAGCACCAACGTTGAACCTAGAGAACACAATCAAATAAATTTGCCCCAACGAAGCAGCGAGGTTGTCAATCTCATCGGTTTTGCTGAACACAAAGAGGTTAAACGTATGGTGTGGAAAACAGTATGAGAACAATATGAAAACAGTAGCAGCAATGTAAAAACGGTGGAAATAGTGTGTGTATTATCGGTATGAGAAAATGGACCGGGGTCCACAGTTCACTAGTGGTGTCTCTCCATAGAAGATAAATAACACGTGTGGTGAACAAATTACAGCTGGGCTTGACAGAAATGAAGGCTGCACCGTAGTGCATATGCAAGACATAAAGATTACTATGTGGTTCATGCGGGCATTACAACAAGATACATAGACCGCCATCCAACTGCATCTATGACCAATAATCCACCCTCCTAATATCATCCGAACAAACGCTGGGTATTAAGTTGCTAGCAACAGATAATCGCAGTAAGCAAAGTGTGTAATGTAAACAAAGTAAACACCGTTGTTTTCTCCCTAATGGCAACAACACATCCTCCAACCGTCACGTCTCTGTCGCTCGAGCACAGATGCAAAGGAGGCATGAACCCACTATCGAGCATAAATACTCCCTCTCGGAGTTACTAGCAAATACTTGGCCAAAGCATCTACTAATAATGGAGAACATGCAAGATCATAAATAACATATGCATGAAGATAACATGATAGATTGATAATCAGAAGACATACCATTCAACATTCATCGGATCCCAACAAACACAACATGTAGCATTACATAAAGATGATCTCGATCATGTAGGGGAGCTCACGAGATCTAAACATGAGGCATAAATTGGAGAATACAACCATCTAGCTACTGCTATGGACCCGTAGTCCAGGGATGAACTAGTCATGCATCACTTCGGAGGAGGGCATGGCGGTGTAGAACCCTCCGGTGATGAATTTCCCTCCCGGCAGGGTGCCGAGGAGAGATCCACAACCCTCCCGATATCGGGATGATGATGACGGCGGCCTCAGGTGTTTCTCGGGAAAAAGTGGTATATGTTTAGGTGTAACACCTGTGGTGTTACCTGCTTGTTTGTTTGCATCATATGCATCATTTTGCATTGCACCATGTTGCATCACAACTGCAAATTTCAAAACAATTTAAACTTTCACCCTTGCTCAAAAATTTCCAATTTCAAAATTGCAAACTAAACCACTCTTTGTTTTCCAATAGTTTGAAAATTGTTTAATCCAATTGCTTGTTCATAACTTCCCCCCCCCCCCTCTTGTTAAAACACTAATGGCTACTTCCAAAATTCAAATCAAAATCAATCATCAACTCGTTGGGTTTAATTCAAATAACTATTCTTCAATCAAATTAATCTTAGGGGTAACCCTATTTTAAAAGCATGTTTTCATAATGGGTTATTAATATTGAAAATCCTCTAAATTGGTTTCCAATACAAACTATATTTTAAATATCAAAATTTTGAAATCAAATCTTGGAATATGGTTTCTAAATTCCTAACTAGCCTAACCTAATTTTTCTGAAATTTTTATTAAATAAAACCTTAACAGTTTTATTCCAAAACTGTTTGAGCAAAAAAATAAAACAGGAGAAAATATTAAAACCAAAGCGCAGCTAGCAGCACCTAACCTATCTACCCCCTAAGCCCAGCCCAACTACCCTATTCCTGGCCCAGTACCCCCTCGCTGTCTTTTTCTTCCACCTCTCGCTGAGGTCATCCCTGTACGACAGGCACACCACCGTTGATCGATCCCCACCCCCTCTGGATGCCATGCCGTACTGGCACCCTTCCTCCTTAAGTAGCTAATCATCCTCCCTACCAGCTGCAACCCTAGAGTCCCTCCATCCCATCGCCGCCACCTTCCCTCCCATCTCTGCTGATTCTTGTTCCTCTGAACCATCTGAAACCACCTGAAATCACCTGCAACCACCGAGCCTTGTCACCACCTCTTCCACCTTACCGCCGGCCTCCAAGCCACCTCGAGGCGCACCTTCCGCCGGGAATGGAGACGCGGATGCACCCCGAGGCTCCTCGCCCCCTCGACGTCTGCTGGGAAGCTCCGAGGCGGCCGCGCCATCGCCGGGATTTCCTTCGCCGCTGCAGCCTGTCCGCCTGCTTCATCGACGTCAGGCACCGAGGTGAGTCGCCACCTCTTCCCCTCGCCTCCTTTCTCTCTGCCTTCGTGGCCCGCATGCACCCGAGCCCACACCCTGCACGCAAGCGTGGGTTCGCCCTCGACCTTGGTCCGCGCCTGTGAGCAGCACAGCCACCGCCGGCGTCAGTTCTGTAACTGCGTTCGAATTCAGTTATCTTGGCCAAGTTCAGTATTTCCTCTGTCAGTCCCCCTCCCTATCACAACCACACGATCGCCGCAGTGGTTCCGAGCCGTTCACGCGCAAGCAAGGCTCACGGGATCGAATCCCCGAGCTGGCAAACTTTTGCCCAGCATTTTACTGCGCCCCTCCGCGCGGCGGGCCCCGCCCGTCAGCGGCCCGCACAGCCCCGTCAGCTTCCCACCGCGTCAGTCAGCGCCGCGTGGCCTCGGGCCCGCGCGTCAGTCGCCGTGGTTAGATCTAACCGCGGTGAGAAAAGACCAGATCCAGATCTGGATCTGGCATTCGCAGAGAGGCCCCTGTCCCCTGTTCCTTTCACTTCTAGGCCCTTAACACATCACAGATTAGTCCCTGGAAGTATTTTGTCAATAAAATTAGTTTTATAACTCCAATAACTGAAAGTAAAATATGTGTGCTGGTCCAAATTTAATTCTCTATCTAATGGTATCATTTGTTTCCTGTTTTGAAATTCCAAAATGCAAATCAAATTTGAATTCAAACAAATCAATTGCAATTTGCTAAAATCAATAACTAATTCATACTAACTCCAAATAATGCAAATAAAATATGTTTTCCATACCATTTCAACTCCTCTTTTCAAATATAAAATTTGTTTCCTGGTTTGAACAATTTAAATTGCCTAAACAAATTAAATCTTGTTTAATGCAATTAAAATTGTTTAATATTGTTTAATTCATAAGTAAATAATCCAAAGTCCAATTTCAAAATGTGAAACATGTAATCCAACTAAAATTTGATGTTCTTTTCAAATATAAAATTTGTAAATTGTTTTGCACACTCTAACTTGATGAAAACAATAATTGTTGTGTGACATGTCTAAGTAACCAAAACTTTCCAAAATTAACAAACAATTTCCAAACTTGTTTTATTCTTTTCCTTTGCCTCTATCATTGTTATTTGTTGTTATCTTGTTATCATCCTCATGCATGCATCATGCTAACTCACCTACACCTGGTGCTTAGTGGTAGAACAACTAATTCAACCATAAGGCATGGGTTTGCCATATGCAATCTTTGCATATGGAGTCCATTTAAACTTGTGTATCATATCCACTAGTTTACTTTGGTGCATCTATTAAACTTGTCATGCATCCATATCTTGATCATGCTGGATCTTTTGCCGTAGTAGTAATTGTTGCATCCGGTGTTTGTTCGAGGTTCGTTGCTTCTTCCCGGATAGGACGTTGAGATGATGTGAGCAACGACAAGTTCTGCTACCTTGCGGGATCTCAGGCAAGTATACTCACTTGCATGCCATATGGCTGCCTTTCATCACTTGTTACCGATTCTTTCCGTTGATTCTTTTCTGCTAGCCTTAGTGGTAGTTGTTTCTGTTACGAACCCATCACATGAAACCCTTAACCTTGATATTGCCTCACCTCCATACCTACAGCCTTTGTTTGTGCCTGTTCTTATCTAGCATGCTTAGGTTGTTCTGCTCGATGTCTGTTACCCGTTACTTCCTGTTATTACTCTATTACGTTCCGGGGGGCTCGATGTTAATCAATCAATCATGCTAATGTTACTATTAATAATAAATTTGATGATAAGGCACCGGCGGGAGGCCCAGGGTGGTTTTGAGGCCCGCTAGTGTCGACCCCCTAATTAGGAAAAGGGTCTTGTCTACTGATCCATGATGAGCGCACTACCCGCATTTGGGGAGTATGGGCTCCCCCTCAGTTTGACTCGATTCGCATCTCGTCCAAATCGCCGTACTAGTTCGGGCTTTCCATTTGCTGCATGCATGATCTTGCGAGCCCTTGGATCCCGGGTGGAACTTTCGTAGTCGGCATTTAGGGCGGCGTGGTCTTCCAGTGCTATGAGGGTCCCCTTTTCTTCGTGGGGCTCGATTAGCCGCGCACGCACAGCACGCGGTGCTTTGGGCTTGATGCGAAGAAGGGTTGGATTGTGTTGAGTGCCCCGCTTGGTGGAGTGGCCGCTCCATCTGGCGGGATATTCATGAGTGTCGGTTACTTTGGTGCACCCCTGCAGGGTAAATCTTCTCGAGAAGCCGTGTTTTCCGCGGTTATGGACTACTTGGTGAAAGTACTGGCTAACAAGTACTCAGGACAACTTCAACTAATGATTAATCATGTTTCACCCCATGAATAATAACGTGACTAGTAATAGGTTATTCACACAATAACTTGATTCACCTTATCACAACTGTGTGAGTTATCCTCGGATTGCTTCTTCGGATAAGGGGCGAGATCCAGGATGGGTTTGTTTGACGTTATCTTTCAGTTGGTCACTATCACTCGATCTTATCTCCTTTCTGATAGTTGGAAGTAATAGAATCTCTGTAGTTGGTTAGTGCAGCATGTTGTCGTTTATTTGCAATAACCCTTCTTCTCCGTTGATCCTAAAGTATTTGTATCTTGTGATGATTGGCTACGCCGGTATAACTTGTGAGTATGGGCCTAGTCCCCCTTGCCAGTACCTAACCGTACTGACCCACGAATCTCTTTCGTGGCTGCAAATTCCAACTTGCAGTCATCAGGTTTGAAGTCTGACGACGTTAGCTTGGGAATCCCTCCGGCTTGGCCTGGGCAGGGATTGGACGCCTTCGGTTATCTTCAGGACTCTTAGTCCAATTTGGATCTTGTCCGTAGACGGACGTTTGTTTCTTCCGCTGTTATTTGGATCTTTGTAACGTATCAGTTGTAACCCTGGCTCGTTGGAGTCATCTTGTATCTATCTGCTTCTGTTGTAATTGTGGATTATTCGTGAACTATTGTAATGTTATCCTAAATGGCAACCTGGAATCGGTTATTATGCGGATTTGGCGGGAATGCTGAAATCTGCATAGTGCCCGATCTCGGGGCGTCACATTAGGGTTCACGTATCGGGGGGATTATATAGGAGAAAGGGCGATGGCGGTGGACGCCCGAGGGGCCCACACCACCCCTAGGCGCGGCCAGGGGGCGCGCCGCCCTATGGTGTGGCCCCTCTGTGGACCCTCTCCGGGCCTCTTCGAGACTCCGTGGAACCTTCGGGAATTCTAAGACTTCCGTGCTTCGAATTTTCCAATTCCGAGAATATTTCCAAAACAACTTTTCTAAAACTAAAAACAGCAGAAAGCAGGGAACTAGCTCTATGGCATCTTGTCAATAGGTTAGTCCCGGAAATCGATAAAAATGACATAAAGTGTATAGAAAACATGTAGGAAATAACATGAAAACAACATGGAACATGAGAAATTACGGATATGTTTATGACGTATCAGATGCTAGTCACTCCAAGAGGGAGTATTTATGCTCGATAGTGGGTTCATGCCTCCTTTGCATGTGTGCTCGAGTAACAGAAACATGACGGATGGAGGATGTTTTGTTGCCATTAGGGAGAAAACAACGATGTTTACATTGTTTACATTACACACTTTGCTTTCTGCGATTATCTGTTGCTTGCAACTTAATACCCAATGTTTGCTCGGATGTCATTCTGAGGGTGGATTATTAGTCACAGAGGTTGTTGGATGACGGTCTATGTATCTTGTTGTAATTCCCGCATGAATCATATAGTAATCATCATGTCATGCATATGCACTACGGTGCAACCTTTATATCCTTCAATTGCCCAGCTGTAATTTGTTTACCACACATGCTATCTATCTGTCTTGGGAGAGACACCTCTAGTGAACTGTGGATCCCGATCCTTTTTCCTCATAATGATAATACAACCACTGCAATCTCTATTTTCATACTGCCGCTACTGTTTTACTACTGCCATCGCCGTTCTCTTTCATCTACTACAAAAAAATATAATTTTCCACACGGTATGTTTAACCTCTTTGTGTTCAGCAAAATCGGTGAGATTGTCAACCTCACTGCTTCGTTGGGGCAAAGTGATTTGATTGTGTTGTGTAGGTTCCATGTTGCTTCTGAACCGGTAGTGCGCCCTGCCACCTCAGTTGCCTCAACCTTCGGAAGTGATTTGTTTCTCCTACTAGTCGATTCAACCTTGGTTTCTTTCTGAGGGAAACTTACTGATGTGCTCTTCATACCTTGCTCTTGGGGTCTCCCAACGAACGTGTGTTACATGCGCATCAACAGTTTGGATAAAGATGGATTCATTCTCCAAGGTAAATGGCGGGTGGAGAACGAGGATGCAGAACCGCAACCAAAAGACGGGTAAGAGTGATGTTGGCTTCCCACGTTCTACGAGGTATGGGGTTTCCTCCATCCACCTTTTTCCTTCAGGTTCTCCAGCATTATGGGGTTCAACCCCACAATCTTCCACTAAATTTCATTCTTTACATAGCCGGCTTTCAGGCTTTGTTCGAAGGCTACCTAGGAATAGAGCCTAGGTTAGATTTCTTTCAGTATTGCTTCTACGTGAAGCGTAATACTTTCGATGGTCTCCCACCCATCTGCGGAACCATATCTTTCAACCTACGCCGTGGTAGGGAAGTATGGTTTCCCAAGTTCAAAACCAGTGAATCCGTCAAATTTTGGACGGAATCTTTCTTCTACCACCAGGATGTCTTGTATCCCAAAAAGGATACATGCATTCCCGCCTTTGAGAATTCTTCCACCTCTCCCAGGGAAAACTAGGCTCTAGACGTTGTCCAGGTTCTCCCTCTAGATCTCCTAAAGATCAAAAGGCGGATTTCCAAGTTGGTCGCCTCCACTCCGCCTCTTACAGGAATGGATACGGTCCTTTGTTGGCTCGGACGGCAGATCCGGCCTCTCGCCTTCCATTCTGGTCGCCTTCTCTACGAGTAGACCGACCGCGAGGATGCCATGCGAGTTACTTTGACAACAATGTCAGAGAAAATCTTCCGAAAGAGGGTAAACTATTTGGTGTCCACTCGCGACCTATACAAGGAGAGTTTTCCCATGTTCCACGCAGAGAACCCTCCTCCCAAGGTAAAATGTTATTTTCTGCCTTTTCAAAGGGTTTTATATTTTGCACTTATGGATGTATACCGACGAATTATTCATGCTTTTGCAACTTGATGCTCTTACATATGATCAACTTGTTTCTGCAATGGAGGAAGAGGCACTGAAAGCCCGGTTTGTAGCAGCCGGTGGCAGGAAGCGCAAGAAAATTACCACCTCCGCCGAAGTTATTGACCTTGACGGCGTTCCCGTTGCTACTTCCAGGTAACCTGATGTTCCATGTTTTTCTCTTTTCTTGCACAAACTTTTGCGTCTCTGGTTTCTGATTCTGCCTTTCTTCCTTCTAGTCTCTCTCCCGCTCCTCTGAAGGGGAAAGGACGGAAGAAACAAAAGGCTGTTTCTCGCAGGGGAGCAAAGCATTCCCCTGCCATCACCCCGGATACTCTGATGATTGATGTTGTAGGAGAGCATTCCGCCTCTTTGGAAGAGTCGGACTTCCCCCTCCCGAGCCAATCCAGCCAGCCCGATGCATCCATAGCGGATGTGCGGGAAAGGGCGGCACAACACGAAGAAGGAGGGACGTCTATCGTCAAAATTGACGAGGAGGTTCAGTCCTTTGACCACAAGTTTAAGGTAAAGCAAGAAGTATGCTTTGACAAATAAGGATACATCCACAAGCAATTCAAGGAGAATGCATCTAAGCATACTTAATTCCTTGTTTGTTTTTGTGTCTTGCGAGCTTTTCTTTTGAATACTTTCGCGTTAATGTTATTTTACTTCTTTTCAGTCTTACTTGCTGAAGCAAGGCAAGCCGCTGCAAATGCCGGCAATGCTCATCAACTCTGCAATGAAAATTTAGAGCTTCACAAAATCAATGTGAAGATCCAAAAGGAGTTGGACGAAATCCGGAAAGCTCTGCAACTTTCCGAGTCTCGGCTTAAGGCTCAGAGTGAGAAGGAAAACTCCACCATTAGGGTTCTGGAGGCTGCTCTTCGATCCGCCTTGAAGATGTTGCCGAGATCGACAAACATATCCTTGGTATGCTTTTTAGCTTTACTAGTTTTTCATTCAATTCCAAAGATCATGCTTTTCTTCTGAGTTTTTTCTGATAACTGCCTTTCTGCACTTTATAGCAGAAGGTGACTCTTCATCTCTGATCGGTCGCATCCGAGCTTTCAGGATTTTCGTCGAGAACATGAAGAAAGCTGGAAGGAAACTTGTTAGCAAGTGCCTTCCAGAAAAGAAACATGAATATTACGACTTTGGGAAGCTTTCGGTGGCTTTCGTCGAAGTTATCGCCCAAAGAGAGTCCTGGATGCAGTCTGCCGCCCGCGGTGGAGTGCGCATGGCCCTAGGGATCATGAAGATGCCTTACCCCACCGCCAAGACATGGTGTGTTGCAACCGGTATTCACCAAGGGTACTCTGAAGCCCAACAGACAAAGATCTTCAACTCTATCGAGGGATACGCCTCCAAGATCGCTCGGATGGTGTCCACCACCACATTCTACCCGGAGGAAAACTTTCCTTCGACTCTGGAGAATTCGAGTGACGACGACGATGACGACGAAAATGAGGATTTCGTCGATGTCGTCTAGATCCATGCCCTGCGAATGCCCGAAGGCGGAAGAATGCATTATTGTATTTCATTGTAAAATTTAGCAATGTAATGCAATCTAAAATGCCTTCTTTTGTATGAACAATCAAGCCTTTTGTGCTTTTTAATCTTTGCAAGTTATTACTTCTTCCATTACTTAAGTTCTCTGGTTTGTATGCTTTAACTTTTCTTAGTGATTGAGAAATCCGAAAGTATGAAATCTTCAAGCTGAGTAACCGGGCAAAAGCCAATCAGTTTTACCTCGAAGTCATGAGTCATACACTTTGGTGCTTCAACTTACTAATCCAGTGACTCAGCACACAAACAATCAAATAATACTTATGTAGAAGAAGCTATAAATATGAACTCTAGGCACACATGTGTAACATCCCAGTGTTTGGGAAGTTATCTATACCTAATAATAAAAGCGTTAAGGCTTCCCTGGTTTGGTTTGGTTTGGTAGGTCATTGAAACTACCCTCAAAGTTGATACAAATTACTCACCTTGCCACCGATAAGTTGTATATATAACCTAATAATAAAAGCGGTATGTGTTACGTTGTGCTTTGGCAAAGTTTCCGTCGTTTGGATTTGTATTTCGTTCAATCGAATACGGATTCCCTCTCCTGTTCGAACACGTAGGTTAGGCAGAACATAGGAAGACCCAGGATCCAAGACCGTGTTTTCTATAACCTAGATTACAATACCATATTCCCATGGAAGGGTCGCGTGTGAGGACAGAAAGAAGCGCTGTAAGACGAACTCCAATGCGTCCTGCCATCATGATCAAGGTTCGTATGTGCTACAACCTGCCAGCCAGGGCAAGCGTCAATTTTTCTCAATGCACACGAACCAATAGAGAAGCGCGCGGTATCCCTTGGAGCACGCCGCCTTTGGCCAGATCGTCGCCGAAGAGTATGGATGCGTGAGCGCCAAGAGCGACCGGTGCAGGCTCACGCGTCCTTGGTCTGCAGCCCTGCACCAACGACCTGTTCTGGGACGACCTCTGCACCCCTTTAGACACCCTCCTCGAGGAACCGCCGCCGCGTCTCCTATTTCCACACACGACCACGATCTTGCAAACTTTCTTTTGTTTGTGTGGTGGCGGCGTACTTGCTGGGTGAACTTGATGGTTGATGTGTTCGATGTTGGTGATGCAGTGTGGTGCTCTGCTAGCTAAAGTTTGCCGTCCCTAGGTCGCAGGGTGTGTGTGCGAGCTCTCGATTGGGGTGATGGTTGTGTGTTCTCCGGTGATGTGTGTGTGCGCTTTGATGACACTTTTCCTCTCGCCTCCACTGCTGCCTTCCTTCGCCTTGCCGTGTACGCGGCGGCCTCGCTCCGCTACCCCACATATCCCTTGCTCCCGCATGGTCCTGCTAAACGGCAGAGCTGTGGGCCGCTCAGCTCTCCACGCCCGCAAGCACGCGTGCAAAGAGAAGAACCAGCGTACCTACTTGGATGATACTAATTGCTAATGAAGGTCCAAAGTTACTGGATGTATAGATGGATGGTTGATTTGGTTTGGTGTGTTTAGATTGATTACGAGATAGGGAAAAGGCTGGTCGTGTTCTACTAAGCGCTGGGCTGAGAGATTGATAGACTTTGAGAGGCTGCATGCTACGCTTGTGTGAGATATTGAGGCATTGAGGCTTTCTAGCAGCTCGTGCCGGAGAAACATGGAGCATACAGAAAATGAGTGATTGAGAGTGGAGACACCTAAGAGAGAGTATCGATGTTGTTTTTATGATATTGCAAAACTCATAAGCATCAAAGAAAAAAAATAATGGAGAGATAGCAAATGCGCCAGTTAGCGGATGAGAGCCAAATGGGTGGATGAGGAAAGAAAGCACCGCTAGAGGCAAAAATTCAGTTAGTAATTACTCTGAAAATTTTGACGGACAAAAGTTAATAATAAAATAATCATATTAATAACATACTTTTGTTTTGTTTTTAGAATCAATAGCGTACCTCCAGCTTCGAGGAAGAAGAGAAGCCGGCCCGTATGCTCCCCAGGAGGTGATGGTGACCATGGCTATCTAGAAGTCGATGGGGAGGCGACCGTTGGCGTTACAAAAAGTAGCTATATAGACTATAAGATCGCTATCATGGTGGCGGCTCTCACACACGTTATCATGTCCGCTCGGTTGGCAATGGTGGTGCAACTATATCAGAAACAATGTATCTAGGCAGAATTTTTAAACCCGTTGCAACGCACGGGCACGTTTGCTAGTAAGGATCTAAATTTAATATGTGCATTTGCAAAGCATGCATCTAAAAGTACGGGAAATTTTGGCGCGAAAGTTTAAACAAATCAAAGTGACCAGAGTTTCACTTGACATGATGAAATAGGTCTAGTTCATCTAGTCAAGAGTACATTTGGAATGATCTTTATAACAAGTATCTTAAGAAATCAAGTCATCTGAATACACAAACCATAATTGGTTGGGACCAACACAAACTCTCAACAACGTTAACCTCGAGTCTACAAGTGACTTGAGAGAAATCAACTAGGTATCTAGAACTCAAATAGGGGTGAGTATCCAAATCTCATAACTGATGATCACACTTCCACAAGATATTAATGCACAATTGAACCATCACATCAGTAGAGATGTTATATCCTCTAATCATAAACTCTTAAGTTATCAACCATTCATACACCATCTTTATAAATTATCTCATAACTACTAAGTGCACTTTCACAATCCAAGAATAAAGGCTCAATAGATTACAAATGATATCCACAAGTCTTAACTCAAAACCCAAAGTGGGAAATGATATAATAATTGTATTAACATATTTATCAAATATGTACATATCTCATCAATCATAAAAGAAGTACCTAAAAGAAGAAATAAATCTTCTTAAGCTATTATTAAATCTTGATCATTCCATATGATGATTCCAAATCTCTATGTCTACATTATGCATGACAAAGAATACAAATGAAGAATATAAAGTAGAATCATGACACCAGAGAAAAAAAATAAAAACTATGACATAAGTCCTTAAAAACCCAATAAGCTTCACATGCTCATTGTCTCATTCATCCTATACAAGTGAGTATCTAAAATCTCAACACATCAAAGAACCATTTGATCAACTTACTATTAAGTCATCGTTCCATAAGCATTCCACACTTCTATTCAAATCAACCTTCAACAAATAAAGTATCCTTGGATACAAGTATTGAGTAATAACAAGTTATAACCACTGTTAGAGGAAGTAAATTGGAAACTAAGTAAAACCCATCATGTATGAAATAAGTATATATCTTTTGGGAAATAAAATAAGAAGTATATGGAAGGATAATAAAAGCATGAACTAACTCTTAATCTAGATCTAGTTATGTTGTCAAGACCATTCTATCTTGTTTCCTAATCTTCTCTAAGTCATTCTGCAAGAGAAGCAACCCACAAGAAAGGAGGAACTACCACAAGAAGATCTTCAGGAAGATTCTCTAGTAGTTCTAGAAGTGCTATTCCAATATATCATAAGAGTACTTGGAAACTCTTATATCTTGATATGATCTTATTAACTCTCTTGAAATAGTGTGATACTCCAACGTTAGTGTTATATAGAAGTAGTTTGATAACAAGACTAGCTACCTTGTTAACAGATCACTTTTGTATACTCAAACAATTGAGTGTCATACACAAACAAACAGAAGGTTGAATAACCTAGTACATCTCAGCCTATTGTATATGATTAGTAATTTGGAGGCAAGTCTGATCCACTTGTTAACAAATTCTTCTTATATGCATATGGTAACTTGATGTCATAAAATAAACCTACATTCTTTCATAATCCTCTAAGTAAAATCCTTGCTTGGAACAACTGGTTGTTTTCACCACAAGGGTGAGATAGTTGAAGTTGGAGACCAAGAGATGAACCTACATGCAATGGACAAAGGTGATAACAGAAGATTAGTGGCAACTAAAGAGAAGAACATCAAGCAACAAAAGACCACAAGAAGAAACACTGCCTCAGCAGGGAATTATAAAAAAATATTAGAGAAACTATAACCTCTGTCAAGCTCATGAGAGAGAAGGAACTCCTAATATATGTTTGATGGAATCAAGTGTCAAGAATGAAATGATAACAAGCCATTGCATCTACATGTCTGTGATATGTGGAGGTGTCGCACCCGGACTTCTAGGGGATACTCACCGTACGAACTCAACAGTATTTTGATTGGATTACGGGGCTTACCGGCACCCGCATCTCTTACGAGTAGGCCAACACTTATGTGTGACAACCAATCTTTACTATTCACCGTCGATGTAAACTATCCCGTAGAAATCAGGACACTACCATTGACGTACTTCATACCATACACACATGGTACGTCAACGGCTTTGAACAAAATGATAACATAACATATCTCTAAGACACAAAAGATTGAAATAAGTTGCAACTGGCCCTCACTAGGGCAGAGAATAGCAAATAAAATCATCCAGAGGACACATGTCCCAACATAGCATCATTACAACTCAGCGGAAGCATTCAAAGGGTCTGAGTACAGACAAATCCAAATAGGCTTAAGAAGCCGGGAATGAGAAGAAAATGGAGCCCATCCACGATGTCTCGGATCCTGCCCGGGTCTGCTAACTACTCGTCAGCAGCCTCGTCAAACTCCACGTAGTAGCCGTCACCTGGATCCTCGTAAGCGTAGTCTGCGGAAACCACAGCCCCAAAGGGGTCAGTACATAAACGTACTGGCAAGCATGACTCACAGTTCACCAAAATGTAGCCCGTCAACACCAAGCACAGATGCCTTGGGTTCAAGGGAGGAAAGGGTATAAAAGATGCTGCAACTGGCTGCACTAACCATCTACAGAACATACTACAACTTCCGGTGTAACAGAAAGAGATAAGATAGCGTATCGTAACCAACCATAGTTAACCACCAAACAAACCCATCCTGGACCTCGCCCCTTATCCAAAGAAGCAATCCGAGGATAACTCACACCGTTGGATTAATGATGGATCAACTTGTTGTGTCAATAAGCCTATTACTAGTCAAGTTATCATTAGTTAGGTGTAAGTTGTTCTGAGTACTTCTTAGCCAGTACTTTCACCAAGTTACCCATAACCGCGGAAAACACGGCTTCTCGAGAAGATTTATCCCTGCAGGGGGGCACCAATTTGGCCGTACACGTAAGAATAACCCGCCAGATGGGAAGGCCTTTCCCACCAAGCGGGGCACTCAACACAACTCAACTCTTCGTCGCATCAAGCCCAAAGCACCACGTGTTGTGCGTGCGCGGCTAATCGAGCCCCACGAAGAAAAGGGGACCCTCATAGCACCGGAAGACCACGCCGCCCTAAATGTCGACTACAAAAGTTCCACCCTGGCCTCGGGTTCGTACCTGCATATGCGTGCATCAAATGGAAAGCCCGAACTAAGTGTGGTGATTTGGACGAGATGCGAATCGAATCAAATTGAGGGGGGGCGCCCATACACGCTTCCCACATGCGGATAGTGCGCTCATCATGGATCAGTAGACAAGACCCTTTTCCTATTAGGGTCGACACTAGCAGGCCTCAAAACCACGCCGGGCCTCCTGCCGGTGCCTTATCAGCAATTTATTTATTACCTCAAATTAATCAGGTTGTTGTTTAACATCGAGCCCCAGAATAAGCAGATATGATAACAGAAAGTAACGGATAACAGACTCGAGCAAAACAACCCTAAGCATGCTAGTAAGACACGGGCCCAAGCAACGGGGTTTTAGGACTGGAGGTGTGGCAATATCAGGGTTTAGGGTATCATGTGATAGGTTCGTAACAGAAGCAACGATACATAGGGCTAGCAAATATAGACGACGGAAAGTATCGTTAACCAATGTTGAAAGGAACACAATGGTTCATGTGAGTGATAACTTGCCTGCAAACCCAGTAGCCGGGTACTGAGCTAGATCCTCAGAAGGGGTGTCGTAAAGATCGTCGGTATCAACGTCGTCGTCTATCCGAGAAGAAGCAAACAAACAATACAGGAAAATAAACAATCAATATCATGGCATAGTGCACAGTCATGGGATGATGCATGTCAAGTTAATAGATGCATCAAAATAACCTAGTTGACATGGTAACACAATTTGAGTTGCCTATGAAAAGCCCATGGATTTTGGTTAGATTATTTTTTTTCCAACTAATCAACAGGTGCTAGTGGTTTAGTATGATGCATGCATGAGGAAAACAACAAAATAACAACATTAGAACCCATTTGAAATGAGGTTTAGCAATTTAGAATTTTATTTATTAACTTAGGGAATTTTTGGTGCCTTAAAGGTGACACACAAGTATTTGTTGTTTTCAACCATTTAAATTGTTCAAAACAAATAACTAAATTCATATTTGAAAAGATCATGAAATTTTGGGTGGATTACATGTTTCAGATTTTGAAAAAGGCATTAGGAGGAATTTATTATGACTTAAGCAAAATTAAACAAGTTTTAAATGAATTTAAAACAAGCATGAATTTTATTTGAATTTTATTTGCTCAAAACATAATTTCAAACTCATATTTGAAAAGTTTATACTTTGGTGGTTTGAAAACATATTTTGCATGTTCAAAAATAATTTAGTTGGGGCAAGTTATGATTTTATCAAATTTTAAATGATTTAAATAAGGTTTAAATTATTTAAGCAATTTAAATTATTCAAACCATGAAACAAATTTTATATTTGAAAAGGGTATTTGAAATAGCATTGAAAACATATTTTATTTGCATGATTTGGATTTATTATGAATTAGTTATGGAATTTAGAAATTTGCATTTGAATTATTTGAATTCAAATTTTGAATTGCATTTTGAAAATTCAAAACAGTACACAAGTGGCATAGTTGGATAGACAATTTAATTTAGTACAATAAACATATTTAACTTTTATTAGTTAGAGTTATAGATTAAAAGTTATTAACCAATTAAAATTGAGGACTAATCTGTAATTAAAATGTTCTATTTTGAAAACAGAAAAGTGCAGAAATTTTTGTTACCGCACGGTTAGCCAGCCCCAGTCACTGCAGCGTGGGCCTGGGGGGCCAGCGTGGCGTGCTGCGCGCGCGTGGCAGTGGGAGTCAGTGACAGTTGGGGCACGGATGTCAGCCACGTGAGCGAAAAAAAGTGTGGGTTTTTAACCCACGGAGACGCGGCTCGAACCCGTGACCTGACGCGCGCTCGCTGAGTCTCTGAACCAGTGCGGTGTTGCCGTTTCGTTGTCAGTAACCGAGACGCAGCAAGGTTATAGTTACCATGCGAGATAACTGAACCCAAAACGCGCGATTACTGAACTTCGTCAGACAACCATCGCTGCTCGCCGGCGGGGAAACGGTGGTCGTGCTCACGCTGGTGGTGCGTGCGTGTGCTGGACGGATGCGGTGGACGTGCACTGTGCCGTGCGGTGCAACAGAGGGATGAGAGGGGATGAGACAGCACGGTGGCTCACCGGGAGTTGGTCGCGGTTGCAGAGCTCGGTGACGAACTCGACGGCGACACGGCTGTGGACGGCGGCGAGGGCACCGTGAGTCTCCGGGGATGCGCGGGTGTCTAATCGGACGAGGGAAGAGTGGGGTTTCGGTTCCTGGTTAGCCAGCGAGGAATTGGGCGGCGACGGAGGCGTTCATCGTCGAGTTTCAGAGCGGTGGTCGCCGGAGGGAGTTGCAGAGAGGGGAGCTCGGGCAGCGAGAGGGTGCGCGGCGGCGCTAGCGAGGGGAGGAGGAAACCTAGGGGCTAGGGTGCGGCGCAGAGCCCTAGGGCTTGTTTTATAGGGGAGCGCGCGCGTGGATCACCGTCAGCTCGCGTTTCTGTCGCGGTGGCACCGGCGGATGGACGCCGTACTGCGGGAAGAAGGGGGGGTTAGGTGGCGAACCGGTACGCGCGTTAGATAGGTGGGCTGGGCTGCGCTGAGCGGGAGATAAGAAAGGAAACGGGCTGGGCGCAGCCCACTTCTCCTTGGCGCCAGAATTTGATTTTTGATTTTTCTTTCTCCCTTTTTTTTTGCTGAAAAGTAATTGGAAGCATTTGATAGGTTTAAACCTAATGAAAAATTTGGTATAAATTTGGGTAACCTTTTTAGGTCATTTGCAAACAGGTTTTAACTTTTATTTTCAAAAAGGTTGAATTTTGTTTGCTGTTTGAATTTAAACCAAGTTTGGGTGAAATTTTTAATATTAATGATCATTAATAAAAACCAACTTTTAAAATAGGGTAACCCCTATGTTAATTACAACCCATTGCTTAAAAGTGTTTTATAATTTGCATGGATTCAAAATGGCTGCTGTTTGATGCTTGATTTGAATTTTTAAATGTGTTTTTGGAAGTTAAATGATTGATTTAAAACCATCCTTTTAATAAGTGATCAACATAGAATGAAATGAAACAAGAATGGTTGTTTTTATTTGTGATTTTTATTTCAAATGTTGTAACAGAGCAAGTATGAAACACTCATTTGAATAAGGTTTGAATTTGAATTGGGAAAACAGGGAAAAACAGATGCATCAAATAAGAAACAAATGCAAACAAAATGAAAACAATATGATGACATGATGCAATACTTTAATAAACATGCAACAAACATTCTAAGGGGATGGTTTTCATACTTGGGATGTTACAAAACGCCCCCCCTTGAAGGAATCGCGCCCCGAGATTCCTACTGAGAAAGGAAAAGGTCCGGATACTTCTTGCAAAGATCCTCTTCGGTCTCCCACGTTGCCTATTTATCGGAATGATGCGACCACTGCACTTTCAAGAACTTGGTGCTCTTGTTGCGAGTCTTACGCTCGGTCTCATCGAGAATACGAACAGGGTGCTCCTCATAAGATAGATCATCTTGCAGTTCAATGGAATCATGATCAACTGCACGATCTGGATCTTCGAAACACCTCTTGAGCCGTGACACGTGGAACACATCGTGCACCTTGGATAGCTTTTCTGGAAGTTCAAGACGATAAGCATTTTCTGCACGCCTTGAGAGAATGTTGAAAGGACCAATGTATCTTGGTGCAAGCTTTCCTTTCACATCAAAACGATGAGTGCCTCTGAGGGGAGTTACACAGAGATATGCCTTGTCACCAGGTGCATAGATCATATCCCCGTGCTTGCTGTCATAGTAGCTTTTCTGACTAGACTGAGCAATCCTGAGATTGTCACGAATGATACGAACTTTCTCCTCGGCTTCCTTCACAATGTCAGGGCCTAAGAGTGAACGTTCACCAGCTCCAGACCAATTGATTGGACTCCTGCATCTGTGGCCATAGAGTGCTTCAAATGGTGCCATGCCTAGGCTTGCCTGGTAGCTGTTGTTGTAGGAGAATTCAGCATATGGAAGGCAATCCTCCCATTTCATGCCAAAGGAGAGACCACATGCTCTGAGCATATCCTCGAGAATCTGATTGACTCTTTCGACTTGCCCCTGAGACTGAGGGTGATAGGCTGTGCTGAACAGAAGTTTGGTGCCCAATGCTTCTTGAAAGCTTTTCCAGAAATGAGAAGTGAAGATACTTCCACGGTCTGAGCTTATTTCCGAACACCATGAAGAGGAACAATCTTTGCTGTGTAGAGCTCTGCTAACTGGCTAGCTGAGATAGTTTCCTTGACACCAAAGAAGTGAGCTACTTTAGTGAGACGATCAATAACAACGAAGATTGCATCGTTGCCCTTCTTGGACTTTGGAAAACCAGTGACGAAGTCCATTTCAATCATGTCCCACTTCCACTCAGGAATTTTTAGAGGTTGGAGTAGACCGGTTGTTTTCTGATGGACTGCCTTAACACGTTGACAAACGTCGCATTCAGAAACGTATTGAGCAATTTCACGTTTCATGCCAGGCCACCAATACAGTGTCTTAAGATCCTGGTACATCTTTGTACTTCCAGGGTGAATGGAAAGAGGAGTTTCATGAGCCTCCTTGAGAATGATATCTTCGAGACTTTGAACTTGAGGAACTGCAATGCGTCCTTCAAAGAACACAGTTCCTTTGTCATCAACTGAGAAAGACTTGAATTTCTCCTTGCCTTCCTTGATGTGCTCAACCATCTTCTTAATTTCAGTATCACGAAGTTGTTCAGAACGAATCTTGTCCTCGAGAGTTGGACTGGCTGTCAAGCTAGCAAGGTAGCCTTGAGGAACAATACCAAGGTCCAGCTTCTGGAATTCTTCATGAAGTGGAGGTTGGCTTTCCATGATCATGAGATTATTGCAATAGGACTTGCGACTGAGAGCATCGGCCATAACATTACCCTTGCCTGGAGTGTAAGAAATGGTGAGATCAAAGTCTTTAATCTTTTCAATCCATCTCCTTTGCCTGAGGTTTAGATCTGGCTGAGTGAAGATGTATTTCAGACTCTTATGATCGGAAAAGATTTCAGTTTTGTTACCCAACAAGTATTGTCTCCATTTCTTGAGGGCAAACACAACTGCTGCAAGTTCAAGATCATGTGTGGGATAGTTTTGCTCATGTGGGTTCAACTGACGTGAAGCATAAGCCACAACTTGGCGTTCTTGCATAAGAACTGCACCTAGACCTTGGAGAGATGCATCGCAGAATATCTGGAAAGGTTTGGTAGTATCTGGGCCAACCAGAACCGGGGTAGAAGTGAGTTTAGACTTGAAGAGATTGAAACTTTCATCACATTGTGGAGTCCAAACGAACTTCTTGTCCTTCTTTGTGAGATCAGTGAGAGGTTTGGCAATCTTTGAGAAATTTTGGACGAAACGACGGCAATAGCTAGCCAAGCCAAGAAAGCTTCTAACTTGTTTCACCGTATTAGGAGGTTTCCAATCAACAATTGCTTTAACCTTTTCCGGATCAATGGCTATGCCCTTGGCAGAGATGATATGACCAAGGTAAGCAACTTCTGGAATCCAGAACTCACACTTGGAGAACTTGGCATACATACGATGCTCGCGAAGTTTCATGAGAGTGAGACGTAGATGTTCTCCATGCTCTTCCTCAGACTTTGAGTAGACTAGAATGTCATCAAGATATACCACAACGAACTTGTCGAGATATTCATGGAAGACAGAATTCATGAGTCTTGAGAAAGTTGCCGGTGCATTGGTGAGACCAAAGGACATGACGGTGTATTCATATAGACCGTACCGAGTGGTGAAAGCTGTTTTTGGAATATCTTCCTTTCTGATCTTTATCTGATGGTAACCCATCCTCAAGTCCAACTTTGAGAATATTGAGGCTCCAGCAAGTTGATCAAAAAGATCATCGATACGAGGAATTGGATACTTGTTTTTGATGGTTTTCTCGTTGAGAGGACGATAGTCAACCACGAGTCTTTTTGTTTGATCCTTCTTGGCAACAAACAGAGTTGGGCAACCCCAAGCGGAAGAACTAGGTTGAATGTAACCTTTCTCCATGTACATATCGATTTGCTCCTTCAACAATTTCAGTTCAGGAGGAGCTATCTTGTATGGATGCTTAGAGATTGGAGCAGTACCTGGTTCAAGCTCGATCACGAACTCAACTGCTCTGTCCGGAAGCATCCCTGGCAACTCTTCTGGAAATACGTCAGGGAATTCACAAACCACCGGAACATTTTCGAGCAGAGGTAGAGGTTTAGCATCCAGGGTGTACAGCTGAACAGAACTTGATTCACTTGGAGAATAGACTATCTGGCCAGACGGGTGGAACAGGGTTATTGACTTCTTAGCACAATCAATCGTAGATTTATTGGCCTTCAACCAATCCATGCCAAGGATGACATCAATGTTAGAATTTCCAAGCAGAATGAGGGAAGCAAGGAATATGTGACCTCCAATTAGGATCTGATTCTCATGACTGATCTTGGAAGTTTGCATAGTTGCTCCAGGGGAGTTTACTACTAGCGGGGAACCCAAACCAACAAAGGGTAGCTTAATTGCTGTCGCAAAGATCTTTGACACGAAAGAATGCGATGCTCCGGTATCAAACAACACTTTAGCTGGGTTAGAGTTTACGGGGAATGTACCGAGAACGACGTCAGGAGCTTCCTCAGCTTTGTCGGCCTTGATATGATTCACCCTTGCGGTCCTCCCGACAGGCCTGTTGTTGGAGTTGAAGGCTTTAGCCGGGGGAGCACGAACCATTGCCTGGTTGGTGTTGGGGCGAGGAGGTGGTGGAGGTAGCTGCCTCTGAGTGCACTTATCAGCATAGTGTCCAGTCTGCTTGCATTTGAAGCAAGTGACGACACGAGGTGCATCTGGCCTTGGTTGCCCCATTGAGAACCTCTGAGCCTGCATCTGAGCTGGGTTGGGTGGGCGGGGACCAAAGCCTGGAGAAGCTTGGGCATATGGAGCCCTAGTGACAGCACTGTTTGGCACCCAGATGCGGCGCTTCTGCGGAGGGGTGGTCATGTTGGAGGAGGAACCACCCTGACGCGAGTGCTTGCGCGACTCTTCGAACGCCTTGCACCCATTCTCCTCATTGAGCGCGGTGTTCACGAGCTCCTCGAAGTCCTTGCACTTGATGTTGGTGAGGGCGTACTTCAGTTCCGGGTTAAAACCTCGGCGGAACCTTGCCATCTTCTTGGCCTCAGTGGACACCTCATCACCAGCATAGCGAGCGAGGCGATTGAACTCATTCTGGTAGCCAATGACGTCCAGCTTGCCCTGTTTAAGAGAGCAGAACTCTTCACGCATCCTTTCCATGAGACCATCTGGGATGTGGTGCTTCAGGAAGGCATCCTTGAAACAGCCCCAGGTGATTGGGTATCCAGCTCTCATGGTCTGGTAGTTCTCCCACCAGGTAGCTGCCTGACCCTTCAGTAGGTAGGTGGCATACTTGACTTTATCCTCCTCAGCAACGTGAGCAATGTCAAGAGCCCTGGCCATCTCCCTGATCCAGTCATCAGCATCCAGAGGCTCCCGTGTTGCCACGAAAGCTCTCGGCCCCAGACTCAGAAACTCCTTGATGCTGACTCGCGGAGCATTCTGATTGTTGTGCTGGTTAGCCTGGATCTGGGCCATCTGAGTCACGACCTGAGTCATCTGAGTCAACAGCTTCGTGAGCGGAGGTGGTTCAGGCGGGTTGCTCCTTGTTGGCGGCATCCTGAATAGACATGCATTTTAGCACAACAACAGAAAAGGATAGACTTGGTAACCGAAAGATAGATTATTCCGACGCATGAATAGATAACCAACAGGTACATCATCACATGTTCAAATACATCAGAATATCCAACACACCAATACATGGTTCGAAAGCGAAAGGATAACTAAACATAGCTATGAATGGATACATCGGTACTCCCATGCTCATCACGCAGGACGGCGGTGAGTAGTACGACGAGAGATACGGTGAGGAGGAATCCCATGGAAGTAGGTAGAACGACGATCCATGTAGATCGGGACTGCTCTGAGAGCGACTCTCGGTGTGGTGAAGTAGAAAGCGTCGTCTCCCTGTGCTCCAAAGCGTGGAATCCCAGTGTAACCAGCTCCGAGGTTGAGGAGTGGACCTCTGATCGGCTCGTAACCTCCAGCATCTGGCAAACTACGTCCAACTGTCTGATGGAAACGTGCAAAGCGCTCATCTCCAACAAAGTCTGTGGTGTACGTAGCCAGACGAGTCAAAGCAAGGTAGAGCTGCTCCCTGACTGAGGCCAACTCCTGAGAAAGTGTCGTGGCAACAGCGTCACTGTGCCTCACAAACTGAGCGGTGGTGTGCAGCCTGGTGTTATCATGCTCGTAGACATCCAGGTTGTCGTAGAGGGTGAAGTGAGCTCCCGCTGAAGTGATGTAACCACGGGGGATGTGGCGATAGATAGAATCGTCAAACCCCCAGTAGTCAGCACGGAGGACGGTGAGACTCACGTAAGCTGCCTACTGCACGGCCATATCCACTGTGGAACCTACTGCCTCGTAGCGGTGGACAACGCTCATGCCATCATCTGACAGAATGTAGACGATAGCCTGGTAGTAGGTCTGGTCAAACTCTCGCTGCTGCTCGTAGACCTAGTACTCTGGTGCCCAATGGAACCCCAGATAAGTGACCATGTCTCTCAGCATCTCCGGATAACCGGCAGTGCTCTCGCAACGAGTCATCCGAACCACCTGCGGGAAGAACCTGAGATCCATCTGCAGATGATCGGGGAAGTTTTGATTAGACGCCGGTAGAGAACTGAAGTGGAAAGTAACAACAAGGTTTCAACGGACGAAAAGGATGTTGAGAAGAACAGGATATCGAAGCAACAACGGGAAACACGAGACCAAAACTCCTGAGGTACTACGGAAAAACCCATCCGTGCTTCTAAAGGATCAATATCTACTGCTTAAGGGATAGAGGATTTTCTTCCGGGGCTTACACGCCTCCGTTCTCAATCATGAGTAGGCAACATGATAAATCATGTCACAACCACCTCCATTCCTATGGTCTAGTAGATATAACTATCCTTGAGAAACCAGGATACGTGAAACCCTAACTTGAAAGTTTAGGTGAGAACAGAAAACAACGTTGCACTTCCTTACCAGAAAAGGGTGGGTGGGTGGGGAAAGAAGAAAAATGGCAGAATTCCTACTCTCACGTTTCATTTTTCCTATGTAGCTACAAAATAGTTTCTAGACTCAACTGCGACCAGTAAAAGGGATCCTACAGGCAGACAGGCTCTGATACCATTTGTCGCACCCGGACTTTTAGGGGATACTCACCGTACGAACTGAACAGTATTTTGATTGGATTACGGGGCTTACCGGCACCCGTATCTCTTACGAGTAGGCCAACACTTATGTGTGACAACCAATCTTTACTATTCACCGTCGATGTAAACTATCCCGTAGAAATCAGGACACTACCATTGACGTACTTCATACCATACACACATGGTACGTCAACGGCTTTGAACAAAATGATAACATAACATATCTCTAAGACACAAAAGATTGAAATAAGTTGCAACTGGCCCTCACTAGGGCAGAGAATAGCAAATAAAATCATCCAGAGGACACATGTCCCAACATAGCATCATTACAACTCAGCGGAAGCATTCAAAGGGTCTGAGTACAGACAAATCCAAATAGGCTTAAGAAGCCGGGAATGAGAAGAAAACGGAGCCCATCCACGATGTCTCGGATCCTGCCCGGGTCCGCTAACTCCTCGTCAGCAGCCTCGTCAAAATCCACGTAGTAGCCGTCACCTGGATCCTCGTAAGCGTAGTCTGCGGAAACCACAGCCCCAAAGGGGTCAGTACATAAACGTACTGGCAAGCAAGACTCACAGTTCACCAAAATGTAGCCCGTCAACACCAAGCACAGATGCCTTGGGTCCAAGGGAGGAAAGGGTATAAAAGATGCTGCAACTGGCTGCACTAACCATCTACAGAACATACTACAACTTCCGGTGTAACAGAAAGAGATAAGATAGTGTATCGTAACCAACCATAGTTAACCACCAAACAAACCCATCCTGGACCTCGCCCCTTATCCAAAGAAGCAATCCGAGGATAACTCACACCATTGGATTAATGATGGATCAACTTGTTGTGTCAATAAGCCTATTACTAGTCAAGTTATCATTAGTTAGGTGTAAGTTGTTCTGAGTACTTGTTAGCCAGTACTTTCACCAAGTTAACCATAACCGCGGAAAACACGGCTTCTCGAGAAGATTTATCCCTGCAGGGGGGCACCAATTTGGCCGTACACGTAAGAATAACCCGCCAGATGGGAAGGCCTTTCCCACCAAGCGGGGCACTCAACACAACTCAACTCTTCTTCGCATCAAGCCCAAAGCACCACGTGCTGTGCGTGCGCGGCTAATCGAGCCCCACGAAGAAAAGGGGACCCTCATAGCACTGGAAGACCACGCCGCCCTAAATGCCGACTACAAAAGTTCCACCCTGGCCTCGGGTTCGTACCTGCATATGCGTGCATCAAATGGAAAGCCCGAACTAAGTGTGGTGATTTGGACGAGATGCGAATCGAATCAAATTGAGGGGGGCGCCCATACACGCTTCCCACATGCGGATAGTGCACTCATCATGGATTAGTAGACAAGACCCTTTTCCTATTAGGGTCGACACTAGCAGGCCTCAAAACCACGCCGGGCCTCCTGCCGGTGCCTTATCAGCAATTTATTTATTACCTCAAATTAATCAGGTTGTTGTTTAACATCGAGCCCCAGAATAAGCAGATATGATAACAGAAAGTAACGGATAACAGACTCGAGCAAAACAACCCTAAGCATGCTAGTAAGACACGGGCCCAAGCAACGGGGTTTTAGGACTGGAGGTGTGGCAATATCAGGGTTTAGGGTATCATGTGATAGGTTCGTAACAGAAGCAACGATACATAGGGCTAGCAAATATAGACAACGGAAAGTATCGGTAACCAATTTTGAAAGGAACACAATGGTTCATGTGAGTGATAACTTGCCTGCAAACCCAGTAGCCTGGTACTGAGCTAGATCCTCAGAAGGGGTGTCGTAAAGATCGTCGGTATCAACGTCGTCGTCTATCCGAGAAGAAGCAAACAAACAATACAGGAAAAATAAACAATCAATATCATGGCATAGTGCACAATCATGGGATGATGCATGTCAAGTTAATAGATGCATCAAAATAACCTAGTTGACATGGTAACACAATTTAAATGGACACATATGCAATTTTGAGTTGCCTATGAAAAGCCCATGGATTTTGGTTAGATTATTTGTTTTCCAACTAATCAACAGGTGCTAGTGGTTTAGTATGATGCATGCATGAGGAAAACAACAAAATAACAACATTAGAACCCATTTGAAATGAGGTTTAGCAATTTAGAATTTTATTTATTAATTTAGGGAATTTTTGGTGCCTTAAAGGTGACACACAAGTATTTGTTGTTTTCAACCATTTAAATTGTTCAAAACAAATAACTAAATTCATATTTGAAAAGATCATGAAATTTTGGGTGGATTACATGTTTCAGATTTTGAAAAAGGCATTAGGAGGAATTTATTATGACTTAAGCAAAATTAAACAAGTTTTAAATGAATTTAAAACAAGCATGAATTTTATTTGAATTTTATTTGCTCAAAACATAATTTCAAACTCATATTTGAAAAGTTTATACTTTGGTGGTTTGAAAACATATTTTGCATG
Source organism: Alopecurus myosuroides (assembly GCA_028641055.1). NCBI lineage: Eukaryota > Viridiplantae > Streptophyta > Magnoliopsida > Poales > Poaceae > Alopecurus > Alopecurus myosuroides. The sequence goes on along the minus strand of CM054063.1, from coordinate 199,630,447 downwards.
TTCAAAAATAATTTAGTTGGGGCAAGTTATGATTTTATCAAATTTTAAATGATTTAAATAAGGTTTAAATTATTTAAGCAATTTAAATTATTCAAACCATGAAACAAATTTTATATTTGAAAAGGGTATTTGAAATAGCATTGAAAACATATTTTATTTGCATGATTTGGATTTATTATGAATTAGTTATGGAATTAGAAATTTGCATTTGAATTATTTGAATTCAAATTTTGAATTGCATTTTGAAAATTCAAAACAGTACACAAGTGGCATAGTTGGATAGACAATTTAATTTAGTACAATAAACATATTTAACTTTTATTAGTTAGAGTTATAGATGAAAAGTTATTAACCAATTAAAATTGAGGACTAATCTGTAATTAAAAGGTTCTATTTTGAAAACAGAAAAGTGCAGAAATTTTTGTTCCCGCACGGTTAGCCAGCCCCAGCCACTGCAGCGTGGGCCTGGGGGGCCAGCGTGGCGTGCTGCGCGCGCGTGGCAGTGGGAGTCACTGACAGTTGGGGCACGGATGTCAGCCACGTGAGCGAAAAAAAGTGTGGGTTTTTAACCCGCGGAGACGCGGCTCGAACCCGTGACCTGACGCGCGCTCGCTGAGTCTCTGAACCAGTGCGGTGTTGCCGTTTCGTTGTCAGTAACCGAGACGCAGCAAGGTTATAGTTACCATGCGAGATAACTGAACCCAAAACGCGCGATTACTGAACTTCGTCAGAGAACCATCGCTGCTCGCCGGCGGGGAAACGGTGGTCGTGCTCGCGCTGGTGGTGCGTGCGTGTGCTGGACGGATGCGGTGGACGTGCACTGTGCCGTGCGGTGCAACAGAGGGATGAGAGGGGATGAGACAGCACGGTGGCTCACCGGGAGTTGGTCGCGGTTGCAGAGCTCGGTGACGAACTCGACGGCGACACGGCTGTGGACGGCGGCGAGGGCACCGTGAGTCTCCGGGGATGCGCGGGTGTCTAATCGGACAAGGGGACAGTGGGGTTTCGGTTCCTGGTTAGCCAGCGAGGAATCGGGCGGCGACGGAGGCGTTCATCGTCGAGTTTCAGAGCGGTGGTCGCCGGAGGGAGTTGCAGAGAGGGGAGCTCGGGCAGCGAGAGGGTGAGCGGCGGCGCTAGCGAGGGGAGGAGGAAACCTAGGGGCTAGGGTGCGGCGCAGAGCCCTAGGGCTTGTTTTATAGGGGAGCGCGCGCGTGGATCACCGTCAGCTCGCGTTTCTGTCGCGGTGGCACCGGCGGATGGACGCCGTACTGCGGGAAGAAGGGGGGTTAGGTGGCGAACCGGTACGCGCGTTAGATAGGTGGGCTGGGCTGCGCTGAGCGGGAGATAAGAAAGGAAATGGGCTGGGCGCAGCCCACTTCTCCTTGGCGCCAGAATTTGATTTTTGATTTTTCTTTCTCCCTTTTTTTTTGCTGAAAAGTAATTGGAAGCATTTGATAGGTTTAAACCTAATGAAAAATTTGGAATAAATTTGGGTAACCTTTTTAGGTCATTTGCAAACAGGTTTTAACTTTTATTTTCAAAAAGGTTGAACTTTGTTTGCTGTTTGAATTTAAACCAAGTTTGGGTGAAATTTTTAATATTAATGATCATTAATAAAAACCAACTTTTAAAATAGGGTAACCCCTATGTTAATTACAACCCATTGCTTAAAAGTGTTTTATAATTTGCATGGATTCAAAATGGCTGCTGTTTGATGCTTGATTTGAATTTTTAAATGTGTTTTTGGAAGTTAAATGATTGATTTAAAACCATCCTTTTAATAAGTGATCAACATAGAATGAAATGAAACAAGAATGGTTGTTTTTATTTGTGATTTTTATTTCAAATGTTGTAACAGAGCAAGTATGAAACACTCATTTGAATAAGGTTTGAATTTGAATTGGGAAAACAGGGAAAAACAGATGCATCAAATAAAAAACAAATGCAAACAAAATGAAAACAATATGATGACATGATGCAATACTTTAATAAACATGCAACAAACATTCTAAGGGGATGGTTTTCATACTTGGGATGTTACAGGAGGTTAATGGTAACAATCTTAATACCTTGTTTTTCATATCCTTCTCATCCATAAAACAAATGGTTAATAAAAAGAATACATCCATACACCAACATGTAAATGATTACATGTTCTGAAAATACCACTGAATAAAATCCATACGTGTAAACCAGGTTGGAAAACAAACATATAGTCTCTTGATAATAGAAATCAATGTGAGCCTAAGCCACTCATGTTTTCCACATAATCAGGTACTAAAAATAACAAACATGTCTTACACACACCTAAGTAAAATATCAACCAAAAATGGCAAAGGGTTACAACTATGAAAATAACAAAGCCTCATAAAGAGAAAACAAGTCCATTCATTAACGAACACCATTTGGTTTGATATGGAATAAAATTCCCTATTGCTGATTTTCATTACAGTGTATACAAACATTACCTAGTAGGATACCAAATTACTTTCTATAAGAAATTGTATAAATTATGATCCACTTATAACACACCACTTGGGAACCATATGTGTGTTGTGTGAATATAATATTCATGCCTAAAGTAAAATTTAAGACATTTAATAAATTAAATAGAGTGAAAACAACAAAATCACTTAATCTAGCACCCTAAATAAAAAAATACAAATATTGCTCAAATTCACCAAAACAAAACATGGCGAGGTTGAAAATTTGATGAGCTTTCCAAATATAATTTTTAGGTTTACAATTTGGCCCTGAAAATAAAGGTTTTCTCTCAGTTTTAGTAACAGAAGGACTTAGTTGTAAAGTTTTAAAACTAGCTAGGGGGTTATGGGGAAAATAATCCTTTTGTCTTCCTCCAGGACGGCACCGTGTGTGTCACCGCCGCCGATGCCTCCATGCCACCTCTTGCTAGACACCCTCGGAAGGAGAAGTACACCACGACGTTGCCCACACCCTTCTCTATCCCCTCAGCCACTTTCCCCTCTCTCTTGTTTCCTCTGTGCAAAGAAAATCGGAACCCTAGCCCTTTCGGCCGCCGCCGCGCGCCATCGATTCCGGCCGCCTCGAGGGCAACTGAAACCACTTGGAGGTGCGCTATATCCTCCTCGACCTCCTCAAGCTTGCGCACGGGCGGAGATGGCCGGGAGCCCGCGAATTTCCCGGTTTCAATTTCTCACTGCTCGGGCCGTCGTGGAAGCTCGTCGTGCCCAACCGCCTGCACCGGCACCTTTCCTGGTGAGCCTCCGCACATCGTGGTGCTTTCGCTTTTGAACTTCATCCACGGAATAGCCGTAGTGCTGTAACCCGAGAAGCGCCGCCGCTGTTGTGCTCGCCGCCGGCGACCTCTTGACCATTTGGTCAAAGCACCACCACCGTTCGGTTCGCCTTACGCTCCTCTAGCTCGCTGTACCAGTTAATCGAAACAATCCGTAGCCAAATGCAAGATTGAATCATACATTGAGGAATCGAGCTCCTGTGATGTCATCTGTGACGTCAATAGCCCGTTCTTTTATTTTTGAATAAAAACTGGAAATGACAGGTGGGATCCACCTGTCAATTTAAAATAAAACAGAAAATCAATAAAACATATTAATTCAATAACTTCTAAACTATTAATCAGAAAAATAAAAATAAGATATGAAAATGATTATAAAAATAAAATCTAAATGTTCATCAACTTTTTAAAAATATTTGATGAAGTTTGAAATTAAATATTTTCTTTAATTAATTAAATCATTTAAAATTTAAGAAAAATAACAAATAATTCATAAAATCAGAAAAATACAAATTATATACCAAATGCTCCAAACGACCAATGCAACTCATCTATGATGTTTGCAAAGTCATTTGACCAAGTTTTTATGTGTGCAATGTTTTGCCTAATCATTTAATTCATTTAAAATTAATAAATTAATAACTTATTCAAATATTTTCAGAAAGCATAAAATGTTATATCAAACTAAAGAGAAAAGCATTTCCAATTCAAATATGTCAAACATAAAACATTTTGTTTAACTTATAAACTTGTTTCCAAAAGTATAATAAAATTCTATAATGTTTCATTATAATCAGAAATAACTGCCACAACATTATTTTCTTTATTAATAAAACCCTCATGTTTTCACATCTACTAAACCTATCATCACATAGCAATAGAAAGTTATGTAATGATAGAGTTGGTTGTATTAATTACTCGTTTTCCATTCAACTCTTTGTCATAAACTCTACACTTAAAAATATAAAATAAAATGTATTCGTTATCTTTTTAATAGTTGTTTTTCCATGTGTTGTTGTTTTGTTATCTAATCAAGTAATAAACAATTCTACCTAAACATAATAACAATTGGTTGCTAAGTAAAAGTGAAACACATGTAAGTATAAAAGAACTAATAACCACATCACCACAAGTAATGAAACATTTCACCTAAAACCTGTGTGATTAAGATATCGTATCAAACGTGGCTTACACTTGTAAGCTGGGGTGTGTTCCAGGATAATTAACGATGCATCTCATTACTATGCATGTATCATCTTGCCAATGTTTTCTATAGTCCTTACCGGTACTACTTTGCTATCTTTCAGATGTCGGGGTTTTCTACATGTCCCTCGAACCCGAAGACATGGATTATTATTGTTATTTCAATCTCAGGCAAGTTCATCACTTGCTCATATCCTTTGCAGTACTTCATAACAAACTAATTGCAAAAAACTCTATCATATTACCACCTAGTCTCAAAAGAATGCATGATCCTATTTTTATAATAATATGACTAATTGAATGACTACCCAAGCGGTAGTGTTCTGTTTGGTGGGTGGATGGAACCATGGTAAGATGAATAGGTCAAAGGAAGGTTCCATCTGCATGGGAAATTATTACCTAGGAATTAATCACAAATGTCGTCAGAACTCGGTGTGCCGTAAATACCGCGTTAACCATGGATCTTCTATGGGGGAGTAAGCCAGTTGTGATCTTATCTCGTTCGGATGTCAACGGGCTACCAGAGACGTACGCTGTAGGTCTTGCAAGACTACATGCACATGGGTGGGATCCCTTAATTCCCGCAGAATCTAGGGTCTATGATGGTCTGCCAGGGGCGCCTAGATATCCATTATGAGGGGTGGAATCAGGGGTTCAACCTGCTGGCAGAAATGGGTGGGCATGCGTTGTGCGGAGAAGCACGGTTTGGCTTGGATCAACAAACGGGGCCCACACCTGAGTGGGAGTGGACAAGAATGTACACCTGGTTGTGCAACATGGTCTTGGTCGTCCATGGGTAAAGTAACGCACCTCTGCAGAGTGTAAAAGGATGAGGCATGTTACCCCCTGTTCCGGGAAGGAACTGCGAATTCTACAGGAAAGGCAACTCCATGAAGTTCTAGTCCTGTGATTGTCTGGCGGGCATATTTTTCTGAATTAAAAGAAACCCCTTGAAGAAAGTTTTACAAAACCTTGCATTCGCTTATGACTCTTTCGAGTCTAAAGCTGTAGTTAGTGCATCAAACTACCCACCATATATCATGAACTTGTTGAGTAACGCTCGTTACTCATTCATTCCCGTTTGACCCCTGCTTAGAGTTTAAGCCTATGGAAGTCGTCATCGTGAAGCCATCACTACCTCATGAAGCTAGGTGGAGTCATCTCTTACTTAGACAGGAAAGCATCGTCATCAACAACGCTGGAGGAGGAGAAGCTATCAAGGTGTAGATGGAGTCCATTCATGGATTTAGATTCATCGAAGCCATAGATTAGGGCTGACATCAGCCGAAGTGGATTTAGTTTGGAGCTAGAGTTATTCTCCAGCTTAGAGCTTCGCTTTGCTTCTTCGAATGTTTCATTTGTATGAGATCTTCTTTGAATCCTCAAAGAGATTCTCCAGATTTTGTAATGAAGTTTGTATTCTATAGTTTTGCTTGGACCCGCTGTGTTTCTGTTGTACCACTCTGAGAGATGTAATATTCATGGATAAGTCCTTCTGTGAGCATTATGTCACCGACTTGCGCACTACACATGCAGTGGTGTGCTGGGTCACCACAACATGCACAATCTGGTGTTCTGTATCCTTTTTAGGCCGAAAGCATCCAGTTTTTTAAACTCCAAGCACACATGCAAAATTTGGGTTAACATTGAAGCAAATTGAAGGATCATTGGGAAATAGAAAAGACGAAAACATGCTTTAATGGTAAAAGAAACAAAATAATTTACATGTTTTTCTGACAAAACTTTATTTCATGATATCAATAATGTTTACATAGAATTGGACTAGGTATAGAAAGGACGTACTTGCTGGATGGTCGAGGGCCGGTTTGTCTCTCCTAGCTCTACATCTATGCTTCTTTTCCTCTCACAATTTGAAATTTTCGGGCCATCTTCATCATCCCGAATATCTACAAGGTAGTATGACCCATTTTTCATAGCTTTTCTAATGACGAAAGGTCCCCCCCCCCAAACTGGGGATAACTTGTGTTTTTCTTTTCATGCACCCATCTTAGTACTAAGTCACCTTCTTTGAAAGAACGGTGCTTGATTTTCCGGCTATGATATCGCCGTAAACCTTGCTGATAAATGGCGGATCTATGTAACACAAGTTCTCGATCTTCTTCTAAAAGATCGACGACATCCTGTCGTGCATTTTTGGCGTCCGCCTCAACGTAAGCCTGCAAGCTAGAGATATCATGGATCATGTCTGTTGGAAGCACTGCTTCTGCACCATAAACCAGGAAAAAAGGCGTCTGCCCCATTGATCTATTCGGTGTTGTGTGTATGCTCCAAAGAACGGAAGAAAACTCTTCTACTCATGCTTCAGCTGCTCTGTGAAGAGGTGATTCGAGTCTTGGGCGTACTCCTTGCAAGATTGAAGTATTCATATATTCAACCTGGCCATTGGATTGTGGGTGTGCCACTGCTGCTAAATCAAGACGGATTCCCGTTTCCCGGCAATATTTTGCCAGCTCTCCAATTGCAAAGTTTGTCCTGTTATCCGTGATTATTCTATGTGGCACGTCGTATCTCATGACTATGTCTATGATGAAATTCTTGGTAGTCACACCGTCAAACTTTTTGATGGGTTTAGCCTCCACCTACTTGGTATACTTATTTACTACACCGAGTAGATGTGTAAGTCCGCCTCTTGTAGTTTTGAATATCCCCATCATATCTACCCCCCACGCCGCAAACGGACATGTAATGGGAAGAGTTTTAAGTGCTTGAGCCAGCATATTTGTCTGCTTGGCGTTACTGGCATCTAGCACATGTATTAACTATGTGCTCCACGTCTGTCTTTGATGTAAGCCAGAAAAACCCTGCTCGGAATGCTTTCTTGACTATGGTTTTTGATTGAGCATGATGTCTGTAATCTCCGGCATGGATTTCTTGCAGGATTTTCGTCCTTCTTCTGGTAAAACACAATGCTGGAAGATTTGGATGTACTGAGTTTATACAGGTAACAATTGATTACTATGTATCCTTTGCATCGGCGTTTTATCTGCCTTTGCAAGACTTCATCTTCTTCGTTCGGGAATTTCTGACCGACTAAGAAATTCAGGTATGGTACCATCCAATCCGGGATTACGAGAAACACTTCGATTGACTCGGAAATTAAGGGATAGTCCACATCTCCGCCTTTTATTGATGGTTCGTACAAATGCTGGACGAAAACACCAAGTGGTAATGTTTTTACTCTTTCCAAGCCCATTCGGGCTAAAGCATCTGCATTCTAGTTTTCTTCCCGTTTTACATGATTTACCTCGAATTATAGAAAGCATATGGCGAATTCGTCAACAGTTCTCCAATATTCCGCCATTATGGGGCTTTTAGCATCCTATGTCTGGTTAAGCTGGTGCTGCACTAAATCCGAGTCTCCATAGCATAGTATGCATTTGACGCCTATTTCATTTGCAATATGCAAGCCATGAAGTAGTGCCTCATATTCTGCCACATTGTTACTGGTATTAAAATGAATTTGCAGCACATACTCCATTTTGTCGCCTTTTCGAGATTTTAGCACCACACCTGCACCGACGCCTTCTTTCATTTTGGATCCGTCAAAATGCATGATCCAATGTTCCGACTCTGGCATTGGCGTGTTTTCCATGGATTTTGTCCAATCGGCTACAAAGTCTGCCAACACCTGGGATTTAATTGATGTCCAGGGTTGGTACTTAATGTCGAACGTAGCAAGCTCAATGCCACATTTGGCGAATTTGTTAGTTGCATCCACATTGTTTATGAAATCCCCCAGTGGTGTTTTGCGTACCACTGTTATGGAATGTCCTTGGAAAAGACGAAGTTTTCATGATGCGAAAAGTACGCCATATGCCAGTTTTTGATAATGTGGGTACCTTTGCTTTGATTCCGAGAATACTTCGCTAATGTAGTATACCGGATATTGGTCTGGAATGCTTTGTTCATCTTTCTTCCTTTCCACAATTAACACTGCGCTAATAACACTGTTTGTTGCTATTAGATACAGGAACATTGGTTCTTCCTCCTTTGGGGAAGCCAAAGTTGGAGATTTCGTTAAAGTTTCCTTTAGCTGGGTCAAGGCTTTGTCTGCTTCTTCTATCCATAAAAATTTGTCAAATTTCTTCAACAATTTGTATAATGATAGAGATTTATCGCCAAGACATCTTATGAACCTACTTACGGCGGTTGCAGAACCCGTCAATCTATCGACGTCTTTCAGACATGTAGGACTTTTGATGTTTAGGATTGCTTTGATTTTTTCTGGGTTTACTTCGATTCCTCTGTGGGAAACGATGAAACCAAGAAATTTTCCCGAGGGCACCACGAATATGCAATTTAATGGATTTAACTTCATTTTGTAAGTGTGCATATTATCGAAAGTTTCTCGTAAATCTTCAAGGAGTGTATGCTTTTCCTTGGAAACGACGACAATGAAATCCACGTAAACGTGGACGTTTTTGCCTATTTGGTCATGCAAGCATCTTTGCATGCAACGCTGGTATGTAGCTCCATCATTCTTCAAACCAAAAGGCATGGTTATGTAGTAATATGTTCCATAGGGCGTTGATATGTCATAAACGTATCCTTAATTTCTGATGTTCCATGTTGTTTCCATCCTATTTGCTACATGTTTCCTTTACACTTTATGTCATTTTTATCGATTTTCTGGGACTAACCTATTGACAAGATGCCACAGAGCCAATTCCTATTTTCTGCTGTTTTGATTCTTAGAAAAGTTGTTTTGGAAATATTCTCGGAATTGGAAAATTCGAAGCCCAGAAGTCTTAGAATTCCCGGAGGGTCCATGGAGTCCGAAGGAGACCCGGAGGGGGGCCATAGGGGCCCCACACCATAGAGATGCGTGCCCCCGGCCGCGCCATGGGGTAGTGTGGGCCCCATGGCCTCCCACCAACGTTGCCCTTTCGCCTATTTATTCCCCTCGGAATGTTAACCCTAAAAGAATCAACCTTTTCCACGAAGAACACCCGAGGCCTCCGTCATCGTCAACCCGAGTTCGGGATGGTTCTGGAGTTCTCCCCGGCACCCTGTCGGGAGGGGAAATCATCACCGGAGGGCTCGACACCACCATGCCCGCCTCCGGAATGATGCGTGAGTAGTTCATCCTTGGACTATGGGTCCATAGCAGTAGCTATATGGTTGTTCTCTACTCTTTATGCCTCATGTTTAGATCTTGTGAGCTGCCCTACATGATCAAGATCACCTTATTGTAATGCTACATGTTGTGTAATGCTACATCTTATTGTAAATAACATCGTCCCACGTAGCATTCAATATTCATCGGATCCCAGCAAACACAACATGTAGCATTGCAATAACATGATCTTGATCATGTGGGGCAGCTTACAATATCTAAACATGAAGCATAAGGAGGAGAGGACAACCATCTAGCTACTTCTATGGACCCGTAGTCCAAGGATGAACTACTCACGCATCACTCCGGAGGTGGGCATGGTGGTGTGGACCCCTCCGGTGAGGAATCCCCCTCCCGGCAGAGTGCCGGGGAGAGCTCCAGAACCCTCCCGATCTCGGGTTGACGATGACGACGGTCTCAGGTGTTTCTCGGGAAGAAGTGGTATATTTTTAGGGTTGACGTATCGGGGGAATAAATAGGAGAGAGGGCGATGAGGTGGATGCCCGAGGGGCCCACACCCCCCCTAGGCTTGATAAGGGGGCGTGCCGCCCTATGGTGTGGCCCCCCTCCGGGCCTCTTCGGGACTCCGTGGAACCTTCGGGAATTCTAAGACTTCCGGGTTTCGAATTTTCCAATTCCGAGAATATTTCCAGAAGAACTTTTCTGAAACTAAAAACAGCAGAAAACAAGGAATTGGCTCTGTGGCATCTTGTCAATAGGTTAGTCCGGGAAATCGATAAAAATGACATAAAGCGTAAGGAAAACATGTAGCATATGGCATGAAAACAACATGGAACATCATCAATTAAGGATACATTTATGACGTATCAACATCCCCAAGCTTAGTTCCTACTCGTCCTCGAGTAGGTAAACTATAAAAACACATAATTTCTGAGGTGACATGCTACCAACATGAACTTGATCATCTAAATTGTAAAGGCATAAGCATAGCTGAGAGCATAGAACTTAAACACAAGCATGATAAATAAAATTTTAACAATAAAGCATAGAAATTACCTTGCATCATGAGAAGTGACACAAATAAAAGATCATGAATAATAATGCAGTCAAAAGATATACTTTTGTTTCAAGCATAGACATAACATGGCAAAGTGATATTTCTCTTGTCCTTAAGAGTGGGACAAAACATAAATACCAGGACACCTTCAAAGTTCATGAGGAAGACTAGAACAAATAATTTGACAACAAATAATAACACATCATGAATCAATTAATAATGTTTCTGGGACAAATGCACACTAAACTCAGAATGACAACCATGCTCTCTCAACTGTGCATAAAGTTAGAAGAAGCTGATACGTCTCCAACGTATCTATAATTTCTGATGTTCCATGTTGATATTATGCCAATTGTTACATGTTTTCTCCCTTCTTTATGTCATTTTCATCGATTTTCCGTGACTAACCTATTAACAAGATGCCAAGTGCCAGTTCCCTGTTTTATGATGTTTTTAGTTTCAGAAAAGTTATTCTGGAAATATTCTCTAAATTGGACGATTCGAAAGCCAGAAGTCTTAGAATTCCCCGGAAGCCATCTCCATCGACTCCACCGCCATCTCCATCGTCGTTGTTGTCTCCTATGATGAGGAGAGAGTAGTTCTCCCCCGAGGCTGAGGGCTCTACGGTAGCTATGTGGTTCATCTCTCTCTCCCATGGTGTGATCTATATGTGATCGTGAGCTTTGTAATCTAGTTGAATTCATAGATATTATTCTTCATCTATTATGCTACTCAAGTGGTTTTTGTTACGAGATCTCCGTAAACACTTTGATCACGGTGTAAAGGTGATAGTGTGTGCACGGTGTGGTTTAGCATTATATTTATATTTTATGTTGGATAACCCTATGAAATTGTGGTGTTTGCGTGGAACCATCTGGGTCCCATGGTGATAGCATGGGGGTTACTTGGTTGGGAAAGTGTTTACTCTGAGGAGTGTTGTTACAGCCCTACGCAATGATTGGTGTTTGTTATTCGACCGGAGAGTGGTTCGGAGTAGCATAGTGAAGAAATGATATTTATGCATTCAATTATGTTTTAATTATTGAGAGTGTCCACTAGTGAAAGTAGGAGCCCTAGGCCTTCTTTCCAAGCATTGAAACACCGTTTTCCGCCTGTTTTGCTACATTTTTGCTTGCTGCCATTTTTATTTGAGATTGCTATTATCACTTATTATCATCCATATTACTTGCATTTTACTCTCTCTTCGCCGAACTAGTGCACATATATACCTGGAAAGTATATTGGGTGTGTTGGGGACACAAGAGACTTCTTGTATCTTGATTGCAGGGTTGCTTGAGAGGGATATCTTTGACCTCTACCTCCCTGAGTTCGATAAACCTTGGGTGATCCTCTTATAGGAAACTTGCTCCTGTTCTACAAACCTCTGCACTTGGAGGCCCAACAATGTCTACAAGAATAGAAGTGTGCGTAGACATCAAGTTTTTTTTTTTGCGCCGTTGCCGGGGAGGTAAGGTAAAAGGTACTCACATCCTCGGGTGTGAGTGCTCGGAGTTATTTCCTTTAGATTCTGCAATTATATCCTTTTGTTTCTTGTTTTCACTAGTTAGGCTTATTTTTACTTAGTCCTTGTTTCTATATGTACTAGTTAGACTTAATGGAAAACAAAAAAAAATATGGGAGAGCTTTATAATATTTATCTTGAGTTAGGACATGAAGTGTTTGAAGAGAAAATAAAAAAATCTATGGAACTTTATTTGCATGCTAATAGCAATGTTATTAATATGAATTCTTTGAACACCATTATTGCTAATGCTATGGAAAAGTCTAAGCTTGGGGAAGCTAGTTTTGATGAATATGATATTTTTAGTCCCCCAGGTTTTGAGGAGGAAATTTTCTTTGATGATGCCTTGCCTCCAATATATGATGATTATAATGATTGTGGTATTCTATTTCCACCTGTTTACAATGATGAATATGATATTTTCAGTCCACCTACTATTGAGGAACAAATTAATTATGATTACAATATGCCTCCTGTATTTAATGATTATGGTGATGAGAATGATTGTGATAGCTTTTTTTTTTTTGAATTTTCTCCCACTACTATTAATAAGAATGACTATGCTTATGTGGAGAGTATTAATTCTTTTATGCATGTGGCTCATGATAAGAATATTTTATGTGATAGTTATATTGTTAATTTTATTCATGATGCTACTGAAAGTTATTATGAGAGAGGGAAACATAGTTTCGTGAATCTCAACAATGTAACACCCGGGGGATTTCCCCCCAATTAGATTTGGTTGTTTTTCTTTTCGCATTGCATTGCATCATATGCATTGCACTTTGTTTTCAAAATCATTTAAAAATTCAAACCAATTTAAAAATTTACCCAAAGTTCAATCAAATTAAAATTAGCAAATATGTTGAAGATTTCAAAAACAAAAGTTTGTGCAACTGGGCATTTTAAATGCTGATTGCATAGAAGTTGTTTTCATAATTTTTGGAGTTTTCAAAACCCCCTCAAATTCTTTCTCGTCTCTCTTTCTTTTACAAAAAAAAAGGAAAAGAATAAAAATAAAACAAACCTCTCGGGCTGGGGAGGCAGGCATACAGCCCACCTACAACCCAGCCCAGTAGCTACATGGCCACACAACCCGGTCAAGGGGGTGTCGTCATCCCCACCTGCTCCCCACTGCTTTTCTGAAGAAAAGCGAGCAGGGACAGCACCACACCTCACCTGCTCCTCCACGCTCCCCTCCTTCTTCCCCTCCTCCACGCAAAGCTTTCCCCTCTCAACCCTAGCCAACTACTTCTCCTTCTCCCCTCTCGGCCGCCGCCAAGCACCCTCCCTTCTTTCTCTGTTTTTTCCCCCTGTCTCTGAATTTTCTGAAGACAAACAGGTGCCCGCCATGGCCGCACTTTGGTGGCCGCCGCGCCGTCTCCCTGGTCGTCGTCCCGAGGTGAGCACGATAACGGAACCAGGAGGGTTCCGCCTCCATGTTTGCTGAAGGAACCCGGGGCTGAGGTGCCTCAGGTCGACGCCGGCGAGCTCCCTCATCCTCCTCCGTTCGGCACCTGCAGCGCACAACAGCGCCTCCACGAGCCTTCTTGCGGACCACGGCGCCCCTCGAGCCCAAGGTGAGCGCCTCTTCCTCGGGCCCCTTCCCTGCTCCCTCCTCATTGCTCTGGGTGCCACCGTCGAGCGGCACCGTCCGCAGTTCGCCGTTTTCCGTCCGCCATCTACCTGCAGGAGAACGAACACGAAACTGTCGTCAGTTTCGTCAGTTAAGACTGCACGTATTCACTTTATTTCGCCTCAGATCTGCATCCTATCACAAATCGATCCGCTAGCCCAGTGGCTTGGCCCCTTGCTGCGCGCAGCGCACGGCGTGGGTTCGAGTCCCCCCTCCGCGCCTTTCTTTTTCAGAATTACCGCGGGGTGCCGGCCCACCCGTCTTACACCCTGGACGCCACCTCACGCTGCACCCGCCACGCCAGTACCTGCGTGGCAACTGTCCCCACGCGTCGGTGATCCAGGGTCGCAGCACCCCCGGTCAGATCTGGATCTGGCCCCAGATCTGCACCCGTTTTCACAACCAGGCCCCTGGCCATGTTTTCCCTTCCACCCAAGTCCCCAGAAATTGCAGAATAGCCCCTGGTTTTCAACTGCTTATAAATAATTCAAATGAACTCCAAATTTAAAATGTAAAATATGGTTTCCATGCAAAATTGAACAAGCTTTCCAAATATAAACTTTGTTTCCTGTTTTGGATAACTGAAATTCATGTCATTTTCTATACTTGAATTAATTCATTTAAAATTGCCTCAACCATAACTTGTTCATTTAAAATCCAAATTGGACAATTAAAATATGTTTGCATATCAGAAAATTGCCATTAACCTGTTCATGCCATTCATATCCCTGTTTGCATCTTGCATTGTGCATCTTACCATTTTGCTAGGCATGTTCACTAAATAACAACATATGAAATATGTTGGGGTATTTAATTCAACTGTTGCCCTATTCCATTTAAATTGCCTAGCTCATCTATTTTACTGTTTGCCATGCTCAACAACATTTAACATTGATGGTTAGCTAAACAACTTGAACCAATAATTATTTGTCCGGACTCCGGTTCCGATTAAATTGTCTATTTTGCATTCTTGCATTGCATCTCGCGTGTCATACATATAAAATAGGATCATGCTGGATTTTTTGCCGTAGAAGTAATTGTTGCATCTGGTGTTTGTCCTAGTTCGTTGCTTCTTCGCGGATAGGACGTTGAGATGATGTGAGCAACGACAAGTTCTGCGGATGTACCTCTACTTGCTGGATCTCAGGCAAGTATACTCACTTGCTACCTATGGCTGCCTCTCATCACTTGTTACCGATTCTTTCCGTTATCTTTATGCTAGCCTTATGATTCGATGCTTGTGTCTCGATCCTATCATATGTTTACCTTGCAACCATGATATAGCCTTCCTTCCACTTCCTATTACCTGTTGCTTGTTTACCTTGTTGGCCCTCGTGTCGTAGTTGCATGCTTAGTGTTGTTTGCGCTCAAGTCTTGTTGTCCGTCTTATCACCTGTTTAGTTTGATAGTTGGGTTTCAACTTAATCAACAACATGTTAATGTTTTGGGTAATATTAATTTGATGATAAGGCACCGGCAGGAGGCCCGGCGTGGTTTTGAGGCCTGCTAGTGTCGAACTTAATTAGGAAAAGGGTCTTGTCCTCCGATCCATGATGAGCGCACTAACCGCATGTGGGAAGCGAGTATGGGCGCCCCCCGCAACTTTGATTCGATTCGCATCTCTTCCAAATCGCCTCATTTAGTTCGGGTTTTCCATTTGCCGCATGCATATGCAGGTGCGAACCCTTGGCGCCAGGGTGGAACTTTTGTAGTCGGCATTTAGGGAGACACGTTCTTAGAGTGCTATGAGGGTCCCCTTTTCTTCGTGGCGCTTGATTAGCCGTGCGCTCAATTGCACGGGGTTCTTTGGGCTTGATGCGAAGAAGAGTTGGGTTGTGTTGAGTGCCTCGCTTGGTGGAAGGGCCTTTCCATCTGGCGGGTCATTCTTACGTGTACGGCCAAATTGGTGCATCCCTGCAGGGTTAAATCTTCTAGAGAAGCCGTGTTGTCCGCGGTTATGGATGACTTGGTGAAAGTGCTGGCTAACAAGTACTCAGACAACTTACACTTAACAATGATAACTTGACTAGTAATATAGATTACCTCCACCATAAGAATGATTGTCACCTTAATCAACCGTGTGGGTTTCCTTGGGTTGCTTCCTTAGTAGGGGGTAACATTGGATGGGTATTGTTTGGTGAGTAGTCATAGCTGGTTCTGATACGCTATCTTATCCCTTTCTTTTAGCCTGATGTTGTAGCGAGTCTCTGTAGTTAGTTAGTGCAGCCCGCTGCCGCTTCTTTGCAATAATCCCTTCCTTCTGTTGTACCCAAAGTATTTGTATCTTGTGATGATTGGTTACGCTGGTATCTTGTGAGTATGGTTTATCCACTTGCCAGTACTTAACTGTACTGACCCACGAATCCTTTTTCGTGGCTGCATATTCCACATTGCAGTCAACAGATTTGAAGTCTGACGACGTTAGCTTGGGAATCCCTCCGGCTTGGCCTGGGCAGGGATTGGACGCCATCGGTTACCTTCAGGACTCTTAGTCCAATTTGTATCTTGTCCGTAGTCGGACACTATGTTGTTTCTTCCGCTGTTATTTGGATCTTTGCATTGTATCAGTTGTATCCTTGACTCGTTTGAGTCGTCTTGTATATACCTCCTCTGTTGTTGTTGTGGATTATTCGTGAACTGTTGTAATGTTATCACAAGTGGCAACCTGAAATCGGTTATTATGTGAATTTTGGCGGAGATGCTGAAATCTGCATAGTGCCCGATCCCGGGGCGTCACAAACAATATCAAGTTTCCCCTCTTTATGGTTAAAATTATGAAGTTGCACTTGTTTTGCTTTCCTATGCTCGTTGCTTTGTGATTTCATGACTTGTTTTTCTACAAGATTATTTTTCATAGGAAGTGGGTTAGACTTAAATTTGTTTTATTTTTTCATATTTATGCTCTCTTTTGCTTCAATTAATATTTTTTATGTGAGCAACTTCTCAAATTATCATGCCTAGCTAAAAGGCTTTAGAGAAAAGCACTTCTTGGGAGATAACCCATGTTTTTATTTTTGTTTTGTTTTTCTCTGTTTTATTTGAGTCAAGGAGTTGTATACTTCTGTAGAAACTCCTTTGTATCTTTCTTTTCATGTTTTCTTAGTGCCAATTAAAGTTTCTGAAGAAAGTTGGAGTTGTTTTTGGATTTCTGCGCAGAAAACAGATTTCTGCTGTCCACCATAAAACATCGTATAAAATCCTGGAAGATCAGAATGATCTAAATTGTTTTTTTATTATTCCTCAGATAATTCCGCAACTTTTCTTAGTTGACAACTTTTCGATTTGAGCAACAGAAGATTTTCGAAAAAATCATCTTTACCTGTTGTCCTGTTTTGGCAGATTTCTATCAATTGCATTTGCATCTTAATCGCTTTCTTTTGGTGTTCTTTTGAGAAAAAGAGTTTTAAAAGAAGTCGTGACAGTATCTAATGTGTTTATGAGTGTTACAATTGTGTTGAAACTGAACCATGTGAATTTATTATTTCGATTGCACTAACGTTGCTAATGAAGATTGTGAGAATTTTGGTGTGAAGGAAGTTTTCAAGGGTCAAGAAGAGGATGATATGATGTGATAAAAAAGAGTGAAGATCCTAAGATTGGGGATGCCCCGGTGGTACTACCCAGAAAATTCCAAGAAGACTCAAGCATCTAAGCTTGGGGATGCCCAAGGCATCCCCTTCTTCATCAATAATTTATCAGGTCACTTCTAGTGAAACTATATTTTTATTCAGTCACATCTTATGTGCTTTACTTGGAGCGTCTTTTATTTTTGTTTTCAGTTTGTTTGGTTTTCTTTGCTGTAATAAATGGTTGGATCTTATCTACTTGTGTGAGAGAGATACGCGCTCCATTTTCATTGCTTAGAACACTCTAGTTTTCATTCTTATTGTTCTGTGAGTGTTCACTTTTTGCTAGTACTGCGTTCAGCTCTTGTTTTCCATGCATCCTTTGTTCAGAGTTGTTAGCTTTTGTACTTAGGTGGTTCTCATATGCATGTTTTTTTGTAAATAGGAATACTATTGTGATAGTTGGTATAGTGGAAAAGATTGCATGGTCTTGTAGATCACTAAACTGCTTCACTTGAATCATTGCTATTGTTTTGAGATATTAATTTGCTTAATGGATAAACGGGAAGGACTAGTAAGTATAAACTTTTAATGGTTGGTATAAGAAACTTGAAACTGTGCCACACTTAAATTGCCAGCTGATAGAAACAATGGTATATGATTGCTACGAGTGATACATTTCTGATCGGCCTTTTGTTACACGCTACGGTCGGGGTAGCTAACAGTGACTTGTCACTGCCACGGACCCTCTTGGAGTGATTTGCATTGTGCCTTGTAAGATGATTTGCTTGCTGCAACCTTTTAACTCGTGAGTCTATGTTGCGGTTGCTGGCACTTCCACCATCCATATTTGCTAGCCTCTTCGGTATTGTGCATTGCCCTTTCTCACATTGAGAGTTGGTGCAAACTTCGCCAGTGCATCCAAATCCCGTGGGAGGACTTTGTTCTACTACACATAAGCCCATATATTCTTCCTCAAAACAGCCACCACACCTACCTATCATGCCATTTCCATAGCCATTCCGACATATATTACTACACAACATCCACCTCCATTATGTTACTTTATGATGAGCTCCATGGTTATTTATGCATACTGCTACACTGGCAGGAGCATGCAGTTGGATACATCAGAGATGTTCCGTTATGAGTTATGACTACTAAAAGTGTGATGATTCATTGTAATATAGAATGTTGCCCCTACCGATGAGGATATATAAAAAAATAAAAAAAAATAAAAAAGCCCAAAAAGAAAAAAGAAAAAGGGCCAAAGAGAGAATAAAGAGAGAGGGGGCGCATCACTATCCTTTATACCACACTTGTGCTTCATGTTTAGCACCAATACTTTAGTTTGGAGAGATTTTTCATATTATCGTTCATTCATAACTATGTGGGGAATTTTACATTATAGAACTTGGCTTGTATATTCCAATGATGAGCCTCCTCAAATGAGCTCTAGGTCTTCGTGAGCAAGCAAGTTGGATGCACCCCCACTAGTTCCATTGGAGAGCTTTCATACACTTATAGCTCTATGTGCATCCGTTGTGTGGCAATCCCTACTCCTTGCATAGCTTCGGTTGTAAGACTTTCTCTTGTCTAATGACCACTTTCAGCTTTGTGAGCCTTTCTTCCATTGACCTTCCAAACCCCCCATAATGTTCTCTTTGCCATAACATCCCGGTGCCAGGGACCAACGCAGAACACTTGCTTGTTTTTAGTGCGCAAATAGTTTAAGATCCAAGCATTGCATCGTGTGGAAAGCTTGACTTGATCCTAACAGGGGTTGTAAAAATCGTTTGACGTGCATGATATTGTTGTTCTTGAAAGCTTAAATCATCTCTAATAAACTTTGCACGGTTGATAGTCTTTTAGTATTGATTCATTAAAAGTTTTACTTCTTTCTTCGTTGTTTATGCATTACTTATTGTTATCAAATATAGATCAAAAGTTTAGTTCATTTGATCCTAGATTACATGCTCTGTTTTACATATTATGATCAAGATTATGTTAGTAGCATGTCACCTCAGAAATTATTTTTTATCGTTTACCTACTCGAGGACGAGTAGAAACTAAGCTTGGGTATGCTTGATACGTATCCAACATATCTATAATTTCTGATGTTCCATGTTGATATTATGCCAATTGCTACATGTTTTCTCCCTTCTTTATGTCATTTTTATCGATTTTCCGGGACTAACCTATTAACAAGATGCCAAGTGCCAGTTCCCTGTTTTCTACTGTTTTTAGTTTCAGAAAAGTTGTTCTGGAAATATTCTCTGAATTGGACGATTTGAAAACCAGAAGTCTTAGAAGTCCCGGAAGCATCCAGAAGTCCCGAAGATCCCCGGAGGGGGGCCACAGGGTGCCACACCATGGGGTGGCGCGGGCCCCCCTAACCGCGCCACCTAGGGGTGTGGGCCCCCTGGCCACCTCCCGCCATCGCCCTTTCGCCTATATATACCCCCCGAGGCATAAACCCTTAAATAATCGACCTTTTTCACAAAATACATCCGTAGCTCCACCGCCGCCGCCGACAAGTTTCAGGGGACAGATCTCTGTTCTGGCACCCTGCCGGGATGGGGAAGTGCCCCCGGAAGCCATCTCCATCGACTCCACCACCATCTCCATCGCCATTGTTGTCTCCTATGATGAGGAGGGAGTAGTTCTCCCCCGAGACTGAGGGCTCTAAGGTAGCTATGTGGTTCATCTCTCTCTCCCATGGTGTGATCTATATGTGATCGTGAGCTTTGCAATCTAGTTGAATTCATAGATATTATTCTTCATCTATTATGCTACTCAAGTGGTTTTTGTTATGAGATCTCCGTAAACACTTTGATCACGGTGTAAAGGTGACAGTGTGTGCGCCGTGTGGTTTAACATTATATTTATATTTTGTGTTGGATAACCCTATGAAATTGTGGTGTTTGCGTGGAACCATCTGGGTCCCATGGTGATAGCATGGGGGTTACTTGGTTGGAAAAGTGCTTACTCTGAGGAGTGCTCTTACAGCCCTACGCAATGATTGGTGTTTGTTATTCGACCGAAGATTGGTTCGGAGTAGCATAGTGAAGAAATGATATTCATGCATTCAATTATCTTTTGATTGTCGAGAGTGTCCACTAGTGAGAGTAGGATCCCTAGGCCTTATTTCCAAGCATTGAAACACGGTTTTCCGCTTGTTCTGCTACATGTTTGCTTGCTGCCATTTTTAATTCAGATTGCTATTATCACTTATTATCATCCATATTACTTGCATTTTACTCTCTCTTCGCTGAACTAGTGCACCTATATACCTGACAAGTATATTGGGTGTGTTGGGGACACAAGAGACTTCTTGTATCTTGATTGCAGGGTTGCTTGAGAGGGATATCTTTGAACTCTACCTCCCTGAGTTCGATAAACCTTGGGTGATCCACTTAAGGGAAACTTGCTGCTGTTCTACAAACCTCTGCACTTGGAGGCCCAACACTGTCTACAAGAATAGAAGCGTGCGTAGACATCAGATGCAGACTCAACATAAAAGTAAAAGAAAGGCCCTTCGCAGAGGGAAGCAGGGATCACTCATATGCTATAGCTTTTTATTTTATCAAATAGAGGCATTGAAGGTTGACACTTCTCCCAACCTTTGTTACACAAACCATGGCTAACCGAATCCTCGGGTGCCTGCCAACAATCACATACCATGGAGGAGTGTCTAATTTTGAGAGAGGTGTATGCTTATGTCAACGAATGGTAAACAGAAAATACAGTACGTCACAAGCCAACTAGACTTCACAAGAGCGGCTCCCATAGAAGGACACATCTGGGTAGAAGGTCATCCCTCTTTCTCTTTTGTTTACACAATTATGCTTTAACTGATAAATCAGAGGCAAAAATAGTGAAGAGAATTTGTTGTATTAATTTGGGGCTGGGCACCCCGCTGCCAGCTCTTCTATCAATTGGATAAGAGGATGAAGCCACTAGTCTAGGGTGTTAAAGTTCAATCAACAAGTGAGATAAAGATTCTCTATTTATGTCCTCATGAGGTAAAACAGGAGCACAAAACAGGAGTAATTTTGAAGGTTTTTAAGGTAACACATGAGCAATTTACTTTGGAGTGGCAGTTAAATAACACATATAGGTAGGTATGGTGGACAAATTTGGCAAACTTTGGTTTTTGGGAGTTGAATGCATGAGTAGAGCTCATACTCAGTACAAGTGGAGGCTAGCAAAAGACTGGGAGTGACAAATCAAGAGAGCAATAATGGCCATAATCATGCATAGAGACAAGAACATCATTAATAAAAGCATAAGTGGTACTAAAAGTTCAAAAACTAAATGATCGTAGAGGCTATAAGTGACTGGTTAGTCATAAACATGGTGTGAGCATGTGCCAAGTCAACCAAATAAAACATTCAAAGGAGAACACCAGAAATTTATGCTTCAAAATGACAAGAACAACTCATGATTCTTTCTAAGGCACATTAAACACTATCAGCTATTTGAGACAAATCATGCAACAAAAATAACCACTAGTATTTAGAATTAAAATAACATCTAGCATGCCATGAAGAAGTCTGGCCACAGTCTATACAAGCTTCTATTTGCACCGTTATAAGCACGAAAATTGTACTACTGCTTTCCAACACCAAGCATTTCATAATTAAAAAAAAATCAATAGATGCAACAATGAAACAACAGAGTACTAACATAAATCTACTAAAACTAATACCTCTAAATAAGAGATGCAAGAAAAACAGGAGCTAAACAGGAATTTTTCAGCAGCTAGAAGAAAAACTAAGAATACGAGCATAACAAGTATTCAAATGAAAAAGCGGAGCGTGTCTTTCTTCCACACAAAGAATGATAGGGTCCAAATATATTATTGTAGCAAAGAAAACAAATAAAAATAAGAGAAAAACAAACAGATGCTCCAAGTAAACTTCATATGATGTGACCGAATAAAAATATAGTTTCACTAGAAGTGACCTGATAAATTGTTGATGAAGAAGGGGATGTCTTGGGCATCCCCAAGCTTACATGCTTGAGTCTTATTAGAGTTTTCTGGTATGAACTATGGGGGCATCCCCAAGCTTTGCCTTTTCACTCTTCTTGATCACATTATATCACCCTCTTCTCTTGACCCTTGAAAACTTCCTTCACACCACACTCAAAGAGTAATTCACATTAGAAGGTTAGTGCAACAAAAAAATTATGGTTTCAGCATGTTCACAAGTTCTATTTATAGTTTTAAACATTAGCTATAGCCACTGATGTTTCGTGAAGTAAAGAAATCCACTTGACATCGTAAAAGAGCAAATGCAAGAAAAATGGCAGAATCTGCCAAAACCAGAAAAGTCTGTAAGACGAATTTTTTCGGGGCACTTACATTGCTCAGATGTAAAAACTTAAAGAACAAAAAAGTTTCGTAATTATCTTAGGAATAAGCACAAAAAATTTCAGACCATTCTGATCTTTCCGTATTTTATATGTTTTTTTACGGTGCACGGCAGAAATCTGTTTCCTGCGCAGAAATCCAAAACCAACTCCAACTTTCGTCAGAAACTTTACTTGGCACAGATAAAACATGAAAATAAAGATACAAAGGAGTTTCTACACAATTATACAAACCCTTGACTCAAATAAAACATATAAAAACAAAGCAAAAAACAAAACCATGGGTTATCTCCGAAGAAGTGCTTTTCTCTAACGCCTTTTAGCTAGGCCCAGAAAAGTGGATTCACGTGTTTTCAAGTGAAGAAGCATCCAAATCAATAATTTCCTCCAAAACTCCAACTTTAGAAACGGGTACCTTAGACACCCCTTAATATGATTCAACATGCAAATCACTTTTAGTTTCAATAAAAGTTTTATTTATTTTAAACACATTACGGGATATTGGTTTAGGCACCTTAGGGACATACATAATTTTTTTCTCTTTACCCATAGGAGGTTTCTCCCTCTTAAACTTAAGAGAAGAAAAAGTTTAGCTTAAAGTTTCCATAGCCTCCTCTAATTTACCAATCCTCATATTTTGACTATCGTCGATATTGCTAGCTTCTAAAACAGTAATTCTCTTGTTGATACTTACTATTGATTCATTAGTTTTGCTAGCATTATCAAGGAAATTTGGCAAAATTTTATTCATAGAGTTTAGCTTTTTAATAACATCATCTAAATTGATTTCAGTTTTAATGACCTTAGTAGGTGGTGTTCCAACTAAACTTTCAATTAAATTACAGGCTTCCAAAGGAGGTGTTCCCAGAAAATTACCGTCTGTAAGAGTGTCTAGAACATACCTATACCAGCTAGTAATGCCAACATAAAAATTCCTAAGAAGGATTAAAGTGGAATATTTCTTAGTACATCTATAATGAGCATCACTTATCCTATACCAAGCATCTTTCAAACTTTCTCCACCTTGTTGCTTAAAAGAACAAACTGCAACTTTAGGAACACTAATTTTAGCAAGACTAGAAACAAGATAAAAACTACAGCAAGAATAAGAACTAATTTTTTGTGTGTTTTTGATAAAGAGAAGCAAACAAGACAAAATAAAATAAACTAAGAAAAACTAAAACAAAGTAAAGAGATTGGAAGTGAGAGACACCCCTTGCAAAAATTCTCTTCCTCCCCGGCAACAACGCCAGAAATTAGCTTGATGCGCGTGTAACACACGTTCATTGGGAGACCCCAAGAGGAAGGTATGAAGAGAATAGTAGGAAGTTTCCCTCAGAAAGAAACCAATGTTGAATCGACTAGTAGGAGGAAGGAGTAACTTCAGAAGGTTGATACCGCTGAGATGGCAGAGCGCACTACCGGTTTCAGCAGCAACGTGGAACCTACACAACACAAACAATTCACTTTGCCCCAAAGAAGCAGTGAGGTTGTCAATCTCACCGGTTTTGCTGATAACAAAGAGGTTAAATGTATGGTGCGGAAAACAATATGAGAGTAGTATGAAAACAATAGCAGAAGTTTGAAAATAGTGGAAGCAGTGTGTGAACAATGGAAGCAGTGTGTGTATTATCAGAATGAGAAAATGGACCAGGGTCCACAGTTCACTAGAGGTGTCTCTCCATAAAAGATATCTAACATACGTGGTGAACAAATTACAACTGGGCAATTGACATATAAAGAACATGCATGACATAAAGATTACTATGAGATTCATGCGGGCATTACAATAAAATACATAGATCGTCATCCAACTGCATCTATGACTAATAATCCATCCTTCGAATATCATCCGAACAAACATTGGGTATTAAGTTGCAAACAACAGATTATCGCAGTAAGAAAAGTGTGTAATGTAAACAATCTAAACGAAGTAAACATCATTGTTTTCTCCCTAATGGCAACAACACATCCTCCATCCGTCACGTTTCTGTCACTCGAGCACAGATGCAAATGATGCATGAACCTACTACCGAGCATAAATACTCCCTCTTGGAGTCACTAGCATCTACTTGGCCAGAGAATCTACTAACAACGGAGAGCATGCAAGATCATAAATAACATACACATGAAGATAACATGATAGATTGATAATCAACAGACATAACATTCAATAATCATCGGATACCATCAAACACAACATGTAGCATTACAATAAGATGATCTCGATCATGTGAGGCGGCTCACGAGATCTAAACATGAAGCATAAGGAGGAGAGGACAACCATCTAGCTATTGCTATGGACCCTTAGTCCAAGGATGAACTACTCACGCATCACTTCGGAGGCAGGCATGGTGGTGTAGAACCCTCCGGTGATGAATTCCCCTCCTGACAGGGTGCCGGGAGAGCTCCAGAACCCTCTCGATCTCGGGATGATGATGACGGTGGCCCTCGGGTGTTTCTCGGAAAAAATTGGTATATCTTTAGGGTTCACGTATCGGGGGGAGGGGATTATATAGGCGAAAGGGCGATGCCGGTGGACGCCTGAGGGGACCACACCACCCCTAGGCGCGGCCAGGGGGCGCGCCGCCCTATGGTGTGCCCCCTGTGTCCCCTCTCCGGGCCTCTTCGGGATCCGTGGAACCTTTGGGAATTCTAAAACTTCCGGTTTTCGAATTTTCCAATTCCGAGAATATTTCTAGAACAATTTTTCTGAAACTAAAAAACAACATAAAACATGGAACTGGCTCTATGGCATCTTGTCAATAGGTTAGTCTGGGAAATCGGTAAAAATGACATAAAGTGTAAGGAAAACATGTAGCATATGGCATGAAAACAACATGGAACATCATAAATTAAGGATACGTTTATGACGTATCAGCGTGTGCGGAATACCTTCCGACCGAATGAACAGAGGGGGATCTACTTCTCTTTTGTCCATTGTTGCGTGAATACGCCCGTCTTGGTTCATCCCTATGTCTTCCGGCATCTCGTCCTTCGGAATAAGGTGGAAATCTACTCCTGACCCTTTCCTTATTCCTTGGTGGGGTTCGAGATCTCTCACACCTATGAGGGTATTCATATCTTACGGCTTTATCGGCCGGGTTTCTCGGAGGCGGTATTGTTTTTCCGTATTTTCATTTTTTTTTGTCTTCTCGATCCTTATCGAAACGGGGTTTTGCATTATTTTCTCCTTTCGGCAGGTGAGACCCTGTCTTGGACGTTGCATCCTTGTTATCTTGGATTTTCTTGTCCTTATTGGGATCTTCATTC
The DNA here is from genome assembly GCA_028641055.1 of Alopecurus myosuroides. NCBI lineage: Eukaryota > Viridiplantae > Streptophyta > Magnoliopsida > Poales > Poaceae > Alopecurus > Alopecurus myosuroides. Next base: position 199,604,439 of record CM054063.1, on the reverse strand, counting down.
TTTTCCTTTGAACTTTATGAATCTCCAGGTTCGCTTAGATTGGGTGCCGTAGCAGCGCACGTGGGGTCTTGCAGAGGGCAGAATCATCGTGCCATTTGCCGGAACGCGCTTGGCCTCGCTGCTGTTGGCAGGGGCGGATTTTCAGCGCGACATGCCCATGCAGCTGCCCGGGCTCCGCTTCGGCCGGCAGGCGCGCAAACATCTGGAATTAGGCGTTAATTATGTTGCAGCTAGCTAATTTCCCGGGCAAAGTTTCCAATCGAATTGGTCGTTTCCACACTCCCTGGCTGTTTGCAGATTAATTGTTCAGCCCCACTTATATAAGCCCACAAGACCTGGCCCAAGTTGCAAACAGGCCTAGTAGCCTAGTAGCCTACTCAGAATTCAGCATACAAACATAACTAGGCAAGGAACCAGGAGATCCGTCCATCAATCGTTCTGTGCCTTCCCTCCTTGACTCCTCGTGTTGTCGTACTGGCGGCTGCAAGCCTGCAACGCAGCAATGCCGAACAGCGACTAGCCGACACGAACACAGGCACACTGCGGGAAACGGGCGCACGGCTCCACTACAATCTGCAGGCTTCAGATCAGGACGGTAATTGGGCTGAACTTCCCGTACCATGCTTGCAATCATCCAGGGCTGAATTTAATCTACTATAGTTTTACTCGCCACTTTAGGTATATTTATATTGAAAGTTTGGCTGCAAAAATGGTTGAAATGGAGAAGCACTTGGTATTTCCATTGGTTTACAAGCTCATTGAGTTCGCGTTGTTGTTGCCGGTGTCAGCGGCTTCTGTTTGACTTGGCATTTGGATATCAAAACTTTTACCTGTGAGTTGTGACTCATATTGTCTACTGAGCTATTATCGAACATGTTTAATTCCAGTTTTTGTGGTTAAAACTATTATAAACGTACTATTTTTCAATTTCATATTTACATTTATATCATATGTATCCAATATCTCGTTACCATCCTCGATTTTTTGCTCAGCTTATGATCCGACCAGGCTCCAATTTTCCGCTAGCTCCGCCACTGGCTGTTGGTGTAATCCCGTTCCTAAGAAAGCATACACTCCCTGAAGCTTTTCGTCATTTGAGTAAAGGTCATCATTGAGTATGGCAAATGTGGCTTCTTCATTATTAGCAGCAGTCGTATAGATGCGTTCACCCTTAGCATTTGTGTTGTTAACATGCCTCTCCAAGACGGGTTTTCAGACCGTCTTTTGGCTGGAAGTTCTTCCAGCTTTGCAATTTCGGGTAATCCTCGTAGGTTTGATTCCAGATCTATTCTGGCACTCATATTCCTCGATTTCTTCCGGCTACTCTTTGATGGCAGCCTGGGTTTTGAGGAGGTTTTTCCGAGTCCGTAAAAGATGTTGTTGTTGCCGCATTATGGCTTGTCTCCTGGCTTCCAGCACTTCCGGTGGTTCATCTCTTGCAACTAGGGTTTGGATTAGATCGAGTTCGTCATGTTCCGACATTTTTGGAACTGGCACTACCTTAATCTGCTTCCTTTTCTTCTTCGTCGTCTTTACGCTTCTTCCTCCACCGACTTACAGGTTTTGATTGGCTATATCAGCCAATTTGTCCAATTTTTTCTTCTAGGCTTTGGTGAATAGACTTTTGGCGGCTTTCTTCTTCTTCTTCTTGGAGGATGAAGGCTTTTCTAAAGCTCATCTTCCAATTTATTTACATTAGGATATGACGGGCTTTCCTCACCATCTTCTTCTTCTCCGTTCTCCTTATCAGCTGGCGGAGGTGTTTTGGGATCTACATCCCCTTCTTCCTCAGCATCTGACTTTTCAGTCGGTTTAGCCATGAGTACTTCGTGAAAACTTCCCTCCATGGATTTGATCTTTATTTCGAAATCGTCCGCATCATCATCGGAATATGAGTTTCCACATGCAGATCCGATTTTCGAATCTAGCTTTGCTTCAATTGCTGCTAGAATAGATTCTGCTTCCGAGCTTTTTACCTGATTGGCGGATTCCGGTTCATCCACCTTTTCTATGGGATCAAAATTTTCTGCCTTTTTCCAGTCTTCCGTGTTTTCACCAATCTCTAGTTGCACCATGCCAACAAAGTGCAATCTTGGAGTAGGCATCTCCTGAGAGGCGGAAAACCCATTCATGCTTTAGCCATATGCTGTTAATGAATCTTGGTCTGCCCTAATATATGAATAAGGCAGATCCGAGCCAAATCAGGCATCAAAGCCGTCTTCTACTGGGCATAGGGCGGTTGGGATAAATTTACTTCCACCACGGAAACCCATCGCTTCCGCCGTTAAACGTATGAAAACGTTACCAGAACCAATAAGAAGGACACAAGCACTTACCAGGTGATTCCGTGCCGGCATATAAGTTCCATTATCGTTGAAGCGTCCGACGTTTTCGTCGAATTCCAGGCTTCCAACAGTAATTGTGTTGTTGATTCCTCCGAGTATCCCCGCTCGAAACGTGACTCCCAACGCCGATGGCCCCACGGGGTGCCAACTGTCGAGTGTTCTTAGTTAGGTTCATGCAAAAGGGTGCCATAAGCCTGATGGTAGAGTCGTGGGTGGAAACGTGGGAGAGCCGGAGGCGAAGACACAATTTACCCAGGTTCGGTATGTTGCAACTAAGGCGGTGTTCCTACTCCTGCAATCTCACTAAATCAGGGCTGAAGCCTGAAGTATACAAAGTATAATGTGAGTAGGGTTTCGCTATCTTGGCGAGGATGTACTCTTGGAGATCTAGCTCCTAGCCTGTAGGGTTTTGCCTTTGAGGCTGCTCCCGTCTGCCTTTATATAGATAGCCGTACTAGGGCTTACAGGAAGGAAACCTTGAAGACTACGGAAAGTATTCCTATTCTTGGAAAGTAAGACATCCAACTTCTTCTCCAAGCTGGACCATGTATTGGGCCGGATCCGGGTACTTAAAGAAGCTGGCTTCCTGTGCGTCAGCTTACTGGGCCGCCCAATGGATTTTGCTCCATTACTTGCGGGCCACCCTGGTAATCCGACCTTTGGACCATGCCGTATATACCCCCATTTGTCATATATCCGACACGTGACATAAATAGCAACAACGACTCCTTCCACTCTTTTTAGTTGATTTCTCAACTTGAGGAGCATTAGCTTGAGTCTTCTTGGGAAGAGGACTTTCTTCAACTTGAAGTTGATATTGAGGTTGGACTTGTGGCCGCTTCCCTTGTTGCTTCTCATTAAGATGCTTCTTCTTCAAAGGGCATGATTTAACATGATGCCCTTCAACCTTGCGCTTGAAGAAAACAATATTGGCCTAATTCTTGACTTGTTCGTGGCCATTCTTCTTATTGATCTTGGGCTTGTTCTTGTGATTGTAAATGAATCCAAGTCCTCTCTTGTCATTGGCAGATTTTTGGACACTCAACATATTGTCAAGTGTTGACTTCCCTTTATGCCATTTCTCCAAGTCTTTGTTCAAGGAAGTGACTTGGGGCTTGAGCTCTTTGATTCCCTCTGCATGGTTAGTATATACACAAGAGCTAGAGGAAGTAGATGCATCATTATTAGAGCAACAAGTCATGGAAAGCAATTCATCACAAGATGTGGAAACATTATGGGTGGATGAATTACTATAAGTAGCACAAGGAGATATAGCATTTAAAGTAGATGTTGTGCCTTTGCCCACATGAGGCCCACAAGATATTAACTTAGAAGAAATAGCCTCGTCACATAACTTCAGCCTCTCATGGGAGACTAGAAGATCCTCATGAGAGCTTGAGAGCTTTTCATGAGTTTCTTCCAATTTCCCATAATTACTAGTTAGCAAGTCAAGTTGAGCATGTATCTCAACATTCTCCTTTAATATAGATGCTTCACGAGAAGTAGAGTTAGTACCACAAGAATCATCATTTTTAGCTTTGAGGTTATTAGCAAGATCAAGAGATAATTCATTGTCCCTTTAAATCTTAGAAATGCAAATAGCATAGGTTTCTTCTAGACTAGATAGTTTCTCTTCAAGAGAAGATCTAAGGGAACACTCTTTCTCAAAAGCCTTTTCAAGCTCTTTTTCCTTGATAGAATGACCACCATTTTGATTTTCCAAAATCACGATGATCTCCCCCTTCTCATCTACAAGAGAGTTAGCATCATCAAGTTGTTCTAGGAGAGAATTCATATTTTCCTTGGTCTCACCGTCAAGACTAACCACAAAGCTATCCACCCATCTCTATCATCATGAGATGTATTGGGGTTCAAAGTAGAAGATACTTTTGAATCCTTGGGGATGAGGCAAAAGGTGGTAGAAGATGATGAATCATTACTTGAGGCACCACTCAAGTCCACATATTGTTCCACAGAGCGTTGGATTTCCTTTAAATTGTGAGAGATACAAATACTAGAGGAAACACAATCATTTTTATCATGGGAACAAGATAAAACACGCATATCATCTTGAGATCTATTAAAGAAATATCGACATGATATGCAAAGACCATCAACACAAGCATGTAAAACATTTTTTGTACTAGTTGTGTTTAAGTCTAAAAATGAGGCATGGCAACAAGATAGAGATGAAGATTCATCAATAATAAGCTCACTATCATTATTGCAAAGACTATCACTACTCACCATCTCAATATTTTGTGGCTCACCACATGTTGGTGAAGTAGAAGAAGTTGAGAACTCATCACGACCGGAGATGGAGGGAGAGCAATCATCCTCAACAATATTGGTCACACCATATTTATCTTAAAGCTCTGTCCATAACTCATGAGCATTCTAGAGAGGAAAGAGTGGCTTAATAACTACATGGCTTACAAGAAGGGAACACACATTAATAGCAAGAGCATCGAGAGATAAGTTTTTCTCTTCCTCTAAAGTTGGATTTTGAGGATCCTATGGAGGAGAAAACTGTAGGGTTCGTTGCATAGAAAACAAAAAAATTCCTACGCGAGAGACACACGAAGGGACAATATCTAATCTAGGAGATGTAAGAAACAGGCATAGAGAAAGTCTTAAGGAGAACATACCTTCGAAGACACAAAGCGTTATGAGATCAAATCTCGTTGGTGATGTCGTCGAACTCACATCGATCTCAAGATTGCGAAGAAGAGCGCTGCAATCCGGCAGCGCTTCCGCACTCGGTCACACGTACAGCTCGATGACGACCTCCGTTCCCTCAATCCATTGGGGCATAGGAAGTAGAGGATCCACCGGAATCTCCAACAACACGACGATGTTGTGTGGTGAAGAAAACATTGCTCAGAGTTTCGCCAAGCGCATGAACAAATGGTGGAGCAGCAGAACGAGGGAGGAAGAGATGACACAAGTGTGTGTGGGGGGAGAGGGAGCTCCCAGCCCTCCTTATATAGGAGGGGAAGGCAGCCACAAATTTTTGGGTGTCTCCACCTCTCCCTCATCATCTGAGTGGAGTCTCCACTCAACCCACTCGTTCCTCCATTAATTTCCACTTAAAATCCCGAGGTTTTTCTTTAATAAATAAATAAAATAATTTCATTTCTTTATTCTAATATTTGTTAATTCCATTAAAAACATTAACACATAACCCCTTGAGTTAGTTGTTAAATCTATTAACAACTATTTGAGGAAAATCCCCTTGAACTATTTCAAAATTACCCGAAACAATTTCGGTGTTGTCCAAACTTTTTTCCGATATTCCGTATCCACTCAAATGCGTCATCGAACCTTAAGTGTGTCACCCTACGGTTCGTAAATAATGTAGAAATTATTGAGACACCTCTCCGATCAATAGTCAATAGCGGGACCTGGAGATCCGTAATGACTCCTACACATTCGACGATGAATCTAGTGATCGTGTGAACCATAAACCTCGTAACCAATTCCCTTTGTCTCGCGATATTTTAGTTGTCCGAGATCCGATCATTGGTATCAACCATACCTAGTTCAATCTTGTTACCGACAGGTAATCTTTTACTCGTTTCGTGATATGACATCCTTGTGACCTAGTCACGTGCTTGCAAGCGGTGTCGATGTGATATCACCGAGAGAGCCCAGAGTATATCTCTCCGTCATTTGGATGGACAAATCCCACTCTTGATCCATGAGCCTCAATCAATACTTTTCGAATACCCAACGACACCTTTATAGGCACCCTGTACGACGTGACGTTTGATGACATCAAAGCATTCTTTCGGTGTTAGTGATTGACATGATCTCATGGTCTAAGGATTAGAGTTAATTCGTATGTTTCATATAACAATGTAAACTTAATGACTTGACCGCATTGCAATATACACTTAGGTTCTATGTTCATCACATCATTCTTCCAATGACATGACCCCGTTACTAACAACATCCAATGTTCATGATCAGGAAATCTTGATCATCGGTTAATCAACGAGCTAGTTAAACGAGAGGCGTTACTAGGAACTCTTGTTTATTTATTAGACACACATGTATCAATGTTTCCGGTTAATACAATTCTAGCATGAGAAATAAACATTTATCATAAACAATGAATAAGATAATAACCAATTTATTATTACCTCTCGGGCATATTCCCTTCAAAAACTCCATCTCTACAATTTGCTCCATATATGGATCCATGACGAGGAAATAAATGAGCATGCAAAATTTCCAAACATCATTGTTTGTGCCATCAAAATGAAAAGTGGGATCGTGCACTAATTCACAAAGCGTCATCATTATTCTCAAGGCGATGAAGCCTAAGAAGGAGAGACCTTGCTCTGATACCAATTGAAGGTACAAGGATTCCGCCTAGAGGGGGGTGAATAAGGACTTTAAAATAATTACGGTTTAGGCTTGAATAAATGCAGAATAAAACTAGCGTTTAATTTATCAAACACAAAACCTAAACAAGCTAGGTTTACCTATGTGCACCAACAACTTATGCTAGGCAAGATGTATAACTAAGTGATAACAAGATAGATGACTTCAAGCACGATGGCTATCACAAAGATAAATGCATAAGTAACGAGCTCAAGTATAGGAATTACCGAAGCACAAGGATACATCGATGTGATTACCGAAGTTCCTTCCCAATGGAAGTACATCTTCATTGGAGGGGAGTGGATCCTCCAAGGCACTACAACACATAGTTGTTCTCACCCTATTCTCCTTGAGCTTCTGCGGTGAGGGAGATGCTCGTTTCCACTATGAGGTCGTCTTGAAGGCAGTGACCAAAATCTTACACAAGGTTGAGGCTATCTCCACAACTCAATTGGAGGCTCTCAACGAAGCTTCTTGAAAAAAGGTGGAAGATCCAAGAAATAACCATCTAGGATGCTCAATGCACCCAAGAGAAACAATATCTCCAGTGACCAAGCACCCAAGAGTAACAAGCTCACGAAATTCTCTTTCATGAATCCCGTGGGGAACTCAAACCAATGCACCTAATGCAATGACAAAAACACACAAAGTGGTCAAGTCCTTCTCTCCCAAATCCCACCAAATCAACTAATGCTATGAAGGGAGGAAAGAGGAAGAACAAAGAAAACAACTAATGAATCCCAAGATCTAGATCCAATGGATTCCCCTTATTAAGAGGAGAGATTGATTGGTGCAATAATAGATCTAGATCTCCTCTCTTTTTCCCTAAAAAGAGGCAATAATCATTGGAGGGATCGAGATAAATCCAAACTCATGAAGGTCCATATTGGAGGAGAGAGAAAACGGGATGGGCAACCTCCTCTCGAGGAGGAAGAAGGCTATTTATACCTTCCCACGACATATGGCCGTTATAGCTGTCCGGGCTGGAATTTTCACACTTACAAAGGAAATTTCTAGAAGACCCAAGACCCCTTGGAGCACGAGTGAACTCTCTCTGGTTCTGGGACGGATATTTGCCCCGGAAATTTCCGGCCTGTTTCCGGCCTTGGACCGGAATTTTCTCCCCGTGGAAACTGCGAAAACACTGATACGAAAACGAGCATATCTTTTACATCCAGACTCCATTTTTGACGTTCTTGGGCTCGTTGAAGTAGAAACGACGAGAACTACAATAATATAGAGAGAAACATCATATTCTAACAAGGAAGGGTAAAACCAAATGGGAAAACTATAGAACTCTCTTTAAGATAGGAACCGGCAAAACCTCCAATAAAAAAAGCAATAAGTTTTCCATACGAAATCTGTTTTTGATGAGCTTGAGCTTGACATGAGGAGCACGACAAGCTCTAAAACCACACATGAAGAAAACTAAAATAAGAACCAAGAAATGTGATGCGAAGTATGCAAAGGTTTGATCTCTCTACGAACGATACGATCAAGCAACTCATTCGAGAGCCCCTCTTGATAGAACGTTTGTCTATCCTACTAACAATATGAGACCAGTAAAATAGAAAACCTATAAAGGTCATACCTTTGCCTTGCGCATTACACTTGAGCTATATGATGACGATGTTAAACACCTCAAGCTGGACCACCTTTCTTAACTGTGTTTTGCTTCGTGAAGACTTGTAAATTGCTTTCCCATAAGCTAATATGGGAGATCTTCTCACATGCCCATCTTTACTTGACAATAGTCTCCATATGAGTGGCAAGAATCAAGTATATGAACTATTCTTGATGCTCATCTTGAACTTGCACTTCACAACCTCTTTGATGACGATCATCACTTGTCGTCATCTTCCATGAGCTATATGGAATATACATTTTGATGCAAGGCTCATGGGAAGAAACCTAAACATGTAACATCTTAGTGATCCCACTTGGTGTTAAGAATCTAGGCAATTTACAGATTAAATTAATCCAAGTATAAATCACGAACATGACGTAAACATACTGATAATTAACCATATTCATGCATACTAGATTGACAGTAGACACATCTACGCAAACTACTAGTATCGCACACATGGAAATAACAAGGGCAGGGATAAACGTGTTATACCCTGAGACCGGCCAGTTGACAGTAGACGTAGCAGTGGCGGCAGCCGCGGCGGCGGCGGCAGCCGCGATGGCGGCCTCAGCAGCAGCAGCGGCCTCGGTGGCAGCAGTGGCGGCTCGTTCGGCTTCGGTGGTCATGTTGACGATGAGGTAGTAGTCGAAGTAGACGTACGGCAGCGAGCAGTCGCGTAGGAGACGCTCCCCAAAAACCTAATCGCCCCTATCCCGTACAGGATCTGGAGAGGCGGGGTTTCGGAGGCCTGCTCTCCCGTCGGCCGTGTACGCGGTAGACGGGATGGGATCACCGGCGGCAGCAACAGAGAGAGGAACGACAATGGGTGCAGAGCGTATGAGTCGTGTGTTTGTGTCCGCCCCTGCGACCTCAATATATAGGCACGGCCGGGTAGGAGAACGGTCAGCTCACAAATTAATTTGGCGTTTACTACAGTCGTTACCACGTAATCAATGCGCCGTTTTACTACGCGCGGTTACCACGTGATCAATGCGGCGTTTTACTACGCGCGGCTGTTACCAAAATAAATGTGACGCAATAGACAGCAATCAATATGACGTCTCATATTATTGGCGTGTCTGTTCACTCTCCGTTCCAACTGCCAAAATAAAGGCATCGGCTCATTCCCGCAACCCGCGGCGGCGGAGGAGCGCGCGTGTGGAACACCTCCACTACTCCTCTCTCTTCATACCAACTCACACTAGTGGGGAGAGAGCTCACGTTATAAACTGGTGCAAAACTCTCCAAACTAGCAATGTGGGACTAAATTCCCACCATTTGCTATGGCAGCAATGGGTCTTTGGGATTAAATGGAAATTGTGTAATGGGCTTGCAAGCCTATCCTAATTTCAGCACTTGGTACATAATTTAGCCCGAACATCTTAGTGATCCCACTTGGTACTAGTGTTGGTACTCTTTGGTTAATTTCTTTAATACCTGCATCGTGCATGTAGCTTTGGCATTGCCTTTCAAATTTAATCATGAAAGAACCCTCGTCGAATATTTAGAGGTATATGATTTGGTATCTATGCCATCTTTCCGCGGTTACTTTTAGAAAATTACACGTGCTTGCTTGTGTTCTTAAAAAGAACGAATTTTATAGTCGCAAAGTTGCTCGTTTCTTTTAAATTGTATTTTATAATCGCTGAAGTCGGCTAATGTATCTCTATAGCACATAATATTTGGTATTATAAATATATATCTGATATCCGCTACTATAAATATATCATGGTATTGACTGTAATTACAAAAACGATTATACTAGTTGCACGGACGCAAATTCACTCCCTCCATTTCGAACTGGTATCTGGCCTTTTAGCGCGGGCTAGATCAAAAGCGCACATAAGCTGTTTGCAACTTTCCCTCGAAAAAAAAAAGTTTGGAACAAAATTCAAGGTCTCAAGCGAAGCACACATCACACCCTTGCATTGACATTAGCCAAGAGTAATTCTACTTCCCCTGAATGAATAAAAAGAAGAGTAAATCTACTCTCTCCGTCTCATATTAATTGTCTCAAAGTTGGACAAAAGTGGATGTATCTAACACTAAAACATGTCTAGATACATCCATTTTTGTCCAAGTTTGAGACAATTATTTTGAGACGGAGGGAGTACTATGAGTGTCGTTTTTTTTGTGGCATGTACTACAAGCCTCGTTGAATTCCGCGCTAAGCTCAGCTACGTGTTTATAACATGAGCATGACGACTCTGAAGCCTGCCGTTCTTCGTCGTTTTCACAACCTTGCACGTCAACTGTCGAGCTTAGCCGAGCAATCAGCCGTTCCCTTGCTAAGCACATATTCTTAATTAACATTACGTGCCATCAGTTTCATCCACAAACCACCTCCTCAATTTGATCGGTAGTACCCCGTAGCAAATAGCCAAGCTGATCACTCAAAGTCAACCAGCAAAGGTGGCCTGGGAATCCCAAAGAAGCCAATCAGACGCGGAGTGCCCGAGAGAGTTCCGTGATTTCTGAAGCCAATCCAAGAACTGGACCTTCTTGGGACGGACCGGGCATGGCGCCGCCGCGGCAGGAGGAGGAGGGGGAGGGAGACGGGGCCGCGCTGCGCGCGCCGGCGCACGTGATCGCGCGGGTGTTCTCGCAGCTGGACTGCGTCGACCTCCTCAGCTGCTCCCTCGTCTGCAAGTCAGCGTCCCCCTCCTCCCTCTCTTTCCCCTCTTGCACGCGCGCTGTTTGACAGAACGACTGCTGTATATTTCGTGTCCATCTGAACCTCCTCATCACTCGGGGACGGCTTCTGGGACAGGAAATCCAATCTCGTGCTGGATTGGTAGCTCTGCGTGGGTCATGAATTTGCATCGTACAGTACTTATTATCTTGCCATGTTCTCCTTGGGAGAACTCATCCTCCCTTTTCTGCAGTGAAATTTCTCTCAGTGGCCCTCACTCGTGACACGAATTTTACTCGCCAGGCAATGGTACCGCGATTCGGCAGAGCTGCGGGACGAGTGGAGAAAGGAGTACCTGGAGGCCTGGAACCTGCAGGGTCTCAACGTCAAGGCCGAGACGCAGCCATGCCCGACTTGCTCCATCAGAAGCCTGCGAGCCTGGTGTCCTTGACCTTGCTGCTCACCTTCATTCGCTGGCCTGTCGTCTTAACCAGGCACCAACATGAGCAAGCATATACAGTATCACTCAACACCATCAGTAGATCATGTATGTACATGTTCTTGAATACCCTGTGCAGCTGTACAGTTATGCAAGCATAGTGTCCAAACAAGTTTGCATTAGGTGAGTTGTGGACAACTAGTTTCTCTGCAATTGCAATGCCAACTCTCCTTACTGAAAGCACAAGTGGTAAACACTATTCATGTTCAGAAAATCGCATAGCAGTATCAGTCACATGACTGGACAATTAATATATCATTCTGCAATAACAGCCACAAGGATCCCAGTAAGACAGATAGCAGCAATTTAGCTCCACTAACAGCCTGAAGTTGTGCACAAGAACAAATTGCTCACAAGCAATTAAGCTCAATCTGATCGAGACGCAGTTAACACATAACACAGATTATAGTAGTAGAGTAACACCAAATGATATGACAAGACTGGACATCCAGGCTCACTTGCAACCAGTACGATTCAGGACAATCATCTGCCTAAACTCTTCCTTACAGTAACCCGCGCCATGCAAGTCTTACAAGGTGTTTGTCTAGGTAATAATAACACCGTGTGAGATTCACAACTTAACACAGTAGTTCGTGCACGTAGATAAAGTACCAACGATGTTGCCTAACATAGTCCGCGTAATATACTTCTAGGATAACTGACAAAGAACTTCAGAACTCTTGCAAAAACGGAAGGCATCCAAGGTCGTCTTAGACAGTGTTGGCCTGTAGGAGGCCGTCTCTTATCTGCGCCGCGACGTCCTTGACGGCTCCAGGGCCGTGGGGGATGAACACTGAAGAAGACTTGGACGAGGCGCCAATCTCCTTCATCGTGTCAAAGTACTGGGTCACCAGAACCATGTCCATGATGTCCTTCGCAGTGGTACCAGGGACATTCTCTGAGAAGGCGAGGACGCTGTCTCTCAGCCCATCCACGATGGCCTGGCGCTGCCTTGCAATGCCCACACCAGCCAGGTACTTGGACTCAGCTTCTCCTTCCGCTCTTTTGATCTGAAGAATCTTCTCTGCTTCAGCTTTGTCATTGGCTGCCGACCTCATTCTGGAAGCTGTTCCACAAAATCATAAACTAAATATGAGCATGTACTCCAGTGGAGAATACAATCATATCATGGAGCAGTAATCTGAAAGCAACCGATCATCATACCTACCAGCATTGATCTCATTCATCGCCTTCTTGACATGCACATCAGGTTCAATATCTACTATCAGAGTCTGACAATCTCATACCCATACATAGACATTGCCTACAACATTAGCAGATCAGGTTAGTCAAGATATTCTATGTGACCCAAAACAACAAACAGTGGACAGAAACCTTTTCAAGCTCTTCTTCAACAGCCTTTGCAATTTCATCCTTCTGCACAAATGCATCATCCAGCTCCAGCTTCGGGACAGTGGCTCTAATGACTGAAACAAGACAAATAGCTCTATGAGAACGAGCATAAGGCTAAAACTGGACCCAAGGATGGGATGTAGTCAACACATGGACTGCAATTCAGTAGACAGAAAACTTACCATCAAACACGTAGGACTGGATTTGTTGCTTTGTGTTGCTTAGTTTGTAGAAGGCATCAGGTGCCTTATCCACAAGGGCACGGTATTGGACAGAAGCAACAACAGTCACAAAGACATTGTCCTGAATTGATAAATATTGAGATTGGGACATCAGAGTTGAAAAAAAAGCAGGAACGTATTTACCAAAGAATGTTAACGAAAATGCACTGGGTAGTGAGCAGAGAAACACCCAATTGGGAACATATGGTGGATCTTTGCAGAAATGTTCTTCGTTCATTAAAATTGCTTCAGCAAGTTGTTAAATAACCACAGATAGGATGATATACCTTGGTCTTTGTTTCGCAGCGGACATCTAGCTGCTTCACACGCAGTGAGAGGTAACCAACAATCCGATCGCCTACGCACCAAGGCAAGAAGTGGCAACCAGGCTCCAGGACCGTGTTGAATTTCCCAAAAGTTTCTTTGATGGCTACAGTTGACTGATCAACCTGAACTAAACCCAAAACGCCACCCATGATTTACCTGCACAAAGGAAAAGAATGATAGCCATCATAAAGTTTGGCAAATAAAAGGAATAAATGTCAACTGCAGACTACAAGGCAAGATTATCTGTTCCTCATCCAAGGATAACCAAACTTTTAGCTGATACCCGATGTAGCGGCAAGCAGCAAAGCAAAAACACGGTAAATATCCTACCAAATACAAGTATTTGACCAATCTACCAATTAATTCGATATTTTAATTAAGATGACATACACCAAATTCTGATAGATAACAATTATTGCTTTGCTCGTGAAATTATTAAGCTCACAATGTAAGAAAATAATGTCATCACACGGTAACTTAAATCATGGCATCCACATCAATAAATGTAGTACCAGTTATTATCACTAAATAGGGAAAATCACCAACAAAGCTACAGGTAGATGAGATCATCTGCTAAACTTGTACACGGTGTTCTCTTTACTAATAAGAGACATTCAGACATTATCCTAGCTACTTCAAGAAAGGAAAGAGTATTGTAAATCTTCATGCACAATTATAATCTCGCTAGATTATGACGAGTGAAACCTCCTAAAATCCATGCTGTACCATAATGCTTTCAAAATCACAGAAGACGAGATACAATCATACAACAAAAACAACCGAAAATTATTTAACTATGAAGTAAGCTTTGCCAGAAAAACTATGCAGAGATTGGTGAATGTTGAAACAAAGCAGTGACTTAAATCAGAGGTAGAGACTGCCACCTGGATGGAATTCCTGGGAGCTACTCTCTCCGTTCCAAATTAGATGACTCCCACATAGATGTATCTAGACATATTTTAGTACTAGATACATCTAGTTGAGAGTCATCTAATATGGAACAGAGGGAGTAATAGCTAGCTTGAACAAGATATCAGAATTATAGAGAGATAAAGGTACATGCCAACTTAGCCCACAAGACAAACGCCACGGTTTTCACTCTGTTTAGGGGGGTTTAAGCACCAAAGGTAGACTACGCATAGCTTAAAACATGCAATCTGACACTAAACCAGATACCCAACAAACCCCCAAAATTTGCAATCTACCTGCATTATCGCTGATAAAGTAGGTACTTTTCAAGCGCTTGCAAATTATCAGTACTTACGAGGTGATCAAGAAAGCACTATAGATGACAAATCACGCTCGCTTACAGCCCACAGGAATACATATCGCGTAATTGACTATACCCGTCTCGAATTCCAAAGATTGCCACCTACTTTCGGAAAAATCGAATCAGGGGAAGAAGAAAATCGCAGGTACCGACGGGGACCTAAAAGGGGGGAAATTTCGCATCTAGCAGGACAGGAAACAACAGCACACACGGAGGAACCCCATCTAAGAAAAAACCCTAAACAGCGCCCAAATCCGCGATCCTCCACACACGAACGCATCCCTCCCAACTAATCTACAGAGCGCAAAAGGCAAAAAAAAAAAATTGCGAAAGAGAAGGCATCCATGCATATCTGGTCTCCCGCGTGAACAAGAAGAGATTTCCCGCGAGGAGGAGGAAGGGATGGATCGGTTACCCTGAGATCTTCGCGAGCAAAAACGAGGAGGTCGGTGATTTCGCCGCAAGAAATCGGTGCTGGCTTTTTGGGGTTTTTCCGCTTCGACTCTGAACCCTTGTGGGGATTGGGGAAGCGGTATATATATGCGCGGCAGCAGCGGAGAGGGTTTTGTTACCAGAATTCTGCGTGCGGCGAGCCTGACGGGATGGACGGTCCAGATCTTGCTGCGCCGATCGTGTGATCTTAACCTACTGTTGGAACCGATCAAGGGCTCATATCTATCTCCTCTCTGGCAATGTGTTAGGCATATCAAAGCAACGCAAGAACCGCCTCGGTGTAAAAGTCTCGACATATGAAACACCCTATGTCAATCCTATCCGTTCCTGGTTTTCAACGAAACTTCAAGGGAAGAACATTGTTAACGTGTCATGGCGAGATGGGTCCTGCCAAAAGGGTACAGAAGCAAAAAAAAAAAAAAAAAAAAAAAAAAAAAAACAGCAACCGCGCTTGCTCATGGTTTTATAAACCCTAAATCGTTCCAACCTAGTCCCAAAAAGTGGCAAAGAATGCAAAAGTGTTGCATTTTGTGCAACAATTTCAATATACAAGCAAAAAAACCTAAGGGCATCTCCGGCCGTGTCGCCCCCCAGGGCCCAAAACGCCGTTGTTTTAGGGCCGCCGCGGCGCCAAACGGCGCTAACCTGAAACCTGGGGGGCCAGGGTTTCCAGTCGTCCCCCAGCCCAACACTCGGCCCAAAATAATTCAAAAAACTAGATTCGACGCAAATTTATTAATTCGACGCAAATTCATAGAGTTCGACAGAAGTTCAAATAAAAAACAGTAAAAAAAGGTAAAAGCTCTACGGCTACTGCAGGCCAAGCCTCGCCGCGATCGCCTGGCTGTAGTCGCAGTCGTCCCCGTCGTCGTCGTTGTCCGAGCCGCCGGCGTCCCACCTGCTCGTGCCTGCGCCGGGATCGCGGCAGTGTGGGTTGCTCGGCCCTGCGCCGGCGTCGCCCCACCTGCTCGCCGCGAGGGCGAGTTGGAACTCAGCTTCGTCCTCGCTGTCGGGGTCGAGGACGACGTACAACACCTCCTTCGGCTGCGGAGGGGAGGGACGCGGCGGCGGGCCGCATTGGCAGCAGCTTCCTGCTCGCGCTGCGCCTTCCGCTGCTCGGCCTCGGCGAGGAGGCGGCGCTGGAGCTCCAGCTCCTCCTCGGTGCTGTCGCGCAGGCTCCAGTCGTCGGCGACGTCGTCGGCGACCGGCTGGAGGGTGTTGCGCGAGAGCTCTTCCGCGGCCTTCAGGTCCGGCCACTCGTCGTCCTCCTCCACCACCGTCTTCGGGCGCACGACGCGCACGAAGTCCGCGGCGGGTCGCTGTCGCGGCTCGCCGATGCGCAGGGCGTCGCCGCTGCGCCTGGGGGCATGACGCCCGGAGTTGAGAATGGGAGGGGTAAGGGAAAGAGACTGGGCGCCGGAGGAACTCGAGGTGGCCGACGACGACCCACCCATCCGCCGCGGTGCCCACGAGGGGTGCGGACGGGGCGGCATCTGCAGCCGGGGCTCGTTGCCGGCGTCGATGTAGTCCAGCACCCACTCGAGGGTGCGGTGCTGGCCTCCCCACCACCGCTTGCGTCCCATGCTGTTGGCGCGGCCCTCGACAGGGCCATTGTTGCCCTCGGCGGCGAGATCCGCGGCGTGGCGATGTTGCAGTTCCTGCCACCAGAACGCGTCCTGGCCGTGCGGCCTCGACGGACCTCGTCGATGGCCTACCGGAACTCTGCGTCGGTGGAGGGGATTGGGAGCACGGGGACCCCGCCGACGCTGAGGTGCCACCGTGGTTGCCCGCCGGCGGCGCTTGGGAGGCGTATATCGGGCGGGCATAGATAGCCCGCCCGATACAGCGCCGAGGCTTCGTGCTTGCGGAGGTGGCGGCGGCGACGACATCGTCATAGTTCGCCATCTACGCTACGGCGAGGGGGAAAGAACGGGGAGGAGGAAGAACGGGGAGAGCGGCGAGGAGGAAGAATGGCGAGAGCGGCGAGCGGCGAGGGGCCTTTTGTAGCCTGGCGGGCATTTACTGCGCCGCGTGCCCTCGCTGCCGCCCGCCACGCCATTACTCCGGCAGCCTTTGAACGGGTGCATGCACTGTCCCGCCGCCACGCCATAAACGCCGGCAGCCTTTGATCGACGCGGGAGCCGAGAAGATGATCACGGGCGGGGGTTTCTGTTCCCGCGGTTTTCCCACGCGTCGCTGACAGTGCTGGCCCGCGTGGGCCGCAGCGCCTTTTCGCCCCCCCCCCCCAAGCCGAACCCAGCGGGTTGGGTTTCGCCTGGGTGTCGCGGCGCTATTTGGGCTTCTGGGGGCCGGCTGGTGCGAAAACGGCGCTATTCGCCGCTAAAAATGCCGCCTGGGAGGGCTCTGGGGGGGCGACTGGAGATGCCCTAAGTCTTTTCTGTGGGGGAGGAGCTCCGCTGAATTTTGTTACTCCCGATAGGATTCGAGCTCCCACCCAACCATTGAACTATTGTCCTCCTCTCAATATACAAGCACATACTTACAAGATGATTCGGTCTTCGACACAATCACCCTTCACGCCTCCTTACAACATGATGTCTGGTTCAAAGGCGCGCCTAAATGTGCTGGCGGTGACAAAGCAGAGAGGCTTCGCTGGCTCATCCTCCTAGGAACCTATCTCGAGGATGCACAATGACTTGCGTCTTCGACAACGCCACTTTGATACCTCTGTGTTGGTTTGAAAATTTGTTGCCATAAATCTTAAGACGACTTAGTTTCAATTTGCGGTTGCTGAAGTGCGTTGGCCTTTACTTACTACTCACTCCGTTCCATAATATAAGATGTTTTAGCATTTAACCACATTCATATGTATCTACATGTATATAGACATACATTAGTATATATGTTCATTCATTTGAAGCCACACCTAGTCACCATGTTATGGAGCTAAACGTGCAAGACAGGATCCTCCTAACAACAGTAGATCTGCTGCTAACTCAGGCACTGGTGGCTTTATGAGAGATGCGAGGAATGCTTATGGTAGGCAGGTTGGTGTTTCAAATCCCTCTGCACAAGGAATTCCAGATCAATCCATGGACAAAGGGAAGAGGAAGGCCCCTGAACCTTCTGAAAGTTTTGAAGATGACAGTGATGATGAATCCTTTCCTGCGAATGTGCACAAGCTGGGTTATGCAAATAATGACCAAAGGCAGATGATTCCTCTTCCTGAAGGGTCCAGTTCCAGGGTGAATGCAGTTCCAGCAGTTGATCATTATGACAGGTACCTGGAGTACCTAGCTAAACCCAAACTTATCACTGCTGGGGTTGTGGAGAACCCAGAGGAGCCCTGCAAAATGAATTAACTTATGAAGAGTTTCTAAAGCAATTGCTCAAGTCAAAAAGTGACAAAGGCTGCATGTGGAAGGATATGTTGCGACAAATCCCAGGTGCTGATGATGGCCCTGTTGTAGAGACTCCTGAAACATCCTTGGAGTCTGAAAGCCTCTCAAAATCTATGTCTGCTGTTTCTGCAAATACTGATGAAACTCATCAAGTGAACCCCTCTGAGGTGCACATCACTGAAGTGGCTAAATCTCCTGTTGAAGCTGATATGACCCAGCCTCCCCTCAACGCTCCATCCTCTGTTACTCCAGCACAACCTGTTCCCATAAGGGTGAGTGCTAGGATTAATGAAGCAGGGAGAGCAAATGTGCAAGTTCTGCAGAGTGCCACCCAGGCTATTGCCAGAAGGGATGAAGGTAAAATTCCATGCTCCAACTCATTCTCTGTGCTTGCAGATAATAATGTTTTAGATAAGTCTCTTGAGCTGGGAATTAATCCCTCTTCTATTTCACTTCAAACTGTTAATTTGCTTCTTGATTGGGAAGTTGCTAGAGCAAACTTGTTATCCAAAAAAGATAAGCTTTCATCAAATAATCCTGTGCCTCCTGTTTCTCCATCACAACCTGTTTTTTCTAATAATGTGGATTTGCAACCAATAGCTGAGAGTGATGGTGAATCATCTTCAGAAAAGGATGAGTCTCCCTTTACCCCTGTGGTGTCTAAAAAAACTTCTAAAATCATGAAGAGAAAAGCAAAGAATCTGTCTACTTCTTCTCAGGGTGGGCCCCTTGGTGGCTCTAGATCTCTTAGTAGGGTCCAGGCAAACCACCCTCCGAGTGGTATTGTCATTGGACCCAGGAATAGAAATAAATCCAATAAGTTGTTATGATAGGTGTCTTCTTGAACTGTAGGGGTGTGGGCAAGAAAGGTTTTTCTACACATATGCTGGACTTAATCAGGGATTTTGATTTTGATTTCATTGGCTTACAAGAGACTATGAGATCTGTTGTGGGTCCTGAAATTTGGAGGAAGTTTGATCCTGCTAATCTGTACTCTTGGTTCTGGTCCCCCTCTGTGGGCAGGTCTGGTGGCATCCTTTGTGGCATCAAATCCTCTAGATTTGATGTTATTGATGCATCTGTGGATAGATTCTTTGTCAAGGCCAATGTGTTAGATAAGAAAATCAATAAGAAAATTACTCTGATGGTTGTTTATGGAGCAGCACAGGATAAGGATAAAACAGATTTTCTTTCTGCGTTTGCTAATGTTTGTTCTAAGCTGGATCTTCCTTCTCTTATTGGTGGGGATTTTAATATTTTAAGATACTCCTTTGAAAAAAAATAAACCTGGGGGGGTGTCTAAGTTTTCTGATGTTTTCAATTCTATCATTAAATCACATTCCCTGAGAGAAGTTGATATGTCTGGAGGGTTGTATACTTGGTCTAATAATAAAAAAAATCCTACTTTGGAAAAGCTTGATAGAATCCTGATGTCTTCTGATTGGGAAACTCTTTTTCCTTTAACCAAAGCTAGGAAAATTCCTCGAATAATTTCTGATCACAATCCTTTGATTGTTGAGACTGGAGAAACTGTTATTCCTAAGAATAAGGAATTTAGGTTTGAGAAATCTTGGATTGTTCATCCAGACTTTCAGGATAGGATTAAGAAAGCTTGGAATGTTGCTATCCCCTCTGTGGATAGTGTTTCAATTATTCAACAAAAGCTCAAGAGGGTAAAAAACAGTTTGAAAGGTTGGGGAGCTAATGTGAGAGGGGATTCAATCAGGTTAAGAAAAGATCTGTCAGCAGAGTTGAGTGTTTTGGAGGATTTGGAAGAGATTGACATCCTGTCTATTGAGCAGTTTCAAAGGAAGAGTTTCTTGCAGAGTGAATTATTCAGACTGTGTGATGAGGAGGAGAAATTCTGGCAGGAAAGATCCAGTGAGAGGTGGCTTTTGCAAGGAGATTCAAATTCAGCCTTTTTTCATAGGGTGGCTAATGGTAGGAAGAGGAAAAAATACAATGTACTCTTTGGTTAATGGAGACCAGTGTATCCAGGGGACGAATGAGTTACTTAAACATGCCACTGAGTATTACAAGGCTCTGTTTGGCCCTGGGGAAGGAAATTTAATGTGTTTTTCTGATGATATCTGGAATATTGAGGAGAGACTTTCTGTTTCTGATAATAGTACTCTTGATGCTGCTTTTACTGTTGAGGAGGTCAAACTTGCCATTGACTCCATGGTTAAGAATAAAGCCCCTGGCCCGGATGGAATTCCTATTGAATTCTTTCAGGCTACTTGGGATGTAGTGAAATATGATATTATGAGTCTGTTCAATGACTGGTACTGTGGGAAACTTGGTCTTTATAGACTTAACTTTGGCATGATTATTCTACTTCAGAAATCTCCTGATGCTGACTGTTTACAAAAATACAGGCCTATTTGTCTGTTACAAGTGTTGTACAAAATCATTACTAAAGTTGCCACAATGAGGGTGGAACCCTTCATGGACAAGTTAATCTCTAAGTGCCAGACAGCTTTTATTAAAGGGAGAAATATTATGGATGGTGTCATGTCACTACATGAGATTCTTCATGAGGCAAAAAGGAAAAAACATCAGGGAGTAGTTTTTAAGATTGACTTTGAGAAAGCCTATGATAAGGTTGACTGGTCCTATTTGCTTCATTGTGTCACACTTAAAGGTTTTAGCCCACTTTGGAGGAGATTGATTGAAGATATTGTTAAGGATGGTACCCTTTGTGTGAAAATTAATAACACAAGGGGGAGAGATTTTGGTAGTCACAGGGGAGTTAGGCAGGGAGATCCCTTTTCTCCTTTCCTGTTTAACCTTGCTGCTGAAGGGCTTGCTAAACTCATCCAGCAGGCCCAAGAGATTGGTCTCATTGTTGGTCTAGTTCCTAATCTTGTTGAGAAAGGTGTGGCTATTTTCCAGTACGCAGATGATACCCTTTTAATGATCCAGGATGATTTGAAAAACTGAGTAAAAGATTAGATGGTTGGGCTGGCAACAATTCATCTATTGGTGGGAGATTAATCTTGATTCAATCCTCCCTGAGTAGCATTCCCATATATCATATGTCTATGTATCTACTTCCTTCCTCTTGTTTGGAAGCAATGACCAAAATAATTAGGAGATTTTTCTGGCAAGGGACCAATTCCAAGAAAAAGTATCACCTGGTGAGATGGAATTTGATTAACAAACCTAAGAATAAAGGGCGTCTAGGCATCAAAGATCTTAAGCTTTTCAATTACAGTCTGTTGTGCAAGTGGTGGTGGAGGTTAGAGATGGAAGAAGGGATTTGGCAATCTTTGGTTAAAGAGAAGTATGGAATAAAGCATGGGATCTCCAGGATCAAAGTGAGGCAACAGGATTCCCCTGTGTGGAAGGATCTCCTGAAGGTTAAGCAGTGGTATCTTCAGTGTAGGTACATGGTGGTGTGTGGTGGAAGAGAAACTGATTTTTGGCATGACCAATGGTGTGGTCCACTGCCTTTCTGTGAAAGATTTCCAGAATTGTTTGATGTTTGCAATATCCAGGTGTGCACAGTTAGAGAAATGGCAGATAGGAACTGGCAGTTGGATGTTAGGAGATGGCTGAGTGTACCCATGCAACAACAAGCATCAATAATGCGCAGTCTACTTATGACTGTTGCTTTGGGAGAGGGCCCTGATAGGCCAAGGTGGAAACTAACCAAATCAGGAAAATTCACTGTTAAATCCATGTATACTAGACTGTCTTCCTCTAATGTGGACAGATCTTTTTTGCATCTTTGGAAGGCTAAAATCCCTTTGAAAATCAAAGTGTGGCTTTGGTTAATCTGGCATAACTCGATTGCCACCAAGGATAACATGAAAAAAAGGAAATGGAAAGGAGATTTCTCTTGCAGTTTTTGTGACGTTTTTTAGACTATTAATCACCTGTTCTTTTCTTGCCCTGCTGCTACTTACATGTGGACTGTTATTTCATCAGTGATTGGGGCTTTTAACAGACCAACCAATTTCACTCAATATTTCTGGTGGATTTCTGCTTTCTTTCCAAACCAGTTGAATCTTCATGTTGTTGGAATTGCTGCCTTCTGCTGGGCAATTTGGAAAACTAGAAATAGGGCTTGTTTTGACAAGAAGTTTATTTCATCTCCTGTGGAGTTGATTTGCTATTTTTGTGCGTTTATTCGCTATTGGGCAGGTCTTCAAGCTCCCGGGGATAGGACTACTATGGAGGAGGGTGCAAGAGTGATTCAAGATGCTGCTCTGCAACAACATGCCATGAACCAGGCCAGGCTTCGTAGGACGATTGCTTCAGAAGCTTCTACTGATGAGGATGTGGATGTTGTTGGTTGATTCTCATCGTTCGAACTAGTTTAAGTTTCCTGCCTGCGTGCAGTATGATTGTAAGCTACAGTACTTTACCGCCGCGCTTAGCTAGCGCTCTAAAACTTCTGCCTGTTTGGTTTAGCTTTTGTCCGTTTGGCTTGTGTGGGAGATAGTTTCCTGTTCCTTCCTCAGAGGGGACTGGGCTCTCTTCTATTCATGCCTCGGCTTTTGCTGTTTTTTGTTTTCAGTTTCGTTGTAAATAAGACCTCTGTTCTGTTGTCTTTTCGATAATGGAACCCGGCTCTAGTCGTTTGGAAAAAAAGAAGTTAGCCACACAAAAAAGTAAGCCAAAAAATGAGTCGAACAAAACATCAGCTTAGTGGAAAATTGTATGAAAAAATGTAACTAACGTTATGGAAAGACCGAAAGGTGAATGGACTCAAGCCCAATTCACTTGTTTGGTTTGACGTAACGGATGGATTCGACTCGTTTGTCTCATCATCCAACCTTCCCTTGCTACGGGTGGTGATTGTCCCAACAAAAATCTGTGTATCTTTTCGGTGGGTTAGACTATCCAAAGATAGAAATGTGCAAGGATGTTAACGGTGCAATTCCCTCAAGATAAACTCGAAAGACTTTGACGTTAGGATTTAGGAAACCTAACCGGAATAGGGGGTTTTCTCCTCTCCCAAGTCAAATGGACGTGGACTCCTAAGCGAAGAGGCCACCTATTTATACAGGGTAGATGCTACACAAAATGCACACACATCTATTCCCATCAAATATCTAAGTAATAAAGACGGAGCACTATCCTACATCTCGCGTCTACATTTGCCGATAGAAAGCTAGAAACTGACATATGTCCAGTCTTTCTTTTCGAAAAAGAACGTGCGTTAACTTCATAAGCTATTTCTTCTTATTTTCCCGTTTGCATTGTTTGGACAGAGTGACAAGAAAGAAAGCAATGGAGCCGTGCAATGCTAGGACTAACAATGCCGGATAAGAAAGGACGTTATATCTTTTTAGCCCTATGCTCTTGATCCGGAAGGAAACGTCCCCATCAGTTCCAACGTCCATCCCTAACCCAAGCGAAGCGAAACGAAACTTCTCTCTATCTTCTGGTAGCGCCTGCAGGATTCCATGATATGTGCACGCCCCAACCGCCACCACCACCGCTCTGTCTACGGATGGCTTCATTGCTAGCCATTTTCATGTAGACCTTGCGACTGCATGTGATGATGCCCGCTCTTTCTGACTGTCTGATTGCCTTCTTGACGAGGCTTTGCTTATTACAGGAGCAAGGTAAGATGTACCATCCATCTCTTAAATACACGGAGAAGCAAGGGAAGAAATGGCAATGAGCTCACGCGCGTGCAGCAGCATAGCTCGCACGCGTGCAGGAAGAAATGGCAACGAGGTCATCACGCGTTGCAGAAGCTAGCTAGCTTTGGGTGATCTCACATGCCTGGGCAAGGATGGTTGACTCAGTGTGAATACTCTGCTTCTAAAGTGGCACTCTGATTCTACTGTGACGACTGACAAGTGCGGAGTGCAGCTATGCCTAGAGAGGCTGAAGAGCAGCTTCAAATCAGAAGGATCGTTACGTGACGAGATTACCCGAAGACAGCTAGCTTTGGAGACAGAGATGATTGATGTAGCAGAGGGACGGGCAGCGTCCAGCCGAGATTCACCTTCAGCGCAAAGCATCCACAAGGGAAATCCCATCACCTACATCTCCTTTTTCACCTATATCCTTCTTCACATGTCAAATCTACACGACAGACAGATCAATCAATTCAGGTGCCCACAACAATGTTCGCCAGCGGGAAGGCAGCCACCCCCCGCCCCCAACCCAAACCCAAGTTCCATCGCCAGAACAGATTCAGGACTGCCACGCGCGCGGCTCTAGCTATTTCACGTTCGGCTTCGGCGAGTAGCGGAACGGGGACGCGCGGGGGCCATCGGACATGCTCCGCATCGGCTGCTGCCCGTTCGCCCGCGCAAACGAGCCGTGCACCTTGAGGCTGTGGCTGCTCCGGCTGTTCATGCTGCTCGAGTGCGCCATCCTCTCCGCCTGCATCGTTTGGTAGAAGTAGGAGGAGCTCGCCATGTCCTTGAGGTTCAGCAGCGGCTTCAGGGCTTCGACCACCTGGCTCATCAGCGGCCGGGCTTTGGGGTCCCGGCTCAGACATGCACGCGCTAGCTGTGCCGCCTTCTGGGCACCTTTCACCGAGAAGTTGCCCTCCAGGCGAGGGTCGACTAGCTTGTAGAAGCGCTGTCTCTCTCCTAGGAGGGGGCGCGCCCACTCGACAAGGTTGTGCTCGCCGTTCGGGCGGTTCTTGTCCATCGACCGGCGTCCTGACATCATCTCAAGCAGCACCACACCGAAGCTGTAGACGTCGCTCTTTGATGTCAAATGACCTGAAAAGTTGGGGAAAATATGCAAGAAATTCATGAGATCAGATAAACATTACAAAAAACATCGCATTACTAACTACTGGAGGAAAAAAATGTATCTAAACTATAATTGCAACAGCATTCCAGTATCAAGTATTAACACTGCCTTTTAATTTGAAAAGACATCCAGGATCTGCATCACCAAAATAGTTAAATTTTGGTAGGATTAGCACAGCATTCTAATTTTTTCAGGGTATCTAATAGTTGAAGCTTCGTATAATACCATGAAATTGCTCAAACTATATTAATGACATTTACCACTATCATCACAATGTCATCCAACAGCAGCATTTCCATATACCGAGTATTTAAGTAAATCCCTTCATTCCATATTAGTTGACATTGAAATGATGTATCTAGACATATTTTAGTACTAGATAAACCTATTTCAACTTCATCTAATATGGAGCGGAGGGATTACATCAATAACAAAGATCAAATGATGCATAGTAACCTATGCCAAGCAAGCACTCTAAATCACCACCGCTAACTTGTTTTCGTAAGAATCTTTCACTCTTTAAGAGTTGGCAAGTTGTGTCCAGAATGAAGAACTTACCTGTCATGACATACTCTGGAGCTGCATACCCATATGTCCCCATTACTCGAGTAGACACATGAGTTTTGTCACCTACAGGGCCATCTTTAGCAAGCCCAAAATCTGAGAGCTTTGCATTGTATTCCTGCAAGAGCACATGTAAACATATGAAATTAACAGGATGCAACTACACAAGTCATGTGATCCACAATGCAAAATTCAATAAATGTATTCAATGCATACCGCATCTAGCAGTATATTAGATGTTTTAAAATCGCGATAAATGACTGGTCTTTCTGCTTCTTCATGAAGGAAGGAAAGACCCTGTGCTGCCCCAAGAGCAACCTTCATTCTGATGGACCATGGGAGAGGAAGAGACCCTACAGAAGAATCATAATCCATGTAAGCTTCAAATTTCTACCCAAATAATTAATCTTTTCCAACTGAGATGCAATGAGCAAACGCTTTGGAACATGTGCTCAAATATAATAAACAAAAAAGGAAAAGGGTTTATGAAAATTTAATGGTTCAGTACATACTTCTGAATAGATGATTATCCAAACTCCCACGTGGCATAAATTCATATACCAGCAATCTTTGGTCATCTTCAACACAATATCCAATTAATTTGACCAAATTGGGGTGGTGAAGGTTACCCAGAAAATCAACTTCTGCCTGCAAAGAATGACACAAAGTAGAATATGGGGCAGAGTTATTGTGAATCCTAATGAAAATGGATAGCACAAATGATCAAAATAAACATAGCTTGAAGTAACAAAGCACACACCACCCATTCTTTGTGCCCTTGAAGACCATCATGGTTGAGTGTCTTTACAGCAACTGTAAGACCTGTACCGGGTTTCACAGGTGCAGTTCCATTCTCTTCAATCCATCCTTTAAACACACACCCAAAACCCCCTTCACCAAGAAGACTCTCGGGTCTGAAGTTCCGTGTGGCACATTTTAGGTCATTGAATGCAAACTTGCGCAATTTAGAGGAAACCTTTATTTCCTCTCCAGCTTTAGATGCTGATGAACTGCTCTCGGCATTACTAGTAGATGTCGAGCCTGACACTACTGATGCAACAGGTTGGTTCCTGCTACCATTTTCTGTTGACTTTTCTGCTGTTCCATGAAATGGAATACAGTTTTAGTATACCATAATAATTACAAGAATTGTACCCACAATAACAATATGAAGAAACATAATTACAATCTACCCAACAAAGTTTGAGGTAAGGTCGAAGGACACATTGAAGTGTAAGTTTAATTATGCAGCATGAACACAAGCTAAACACAAGTATCTCACATACTCCCTAAAAGATGTTTTATGGTGCTTAGGAGTCAAAAGATCTGTTCAACAATGGCCTAGGGTAAAAGGTATTTGTAAAAAACTATATATGTTGTGGGACAGGTACTAACATCAAAATAAAATGATACTTTAACAACATAACTCATACCTACGAATTTGAACCGCAGTAACCAAAGTAAACGTACATAGTCCTCTCACAGTTTCACACGGCACCTTAACGGCATTATTGGGTGTACAAAAGGCTAGCAGACACAAGCTAACGACCTTGCCAGTTGCTGCAGTTATCCACCCTCTTTTGGATTGGATAAGAGTTAAAATTTCCGCAAGGGGAGCAAGAGGAAGTAATAACGTGGGGATGCAGGTGGAGAGCAGTGGAACACAGATGAATTAGGAGAGGGTTACTCGAAATAATCCAGGTGACTGGTTGACAAAGGATTGTAGTGGAGGAGAGGCTATCAATACCAAATTAGTCTTGTTTGCACAACTCTCATACTAGAACGCCCTTCTACATATGTTGACTAGAGGTACCTGGTAGTACCTTTCAAGCATCATAAAATATCTTTCTCCTAAATAAATACCTGGCTGAATAGTCAACCCTTTTTTAGATATTTCCAGTGAAGAAACAGAAAAGGGTTGCTCTGGAGGATAAGGAAAGAATGGTTTCTTTTACCTTGCTTCACTGCAAGCAGTAGCACCTGACAAAGGTGGTTTTAAGGATTTAAAGTTAATAATACACGACAGACATTACATATCTACATGCCAACTGGAGACCTTTTCATATCTTTCCATCCGTTTTGGTAATGATTTTAGTTCCAAGATGAGTATCCTCGAATTAAAGAAAAATTCAGTAGCTGACTAGACTCATTCTCCCTATTTCTTTCTGCACTGTGTTAGTTTGATCATGCCTAAAATTCTGAAATAATATAGTTAGGAAATGGAGAAGAATCAATTAAGGGTGATTTAGGTATCATAGTTGTTGCTTTCTAAAAATCAGTTTATTGTCAACTACAAGTCTGCACAGGTCCATATAACTAACTAGATTTCACAGGAGAATACATCGTACAAATTCAAAAGTAGACCTATATTATATATCTGCGATCTAACCACGTTATTGTTTGTTAGTCAACTAGTTGATGCCAGCTAAAACAGAAGAGCTTCATAAGGTAGCTATCTTGATCTCTCACATATTCTAAACTATCCATCTCCATCTAAGGATGCAGCAAAACAATCTCAATAAATTTGATTTGACAAAAGTGGATACTTTTAAAAATATCAGTATATCACATTCATACATGATGAGACAACAATGACATTATCAAAATAAGCGAGGTGGCTGAGTCTAACATATCAAGTTGTCGACAGCCACTGTACATCACAGATGCCAGTGACACTTGTTAAGTGTGCATCATTCCTGTTCAATTGTTCCACATTTATTCTAATTTTCTAAAAATAGAATAGATACTCATGAAACCACCGGTGCCACATGGACACGTGCTCCTTCAGAATTCCATCCTCCAATTTCACATTAATTAGGTGACAATGTGAACTGCAGCTCAGCTAGAAATACGGCGCTCAATGTTCGGTAGGATTTGGCAACTAATTTTGGTGATTTATGCGTTTTGTCGGCTTGTTATACTAGCTACTAGTACATTTGTACAATCCTTGCTCGACGACATGGATACGTCCAACGAGCAGTGTCCCCAGCACCAAGTTCACTCAACTCTCCAACAATTTAAACTAGTTATTACTATACTACATTTTGACATTCAATGCTGGAACTGTGTCGACGCGGGCAAGTAGTTCACTCATCTCTCGAGCAATAATATAACTAGCAAACCACACGCATCCTCAGCATTAACCACCTAACAAACTACAATCAAGACCAAGGTATGCGTCACGTGAAATCTAAATATCCAAAACGAGAATGAAAGAGACGTTACCGCCGTGCGTGCTGGCGCTGCTGGTGGAGGTGTCGACCTTGGACCGCGGCGGGCGCGGGCAGCTCCCCGCCGGCCACAGGCGGATGCAGCAGCCAGTGGCGACGCTGGTGTCGTCCCCGCCCTTTCGGGGCAGGCGCTTCCCGCTCCTGCTGCTGCGGCTGCGGCTGCGGCGGCACCATCCCCACCTCTCCCGCTCCTCCTCGCCCGAGCTTTCCCACCCGTCGAACTGCCCCAGCTCCGGCGGCGCGAGCCCCATGGCCTAGCTGGTTAGCGCCAACACCTCCCTCGCGACAAGATCCCGCCGCCACTCCTCCGAATCCCTCCGAATCAGCTCGCTCCCCTGCACGAGCGCCACCAGATCGGCCTCAGAGAGCAGCAAACACCCACCTCCCCCTCTCCACGAAACCGCCAAATCGGCGCCGAAATCCCGGCACGGAAGCACGCCCCTCGAAACCGAACCCCTTTCCGCCAAATCCCGTCGAATCACACCAGTCTCCAAACACCAGCCAAGCAGCCACGCCGAACCAGCGCGTCGCCTCCAGGTGCACCCCCGCCCCCACGGAGCCGAGCGCAGGACCACCGCATGAGGCACGCCACACCTACCGAGCAAGCGAAGCGGTGGGCAGGGCCGGATCCCCGCGACGCGGCGGCGCACCCTGCTCCTCTCCGGCGGCGGCGGCGGCGTGGGGCAGCGGCAGCAGCAGTGAGAAGGGGAGAGAGAGATGATGGAGTGGGGAATAATGAGCGAGAGAATAATGGATGGATTGTGAAGAGAGAGAGGGACAGAGCAGCGGAGGAAAAGCACAAATGTTCCTGGCTCTTTCTCTGCTTTTTTCGAGCACGTGGTCGACGTGGACGGCTTTTCCAGCGTGCGGCGGCACTGTCCCGCCGGGCCCGCGCGCCGCGTGCCGACGTGGCCGAGGACGTGGCGTACGGGTCTTGGAAATGGAAAACCGAACGGAACGGATGCCCTCTTGCTCTTTGCTTGCTCTGCCCTGATTGGAAATTTGTGTTCTATACTACAATGACACATCATAATCATAGCAATTTTCAGCGTATGGTTGAGCTGTTTCTGGAAAAAAAAAACTTATGCAAGCTCTTTTCCTTGCCGTTTCTTGTACATTGTGATCTAGCAGAAGTAGTACATTCTCCTAAAAAATCAAAATAGTCTCCTTGACTGAGGCAGCATGCACACATGGATTCTGACATGACATGCAACGGCCGTAGAAAAATGCGTGTATGTGTTCTGACTTGCCGTGCCGCCACTTAGACCAAGTCAAGACTCTTGTGCAGGAAGAAATAGGAACGCGCACATGTCACGCAAGATGAGCACAAAGCACCGTCAGAACGTGTACGTTGGTAGTTGATCGTCGCACATGTCACCTATGCTTACGCCGTAAATCACGGCCTTTCAGCAAACTTATTATACAGTATGATAAAGTAATGCCAAATAGCTTTGCTCGTTCCTGTATATTTCGTTCGTGAGAAAAATAACTTTCACTAGAAAACATATTATCTGTTGAATAATTAGGCATAATTCTCACGATTAATTCCATGACAAAGACAACTATTAACATGTGAAACTCGAACATACTAAGGGTCCGTTTGTTTGGGCTTCAACTTCAGCTTTTGGGGTCCAAAAGCGGCAGACCAAACAAACAGCCACATATTGAAAATCGCTTCACAGAATCGATACGTGAGTTTGCACTGGAAACTCGATCGTGAGCGGAAGCTGCCTTGGACCCGATTCCCGCAGATTCCCGAGCTGCCCAGACGAGAATGCCCCTGCCACTTCCGAAAAATTACCCCATTCTGCCATCCCACCAACCGGCCGAAAATCGTGCCCGAGCCCCCGAGCCCCTGTCTTCACTTCTCTCCCCACGACGGAACGAATCCATGGGAGGAGGTTAGGGTTTCGCCGCCGCCACCCCCGCCCTCGCCGGCCCTGGCCCCGCCGTCCCCTCTACTCCTCGCCGTCGTCCCCTTTAATCCCCGCGCCCGCCGTCCCCTCTACTCCCTGACCGCCGCCGTTGTTCGCCTCTACTCCCCGACGCTGCCGTCTGTCACTAGCCTGCGTCGGCACAGCCTACTGCCCTGAAGACGACGGCAGGGAGCCACGGCCGGCTCGAGCTTCCCCCGTCGGCCGCCGGAGAGAGGAGGGCTGGAGACGACGCCATATCGCCGTTCCACGTGCGCCACCGTCCCCGTCGGCTGCCAGAGACGGGAGCTCTTCGAGCAGCCCCGCCGTCGACCGATTGCAAGCCAGTGGCGAGGCAGGGAGATCGTCGGTCGTCGTGCCTAGTTTGTGGCTGTCCCCGTGACTGCTCCTTGCATGGAGACAGGAGATCGTCGGCCGCCATGCCTCGTCCGTAGCAGATCTGTATTCTGTATTGATGATTTTTTTTCTTTCAGACGATTGCTTGTACCGTAGATATATAATGATGTATTGATGATTTTTGTTTTCCTTTCACATGAATGCTTGGACTGCGGACTTGTATGACAATTTTTTTGTTTACTTTCAAATGAATGCATGAAGTTGCTCTGTTATTTTTACTTTTTTTTTCATTCAACTTTTCAATATAGATGATTTTTATTTGTCTAAATATAGATATATACAGACATAATTGCCATGAAAATCTCGACTTTCGACCCAAAAGCCAAAAGCTAAAAATATTTTGGCAATTAATGATATTACAATTAATTTACAATGAAAAATGTAAATTGAGATAATTCGGCCTTAAAAAGTGTCAGAATTAGTTAATTCGTTTTGAATCAGTAGTTATACAGCCTTTTCAACGTTCAGGGACATTTCAGACATTTCATCCTTCAAACCAGCAACAGCAGCCATCAACAGTAGTTCTTTCAAACATCAAATCTCACAATTCGGCAGCAGCTTCCCACAGTTGCTTTCTAACAGTTCACCAGCTACAGCTGATTCTCAACAGCAGCAGCCCAAACAAACAGGGCCTAAATGCAGTTGACAACATGAATAACAGCAACACGATCTTGCTAAACATGTAAACAATAGACATGTTAAACAGATAGACCGAGACACAGATTCCGTACCGATCGTTTTTTATGACAACGTTGGCGATGACGGGTCGGAGTAGACGACGCTTGAGGCGGCGGTACGCAGCATCGCCTGACTTGGTAGGCAGATGAGCCGTCGTGGAAGCAGCGAGCAGTCGCGCGAAGCGCTTCCCAAATACCTAATTCGCCCTCTCCCATACAAGATCACAAAGGCAACTGTTTTCGGAGACCTGCTCTCCCGTTCGCCGGTGGACGCCGGTGCTCGGGATGGAGTATACTACGGTGGTGGCGCAAGGAATGAGGTGTGGCAAATCTAGATTGGTTTCGGTGTGTGTACAGCGCTCACGGCGCGCGTCTTTTATATTGCGGTTGGGAAAACCCCAACGTGTACGACGTGGGAGGCTCACGCCGCACATCCGAGTCGGTTGCAGCACGCAATACGGGAGCGAACCGAACCGCCTCAGCTATGACGCGTCCGTCACGACTACGAAATCGGTAAAACAGCAAAATAAAGATAAGCATTGTCTCGGCTCGATTCACGATTCACGAAACGCGATTGCGACGTGTTGTGTCGAGTCGAGTCGAGACGAGCGAGCGGCGGAGGAGGAGTGCGCGAGAGGCTCTCTTCTTCTCACTCACATACAATCTCTACAACACTCCACCTCATAAGGTGATGTGCAACTCCTCAAACTTCCAATGTGGGACTAAACTTCCCACTCCCATCACTTGCTTGTACACACGGGCCATTTTAAGATTTCAGCATTTGCTATTTGGGCCTACTAGTGTTGGGCCCAAATATTTCAGCAATCCCCCACTAGATCTCAAATGCCCATTTGAAGATCTGACAATTCTCGCTACTTGTTTATATACCAGAGTTTCAGCAGAGACTGTTAAGTTGAACTTCCGCCTAGAGATTTAAGCTACATCTATCAACAACTTAAACAATGGACTATGCCTTGAATTGCAAGTTCTGTGTCAATAGACTTTACTCAAAGTCATAACTAGTACTTGGCTGCCAGTAGGCTACCCCGCGGGTGAAGCATACGCGTCATCCATGGTCTCTTCATGAGTTTACTAGAGATCACTCAAATCTCATAGACGGCGACATTTACAGTCGGACTCACATAGGTGTGTTCTTTCAAGAATGCTCTGTAGGACAGCATCTTTGCTATAAATAGCCAACATAAACACATTAAGCCATATTGCCAACCTGCCTTACAGCTCTTTGAGAGTTATGCATCACCATTTAGAGAGGGTTTACCAAATACTCTCCTCAGTTAAACCACTAGCTTGTTCTTTCCAGGTCCTAATTCACGGGATCTCCGATCACATAGGTTGGGTTACCACTATGGTGTAACGCTCACGGGTCTCATACCCATCTCCCTCGATGCACTATCTATCATATTACGTGATAGTCCCTTCGTAAAGGGATCTGCCAGGTTTTTGTCTGTTTGAATATACGTAACAGTAATTACTCCGGAGTTTCTCAATTTCCTTACAGACTTCAAACGTCTTTTGACGTGTCTTGATGACTTCGCATTATCCTTAGAACTGGTCACCTTGGCAATCACCGTTTGATTGTCACAGTTCATGAGGATAGCCGGTAATGGTTTCTCAACCACCGGCAAGTCCATCAAGAGCTCACGCAGCCATTCTGCCTCAACACTGGACGTATCTAAAGCAGTAAGTTCTGCTTCCATGGTTGACCTTGTCAATATGGTCTGTTTACAAGACCTCCATGACACTGCGCCACCTCCAAGAAGAAATGCATATCCACTTGTGGCGTAGAGCTCATCTACATCTGAAATCCATTTGGAGTCACTATATCTCTCAAGCACAGCAGGGTGCCCTGAATAATGAATCACATAGCTCATAGTACCATTCAGATAGCGCATGACCCTTTCAAGTGCATGCCAATGATCATTACCCGGGTTTGACATGAACCTGCTCAATTTGCTCACAGCAAAAGAGATGTCAGGCCTCGTCACGCTCGCAAGGTACATGAGTGAACTGACTATTTGAGAGTATCTCAATTGATCTCTCGTAATCCTCTTGTTCTTTCGAAGCGTCACACTAGGATCATATGGTGTTGGAGAGGGCTTGCTATCAATAAAGCCGAAACGGCTCAAGATCTTCTCAACATAGTGTGATTGCGTCAACGTAATACCACTCTCATCCTTAATAAGCTTAATGTTCAGAATTACATCAGTTTCTCCCAGATCTTTCATATCAAAACACTTTGATAGAAAAGACTTGACCTCATTGATCACAATTATGCTTGTACCGAAAATCAGTATGTCGTCAACATACAAGCATAATATAACACTATCGCCCCCACAATGGCGGTACTATACACACCTGTCAGCCTCATTAATGACAAAGCCTGCAGAAGTTAAAGTTCTGTCAAACTTCTCATGCGATTGCTTAGGTGATTGCTTCAGTCCATACAACGATTTTAACTGTTTGCACACGTTTCTTTCTTCACCTTTTACCACAAACCCATCAGGCTGATCCATATAGATTTCCTTTTCAACTCTCCGTTAAGGAAAGTTGTCTTTACGTCCATTTGGTGAACGATAAGACCATAAGAGGCAGCCAGTGAGAGTAGTACACGGATGGTGGTCAGTCTAGCAACAGGTGAATAGGTGTCAAAGTAATCTTCGCCTTCTCGCTGGGTGTAGCCCTTGGCTACAAGTCTTGCCTTGTACTTCTCAATAGTACCATCAGTCCTTAGCTTCTTCTTGAACACCCACTTGCAGCCCACTGGCTTACAACCATAAAGTCGTTCTGATAACTCCCACGTCCCATTAGAAAGAATAGAGTCCATCTCATTATGGACAACTTCTTTCCAGTCATCTCATCTGGAGATGCAAATGCCTCTGCAATAGACGTAGGAGTATTGTCCACAAGGTACACAATGAAATCATCACCAAAGGATTTTTCAATCCTCTGTCTCTTACTCATTTTAGGAGCTTCATTGTCACCCTTCTCAAGAATTTTCTCATCATGTGGTTGTTCAGTATGATCACTAGATGTACTAGATTCCGGAATTAATTCAGAAGAAAATTCAGCAAAGCTATGCATATCTTTCATAGGAAACATATTCTCAAAAAATGTTGCATCACGAGATTCCATAATAGTATCAACATGCATATCAGGTACCTCGGATTTAACCACTAGAAATCTATAACCAATGCTGCGATGTGCATAGCCCAGAAAGATGCAATCCACTGTCTTTGGTCCGAGTTTACGTTTCCTTGGAATTGGAACATTGACTTTCGCCAAGCATCCCCAAGTACGCAAATAAGAAAGTGATGGTTTTCTCCCAACCCACTCCTCATAAGGGGTTTTCTCTTTATTTTTGTTAGAAACTTTATTCAGTACATGACACGAAGTCAACAGAGGCTCCCCCACCATGCCTTAGATAAACCAGCAGTGTCCAACATGGCATTCACCAAGTCGGTCAGCGTGCGGTTTTTTCTCTCAGCAATTCCGTTTGATTGTGGCGAGTAGGGAGGCATCCTCTCGTGAATAATACCGTGTTCCTCACAAAATTCATCAAATATTTTAGAGAAATACTCTCCACCACGATCCGACCTAAAAAGTTTGATCTTTCTCTCTAATTGATTTTCAACTTCAGCCTTATAGATTTTAAAGTAGTCTAAAGCTTCATCTTTAATTTGCAACAAATAAACATAGCAGATTCTAGTAGCATCGTCAATGAGTGTCATGAAATATCTCTGTCCACCTTTTTTGAACACACCATTAATCTCGCATAGATCAGAATGTATGAGTTCTAGGGGTGCCAAGTGCCTCTCCTCGGCTGCCGTGTGAGACTTCCGAGGTTTCTTAGATTGCACGCAACTATGGCACTTAGAACCTTTGGCAATGGTGAAATTCGGAATTGTAGTAGTACAGCCCAACACAGCCTATACTGTTGCATGTAGTACTGGCCCCTGGACCGTTCACCAGCACACACAACTAGATAGATATCCAAATAAGCAAATGTATCTCATATCTAGCGAATAATCCAGAGTACAAAATTCTTTACAAGTTGCATAGCGGAAGCTAGCATAAAACTTATTCAACTATAACAAAGCGAATATAAGGGCTCCAGTCTTCAATTTGCGCCACAGGCGAACAAACATGTTGAGTGGAGTCACGAGACCTAAGTCGATCACTCTGGATACGAACAACCTGCACGTTGGAATATGCAGCCCCCAAAAAGAGGTCAGATCATTCTGAGCAATGGTGGCAGGTGACACTATGGTGGTATATAAATGGCAAGTGCTAATCTACATGCATATTGGGCTGGTGGAGTTTCCAGGCTATTTTGCATAAATGCATTTATCCTATCTTTTGATATAAATTAATTTTGCACATATTCTGGACACTTTGGTTGATAGCAAAGTGCTCCTAAATAATTGGACACCTTGGTTGATAGCAAGATGCTCCTACTCTTTGGATTAGCACGCTGAAAAACCATCAGGCACTTCTCCAATAACCCATAGTCAAATTATTAGTAATTAATAAAACAAGATGAACGAGATATGTCATGTTTCCCATCTAGTTGTTGAATTGTCCCTAACCAATGGAACACGGCTAAGATCTTAGTTTTAACCCTCGCGAGGTTTGTGCCTTTTACCCATGTTGCCCAATCGACCCCAAACACCATGATACACCAATAGTACCACAGAAGAAAAGAAGATCAAGCCATAAACCATAAGAAGTAGATTCCCAAACCCACCACGAGCCGGACCAACCTACCACTAATCTACATCTCTCGACACGTTGGGTTCGAGTCACCACAACCTACAATTTATGTCTAGCCCATACTAATATGAAACATGGTTGCACGCAATAACAACTACATATAGAAAGTAAACATAATCTCAAGATACTGGGCGGCGGTCCCCACCAAACTTTGTACTCTGATGACACTCTAGCAATCCGCCCAGTGGTTAATTAATTATCATGTTGTTTTCATAAGCAATTAAAATAATGATTTTCATCATAACATGATAATGATCCCAACCACGAATAGCTAGAGCATGGCTAAGCAATCTACAACTACGATGTTTGCCTACCATATGGATACTACAATCTAGGGTAACATGTGATTACTTCACTTGGGTGTTAGTGAAGCAATCTCTAATAATATCTAGCATAGCGATAACACTCAACTCCTACTCATGCATAACTACTATAAAACTCTAATGCATATAGTAAAATAGTAGGTTCATGTGTGTCACTTGGCTTGACAGAAGTTGGAGTGGTTCACGCACTCGACTCAGTCGCAACCGTAACAACCACGGTCCTCACACGAACAACAACCGCAACTCTCGCAATCTACACGTTGCAAGCATACCACAATAAATAACCAAACCATACAAAACAACAGTGCAACATATGGATACATGATGATTTAATAATGCAAGACAACTAATTTACTAGTTCTCTGGTTGCCTAAACAATATATGATGCATGGAAAAGTTTGTAATGCAACAAGACACAAAAAGCAGCTTAACCAAATTAAACCGGGTTAATTAACAATCTATAAGATCTTATCGAAATAAAGTTTATAAAAAGGTAGATATAAACCTAACATACTAATAAGATCTAAAAGGCAAATAAAACACTAAACGAAAACTTTTTGGATGAATAAGAACAAAGTGTAGATTTGAATTTCGAGTTACTCTAGTGGTCAAAACTAGATCGGAATTATATAAATAGATCTGTATCTCAAATTGAAAAATTCAAAGAACGAAAGTTGTAGATAATGATGAGATATAACTACAGTACAAATTTGAGCGAAAACGGACAAACGGTTGAAGAGTAATTGAACTTTTTGCTGCTTCAGATCTGAGATAGTAGATCTCGAAATTCTCCGGCTGTGGTGGATGAAAAGAGGTGAGGTTTCTTGGGATGGATCGGTATCGACGATATCTAAAACTCTCGTGAAGGCTTGAAAGTCAACCGAGGAACTCACGGACCGTGGCGAGTAAAATACCACGAAACAGATCTGAAATCAAAGTTTCGACTTTGGGACGACCTCACGGCCGGGGCTGGGCTATTTATAGGCGGGGAGGTCGGTAG
This sequence comes from Alopecurus myosuroides, assembly GCA_028641055.1. NCBI lineage: Eukaryota > Viridiplantae > Streptophyta > Magnoliopsida > Poales > Poaceae > Alopecurus > Alopecurus myosuroides. The sequence goes on along the minus strand of CM054063.1, from coordinate 199,566,311 downwards.
AAAGTTGCTCCTTAGAGTAGGGAACAAGTAGAAAGAATCGGATTCGAATTTGGACTCTCCAATGAAGAGATATGCGAGTTTGAATGGAGATAGGTCAGAAAAAGGGGATTTGTACCGGATTCTCTTCCTGGTACGAGCTGGTACCGGCTGCGTTACGGGTTGTGCCTTCCTGGGCCGGCCCATGTGGTGCGGGCTGAGTTTTTTTTTTCCTTTTATTACATTCTTAAAACTTTCATAACTTTTGAAATATAAGTCGGAATCGAGTCAAACAAATTTCTAAAATTTTGAAATTTGAAACTCTAACATATTAGACTATTAAGGAGTGATTTTGGAAAAATTAAAATATTCAAATAACCTTCGGCTTATAAACGCCTTATAGGAGGATTTTGGTCCTTTTAAAACATGATTTTGTTTTGGGGTTTAAAATGCAACACTCAAATGCAAGTTTTGAAATTATGACATGCTATGCATATGCTCTAAATGCAAAACATTCCAAATGTAAAATTTGAGATGTTACAGGAATTAAACTCAAACTGGATAGCCGAGACAGTAAAACAAAATTAACATGACATAAACGAGAGTGCCAAATACTAGCATCTGAATCAACATTGCCACAAATATGGTTTACTGACTTATTGCAAAAATCGGAAAGAGAAAAGCGGAACAAGCCTCCGCACTCATAACCTTTACCAATAAATTGTCCAAATCTCGACACAACTACTTTATTGGACTCAAACACTACTTTAAACCCATCTTTGCAAAGAAGGGAGCCGGTGACGAGATTCTTATTCATAGAAGGGACATGCTGCACGTTCCTCAGCTGCACGATCTTCCCCGAAGTAAACTTCAGATCTACCATGCCAACACCACGAACAGAAGCATGTGACCCATTCCCCATTAGGACGGAAGAATCCCGTGCGACCTGATAAGAAGTGAACATAGAGATGTCAGCACACACATGAACATTAGCACCCGTATCAATCCACCAACATGGAGATTGAAAAACTGAAAGTACCATCGGTATATTACCGTACCCATCAGTGTTGCTAGCGGTCACCACGTTGACATTCTTGGAGCCTTTCTTCCCTTTCTTGTTTGCACGGTCTGGGCAGTCAACAGAAAAGTGGCCGAGCGCTCCACATGTAAAGCACTTGAGCCCATCTTTGTTCAGCACCTTCTTCTTCTTATTATTCTTAAAGGCAGTAGTGTTCACAGGGTCATTGAACTGGTGCTTATAATTCCCTTGTTCTTGATGTTGTTCTTGACGTGATGATTTTTCTGCACCATATTGGCGCTAGAGTGCAACTCACCACCTCTCTCAGTTGTGTCCTTTGCCCGAGGTTTCTCCTCAAGATCAAGAGACGCTATCAGATTTTCAACTGATATCTCTTGTCTCTTATGTTTGAGAGATGTGGCGAAACTCCTCCATGAAGAAGACAGTTTTGCAATAATGCATCCAGCCACAAACTTATCAGGAATCATACACTTGAGCAGATCAAGCTCCTTCGCAATGCACTGTATCTCATGAGCCTGTTCGACTACAGAACGATTATTCACCATCTTATAGTCGTTAAAGCTCTCCATGATATACAGCTCACTGCCAGCATCGGACGCACCGAATTTAGTATTCAGTGCATCCCAGAGCTCCTTAGCGTCTTCGATGTGCATACACATCGCACAGACGTCCCTCCAGGACACTCAGAACACAACCTCTGACATTATTATTGTCTTCCTTGAACTTATTCTGAACATCGTCAGAAGCTCCTTCAGGAAGGCCATTCATAATAATGTCCCACACTTTCATGGACTGGAGCCACAATTGGCTTCTCAGTTGCCATCTCTTAAAGGTGGTGCCATTGAACCTTTCCGGTTTCATTGAATCACTTAGATGGGCCATAGTAAGTTCAGGAAAATACCTACAATTAGGTTTTTTGGATTGTTGAATAATTAGGCATAATTCCCACGATTAATTCCAGAATATAAACCATGACAAAGACATCTATTAACATGTGAAAATCGAACATACTAGATGCAGTAGACAACATGAATAACAGCAACACGATATTCCTAAACATGTAAACAGTAGACATGTTAAACAGACAGATCGGGACACAAATTCCATACCGATTGTTGTTAATGACAACGTTGGCGATGACGGGTCGGAGTAGACGATGCTTGAGGCGGCGGTACGCAGCACCGCCTGACTTGCTAGGCAGACGAGCCGTCGTGGAAGCAGCGAGCAGTCGCGCGAAGCGCTTCCCAAAAACCTAATTCGCCCTCTCTCGTACAGGATCACAAAGGCGACTGGTTCCGAAGACCTGCTCTCTCGTTCGTCGGTGGACGCCGGCGCTCGAGATGGAGTATACTACGGTGACGGCGCAAGGAACGAGGTGTGACAAACCTAGATTGGTTTCGGTGCGTGTACAGCGCTTACGACGCGCGTCTTTTATAGTGCGGTTGGGAAAACCCTAACGTGTGCGACGTGGGAGACCCACGCCGCACATCCGAGTCGGTTGCAGCACGCGATACGGAAGCGACCCGAACCGCCTCAGCTGTGACGCGTCCGTCACGACAACGAAATCGGTTTTCCAAAACAGCAAAATAAAGATAAGTATTGTCTCGGCTCGAGGCTCGATTCACGAAACGCGATCGCGACGTGTCGTGTCGAGTCGTGTCGAGACGAGCGAGCGGCGGAGGAGAAGGAGGAGTGCGCGAGAGGCTCTCTTTTTCTCACTCGCATACAATCCCTACAACACTCCACCTTATAAGGTGGTGTGCAACTCCTCAAACTTCCAATGTAGGACTAAACTTCTCACTCCCACCACTTGCTTATACACATGGGCCACTGTGAGATTTCAGCATTTGCTATTTAGGCCTACTAGTGCTGGGCCCAAATATTTCAGCATTATTATTATGTGCAAATACGTACATAGTTTGTAAAATGTAACTTCGGTCATTAGCTTCCGTTATAATAATATATATGCTCTTCTTGTATAGTGTCTATAGAAAATGTGTGGCCGTCCAGCTTCTTAAAAGGATGTCATTCTAACAGGGCCGGTCTTGGGGGGGAGGGGAGGGAGGGGCGGGCCCCAAAAATGAAGGGCCCCCAAGTGCTTCATGGCAGTGGCGGAGGGGCCGTCCAGCAGTGACATTAGAGCGTCGCCGTGAGCTTTCGAAGGCGAAGAGTTATGTCCAACGGGCCTTTTCCCTTCGGTTGGGTTGGGCGTATTTTTTTCCTTGGTTCGCTTGGGCCCCTTTCCTCTAGTTAGATTGTTAATTGGATTAAAATTAGGGTGGGTCCGTGACCTGTGGTTGTGCATGAAGGCTCTGTTAGGAATAACGAACATGTATTACTCCAGGACCAGAAGGCCATATATATACAAGTACAAGAGCAAATAACACCCCCCTCAAACTCATGGTAAGACAACAACGCTGAGTTTGGAGAGAAAGAAAATATGTTGTGCTCTAGTCTGAGCCTTCGTAAAGAAGTCCTCCAACTGTAACTCTGAAGGCACATACTGGAGCGCAATAATCTGATCCTGCACACTAGCACTGACAAAAAAAGCATCAACACCAATATGCTTGGTAAGCTCATGCTTCACCGGGTCACGTGCAATACTGATAGCACCTGTACTGTCAGACAATAGATCAGTGGATGTCGTAACGGAGACCCCAAAATCGGGAAGTAACCACCGTAACCAAGTCACCTCAGCCGTGAAAAGAGCCATCGCTCGCAACTCAACCTCTGCACTCGAATGGGAAACTGTAGTCTGCTTCTTCGTCTTCCAGGCAAGGAGAGAACCACCAAGAAAAACACAGTAAACAGACAGTGACCGGCGATCCATACGATCACTAGCTCACGTAGCATCAGAGTAGGACTGGAGTTGTAACGAGCTAGAACGAGGAAAGAAGAGACAAAGAGAGATCGTCCCACGAAGATAGCGTAGAACACGAAGAAGGTGACTATTGTGAACCGAGGTGGGAGCAGAAACAAACTGACTCAAGATATTAACAAAATAAGAAATATCTGGGCGAGTAACGGCCAGATAGACGAGACTCCCGACAAGATGTCGATAACGAGTCGGATCAGAGAGATGATCACTATCTGTAGCTCGAAGAGAGAGATGTAGGTCCATGGGAGTCTCGGCAGTACGTTCATCAGTAAGAACAGCACGAGTAAGAAGGTCATGAACATACCGTTCTTGGGAAATAAAGAAACCATCAGAGGTAGATGAAACCTCAATCCCAAGAAAGTAACGAAGCATACCAAGATCCGACATAAGAAACTGCTCACTCAGATGGGCCTTAACAAAGGCAATATACTCAGGGTCGTCACCGGTGATGATCATGTCATCAACATATAGAAGGAGAGTGCGACCACGAGGAGGGCAGTGAACAAACAACACATGATCATGGGAAATGGGAGAAAAACCAGCAGCCATGACCACAGAAGCAAAGCGCTCAAACCATGCACGAGGGGCCTGCTTAAGGCCATAGAGAGAGCGACGAATACGGAAGACCATGCCATCATCAACAGAATACCCAGGTGGTGGTCGCATAGACCTCACGCAACTCACCGTTAAGAAAAACATTCTTAACATCAAGCTGGGACACAGACCAACGACGAACAGATGCAACAACAAGAAGAGTCCGAACAATGGGCATGTGAGCGACATGAGCAAAAGTCTCATCATAATCGCAGCCATGCTCCTGCTGAAAGCCACGATCAACTAGACGAGCTTTGTAACGCTCAAGAGACCCATCAGAGCGAGTCTTCACCTTATATACCCACTTACAGGTGATAGGAAGAATAGAAAAAGGAATAGGAACAATCTCCCATGTACCGGTGCGCTCGAGTGCAGCAATCTCCTCGGCCATCGCAAGCTGCCATTCAGGATGAACAACAGCCTCACGGTACGTAGTCGGCTCCGGAATAGCGGTAACACTGTAACTAGCAGGATTATAGAAATCAAGTGTATTGCAAGGTCGACTGCGAAGAGAATAAGTCGGCTAAGACGATGCACCCGAAGTAGAGGGTGCATCAGAGGACTCGTTCACAACACGAGGACGACGAGTATAGTAAAAGGGAAAAGTAGGATGTGAGGGAATGGTAGGAGGAGATGGAGAGGGAGAAGACACCGGTGGGGAGGGTGAAGAACACGGCGATGAAGGAGGAGGGGATAGTGTCGGTGTAGATGGCTCTGGAGCAGCAGGATGAGAAGGAGAAGAAGAAATAGGAGGAACCAAGGGAGGAGAATCAGGAAGATTAAGAAAAGAGAAATCATCAATAGTGGAGGTCGACCGCGGATAGAAAAGTCGAGACTCATCAAAAGTCACATCCCGAGAAATACGCATACGACGAGCCACAGGATCCCAACAACGATAGCCCTTATGCTCATCACTGTATCCGAGAAAAACACACTCAATAGACTGAGCGGTTAGTTTGGTGCGTTCATGAGGAGAGAGGAGAACGTAGCAAACGCAACATAGAATAGTCAGGAGAACGATCATAAAGTCGCTCATTAGGAATAGCACCCTGAAGGGCGGCAGAAGGCTGAATATTAATGAGATAAGCTGAGGTAGAGACAGCCTCACCCCAGAAATGAGGCGGGAGAGAAGAAGCGATCATCATCGCACGAGCAGTCTCGAGAAGATGGCGATGCTCACGCTCAGCCATGCCATTCCGAGCATGCGCACCGGGACAAGAGAATTGAGCAAGCGTACCCTGCTCAGTGAGGACACCACGCAACTGCTTAGAGATATACTCACCAGCAGAGTCTGCACGAAACACACGTATCGGTGTAGAAAACTGAGTAAGAACCATGGCTGCAAAACGTTTTATATGGAGAGAACCTCACTACGAGAAGAAATAAAATACAACCAAGTATAACGAGAGAAATCATCGATAAAAATGATATAGTATTTATGGCCCCCTTTCGAAGTGAAAGGAGCCGGATACCAGACATCAGAATGAACTAAGTCAAAAGGACGCTGAGAGATAGTCGCACTAACAGGATAGGGGAACTGAATCTGTTTCCCTAGCCTACAACCTTGACACTGTAAAGAAACATCTCCTGAGACAGGCCCCAGAAGACCACGATGAACTAATGACGATAGGCGAGACCCACAAAGATGACCAAGACGATGATGCCATTGCTGAAAGGAACCGGTGATGGAGGCGGCGACGGCGGGAGAACTAGCAGGCGAGATGGCAGCGGAAGGAACACAAAGACAGTCTAACTCCCAAAGGCCCTGAGAATCACGGCATCAAGGGCCAGCTCCAAACAGAACCTGAGTGCGACGATCCTGAACAGAGCAAGAATCGGCGTAAAAAATGACACGACATCCAGAATCAGTAAGTTGACTAATGGAGAACAGGTTCATAGTAAGACGCGGAACATGAGAAATGTCAAGGACTAAGAAGGAGGAAGTAGAAAGAGTGCCTCGACCAGAGACAGGGAGAGGAGTACCATCAGCGGTGAGAACAGTAAGAGGAGAATCAATAGGTCGAGAAGAAGAGAGAGAGAGGAAGAATCACAAGTCATGTGAAAAGAAGCTCCAAAATCCAGAACCCACGATGATGTACCTGACTGTGTAGAAGATGATGGTCCCAAAGTGCCAGAAGAATCAGTCACAGAGCCAGCAGTACCAGTCGAAGAAGAGCCTGAAGCAGCAAGCATCTGCCTAATCATCTGCACCATCTCCTACTCAGTAGGAGTGACCGTAGAACCCTATCTAGTAGACGAACCCGACGAGCCATGAGACGAACGAGGGACAGACTGCGCCCTCTGCTGGCGCAGATCACGCTCCCTCGTGTAGCAGCGAGACTCAGTATGACCATCAAGATCACAATAGGTGCAGTGAGATCGTGGACGATTGCCACGACCCTGGCCACGACCCAGGTCATGAGGAGTGGGCAACAAGTTGGAGCAGTGGACCGCAGAGAAGCTGATTGTAACACCTGGGGTGTTACCCTAAGTAGGAAGTTGTTTGTTTTCTTTTGCTTGCATCACATGCATCACATAAGCATTGCATTCTGTTTTCAAAACAACTCAACATTCAAACCACTTTAAACTTTCACACATGTCCAAATTTTCCAATTCAAAAATTGCCAACTAAGCATCTCAAATTGTTTTCAATAGTTTAAAGTTATTTAAATTGCTTACTCACTAAAAATTCCTTTTTATCAAACACCCTAATGGCAAATTAAATTTCAAATCATTTCCTTCTTAATGGGCATGATCCAATTGTGGTTTAAACATTAAAGTTTTGCAAACAATTAAATTCAACAACTGTTTTCATAATTGTTGAGTCATTGAATAAAAATTGGTTAAAAATCAACTCCTTATGAAATACTATGGAAATTCAAATAACAACTTAAAAACTCAAATAAATATTTCAAATCTTTGGACTTAATGTTCACAATTGCCTTGATTTGCTGTTTGCAAATTAATAAAACATTTCATATAAAATAAAAACCCCAAACCCTATTTGAAATTCAACTACCAATTTAAAAATCAAACTAATACTTCAAAGGTTTTAAATCCATGCTAACATTGCTTGACATTTCTGTTTTGAAAACTAACAAAAATATTTCCTAAAAATATAACCCTAACCTTTATCCTTTTCTCTCCCTCTCTCTTCTACAAAAAAAAGGGGATCAAAAGAAATAAAAAACAAAAGGAGACAGGCCACCCCTCTCCCCTTTTTTCCCCCTCAGCCCACCCCATCCGTTTTTCTCCCCCCAGCCCACAGCCCACTGCCTCTTCTTCCTCCTTACGTCACGACAGTACGAACGCCCTCGCCACCGCTTGATCATCTTCCTCCCTCCCGATTGCTTGCCGTACGAGCTCGAAGGCCACCTTAAAACCTAGCCCTCCCCCTCTGCCCTAGCCTAACCCTACCCCCTCTCCTATCACCCTCCGCCGCCAATTTCTTTCCCTCTCGCTTCTGTTCTCTGTAACCCACCGGAGCAGCCCACCGTCGCCGCAACCCCAGAGCCACCCGTGAGCCAAGCTGGGAGGTGGAGAAGAACCACCCCACCTCCCTCTACCTCCTCGACCACGGACACCAGCCGGAGAAGCACCAGATCGTCTGCGGCGTCCTCGTTTTCAGTACGGGCGCCGCCGAAATTCCTCGGATTCCCGCCGCCGCGGACACCCTCGAGCACCAACCGCCATCCAGTCATCGCCCCGGTGAGCCCTCCTTTCGATTCCACCCTTCTCCCGCTTAGTTTGGTTGTTGTACCTCGATTTTCCCTCGAGTTGGAGCTCTGTCCGTGAGCGCCATGGCTGCAGGTTGGTCACTGGAGGTGCTGCTCCTCACCTCGACCCTCTCAGCCGTGATGGTACACACCACCAGCAGCAGCACGCTCAACCACAACCCCAGCACATCCCAGCACCCCTTGCTACACCTCGAGGTCGCACCGATCGCGATTGAACTCCAGCAGCCGCAGCAGATCTTCTCTGAACCCGACGATGAAAGCCTGCACTTTGGTTTCTGTCCAAAATTCAGTTAAGCTCAACGTTTACCTCTTCTTCAGACAACCTAGTAGTGTATCACAAACACACGAACACCGCAGTGGTTCTGCTCCACGGCGCGCAGCGCAGCGATCCAGGGATCGAGTCCCCGCGGGCGCACTGCCCCCCTTTTTGGTGAATTATTCGCGCGAGCCCCAGGCCCACCTGTCATGGGCCCTGGGTGCCTTGTCACCTCCTAGCCCCGCCACGGCAGCGCCAACGTGGCCTGGGCCCGCTTGGCAGCGACCCAGGGTCACTGTGACTTGGTGCAGCCCAGTTTTGGGCGCAGTTTTCGCACTTAAGCCCCTGCCTCCACTTTTTCTTTCACAAATCAGTCCCTGAACTTCAAACACACATAGAAATTGCAAACCAACTCCAAATTTAAAATGTAAAATATGTTTTTCAGTCAAAATTCAATGTACTTTCTGTTTATCAACTTTGTTTTGCAATTTGGGCAATTAAAATTAAGGTTATTTAATAATCCTTAAAAATGACAAATTAAATGGCATAATTAGTAACTTTCAAATGGTTGCTCCAACTTAAAAACTTAAAACATGTTTTCCACACCAAATTCACTTCTCTACCTGTTTAAGTCAGTTGATTTCTGTTTTGAACATTTGAAATTGTTTCAAAATTCAAATTCAAACAATTCATTTAAAATTTGATTAATTGTATAACTATTTCAAACTTAATTCAAATCACACAAATAAAATATGTTTTCCATGCCATTTTGAACCACCTTTTCAAATATAAATTTTGTTTCATGTTTTGGATAATTAAAATTGCTTGAATAATTTAAACCTTGTTTAAATCATTTAAATTTGCTAAATTCATAACTTGCTCAAATTAAATTATTTTTGAACTTATAAAATATGTTTTCAAACCAGAAAAACATAACCTTTTCAAATATGAATTTGAATTTATGTTTTGAACAAATAAAATCCAAATAATATTCAAACTTGAATTAAATTCAATTAAAACTTGTTTAATCTTGTTTAATTCATAATTAAATCATTGTAATTCCTTTTTCAATAATTGAAACATGTAATCCACCTAAAATTTTGTGTTCTAACCAAATATGAACTTTGTTATCTGTTTTGAACAATTAAACTTGATGAAAACAACAGATGTTTGTGTGACACCTTTAAGAAACCAAAATTCCAAAACTTAATAAGTGAATTTCAAAATGGGTAAACCTTATTTCCAATTGGCTCTATTGTTGTTATTTTGTTGTTTTCCTCATCCATGCATCATGCTAATCCACTTTCACCTATTGGTTAGTTGTAAAACAACTATTTCGTGGGCTTTTCATATGCAACTCAAATTGCATATGGGTCCATTTAAACCTGTTATCATGTCAACTAGGTTATTTCTATGCACCCATTAAATTGTCATGCATCCATATCTTGATCATGCTGGATCTTTTTGCCGTAGTAGTAATTGTTGCATCCGGTGTTTGTTCGAGGTTCATTGCTTCTTCCCGGATAGGACGTTGAGATGATGTGAGCAACGACAAGTTCTGTGGATGTACCTCTACTTGCTGGATTCCAGGCAAGTATACTCACTTGCTGCCAAATGGCTGCCTTTCATCACTTGTTACCGATTCTTTCCGTTGTTCTTATTCTAGCCTGTTGATTCGATGCTTGTGTCCCGATCCTATTATATGTTTACCTTGCAGCCATGATATAGCCTTCCTTCCACTTCCTATTAACTGTTGTTTGTTTACCCTGTTGGCCCTCGTGTCGTAGTTGCATGCTTAGTGTTGTTTGTGCTCAAGTCTTGTTGTTCCATCCATATCACCGGTTTAGTTGATAGTTGGGTTTCAATTCAATCAACTACATGTTAATGCTTTGGGTAATAATAATTTGATGATAAGGCACCGGCAGGAGGCCCGGCGTGGTTTTGAAGCCTGCTAGTGTCGACCCTAATTAGGAAAAGGGTCTTGTCTACTGATCCATGATGAACGCACTAACCGCATGTGGGAAGCGAGTATGGGCGCCCCCCTTAACTTGATTCGATTCGCATCTCGTCCAAATCGCCACACTTAGTTCAGGCTTTCCATTTGATGCATGCATGTGCAGGTGCGAACCCTTGGCGCCAGGGTGGAAATTTTGTAGTCGGCATTTAGGGCGGCGTGGTCTTAGAGTGCTATGAGGGTCCCCTTTTCTTCGTGGGGCTCGATTAGCCGCGCACGCACAGCACGTGGTGCTTTGGGCTTGATGCGAAGAAGAGTTGGGTTGTGTTGAGTACCTCGCTTGGTGGGTTGATCCCCCGTCTGGCGGGCTATTCTTACGTGTACGGCCAAATTGGTGCATCCCTGCAGGGTTAAATCTTCTCGAGAAGCCGTGTTTTCCGCGGTTATGGTTAACTTGGTGAAAGTACTGGCTAACAAGTACTCAGAACAACTTACACCTAACTAATGATACTTGACTAGTAATAGTCTTATTGACACAATAACTTGATCCATCCTTAATCCAACCGTGTGAGTTATCCTTGGGTTGCTTCCTTAGTAGGGGGTAACATTGGATGGGTTTGTTTGGTGAGTAGTTGTAGTTGGTTTCGATACGCTATCTTATCCCCCTCTTTTAGCCGGATGTTGTAGTGAGTCTCTGTAGTTGGTTAGTGCAGCCCGCTGCCGCTTATTTGCAATAATCCCTTACTTTTCCGTTGAACCCAAAGTATTTGTATCTTGTGATGACTGGCTACGCCGGTATCTTGTGAGTATGGTTTATCCACTTGCCGGTACTTAACCGTACTGACCCACGAATCTTTTTCGTGGCTGCATATTCAATATTGCAGTCAACAGGTTTGAAGTCTGGCGACGTTAGCTTGGGAATCCCTCCGGCTTGGCCTGGGCAGGGATTGGACGCTCTCGGTTATCTTCAGGACTCTTAGTCCAATTTGGATCTTGTCCGTAGTCGGACGCTATGTTGTTTCTTCCGCTGTTATTTGGATCTTTGTATTGTATCAGTTGTATCCCTGACTCGTTTGAGTCATCTTGTAAATATCTTTTCTGTTGTTGTTGTGGATTATTCGTGAACTGTTGTAATGTTATCACAAGTGGCAACCTGGAATCGGTTATTATGTGGATTTTGGCGGGAATGCTGAAATCTGCATAGTGCCCGATCTCGGGGCGTCACACTGATGGAGTAGGCGACGGAGAAGGAACACGGGGCGACGTGACAGGTCCACGGGCAGCCAGCACAGAAGGAACATTAAGCAGACCAACGCCATGAAGGCGGATCTCCTCAGCACGAAGCTCAGACAACACCTCCGACATAGGAATACAACCACGGGCAAGCAGCTGATCACGACGAGCCTCAAACTCAGGACGAAGGCGCGACAAGAACTCGTAGATGCGGTGAAAATGCAAGTCGGAGCGCACGGTCTGACAACACGGGCATGTGCCACACACAGCAGTGCGGAGAGTGTCGAGCTGACGCCAGATAGAAGAACTCTGCATGTAGAACTGGTCAATAGTGGAATCACCCTGCTGTAGAGCATGCTACTGACGAACCACAGACAGATAAAGAGCATCTCCGGATGGCTGATGGCGCTGACGAAGGTGAGCCCACATGGCAGCGGCAGTACCGAGTCCCATAAACTCTGAAGCAAACTGGGGTAGAACGCTGGCAGTAAGAACAGCCGCAATACGAGCATCATCATCCACCCACTGAGTGTATGCAGTCATGTTCTTCTGATAGGCCGCAAGAGCGGAAAAATACTCCTCAACCTTCTTCTCATACGCCACAACAGCAGCATCATCCGCACTCTTAGCTGCATCCTTGTCAGCCTGAGAAGCACTGGCAGCAAGGACTGGTGGCGTCGGCGGAGTAGGAAACGTAGGAGTAACAGGACACGGTGGACAGAGGACCTCGCCGGAAAGAACGCTCCGCAGACGAAGACCGCGCATATGGACACGCAGGAAGGCAGCGAAATCCGGATAGTTGGTGCCATCAAAGATCACGGAGCACCGAGGAATCGCTACAAAACCGGCAACAGTCTTTTTTTTTTGGAATAAAGCTTGGTCAAATGTTGGCTTGCTGCTTCGTTCAATCCAGAACAACTGCTGGCCCCGATTCAGAACAGACCCGAGGCGAGGGAGGGCACGAGACGAAGGATGGCAAGTCAACGACGGCCGGCGAGACCACATTGGACGGCGGCGGCTGGTGGTGCAGACAGGCGGAGGCAGCCGGGGCGGAGATCGGAGCGGCCACCAGCGGTGGATGGGCGGTTGCAGGCGGCATTCTTGGGGTGGAGATCGGAGCGGCCACCAGCGGCGGACGAGCGGTTGCAGACCTCAAGACGGCGGCAGCCAACAGCTGCGGACGTACAGTTGCAGGCCTGGAGACAGCGGCGGACGGGCAGTTGCAGGCCTGGAGAGGGGCGGCGGCTGGGGCAGACGACAATGAGCACGAGAAGAGCTCGGGACAAGAAGATCAATTGATCTGTACGGGAGCGACGGACGCCGGAAAAATTGTGGAAGCCTTAAACCTGGCTCGATACCATGTTAGGAATAATGAACATGTATTACTCCAGGACCAAAAGGCCATATATATATATATATACAAGTACAAGAGCAAATAAGCAGGAAACCCCCTATATACATATCTCTCTAACGGGCTCTACGCGAACATGAAAGTAGTTCATGATCTGAGAATATGAAAATTTGAAATGGGAGAATGAAAGATTAATCCCTTAAAATAATGTGACAGAGGAACTCCCTATATGTCAATGTTGGTCGCCATGCTTGGCTAGTAAATCTGCTACCAATGCAAAGTAGACCAATATGTTACACAATCGACTAGATTTTTTAATCTCTCGATTTATCGCGCTGTTGGCAAATATTGAACTACAAGGCCATGCCTAGATATGATTTTAATTCCCCATCGGATATAAGTTGTCTGCGGCGGTGTTGTTTGACTATTCCGTGCAAAGACTCGGGAGCAGAAGAACTATTGCCTACCCTCAGGCAGCCAACACTTTGTTTAGTGTATATATAGAAAGTAATATCTTGATTCTTCTAGGGCCTCGAGTTCTAGTTTCTCCCCGGGTCCCCAAATTCTCAGAATCGGCCCTGCATTCTAGACGTCCAATTCGTAAATTTGACCATCAACTTATAACTGGAACAGAACCTATAGAACGTAGAACATATATATTTAAGAAAGAAGATAACAAGAATAGGGGACGGCGTTTTGGCACCCGGGAGCACATATGCTCCTGGTTTTTAAATGCATTTTTAAACATATTCGAAATGTCAGAAAAAAATGGATAAAAAAAAAATCCGGTGTACATGTCAACCTTCTATGTCCTCAAGAAGTTGTTTCACAAAAAACCCACATGTTTTGTGTCATGTGTAAAAAAGATCAAATTTCATTGCTACAAAAGGCTTTTCATGAAAATTTGTTTGTCTTTTTTACACGGACCATAAAAAATATCAGTTTTCACGAAATTTGTCATGGAACCATGGAATGTCAAGATGTACATGCCAAAAAAAATTCCTGTTTTTTTTTTTACATTTTAAAATGTTGTTTTCGGGTGCCAGGAGCATATGCTCCCATGTTCCAAATTGAATTTCTGACAAGAATAGACGTCTTGAAAGTCTGACCCACTTGTATCAAGGAACCAAAATGCAGTGCTACTGGGAAAGAGTAACAGAATGCTTTGACATGAGAATGGAATTTTCACTTTGAGAAGAAAGTGCTCGGAAAATAATTTGAAGAACTAAAGTAGCCGCCGATTTTATTCCTCAACAACACTATCAAGAATCTGTTTCTCTTTACCTAAGCAAAGAATATGTGTTTCTCTTCTTTCTTTTTCTTTTCCCCCGCTTCCTTCCAACAGTCCAACTGCTTCTCCCCTAACCACCTACTATATGCTATGGATTTCACCCCCAACAAAACCATGTGTACTAAGATTTTTTACCCTAACAGAACCTACCTATATGCTATGAATTCACAAGATTATGTACGAAGTAACATGGAGTGCTTGGGGTTTGCGGTCCCTTTCCTTCCATGACGAATACGCTCTCCAGGTCACAATTTTACCCAACATCGTTGAACACCTCCGCTCCCTTGGCAACCTTGATGAAGACATCCTCCAAGGTAGTGTCAACGAGGCCCCAGGCATGTATGCTGAACCTGCTTTTCGCGGTCTCAACTGCACGAAAAACATCGGCTATCCTCACCTCCTGCTTTGGCAGCTCAAACTTTTGTGTCCCGGAAAGATTGTAGATCCTGTTCGCGCTTGGCGACAGGCGACGCACTAGCTGGTCAACTTTCGACTCTTGTTCTGGAGATGTTGTCACTGTGAATATGTACGCACCCCCGTATCTTGCCTTTAGCTGTATTACATTATATCATAGTGGTAGATAATTTTAGAAGCGTTGCTACAGTAATTTTTGCTTTTTCGAAAAGAATACTTTGTGTGATTCAAGAAGGAAATGTACCTCTTTAGGGTTTCCAAGGCATTGGAACTCGCCATCAACAAATATGCCAACTCGATCACAAAGTACTTCTGCCTCCTCCATCGAGTGTGCTGTCAGATACATTTAATCAGAAAATATCCAATGTTAATTTCAGACGTCGTAAAGTGGTGAACTGGAGAGTAGGATTTAGATGCATGAGTAAACAGGGAAAAGATAGCCATAGTTTACTTGTGAGAACAATTGCACGGTTTCTCTTGGCCTCCTTCACAATGTTCCACAGGTTATTTCTTGATGCCGGATCCAGACCTGTGCTCGGCTCATCCATGTAAACAACCTAAGGAATGTTTCCTTCAGTTTCATAACACCAATTTGGGATTGAATTTCTACAAGTGTTAAAATTTGAAACATGAAAACAAGAAGAATACTTTGGGGTCTCCGATTAATGATATTGCCACACTGAGCCTTCTTTTCATGCCTCCACTGTACATTCCCACTTGCTTATCACCAACACCACCATGAAACAGATTTACGCTTTTCAGAGAATCATCAACAGCCTGGTAGTAGTGGAAGAGAATTCAATGTGTTAAAACGCGGTAAGTGACACTGCAGAAATAATACTGTACTCCCCCGTCTCAAAATAATTGACTTAGATTTGTCTAAATATGAATGTATGTAGATGTGCTTTAGTGTATACATCCATCCATATTTAGATAAAGTTGAGTCAATTATTTTGAGACGGAGCGAGTACATACATTGAGATGAAGAATAGTATGACTGATGAGTGAAGACACGGCAGTTTGAATTCTCCAACAGTGATATGCAAATACCAGACTCAAACAAAGTTATACACATTAGAGTACCTTCACTAATGCAGCACCTTTAAGATTCTTCAACCTAGCATAAAAGAGTAGATGCTCTTTTCCCGTCAATGTTTCCCAAAGTAAGCTGCAGTTTAGAGACAACACGAATTAACACGAGGAGAAAATCTTGTGTGGGCCAGATAAGTTTTAAGTTGCAGTAAATACTCATGCTGGGGGCACACGCCCATATTTGTATATATGTCATCCATGTCCATATTTATATCCATTCCATGGGCATAAGCAGTACCAGATGTAGGTCTAGTAAGCCCAACCATCTGAGGAAACATCGGACAAAAGTTATTCAGGGTATGTGGTACTTTATGCAATTTCCATAAAAAATGCTACTGCATACTGTTTCAGTACCATACCATACTAATGAATGATGTTTTGCCTGCACCATTTGGGCCAAGCATTCCGAAGCATTGCCCTTTTGGCAGGGCCAGAGATAATCCTCTAACAGCCATCTTGCCTGGGTTTCCGTCCCTTCCAGGATAAACCTTCCTGAGGTTGTCACAGATCACAGCTTGGTTTGTGTTGCAGTCCATCAATAATTGCTCAACTACTCGTCTCTGAATAGATACGCATGCGTTTTAATACAAATGTGCTGTAGAAAAAGCTGGAAGTGATAAGGTATGGCAGGTAACCTACTTCTTGAGCAACATCTTCTTTCTCCATACTAATGATTACTTTAGAATCCTGTTGTGCAAATCTAGTTTTCTGCAATGACGGTGTATGCTTCCTCTGAGAACATCTGAAGAGGAGTAAGGGGTTTCCGACACTGCCACCTATTGAAGAGACTCTATCCAAATAGAATGTTGACACAAGCAGTAATGCCCATTCTACAGTCATTATGATCAAGATATCACACATTCCATTGACTGGGTCTTTCAAATTTCTCCAGGTCATGCCAGTGGCTCCCATAGTACTTCCAGAAAATGCATATTGACCAAGCTCATACAGTCCCCGGTACAGAGAAAATCCTGGGACGATCTCCATAACTAATATCCAACCACCTGAGTCGAGAACAAAAACTTTGTTACTGTATGGTCATAAAATACAAATCGAATTGCAGATTACCGCTGGGCTAGCAACTTACGGGGAAAAGTTCTGTCCTCAACAAAAAATCGGAAAAGAAATGCCCCTAGTAAACCAGACCCAAATACATAGATGTAACCTATCACTGCAGCGGAACGATAAACAAAATTTGTCAATTGTAAGAAGAAAATTTGACTTAGATGTTTACAGGTTCAAGGCACTCACCTGTGGCTATCTTGACAGATGAAAAGAAAGATGCCACAAAAAAGGCAGAAGCAATCTGTAAATTTATATAGACAAAGAAAAAAACAAATTGTATGCCATAGTTGTTGACTCTGAAGAAATTGAGACCTGCACAAAACAAGGTCAATTTGGAATGCATATATTTGTTCCCCGCAAAAGCAACTTCATGAGTAAACTCGTTATTTCAAGAATACTCATCAATAAATTGTGGAAGTTAATTACCTATCAAGTATCCAAAAATCACAAAAGATGCCATATAGGCAACTGATAGAATTAAGAAATAAGCATAGGATATCATCCAGTAAGGTCCATCCTTAAGACCTTGCATCTTCATCATGATTTTTAGCTTTTGTTGCTTCTCATACACCAGATATGTCAACATAACCTGGAAAGCAGAGTTAATTTGCGAGCTCCACTGATATTGTAACACGTTAAGCGATTTTTTTTCACTGTACTTAAGGAATGTTACATCTCATCATACTCACTGGGAAAAGTAGTTCAACAGTCCATGTGAAGAATAGCTCACTGAGAAGAGAAGAGAGGTCGAGCCTATAACTTGTTCCAACTTTGGGCATCTCTTTTACATATTCAAGTAACATTTCCACCGCAGGTCCTCGGATATATTTGAGATATGCGTTGGATACCTATAGGAAATGAAGATGAAGTAGGAAAAGTTGCCAAGTTCCACAGTACACTGAAATTACTCAGAGATGAATTAATGGGAAACAAAGCACGTACTGCATTCACCAAGCGTGGAACTCTTAATGCTGCGATAAATGAAAATGCAGTTTTGTCGTTGTAAGTAGAGTTGTACCAAACATTTATACCAAGGCCATACTCCGTTGTGTTCAAGAAGTCATAACCTGCAAAGAAGAATGAAACTATACAGTATAGATGGGTGCAAAAGTGTTGCTGTATGAACAAACTAACTGTTTGTACTCGTATTTGGATAGTTAGGCTCATGCAATTATTAATAACACGAGTAGCATTCAAAGGCCAGTTTATCAGAAGAAGGTATTATGAAATTGAGTACCAGAATCTCACTGCTATGCAAACCCATTATACAAATGTAAAAGGGCCAAAAAATAAAATGGTGCTACAAAGATAGAAAGGGTAACCTGCAATAAACTCGTTTGTTGTCCCTCCTTTTCGTATATAACCCTTTAATAATTCATCATTGATAACTGATGCACTGTCGCGCCATAGCAAAACACCTTCAACACACTGTATATCTGGTTCATTTCATAAAGATATCAGAGATGCAATCATAGCAGGCCTAAGCAAGAATCGAAACAAAAGAGGAACATTTCTAATTATTTTTGTAGAACAGACCACAAAAAATCGGTACCGAGTGGCCAGTACATTGTAATTAACCAAGTATATACAAGATTCACTTTGTTGACGTTTTGTGTTTATTTCATTGCTTGATCAGAATAACAAGTCCAGGGCATAATATAGCCTGGGGGTTACAACTGACTTGGAGGAACAGAAGGACTCCTAACTAATTATTTGACTAACAGAATTGGTAACAGAGGAGAAACCTCCTACGGGACTAAAAATCCTCAGTATCCTAATCCTTATTAAACTTGCCTAACTAATCTACCGTGGTACTGTTGGCCCCACATAACATAGCAACTAGTTTGTTTTTTCCTGTTTGTTTGTATTAAAAGTGGAAAGCAAACAAGAAAACATACAAGTGAACCTGAATAATTTATGATCCATGTTTTAAATAGCAGATAGCAGGCTTGTAGACTTTATAGTTGATTAGCTTCACTAACGGATACTGGATGGTGGGTGAACAGCAAATGCTGTATTCCACAGTTTTATGAAAAAATATTCATTATCTTGAGTTACATGTATATATGAAAAGGTTTATTGTATAAAACTAACATTGATTTAATACTATTATTGATTTATGGACACAATACGCACCTATATTGCAAAAATATCTGCAAGTTCAACTTACAAATCGTTAGTGCTGCTATCCTAGTTGCTAGCATCACAATAGTACCCACAGCCATTGCTCTCTTGGCCGCTACCATCGCAATAGCCCCCGTTTTAATCTAGAACACCATTCTGAACCACTATATTTTCTCACTAGCGTCCAGACCCTGCTAATCCTAAATGAAAGATACAGTCACTGTTAGGTACTGTATTATTATGACATTTTCATGCAAATATGTTTACACGCTTCAGTCATTTTTCACACACAACAAAAGAGCATAAACTTAAACTAGTTATCAGTGAGATAAGACCCATCAAAGGCATTCGCGGTCACCCGACACTTAGAGCTATATGAAGGTGTTATGCTAGTCCAAAGTGACTAGCATTTGCATAGTCTGAACTTCTGGGTGTATCTGTATTTTCTCATCTTCTTTTATGTTTGTCAGTCCTTTTCAAGCCTAGAGTTGTTTTATTTGTCACTGTGTGGCTTCCTAATAAAAAGATGTGCAGAAAGGCTGCGTATTCGAGAAAACAAAAGGACCTACCCAAGACTGAACTATTGATGGTCCACATCCAAATAAATTCCGTCAAATGCAGATAAATCTTAATGTGAACAGTGGGAGATTCCAAATACAAAACTGTAAATTCAATATCCTATGGAAGGAAATTTTAACTTACTTAGCTGAAGTGGTATACCCCTAGCATTGTACGAAATGGTCTGCGACAAGTAGGGCGCACACTGAGGCTGAAGCAGATACAAAGTATCCGAAGAAGAAAATGCAGGCTCTAACAATTGTGTATACCATGGCGCGGTGTCTGAACCCTAAGAGAAATCAACCCAGATAGTCTTCCATATAAGAAACAGAAAAGGTCATGCAATTAACAAGAGAAACTTAATGGGCATCAAAGGAACTCACAACAACTATCCTGGATAGAGCATCAAGATAATCTGTCACATTATGAGTGGGAGAGAAAGCAGGGAATAGACCTCCTGCAATACCTGTCAATTGAAAAACGGGAAGTAAGGTATATTGATCTTAATTACGAACAGTTGGTATGCATTGAGTTGTATGGTGGAAGCACATACTTTCAGCACGTAATCGGTCCCTTCCAGTGATGAGGACACTGGCGGGGCAAGACCTGGAGTCACGGCATGAGGGATCAGGCAAATCATCAAATGGCTGGGAGACTGTTCTGACAGCTCGGAAGTCAGGCTGGGGGACCTGAATCAGGGCTGGCCACCGTGGCGGGCTGGGAATTGCACAGCTCCAGACCTGCTCCAGTGTTGAGTATTGGACACCACACTCCCTCTTCTTGCAGGTTCCATTTGTGTCGGTCTCGACACAGGCACAACCACATTTGTACCTGGGCTTGTCGAGCTCATTGTTAATGACGTGCTGGAGCACGACAAGTAGAACACAGATGAGGACTGGAAAGATGGTGATGCCAAAGTTTGTCTTCAGGTTCCGTTTCTGCATCGCAGTTATGAAGAGAATCAGATACTGTATTCTCCACCACAAGTCAGAAATAAAAAGGAGAAGCAGTTGCTGCACACAGAACTGGAATATATATTTGGGGAAAAGACAAAGCAGGAAGCAGCTACACATCTATCTGGTCAGTGGTTTCCACAAACATGAAACACTCCGTGAAATCCTAAAAGGACATCAATATTTTGAAAAACATAGGTTGCCCATGCACATCATGCTGCTACCCAGTAATCTATAAGGGATCCTCGAGAGGCTATGAGTCCCTTGGCTCTCGGCTCTCCTGTAACAGTCGGGCCAACAGATCTTTACCGAACCCCACTTGAGCTAAAATTTCACAAGCGCCTCAGAACAAACCAGATTGGCGGACAGTACACTTTCCCCGCTAGACCCAGTCAACCCACTGCAACTCCAAGAACCGTGCAGACATAGTCACGAGCACTTGGCGGGCACACCCAGAGTAACGCATCAAGAAAGTAGAAACAAAACAGATAGAGCAGTAAAAACGAACAAGCGCGCGAGAGAGAAACGGAGCGGTGCCTGGAGGCAGAGGTTCTTGCGGAGGAGAGCGTTGGCTTGCGTCAGGAAACTTGCGGGACGCCTCCGAGAATCCATGCGAAGATGGGAAGATGGTTAGGTCTGGAGCAGAGAGAGAGGGGGAAAGACAGGGAAAGGAGACGAGGTTTCTTGAGGCGTTTAGAGTTGGGAATCGCTACGAAACCGATCGAAGGATTTAATTTTACCCGGGCTCCCGCCAATCTATCTGCTGGCTGGGACTCTGATCGTTCGCAAACCACGCATGTCAAGTTTTCAAGAACCCCTGCCCCGTCATATGAAAATGTGGGAAATTGTATTAGAGCGTTTTTTTAGAGTTAAATTAAAGCATTTCTAGCATATCACCGATATGCCCCTCGATCCGGATAATTCCGGCCGATATGCAGGTCGGGCCGTTTTGACGGTCCAAACAAACACCGCATATTGGCCCGGCCTGGATAATTTTGCCCAGGTGTCCGGATAAGCGGCTTGGGCACTATCGTAGTCAATTTAGGGTTCGCATTTGGGATCCCTCCCCCGTGAATTCTCCCCCGCGTCCGCTAGGGATAGTCTTCTCCGGCGAGCAATTAGTTGTCTTCTATGGCGGATTTCGCTGCAGCAAAGGTAGATCCATGGCGGGCTCGACAGTGCGCGGCGAGGGCGGGGGCGAAGGTCGCGACGGAGACCGTTCCCCTCCACGTAAGTCGGAGGAGCACCGCAAGCTCTGTCGTTGCTTTGAGGGAGCGAGCAAGTGCGGCCATCTTCTAGGGCGTCGGTGGTACGGACTGCTGCCTCGAGAGCCCAAGCAGCCGCGCGCCCGCTCACACGACAGGGAAGCGGGTAGCTCCCACGGTGTGCCGGAGTTGCCGGAGGGGGGCCGAGCCGCCACCGTTGCCGGTGGGGGGAGGTCGTTGTATCCGTGGGCGGCACGCGAACTCAGGAGTGCAGCTGTGACGTGCTCATGGAGCATGTGATGTCTGTCTTCAAGCGGATGGCCGCCTTCGAGGACGTTGCTCCCGGTGTTGCGGCCCCTCTCCAAGCCGCAGTGGACGAGCAAGAGCTTGTGTAGGCGTTGTGCAATATGGCAACCAAGGAGTACCTCGGCTTCGAGTAGATCGGCCGGTGAGAATAAGAAGAAGAAGCTATATAATTTAGTGTTTAGCTATGTTTAAAAATCTTGCGCCAACTGCTATGTTTGAATTTATAGTACTAAAATTGTGGGTTCGTTCTACCTCACCTCTTTTCGTACCCGGTACTCTTTTTCTGGGTTACCCGATACTCGTTTTCCAGTATGAGAATATGAAAGTGCATTTCTTAATCCCTAGTGTTTTATGTGTTAGTTAACAATACTAATGATGTTATGTATAAAGGTGTTAAATGGTGCAGGTGTTTAATTATTCATTCGCATCGAACACCGGAAAAAAGTGAAGTTAGATCAGCCTGATTTGCCACATATGGCAACCGGATATTTCAGGACCAACCGAAATTCCGGCTGTGAAAATCCCCTCTGAAAATGGCCACGGAAGGTAGCCGGATATTTCAACTGGAAATTCTGGATTGGCCACAGAAGGTAACCGGAAATTTCTAAGGCAAAACCGGATATTCCGGTTGGGGAAGAATCAGCGTGAAAACGGCTAATGACTGAAAGTTTCTTTTCTCTGGAGTTAACCGGAAATTTCAACCAGATATTCCGGTTGGAAGAGTTCCAGCACAGAAGTTAACCGGAAATTTGTACCGGAAATTTTGGAGAAACCGGAATTTGTAGTTTGGTCAAGTGCTGTCGAAATCTCATATCTGAAGCAGATCAACTAACCGGAATTTCCGGTTCAAGTTTGAATCAGAATATTCGGCTCCAATTTCTGCATCCAACGGCCATATTTATGGAGTGGGTATAAATACCCCTCCTTCTTTCCCAAGAGCTCTACTTCATCCAAGACATTGATTGCATATTTATTGAGCTCACCAAATCCAAGATTTTTTCCAATCCCTCCACCCAATCTCGTTGATCTTTGGAGGATTGAAGGAGAAAGCTCCGCTCTACTACTTCATCAAGCCGTTCTTCATTTCCCCCTCATTCACTTGAGTGAAGTTTCCTTGTGGAAAATCTAGACCCCATTGCTATTCACTTGTTGATTGTTGGTGATTCTTGGGAGCCCCCAATTCAGTTGTGGGTGTGTGCCTCAAACTCATTGTAAAGGATTCGATTTCTACCTCAAAGGGGATCAATAGTGGAAGGTGAACTAGGACTTTGTGGCGAGGTTCATCGGAGAATAGGGTGAGGACTTTAAGAAGAATAGGGAAATCCATGGAGGAAAGCTTGTTCTCAAGGATAAGTCAAAGCTCCCCAACAAGAAGCCTCACTTTAAGAAAAAACCCTTCAACAAGAAACCATCATCAAGATATGTGCTAGTGACTCAAGAAGAGTATGATTTCGGTGATGAAGAAGAAGAATCCACAAGTGAAGTAGCCGCTATTGATATTGAATCTTCATCATCTCCATCACTCTTTGAATCCCCCAATGAGAATTGTAACATCCCAAGTACACCTTTAAAATGTTTGCTCCTTGTTAATTTATGTTTTGCATCATGTCATCATAAGCATTGCATTTGTTTCCATTTTGTTTTCCCTTGTTTTTCTATTTGAATTTCAAACAAATTTCAAAATTTTGTTTCATACTTGTTCTGTTACAATGTTTCAAATAAAAATTACAAAACAAACCAATCATTTGTTTCCATTAAACTTGAAATTAAAAACTTTTAACTTGCTCCTTTCATTTATTCAATTAATACCAAAAATTGCTCAAATTCATTTGAATTTTCAAACAACACCTTTCTTCCTTTTCCTTTTCTGCAAAAAAAAAGAGAAAGAAAAAATAAAATAAAAACAGAAAACGGCTGGGGAAGGCAGACTGGGCCAGCCCAGCCCACCTTCCACCCCAGCACGCAGCGCGCGCGGCCCGCTTTTCCTTCTCCCTCCTCCGTATGGCTGACGCGCGCTGACGCCAGCACGCACACACAGCAGGGCGCCCTCCACCTGCTCCCTCCCTGCTTTTTCCTCCCCTATTTCTACCCCGCGAGCTCCCAAACCCTAACCCTAACCCCCTCCTTCCTTCCTGTCGCCGCCGTTTCCCTTCCTCCCTCTCAGATCACCGCCGTTCACCTCTGAAACTTTCTGAACTTTTCTGCACAACGCCATGGCTGGAGCTTGATTGCGGTTGGGGTAGTGGTGGTGGTCGCCGTCAGGTCCGCAGGAGCACGGGAACGGGGCCGTGGACCTTCCCTCTCCCTCCTCGCATCATCGACAAGGCCTGGGAGGCATCAGATCGTCGCCGCCGTCTCCGTTCTGTCGCCGCCGTCACCGTCCTCTTCACCGGGCCGCTGCCACGACTACAGAGGTGGTGAGCACCACCTCCCCCTCGTTCTTTCCCTCTCGGCATCTGCGTAGATCCCACACACACCCCTTGCACACAAGCACACGCAGAAACACCGCGGCGCTCGTCGTCGGCGTCCACGGCTCCGCCGCGGTCAGCAGGTTCAGAAAGACTGAACCTTTGAGGTTCAGTTTCGTCAGTTAAGCGAGAACGCCCAGATCTGAACCTCAAAACAACGCGCGCATCTCCTCTGTCACCAAACGAATCCACACCGTAGTGGCTAGATCGCACGGCGCGCAGCGCAGCGTCGCGGGTTCGATCCCCGCATCGCGGAATAAAACCCAAATTTTTGCTCTTTGCCACGCTGGCTGCGCAGGCCCACCTGCCATTGGCAGTGGATGCCACGGGCGCATCCACCCGCGGCCACGCAGGCACACAGCTGGGCACTGGCCCACTGCCAGTGACCCAGGGGCTGCTCTGCCCGCGTATAAAAAGTCCCAGGGGCCTGTATGGAATTTTCTTTTTCGCAGCTAAGCCCCTGGACCAAATCTGTAACTGTTTAATTCACAAAATAGCCCCTGAAATTTCAAATTCAAATAACTTTTGTATTTCAAATCCAAATAAAATAAATAAAATATGTTTTCTGTACCAAATTTAATTCTCTACCTGTTTAAACCATCTTTTACTGTTTTGAACATTTCAAATATTTTAAAAAATTCAAATTTAAACTATTATTTCAAATTTGGTCAAATTCATAACTATTTCAAATTTAATTCAAATGTCACATATAAAATATGTTTTCCATGCAAAATTGAACCACCTTTCCAAACATAAACTTTGTTTCCTGTTTTGAATAATTAAAATTGGTTAAATAATTTAAACCTTGTTTAAATCATTTAAAATTGCCAAATTCATAACTTGGTCAAATTAATTTCTTTTTGAACATATAAAATATGTTTTCAAACCAGAAAATTATAATCTTTTCAAATATGAATTTTATTTAATGTTTTGACCAAATAAAATTTAAATAAATTCATACTTGAATTAAATTCATTTAAATCTTGTTTAAACTTGTTTAATTCATAATTAATTCATTTTAATTCCCTTTTCAACAAATGAAACATGTATTCCACCTAAAATTTTGTGTTCTTTCCAAATATGAATTTTGTTATTTATTTTAAACAACTAAAATTTGGTGAACACAACAAATGCTTGTGTAACTCATTTAAGAAGCCAAATTTCATAACTTAAGAAATAAATTTCCAAACTTGGTAAACAACATTTCCATTTGAAGCTATTGTTGTTTTCTCATTGTTTTCTTCATCCATGCATCATTCTAATCAACTTTCACATGATGGTTACTTGTAGATCATTTAATTCAACCTTAATTCATGGGCTTTCCATTTGCAATCCAAATTGCATATGGGTCCATTTAATTATGTTACCATGTCAACTAGCTTACCTTTGATGCATCAATTAAATTGTCATGCATCATCCCATGATTGTGCATTATGCCATGTTATTGATTGTTTGTCTCTCTGTGTTGTTTGTTTGCTTCTTCCCGAATAGACGACGACGCTGAGACAGACGAGGTTTACGACACTACTTCTGAGGAGTTAGCCCAGTACCAGGCTACTGAGTTTGCAGGCAAGTATTCACTCACATGAACCATTGTGTCCTTTCCACACTGGATATCGATACTTTCCGTTGTCTATTCTGCTAGCCTTAAGGTTTGTTGCTTGTGTTCCGATCCTATCACATGTTATCCTATAACCCTGATATAGCCTTTCCTCCACACCTATACCCTGATGTTTGTTGCCTGTGTCTTACTAGCATGCTTAGGGTTGTTTATGCTCGAGTCTGATGTCCGTTATTTCTGTTACCATATTTATTATGTTTTGGGGCTCGACTTGTTAATGTTTGAGGTAATGCTAATTTGATAATAAGGCACCGGCAGGAGGCCGGGTATGGTTTTGAGGCCTGCTAGTGTCGACCTTAATTAGGAAAAGGTTCTTGTCCTCTAGATCCATGATGAGCGCGCTAACCGCATGTGGGAAGCGTGTATGGGCGCCCCCCTCAATTTGATTCGATTCGCATCTCGTCCAAATCGCCTCATTTAGTTCGGGTTTTCCATTTGCCGCATGCATATGCAGGTGCGAACCCGAGGCCAGGGTGGAACTTTTGTAGTCGGCATTTAGGGAGACACGTTCTTAGAGTGCTATGAGGTTCCCCTTTTCTTCGTGGGGCTTGATTAGCCGTGCGATCAATTGCACGGGGTTCTTTGGGCTTGATGCGAAGAAGAGTTGGGTTGTGTTGAGTGCCTCGCTTGGTGGAAGTGCATTTCCATCTGGCGGGGTATTCTTACGTGTACGGCCAAATTGGTGCATCCCTGCGGGGTTAAATCTTCTCGAGAAGCCGTGTTGTTCGCGGTTATGGATGACTTGGTGATAGGGCTGGCTAACAAGGATTAGACAACTTACACCTAATCAATAATAAGTTGACTAGTAATAGTCTTATTGACACAATAACCTGAACCTTCACTAATCCAACTGTGTGAGTTATCCTCGGATTGCTTCTTTGGATAAGGGGCGAGATCCAGGATGGGTTTGTTTGAGGATAGTGGTAGTTGGTTCCGATACGCTATCTTATCCCCTTCTTTTTAGCCGGAAGTTGTAGCGTGTCTCTGTAGTTGGTTAGAGCAGCCTGCTGCCGCACTTTTGTATCACCTATTCTTCTGTTGAACCCAAAGCATCTGTACTTGGTGTTGCCGGGTACACTTTGGTATCTTGTACGTCTTGCTTCCCAGTACTTGTTTGTACTGACCCCTTTGGGGCTGTGGTTTCCGCAGACTACGTTTCCGAGGATCCCCATGGTGGCTACTACGTGGAGTATGACGAGGCTGCTGACGAGTAGATAGCGGACCCGGGCAGGATCCGAGGCATCGTGGATGGGCTCCGTCTTTTCGTTTCCGGCCTCTTAGGCCTATTTGGATCTTGTCTGTACTCAGACACTTTGGATGCTTCCGCTATGATGTAATGATGACTTGTTGGGACATGTGTCCTCTGGATGATTGTATTTGCCATCTCTGCTCTAGTGAGAGCTATTTGCAACTTATTTCTATTTCTTTGTGTCTTAGAGATTTGTTGTGATATCACTTGTTCAAATGCCGTTGACGTACCATGTGTGTATGTTATGAAGTACGTCAATGGAAGTAGTCGGATTTCTATGGGATGGTTTACGCAGACGATGAATAGTAGAGAATGGTTGTCACACGTTTACGTGTTGGCCTGCTCATATTGAGATGCGGGTGCCGGTATGCCCCGTAAGCCATTTATCTACTGTTTAGCGGGCTGTGAGTATCCTCTAGAAGTCCGGGTGCGACAAATGGTATCAGAGCCAGTCTGCCTGTAGGATCCCTTTTACTGGTCGCAGTTGAGTCTAGAAACTATTTTGTAGCTATATAGGAAAAATGAAACGTGAGAGTAGGAATTCTATTCTTTTATTTCTTTCCCCACCCACCCTCCCTTCTGGTAAGGAAGTGCAACGTTGTTTTCTCTTCTCACCTAAACTTTCAAGTTAGGATTTCACGTATCCTGGTTTCTCTAGGATAGTTATATCTACTAGACCATAGGAATGGAGGTGGTTGTGACATGATTTATCATGTTGCCTACTCACGATTGAGAACGGAGGCGTGTAAGCCCCGGAAGCAGATCCTCTATTCCTTAAGCAGTAGATATTGATCCTTTAGAAGCCCGGATGGGTTTTTCCGTAGTACCTCAGGACTGTTTGGTCTCGTGTTTCCCGAATGTTGCTTCGATATCCTATTCTTCTCAACATCCTTTTCGTCCGTTGAAACCTTGTTGTTGCTTGCCACTTCAGTTCTTCTACCGGCGTCTAATCAAACTTCCCCGATCAACTGCAGATGGATCTCAGGTTCTACCCGCAGGTGGTTCGTATGACTCGTTGCGAGAGCACTACCGGTTATCCGGAGATGCTGAGGGACATGGTCACTTTTCTGGGGTTCCGTTGGGCACCAGAGTACTAGGTCTACGAGAAGCAGCGAGAGTTTGACCAGACCTACTACCAGGCTATCGTCTATATTCTGTCAGATGATGGCATGAGCGTAGTCCACCGCTACGAAGCAGTAGGTTCCACAGTGG